>CM031238.1:363457848-364057848 GCA_018340775.1 Taxus wallichiana var. yunnanensis
GCAACCAAGTTCTTAAGAATCTAACTCTTGAAGCCAATGTCCATTGTTTGCAAGATCAAGTAAATGTGTCTAGTGGTTCCAATGTCAGCATTAAAATTCCCATAAGAATACCATCACCGAGTGAAAATGAATGAGAAATCTGAGCATAAAGGTCGAGATACATGTCAACTTATCATTGCATTTTGTAGCCTCTAGATGGATTTATGAGCAAGTGACTTGGTGTTATATTATTATAGAATATCCTTCTAATGTCAGACAACAAAATGATGCTAAGATATCTCTCTTTTCATCTAGGAAGTTTTCTCAAAACAAGTCCCTCAAGGATCTTCATGCATATCCATACCTCCTTTTGTCTTTGATTCCAAGGTTTAAGGCAAGTCTCAGGGGTAAACTGTTGTTAAGATTTGCCTAGGGCTCAGACTCGGTCACATCCTTTTTACACAATATTAGTGTGTAGACCAATCAATCGAGACCCGACGAGTCTCAATGAAGACTTGCAGATATGGGTCCAAGTTCACTTGGGTGATTTCTTGAAGATAACTCGGCAGCTCAGCGAGTTTGCAGGTAAGTCATGTGTGTAGACTTGCTGAGGCTTGCCGTTTTTGCTATTTTAAAAACTAAAAGAAAATTGTACAATAAAGTTTAAAAAACACACTAAACTAAACCTTGAAAATCACCCTAACACACTAAAACACTCGTTCACTCTTTAAACTCTATTTTCATGAGCCCATTCCAAAATTTCACTTTCCTCACACTCACAAACTAATTCTGGTTTTTGGTTTTCCTTGAAAGAGCTGATTGTTTGCATGCAAGGAGTGGATAAGAAGTAATTAGGGACGATTGTGTGCATTAGTCGAGCTGATAGGAGGGATTGGCGCTTTTTTAATTCATTTTTCAAGCATCTACAAGAGGTAAATAAATCAAAACTTCAAAAATTCTCTCTTTTCCTCGGGTGGACCACGCATGGGTCGATTAGGTTGATATTGAGAGTGGAGCTTGTAGCGTTTGAGGAGGAGGATCGAGCGCGTATACCTAGGGTCAAAAGTGTTGTGGAGGATGATTATGTTGATACCTCAAGGGCGGTTAGAATGGCTGGAGCTGCTTCCTTGATGCACACAAAATGTCGCATGCTCCAATGTGACACATTTTGTCTTGGGTGTAATGTTCCTAAGAGGGCACTTTAAAACAATTCCAGATTTCCTTGAAACCCTAATTTTTATCCTTAGGGAAGAAGTAATGGAAAACTGATTTTTCCATAAACCCTTATTAAAAATGCAGGAATTTGGAAATTCTGAAAAATACCCACATAGATGAAGATACTAAATTCTGAAAATACCCTTTTATTCAAAGAAATCTAAACAATGCAAACCTAGATTTTTATTGCAAACCCTAGGGAAAAATACAGAATTTTTATAGGAAATGATAGCTGTCTTCAAACCCTCATGGACAAAATACAACAGTCTGATTTCTTTCCTTTATTTATGAAATATCAACAAAATAGAAATACCCACAAGGGGCAAAGCATAGAGAAAGCCTTTGGCACATGGATATGATGGAAAATAATTTGCATAATTTTTTTGAATTTATTACTATTTTTGTTCCAGCTGAAAGTAAGCAATAAATACAGCTAACCGTATGAGCAAAAAGAAGGTGAAGGAGAGGCCCAGCTGGCTGCAAATACTGCCCTAGGGCAGATTATGGCATGAAGCAAGGCCCATCACCTAATGCACCTCAGTTTGCAGCTGAAATAGCTTCCAAAGGGGGTCGTCCAGCTCTAAAATGCCCCAAAACTGCCCCCAAAAATGCCCAAAATAAGGGTCAAAACCCCAAAATCCGTTGTTCCAACTGATATCTTTGATGCCCTAGCTGTAATAACTTTGAAAACTGCCTTGAAAACATGCCCTAGCTTGACAAATCTGACTGAAACTGAAATTCCTTGTCTGAAAGCACAATTGTAACCCTTGGATGGAGTCACCTCTAAGGATTAGAGGGTTTTCATCCTCACTGTAGATGGGAGTTGGAGCAACAACCCAAAACCACAAAATCACAATGTAATGTATGCAAAAGATGTCCTCAAATGATCCCCTCACTCTCTTTTATAACTTTCCATGTCACGTTCCATGATGAAAGAGTCCCAAAAGCAACTTTCCCTTTTCTAATTCCTCATTGATATTGCTTTATTAAAAGTAACTTTTTATAATAATAAAACTTTATCAAAAGTTATTTTTTTATAATAATAAAACATAAGTGTCTTTTATAAAGTTACTTTTTCAACACTTAAGTTATATTATTAATTTATTATACTTTATTTGAAAAAGGGACATTACATTGGGTTAAGTGATTTAGGCTCTTCTCAACCTTAGTTCTACCTTATACATTATGTAATGTCCCTTTTGGGGAACTCAGAAATGACCCAAAGATGTTTTAGTGTGTAGAAAATCTAGCCAATAGTTTTTGGTGACTTCGTTGGGGAACAAATTAAATAAAAAAAGACTTGTGCTTATCTGCATGGGTGTCGGAGAAATAAGCGTGAGTTGTCTTTAGACCGACTTAGGAGTTTGAAGCGCTTGTTGTGCTCATAGTGAACTAACAGTTATATATATTAAAAAAAATAAAAAAAATTTGGTGACTCGTATCGCCTTGTCCTAACGTTTCTTTCTTTCCAGGATCTAAAAGTGCCGCAAGAATGGCGTACACTCAAGAGTAATTCTCTACAAACAATCTTCATGGCTTTGCAACAACCACAAGCTCTGGTTCCTTGGGGTCCAACTATTGGCCCTCTTTCATTAATTCAGCCGCTGCATGAATTGCCACGCGGATCACCAAAGAATTTTCCAAAATTCAATGACGACGGGAAGCAATGCCCAGATGACCATATAGCTGCATTTTCTGTAGCTTGTGGAGTTTTGGGAGTTCCACATGAAGATGTATCTATTCGTTGAAAACGCTTCAGGGCATTCGCTGCAGTAATGGTTTTATCACTTTCTGTCTGCATGTATCACCAGTTGGGCTACTATGAGAACACGGTTTGAACCCAGATTCAGACCCGTAGATGATTCACATGCTTTGTTGGAAAAGCTCATCCAGATGAAAAAAGAACCGCTAGAAAATATGAGGGATTTCATTGCCAGGTTCCAAAGGATTCTTTGTAAGATTCCTCCTATTACTGCTCTTAGTGATGAGAATTAGAAGGTATTTTTCATTAATGCTTTGTCACTGAAGTTGGTTATCAGCTGCGTAGAGAACGTCCTGCTAACTTGTTGGCAGCTCAAAACATTGCTATCGAAGTAGAGGATGATCTCATCATGGTAGGTAAAATCAAGCTTTCAACTCCTAAGGTTGCAGGTTCTACTTCAGCTAATCCTGTTGCAAAAGTTGGCCAATGATATGTTGCAGATAAAGAAGCAGTTGACGCAAGATTATGATTTTGTAGATCTTGTTGGTGACTCCAACATTGGCTACTTAGACTATGAACTAGGAAATGAGGCTGATTTCTTATCAGATCATGGAAGATTGCATGAAGAAGAAGAAGCCATTGAACTCACTGCATTTTCATCATCTATCTTCCAGTACCAAAAACCTCTTGCTGGAGAGAACTCCTACAAATCAGCCATGGAAGAAATATTCAAAGAAGAAGCTGCTGCCCAAACCAGTTTGCATGAGGAGATCCATGAAGAATCGATTGCAAATTTGAAACTCATCATGGAGAAGGTAGAGCCTTTTGCAGAACTATCTGTGGAAGCAGAACAAGGATCAGATCAACTTGCATGCAACTTTATTCATGGAAAGGAAAGTCTGCAGAATGTCATCATTCATGAGGACGAGCTTCAAAGGAACGAGTAAATCATGAGGATTAGGCCTTGCCCAATAAGATATCTAGCTAATTTAGAGCCACTTGAGAAGTTGAAACCAGTTGTGCTTATTTCAGAGCATGAGGATGAGCCACAACGCACCAAAGATCAACCACATTTCCTCTCAAATCCAAATACAGAACAACCAAAAGAGGTATTTATTTTATTTGTTGATACTTTGGTAAGAAGGGTGGAGAACCGACTTCAAAATAGTTTTTCACTCTTACTATGGACCATGTTCACTACAAAATCAACTACATGGTCTAAGTTTGTAAGGAAAGGCAGCTATTTCTCCCTACCTATTGCGGGATTCGTTTGAGCTTCCTTTGCCTCTGGTTAAAGTAGAGTAGGTAGTTTTGTTTTCAACAAAATAAGTGCTTGCGCACACTCTGCATGTTTCCGCTTGGGACATGTATGATTTTACATGTTTGTATATAGTTTTGTTGCCATGTTTGGTTCTCTTTAGGATCAAATCAGATAGTTGGAGCAATTTCTGAGCTTTATTAAGAGCTCCACAGATCAATTTCCAGCTAGCAGTCATAAGGCAGATTCGTCACAGATTCGGGAGGCAGATTCTCACAGGAAAGATCAAGGTTAAACTCGATTCCATAGCCCAATGGACAAGACACGAAACCAGAGATGCTGGGATCTCATCTTCATTTCTTCCATTCTGGTAGAAATAAAGATGTCCATGACAGAGCCAACTGGTGTACCCAAAAATTTCACTTGGAAATCTTGGGATACCCCTTTAAAATTTTGGTCTTTTTGACTTGTGCTGATTTTCTCAGGATTCCTTCAGGAGATTGCAAGAGGTTGCTTGGTCCAAAAATGTGCAATAATGGATTGTATGAAAATGGTGTCCCCGTGATTTCACCCTGAAATTTGGGACTACCCCTTTTTAAAAAAATTCGTTCTTTTCAAAATAATGGGTTGTTTTGTGTTTGTTTTGCCTGCAATTGTTTGCATTGCTCTAAGGTAACCTCCAGAGAGTCATAAAAGCCAAATTCGACAAATACCCACATGCCAAAACTCACTCAAATCCTTCGCCAGACCTTGTCTGCAAACGTTTTATTTATTTATTTATTAAATAAATAAAATACTTTTAAAAATAGATTGAGCTAAAATTGGAGGATCTAGGTTATATAAAGCACTTCATGCCATCATTATTACCACAGAACATTCACCCGGGGGGAAGAATTTTTGCGAGATCGGCTAAATGGATAAATTTTTCTATCAATTGTCCGCATGACTCCTTTTGTTTTGTTTTATTTCTTTTTGTTTGTGTTTTGGTTTGTTTTCTCCGGCAATTCCCGTAACCTGTTCATTCTTGCAGATCTTTCCCTAGGCCTAGGGTTTTGAAAAGCTATCCAGTTTTTTTTTAATTATTAATCTGTCTAAAGGCGATCAGAGCTTAGGATTCTTTCAAAAGATTGCAAGAAGTCGCTTGGTCCAAAAGGTGAAAAAATGGATTTTATGAAAATAAGAAAAATATTGCCATCAATGCGTAGAGCTCGAGAAAATATGCACTTTTAGAGAAATCGACACCTAAAACAGAGCCACGGAATGAAAGTTATGGGACATGCAAGTTTTTGCTGTTACACCTTCTCGGACCCTTTCCAAAAATGGCAAATTTTATTCTATTCTTGTGTTTTCTTCACCAAAATCCCAAAAAGGAAAGAAATGCAGTCTTCATGCTAGTCGCAATTTTCAAGGCTGCCTTCGCGTCTAATTTCCATGTTGTCTTAAGTGGTGAAATTTTACGCAATTTTAAAGGCATAAGTCATAACTCACACTTTTGGAAAAGAGCTATCTTTCATGCAAGTCCCATTTTTTTTTTGGAAGGAATCACTTAAGCTGCCAATGAGAATTTTG
The DNA here is from genome assembly GCA_018340775.1 of Taxus wallichiana var. yunnanensis. Taxonomy (NCBI): domain Eukaryota; kingdom Viridiplantae; phylum Streptophyta; class Pinopsida; order Cupressales; family Taxaceae; genus Taxus; species Taxus wallichiana. The sequence continues at coordinate 363,463,572 of CM031238.1, forward strand.
GTGGTGGCAGGCAGGCGAGAATTTCTTGCTTGCCTTGCAAGTTACTTTTTCCCATCAAGTCAAATCACTCAAGTTACCAATGGGAATTTTAGACGTGGCAAGCAGACGAGAATTTCTTGCCTGCCTTGTAGGGTAAAAATTCCCATTATGAAAGTCAAGTCACTTAATTGAAAAACGGGGATTTCTTGGTTGCCTTGCAAGGTGAAAATTCCCATTTCTTTGACTTCATATTTTTAGCAATTCCTCTTGCCAAAAAGTGCGACCCACCTTGGCATTAATACATGCATTTAATGATATTTATTAATGTTATTTCTAGCCAAGTTTGGCACCATAAATAGAAGGAAAGTCAAGGCAAGTGGATGAGCTAAAGAGAAGTCAAGGATGCATGCTAAAAATAAATAAAATAAATTCATAAAAAAACAATCAAAAGCATGCAAACTTGGGCGCCCAAATTGGAAGAAGAAGCATGTCTTTTAATTAATTAATTGCCAAAAATAGGGAAAGACAATTATTAAAAATAGCATGCAGATGGCTATATAAGCATGGGACGCCATAAGGGAGAAGCAATTAATTCTTTTTGATGGAGCTTGCAGCCCGGAAGGATTTTGGTGCCAAGGGAAGGAGGATTTTGCATTAAAGAATATTTTCCATTGTCGAGAAGCTTCCAGTTTTGGCGCCTAGGGTTGGAATAGCTTTATTTTTATTATTCCAAGTATTTGCATGTTGATGTGAGTGCACAGTGAATAAAATAATATTTTTAGCTTGCTTGACATGCAAACAAAGTCTAAAAATAGAGGGCAGCAGGCTTTATAATCAGATCTTGGTGAAGAAATTAGATATTCATGCTATGGACTACATACTTGTCTGAATTATTTGTAGGAATACTCCATTTATGCCCATATTGGTGAAGAAAGCAAGAAGTCAATATCTGATACATTGAATATATCTTCAGAATCAGAGGAAGAAATAGATCCAACTCTCATAATTGCAAAGGCTTCCGACAAAAATTCATCCTCTTGTTTCTAATGCAGCCCATGTGGAAGTCATTGCATGGAAAATTCCTTTCAGGAGCTTGTGCATGTGCTCCCAATATTCTAGTTGAAGCCTTCATTGAATTTACTTGTGTTTTCCTTTGCCGGAGTGTTTTCTAGAATTTAAAATTGCTCATATGCAATTAAAAATAAAAGATGATGAGTTTTGTCTGAATTATTTACGACAAACATTGCACTGGTGCATATACTGGAGAAGAATTGCAAAAGCTTCAAGGATAAAAGGGGAAGACAGTCGAGGTAGCACCGCAGCAAATCACGATCGGATGCTTCGATCGAGCTTGGTGAGGATCAAAGGCAAAAGAGTCAACCACATACATTGAGAATATGAAAAAGAACAAGCGGGAGTGTTGCAACAACTTTCTTCTAATTTATTCTCCTCTTTCTTCTTCTTTCTCTTATTTTCTCCAACAAAGTAATTAAATAATCAATTAAATTGTAAAACTTAAGTGATTGGTTTAAAAACTGTTACTTCAAGCCACTGGAAGAAGTCAATTACTTGGAAATAGGTGGCGTGACATGCAAAATAGAATTCTATTTTCAGTTATAGATCATGCATGTCATCCAAAGAGGAATTCCAGGAGGAAGATTGTCAGCGGCTTCCCTTTTTCATAGCTTCCACATGTGGCAATTCACTAAAAGCTTCTTATTTGTAATTTCGCTCTATACACTATAAATAGAGGAAAAACCTACGGGTTAAATCATAAGAATTTGTAATCATCATCCTTGTGTTCTAGACTTTGAGCTGAAACCCTTGATATCTTTTTGAAAGATAAGGAATTGAAAAGAGACAGATTTCCGAGAGAACTTTGTGTCAACGGTGCATTTATTTCTTACTTTTGTGTAGATCTTTGCATAAACTTTGTGTTATCTCAGATCTAGATTTGAAACTTTCCTTTCCTTTAAATTTTGTATTTTGAGATCTATTTGTTTTATCTATGTGCATGAGACCAACTTTGCGAACTATTGGTTGGATTGCACATTTTCTCTTCTTTCTTCCCGGATTCAATTATTTTCCTCTTCTGCAAATATTTCTTTACAATTGCTTACTTGCTGCAAAATTGCCTAGCTATGGCTCATGAGCTTTGCAATTAAAGTAAAACCCACGAATAGTTACTCAGATCCATAATTGATAGAAATCTTACACGGGAGCCTCATCGGTAAATGAGGGAGATTTATCTCATGACTGCCTAGGTTTTCAGCTGTGCAGAAAATCTAGCTAACAGTAATATAAGAAAAATATTGCCACCAATGCGTAGAGCTCGAGAAAATATGCACTTTTAGAAAAAACGACACCTAAAACGGAGCCATGGAGTGAAAGTTATGGCACTTACAAGTTTTTTTACAGCTACATCTTCTGGACCCTTTCCAAAAATGGAAAATTTTATTTTTCTTTGTGTTTTCTTCCCCGAAAATCCAAAAATGGAAAGAAATACATCTAGAGCCAAAATGTGGTTTTTCAAGTTGCCCTCATCATCAAACTTCCACGCAATTATCCAAAGATGAAGTTTTTATGCAAGTCGTGGTTTTTCATGCCTTTGTCTTCTTGTTTCAAGCAACCTTCACTCTAGAAATCCACGCCATATTTTAAAGGGGCAATTTCACTTAACCAAATCGTGGTTTCTAGCAGCAAAGTCTTCTATTTTTTCACATGCAAGTTGGAAGATGTAAACCACTTAAGTGAATTGTGTGGATGTTGGGTGTCTTGTCTTCCTTTTGCAAAGCATCCTCTCCCTTCTAGATCCACACAATCCTCCTCCCTTGGAATCCACACAATTGTTTTAAATAAAAAGTAAATCACTTAAGTGAATTGTGTGGATGTCCGACGTCTTGTCTTCTTTTTGCAAAGCATTCTCTCCCTTCTAGATCCACACAATCCTCCTCCCTTGGAATCCACACAATTGTTTTAAATAAGAAGCAAATCACTTAAGTGAATTATGTGGTTCCTGATAGCCTAGTCTTCTACCAAGTCGTGGATTTCCAACAAAGAGTCTCCTTGGATTTTAAATGCAATTTTTGAAAGGTTAGAAGCAACACGTTTGGAAGCAAGTCGTGGTTCTTAGGGGGCTTGTCTGCTAAGTTAAAAGCTTTCCTCTCTTTGCAAAATCCACGCCAAAATTGGATCACCACTTAAGCTAAGTTTTCCATATTCCACACAACCACTATAAATGCATGCAATCTCCCAGTTGAACCCACTTCTCTTTGCTTGCATCCGGAGTAATTCCCAGAATTTACGGCTGCCAATAAAAAAAAAAGCAGGATGAGTTGAATGTTTGTCTGAATTCTTTCCAGACAATTCACTTGTGCACATACTTGTGAAAATTAAGCAGAAGTCAATGTCTGATACATTGGAGATATCTTCAGAATCAGGGGAAGCAATTGCAGCTTCTGCACAAATAGATCCAGCTCTCACAACGGCAAAAGCTTCAGGAAAAGGTGGAAAAGGGAAGTCTCAGACAAAATCAGATTTAGGCAAGCATGAAGTGTAGCAGCTGGCATGTCTTCTTTCTTCTCTTCTTTCTTATTTTCTCGGACAAAATTGTAAAACTAAAAGTAATTGGTTAAAATCCATTACTTCAAGTTGTTTGAAAAGGTCCTTTAATTAAGAATAGGTGATGAGACATGCAATGCTTTGATTTAGTCTTCAGATGCATGTCGTATAGAGAGGAATTCTAGGAGAAAGATTGTCAGTTGTTTCCTTTATAGCTTCCCCATGCGGGAGTTCATTGAAAGATTCCTATTTGTAATTGCCCTCTATACACTATAAATAGAGGAAGAGCCTACGGGTTAAATGATCACAACTGGTTTTATCAGAACTTGTTTTAGCAAGAGCTTTTGTAATTAGAGCATTCTTGAGTTTTTAGACTTTGTGTTGGAACCCTTGATGTGATTGCTGCGAAGGCTTGGGATTGAATAAAAGGCGGATTTCTGGAGAACTTTGTGTCTACAATGTTTTGCTGAGTTCTTCTTTTGAGAGGTTTTTGATAAACTTTGTGTTATCTCAGATCTAGGTTAGAAGTCATTTCTTTCCCGTTCTGCTGAATGTTGCGATTTATTTATTTTTATTTAATTTGTGTGGATGAGACCAACTCTGATAACTATTGGTTGATTCAGCACATCTTCCTTTCTTCTTTCCCTACTTTTGTTTTTCCCCTTCTGTAAATAATCCTCAACACAATTGCTTGTTGCAAAATTACCCAGCTGTGGTTCACGAGCTATGATAATTAAAGTTAAACCCCAAAAATAGATATTAGGATTCACATCTACTAAATTGATAAATATCTTACATGGGAGCCTCACAAGTAAATGAAGGAGATTTATTGCATGAGTGCCTAGGTTTTTTTAGCTATGCATAAAATCTAGCCAACAAGCTGAAGATAAACAACACTTTTCAGATTTTTAGTGAGCTGTTAGTGACTGAAATAAATGTATAAAAACCCTTAATTGCTGCCAGCCAACACCCTTCTAGGGCAGCGACCTGTTTTGGGGTTTCACACCCACTTTTATGCCTTCAAACCCCTTCAAATCAGCTTCACTTGAATTTCTAAAATTATGATATATCCTCAACAATCATATAATGCAAGAAATCTGATTTTTAATGCCCTAGATATGGAGATATGAATTTCAACAAACCCTTGTCTGCAATGTTATTTTAAAAATTCATAACTCAACTTAGGAAGCACCAAAAATCATGAAACTTAAGATATTGGCTTTATAAATTATGGAGAACAAGCTAGTAATTCCAAATTTGCCAAATGCACATCACACACAAAGACGTTTCCACTCCAAGGACCTCCACTCTAAATAAATATAATATTGCACTAAAAACACCACACATGCAAGAGAAAGATCCTTTATTGCTTTTCCAACCAGCTTGCACAATCAAAACCTCATGAAGGGTTTTCGTCCTTCACAAGTTTCTCAAGGGTTTTCATCCTTGGAAGAGATTCTCAACCCAAGGGGTTTCATCCTTGAGAGAGAGAGAGTAAAAGGGCTACACTAGCCAACTTTCACCAAATAATAATCTCCAAAAACATAAATCATTAATGCCCAAATGACCTCCTTAAATAGGCATAAGGAGTGCTTAAAGCAATCATTACATCATGGCCGACCCTTAAGTAAGTGTATTTTAAATATTAAAAGGGTAATTGGAGCCTATATGCTCACAATACCATTATTACTAAACTACTAAAAGGTTCACTATTGGAGCATATTCCTTCCAATAGGATAAATGATAATAAATGAAGACAACTATCTAAGCAACAATAATAATATAATTCAGATTTCCCCTAGCTTTTCTCCTTAGACCCACGGAGAAAGAATCAATTAAGGTCTTTAGAAATCAACTTCCCAAATGGGACATGACAGTCTCCTCTCCCCAAGATTGCTTGTCCCCAAGCAATCGAAAATTTGGATGCTCCAAGATAGTTGCTCCTTCCCATGTGGCATCTTCAAGTGGTAGGCCTTTCCAACGTACCAAGTATTCCCGTATGCTTTGGTTTCTTAGCTTCCTCTCTCAAACATCAAGGATGGTTTTTGGAACAAGAATGATCTTCCCTTCCTCATCTAAAGGGGGCAGCTGTAGTGAAGGAGTAATATGCTTCCCCAATGCCTTCTTAAGACAAGAGACATGGAAGACATCATGTATCTTGCTTTCGGAGGTAGCTCAAGACGATATGCAACCTGTCCTATCCTTTCCTTCACCTTGTAGGGTCCATAAAATCTTGGTTTTAACTTCTCAGCTCCACTTTGTTTAAGCGAGGACTGTCTATAGGGCTGCAACCTTAGGAAAACCAAGTCTCCTACCTCAAAACCCTCTCTATTCGTTGCTGGTCTGCATATTGTTTCTGCTGATTCTGAGCTTGTTGGAGGTTCTCCTTGAGTGCCTTTAAGATGTCTTGACTCTCTTGGATCAGATTTTTAGCACCGGGAACTCTACTATCTCCAATGATCAAATCCATGAAGGAAAAGGCCTCATATCCATAGAGTGCTCTAAAAGGGGACATTCCAATGGATACATGAAATGTTGTATTGTAACAAAACTCAGCCAAGTGAATCCATTTTATCCATGCTGATTGTTGTCCGGAAATGTAGTTTCTCAAATATCCTTCCACCCATTTATTCACAATTTCAGTTTGCCCATCCGTTTGGGGATGGTAACTAGTGCTTGGAGTGAGTTCGGTACCTGTTAGGCAGAAAAACTCTTGCCAAAATATACTCATAAAGCGGCGGTCTCTATCACTAACAATATTTTGGGAAGCCCATGGAGTCTAAATTTTTTAAAGAACACATCAGCAATCATAGGAGCATCAAACTTGGTAGGAAGTGGATAAAAATGGGCATATTTTGTTAATCTATCCACTACAACATATAAGCAACTCTTACCTTGGGTCATGGGTAGCCCCGTAATGAAATCCATGGAGATGCTTTCCCATTTTGAGAAGGGTTTCGTCCTCACAAAAGACTTTCCAAGGGTTTTCGTCGTTAGGAGAGGGAGAGAGGTGCTTCACAAGCAATCTTTCAAGGAGACAATAGATTTCACATGATAATCAAATGGCCAAACAACCTCCTTTTATAACAATAAGGGGTGCTACAATTCAAATGATGGCCGACCTTTTAAAGAATACTTTTAATTATCTAATTTGTTTTCGGAGCCTACATGCTCAAAATACTCTATTTTCTAACTAAATAAGCTCTTCTATTGGATCGCTAGGCTTCCGAATAGCAATACATGATAATAATAAAAATATCTACCTAAATAATAGCAAAAATGTCATCCAAGTCTTCCCCTTGCTTCCTTCCTTAAACCCACGAGGAGGATAAATGGGTTAAGGTCTTCGAGAAGAGCAGCCTTTAGAAAGGGACATGACAGGCCCGTGTTATATCATTTTGTGGTTAGAATATACATTTGCTTGGCCTTAAACCAAATACACATCTGTTTGGAAAATATTTTTAACTGATGAAAGGGATTTTGTTAGACTGGTCCTGCTATATATTTGAAAGCTCATATAGGTTTAGAATGAATTTATTAGAGAATTCAGCCATTTTCTTATTTTGTTCAGAATGAATTATGCACGATTAAGTTCATGTAAAGACGAAATGCACATGTACCTTTTGCATATCTATTATTAGTGGAAAAGTCATTACCTAAACAAAACTTTGTAATGGAATTTATATGAGAGTTTGGAAATTGCGCCCAACTATTGGGCTGAAACTATTGCTCTCTTTATTTGGACACTTGTGCATGCTTTCTTTTGGATGCCTACATAAACTGCCTGTTCCTGAAACCCTTCTAGAAAATAGTGAAAAAGGATAGAATTTGTGTCAAATATTTATATTATATCATCTAGGAGTGGTTTCAAATTTTTGTTGGCCTCTTTTGAGACATTTTGTACCAGTGTAAAAAGATTCTTCGGGAACAAGGAATTATGATATATGAATACCTTAACATAATTTAAATCTAGTTATTGTACTCATAAAGCTCTAACTATTGTTGTAGACTGGCGATGTTTTGGTTCTTGATGTCTCAGCTTTACGAATAAATGAAGATGGAAGTGATGGCGATGAACTCTCATTTTGGGAGCAGAAGGGTGAGTTTGTGTATTCGCTGTTTTTGAAATTCATTAAAACAATCTTTTGGATGTCTGAAAAATAGTTTTGTTCTGTTTATTATGACATATTGTCAATTTTTTTATTTAAATTTTTTCAATAGGTAGGGTGCCAATGCCACAGTGCTATAATGAATAGCTTAGATTCCTTGAATTATTATCATGTTTTGCTGAGTGATTGCGTATTTAAAAAAAAAAATTCTTATATTATCAGTTGCTAAGTGCTAGCTTAGGTTCCTTGAATTATTTTCATGTGTTTTGCTGAATGATTTTGATTTTTTTATATCTTACATTATAAGTTCCTAAGTGCTAGCCAGATGTCTTAGGGGTTAGTATAAATTGTTTTACAGAGAGAGAGAGAGAGAGAGAGAGAGAGAGAGAGAGGCAAAAGTTTGTGTGTTCTCCATGATTCAGAAAAAACTCTTCTTGGAGGTCTGCAAACAAGTTAAGTTCTGTTTTATATGACACATAGTCGAATTGTAATGTACAGGTTTTTCAACTAGTAGAGTGCCAACGCCACTGCTAGATAACGAGTATCTTAGGTTCCTTGAATTATTATCTTGTGGTTTGTTGAATGATTTTGCATTTTTAATTTTTCATCTTACATCATCAGTTCCTAAGTGCTAGCCACTCATCTGGTGCTGGTGCCAATATAGCTCTACAATCAAATTTGTATGTATGTATGTATGTATGTATGTGTGTCTGTTTGTATCTGTGTGTATGTGCGCGCACACTCGTGCGTTTTGAAGCAACAATAAAATTCATTGCTATATGTGTGTGTGATCGACTGCCCATTCATGTGTATGTTCTTAGGTATGGTAATAATTGGCATGGTATTTAAGAAGTGAATGTCATTTCTTCATTTTTACAAAACTAGTACTTGACCTTAAAAATGCATCCTATATATTGCCTTTTTCATCATCTATAGAAACTAACTTAAATAAAAACTAACTTCATTAGCCGATAAGCATTCTACAGTAGCAGCTGGGGGTGGTGGTGGTTGACTTTAATGTCTGAGTTGTTAACAATTAATTTCTTTCTATAATTTTGACGTCCATTTGGCCCTCATTTAGAAGTTTTTCTTTTTGCTTTACAATGTCAATCAAAGAATCATAATATCTTGGCCCTTTGGTGGAGTTTGGAGCCTTTTTTTTTTTTTTCTGGAAAGATTTCTTCAAGCCTGACACAATTGAGTAGCTAGATTGACACAATTTGTCACTAGTAAGTGAGAAATTCGTGTTGAAGGTCGTGGAGTTATTACTTAATAAAGGCCTTGAAATTGATATCTCTTGACATTTATGATTTTTAGATAGATGTATTTAAGATATCAGTACTAGTTTTAATTGCATGAGATCAAAAGTGTTCCATAGAGCATGCCCCTAAGCTTTATTATTGTTGAATCATTCTCAAAATGATAATAATCATTATGTCATCACTTACATCTGGAAATCCCCTGTATTTTATGGTTGTTGTAGCACTCTCAAGATGATGAATACAATATGTAATTGCTTAATCCAACTTTGTATGCCCTTCATAATTTTTAAGTTGAATGTGTTTATCAGCCCGCTGTACATGTCTAGACTCTATCCAATGCATGTTTAAATGACATTATTGCTTGGAACTAAAATCCTTGTAAGAAAGCACAATTTATCTCTAGAAATACCACAAAAAAATGCTCATGACAATGTCAGATAAGGATTATTAGTGCTTATGATTGGGGTATAGTCCCATAGTCATACTCATTTGACAAGATGTAGGCTAAAAATTATAGCTCCAATTTCTAATCATTGACATAATTTAGCTTAAGGAGTGTACCCCACATTTAATGATTTGTAGCTCCATAATTATGTTGGATTTGGGCAGTGCTTTCAGCTCTAGGGTTGGATGCCAAGAAGGATATGATTAGTTTGGGAAGTCATTGCTAAGTGAACTCGCCTCTAGGGTGTGGAACAATGATGAATGTCAAGAGTCAATAGCCATATGAGTTATATGCTTATGATAATTTTGATGATAGTTATATCATTTCTAGTTCTTTCCTTTAGGGTTGAGTAATTACTTAACTGTTAGTTACTCATAGTGCTTGGGTAAGTTACACTGCACATCTCAATAACTATACATCAATAGTTTCTCATATTTCATGTCCCTTTTTCCAACGTAGAAGACCCATTTTGAATTTTCTAGCCATTCCTTCTTCGTGGTTAGAAAGAAAGAAGAGTCAAGGAGAAGAGCAGAAATTAATGTTCATCCATTTATATGTATTTTTTATATAAATAATTATATAAGTATGGGTCGGCCATAATAAAACAAAAATGATATTAAAGGGGTCGGCCAAGGCATATGAAAAGACATGTCTTTTGGGTTTTGGCGCCAAGCTAGGGAAATCATTATAAATAGGGGTTTTGGGATTCATTTTGGCATATCGACTTGACTTGTAATTTCCAGATTTTGAGATAAATTCTCATATCTTCCATTTGGGACGAAAACCCCAATTGAGGACCAAAGTGAGGGACGAAAACCTCTCACCTTTGTCTTTAAACATTTCAGATTTGCAGAATATTATTTTATAGAAGATCTTTTTGGTGCCAATTCTGATTTTACAGTGTATTTTGCCAATTCGACTTGGAAATGATTAAATATTTAATTGTTGTGAGCAAATAACTCCAAATAAATCATCCAAATCAAGTCACCCCATATTTTCAAGCACAAATCTAAGTTTGCACGATTTCGGAAAATTCATTAAATCCCTAAAAAGGGACATTACAGTGGTATCAGAGCTTTATCCTCTTAAGGCTTGATCGTTTATGGAAAGTGGCAACAAGGAATACATCTACTACTAGAGGAGAAGGAAGGGAAACGAAGAAAAAGCCACCGAAGAAGAACATATGGATTCAACAGAAGCGAAAATGGACCAATTAATTGCCGGGCAAGAAAAGCTCGTTGATACATTGGGCTTTTTAGCACTTTCTCTCCAGAAGATTGCAGAACCAAGAGTTCATAATGAAGGAGGAAGTTCGAATGAAAGAAGCCATGCCAAACAATCCTCTACTTCATCTCGAGGATCAAGATGGATGCCCACTTTCATACAAAAAGAAGCCATACCCAATGTTGAGCCTCAAAGTAGCAGTGACATTCTGGCAAAGTTCGCTGAATATATGTCATTTTCCAAAGACATTAGAAGAGCCATGACATTCACACAATTCATGGAATTAGAGGGAAGAAACTCTAGGCCTGAACCTAGACATACTACATCCCACAGTGAAGTGCAAAGTGCATTAGGAAAATTGTCCTTTTCCACTTTTGATGGGACTACTAAAGGCCTTTGCCCGAGCATGGATTCAAAAGCTAAACACCTATTTGTCCTTAAAACCCATGGAGGAAGAAGCCATAAAATTTGACACTTTTCACTTGGAAGGAATTGCTCATGAATGGTGGTTCCACGGATTGGTGACTTAGGGCCATAGCGAGATACACACCTATAGTGGGTTTTGCCAAAAACTCATAGATAGATTCGACCATGTGGATCCAGAAGTTCACTTTTGTGAACTTGCTCAACTTAAACAAGAAGGCACAGTTGAAGAGTATGTAGCTGATTTTCAGAGACTTTCAGTAATGATCGAAGATGTGTCTGAAAGAAGACTAATTGTCCTTTTTGTTGAAGGATTAATATAACCCTTAAGAGGATTAGTACTTGCCTTTGACCCATTATATTTGCAGGAAGCAATCAAGAAGACTCTGAATTTGGAAGGAGCTGCTCCAAAAACAGCAACAAACAGCAGTTTACCCAAGCATGGAGGGGGAGGGGAACAAGCCCCTAAGCAGCCTAAGAGCACCACTTTGGAGCAGCCAAAGAAACCCTTGTCTAAGGTGTCCTAGGATCTGCACAAAACCAACCTTGAGAAGGAGTCAAAGAACGAGCTAAGAAGGAAGAATATTTGTTTCTCATGTAAAGACCCATGGACCCCAGGACACCATTGCTTGGGGAAAGGTAAAGTTCACTACATTGAAGTAGTTTTTGATTCTGAAGATGATAACATTGATGATAGGAAAGAAGAAATAGAAGAAGAAAAGAAGGAAGAATCAGAAGGAAGAATCGAAGGCACCCTTGCTACACTTTCCGAAGCACCGAGATATCACCCATTTCGGGTAAAAGGAAATCTACAAGGCTAGAAAGTAGCAGTTCTCATAGATAGCGGAGCCACCCATAACTTCATCGATGAGAATTTGGTGAAGAAGTTGAAGTTGAAGGCTGAAGATTTCAAGGGCTTCAACGTGACAGTGGCAGATGGATTCATCCTTCATTGCACCAAGAAGATACCGCAACTCTCACTCACCCTAGGAGACCATACGGTAAGGGATGATTTCTATGTTATCAATATTGGTGAATCTGATTTGGTTTTGGGTGTTCAGTGGCTTCATTCCTTAGGAGAATTCACCCAAAACTACCAAAGTATGGAGATCAAATTCATGGAGGGAGACAAGAAGGTCATCTTGCATGGAATAAAAGGAGGGACACCGCAGATGGTAACAACAAAGAGCATGGAGAGAACTTTCAAGAAGGGGAAGGTTACATGGGCAACACATTGTTTGGTAAGAGCTGATTGTTCTTCCTCCCAGTCTACTTTTCATGTTGATATACAAGCTATACTTGAAAAACATGCTAAGGTCTTCAATGAGCTTCCTCATGGATTGCCACCGGAAAGAGGTTTTCAGCATGTGATTGAGTTGGAACCTGGTTCCAAACCAGTCATAACAACCCCTTACCGCCACCCCCGGATATACAAAGAAGAAATTGAGAAGACTATCAAGACTCTATTGGATATGGGGTTTATCAGGCCTAGCTCCAGCCCATATGCTTCTTCAGTAGTGTTGGTGAAAAGAAAGATGGTACTTTAAGAATGTGTATTGATTACCGGCTGTTGAATAAGAAGACCATTAAGAACCGGTATCCCATTCCCAGGATCGATGAGTTTATAGATGAATTACATGGAGCACTCTACTTCTCCAAGATAGATTTGAGGTCCAGATACCATCAGATAAGAGTGAGAGAAGAAGACATTCACAAGACTGCATTCAGATGTCACTACGGGCATTTCAAATTCCTTGTCATGCCATTTGGTTTGACAAATGCTCCTGCCACATTTCAGTCCTGCATGAACCATATTTTTGGTAAGCAACTACGGAAGTTTGTACTTGTTTTCTTTGATGACATCTTAATTTATAGCAAATCATGGGAGGAGCATCTACAACATCTAGACATAGTGATGGGTATTTTGGAGCATCAGTCTTTGTATGCCAAGAAATCCAAGTGTGAATTTGGTATGCATGAAATTTTGTACTTGGGACATGTGATCAATGCACAAGGAGTTTACGTTAATCAAAGTAAGATACACGCAATTTTAGATTGGCCTACACCAACCAATGTATCTCACTTGAAAGGATTTTTGGGTTTATGCTCTTACTACTAGAAATTTGTGAAGGGTTTTTCTCAAATTGCAGCACCATTGACTTCTCTCACGAAGAAAGATGCCTTCAGTTGGTTGGAATCAAGCCCAAGAAGCCTTCGAAAGATTGAAGAAGGAGATGTGTTCATGCCCAGTACTTGCTGTCCCAGATTTCTCTCAGCCCTTTGAGCTTGCATGTGATGCTTCAGGTGAAGGGGTAGGAGTAGTACTAATGCAAAACTAGCACCCCATTGCATTTGAGAGCAGAAAATTGAAGGAGCATGAGAAGAAGCTTTCCATCTATGACAAAGAGATGCTTTCCATCATGCATGCCTTGACTAAATTCAGACAATACTTGATTTGTGGGAGGTTTATAGTCAAAACTGACCACAACAGTCTGAAATTTTTCTTCATCAGAAAGAATTAAATGATCGGCAACAAAGATGGGTGAGTAGACTCCAGGCATTTGATTTCGACATCGAATATGTTAGAGGGAAGCAAAATGTGGTAGCAGATGCATTATCCAGAAAGCCATCATCCCCTTCAGAAGATGAAGACATTGGTACAGAGGCAACAAATATGAGGAGCTTACGATTGCTTGAGGGCAAGCAATCTTGGGGAGGGAGGACTGTCATGTCCCTTTTTCCAACGTAGAAGACCCAGTTCGAATTTTCTAGCCATTCCTTCTTCGTGGTTAGAAAGAAAGAAGAGTCAAGGAGAAGAGCAACAATTAATGTTCATCCATTTATATGTATTTTTATATAAATAATATTTAAGTATTGGCTGGCCATAATAAAACAAAAATGATATTGAAAGGGGTCGACAAGGCATATGAAAAGACTTGTCTTTTGGGTTTTAGTGCCAAACTAGGGAAATCATTATAAATAGGGGTTTTGGGATTCATTTTGGCATATTGACTTGACTTGTAATTTCCAGATTTTGAGATAAATTCTCATATCTTCCATTTGGGAAGAAAACCCCAATTGAGGACCAAAGTGAGGGATAAAAAACCTCTCACCTTTGTCTTTAAACATTTCAGATTTGTAGAATATTATTTTATAGAAGATCTTTTTGGTGCCAATTCTGATTTTACAGTGTATTTTGCCAATTCGACTTGGAAGTGATTAAATATTTAATTGTTGTGAGCAAATAACTCCAAATAAATCATTCAAATCAAGTTGCCCCATATTTTCAAGCACAAATCTAAGTTTGCACGATTTCTGGAAAATTCATTAAATCCCTAAAAAGGGACATTACATCATATTTATCGTGTATGCAAGTAGGGGAGGAGATCTATAATAGTGGGGCTAGAGCCAAGTGAAAATCCCTTGTTGAAATGCATGCATGAGGTTTCTCACCAAATGTATAATGTTAAAGGTTGACATAGTTATAAAAACACTTGAACACATAGTGGAATGCTTGGAATGGATCTACGTACTTTCATAAGAACATCAAAGAAGAATATCGATGTTAACTGGATGAGATCAGATAGACAATGACCGCTCTCTAAAAAAGCACCTTGGATTTTGTTGGACTAGATAAATACATTCACCCCACGAGAAAAATTGAGTCTACGAGGGAAATATCTTACAACCCTAGTTTTGTAGTCTTCTAGGTTGACTTGCATGGGGTTTATTTCTCAAAAAAGTAAAGATTATGGCAACATAAGATATCTGCCAAGGGGAGATATCTTACAACCTGAGTTTGGTAGTATTCTAGGTTGACTTGCATAGGGTTTACTTCTCAAATAAGTAAATAATATGACAACATAAGATATCTGCCAAGGGGAGTTATCTTACAACCTATGTTTGGTAGTCTTCTAGGTTGACTTGCATAGGGTTTGCTTCTCAAATAAGTAAAGAATATGACAACTTGCATATTCCATCTATACATCCTCGTCGTGAATTCAAAATGAGACCTCACAAATTAGCTCGAACATTAACCATTTAAACGTTTTTGTTCATAAATATTCAAGTTTTGGACCTTGACTCATTGTTACATTGGACACATCAAATCTAAGACATTTGTTCGAAATATAATTTTCTGGTTTTCTTTTCTACTTACGCAAGCTACCCAAATTCCTAATTCTTTGTATAAGAGCACTTGACTATTTTCTAGTACAATTCACATTGGACGTCTGATTTTGGACTTATGCTCCTTAATTAAAGGTTATGAATGTTTGGTACACCCATTTGACGTTACTAACCTTGAAGATTATGCATGCCAACAACATCTTCCCAATTTTCTCTTGGACATTTTCCATGTACTTTTCGTTCATTTGTAATGGCCTCCTCAAATTGGTGTGCTCCAAGAACCAAGAGTATCCTATACATAGAGCTCGACAAAAGCTTTGAGATCTGTATATTTCCAAGTGAACACATTTTTATGTTCCATAACTTTTTTGAATTCTTTTGCATTCAACACCGAGTCCTAGTTGTCTCCCATGTTTATTGTATGTGTTTTTGTCCCTAGGTTGATCTTTATGGTCACCGATTCCTTATAATTTATGTGCTCTGGTTTGTCATATAGCTATGTAGGTTCCATGTTCAATTACACATCCTTAACATCAAAATTGTGGATTGCAGAGCAAATGTGTGGCGAAAAGAACAAGTGCTAGGATCCATCTGCATTGCTTACTCGGTCGCCTCCTTAGCTACCTTTGGCCCAATCTTTTCTACGTTGATATAGTGAAAATATTGATTAAATCATCAAGCATCTCATAGTCCACCCCTTGATGTAGCAATCACTTGTTTGACTTTCCTTCATCCACTAAACACTCTTGGAATTTCAAGACTCCCTCCTTTGTAGGATTCATGGTTTTTATGTCCAAGTCTTCGTCCGAGTCTAATAACTCTTATGATGTTGGTTCTTCACCGATAACATGGTTCTTATATCAGTTGTGCACCTTCCGCCACACATCTCAATGGGAAAGGAATGTTTTTCCTAGTTATGGTCCACCTTGGTCGTATGCAACCACCTTCATCGTAGGAGAGCATCGTATGCATCATTTTTTAATTATATTACTACAAAGTCCAGGAAAATGTTTATGTGGCAATCACCACCTTCGGGCTACCAACACCCCTAGAGGTTGTGCTAGTGCTACTTATCCAAGTTGACAAGTTTAGAAGTGGTTGGCCATAAAGTTGGTGGGCCTAACTTCTTCCATGTCTCCTTGGGATGTACATTAATGTTTGATCCTTTGCCCACTTTCAAGATCATCGAGGTAGACCTAAGAATGTCCATACTAATGATAGTGGCCTTCTCGCCTTTCTTCATCATGAGTAACATGGGGTCCATTATTTGCTCCCTTGTTTGCACCTTGGGTTCCATTGGAAATGTCATTGTGCTGATGATGTTCCTCGAGTATGGAATCTTTTAAAAATGTGTTTTCATTCTTATTGGTATTAGGGTACAACTTGTTCAACTATCTCCTTGTTGAAAGCTAATGGTTGATTAAGGGTTGGGTTGTATTTGTCAAGGCTTTTGCTGAACTAGTCTGCATGGACAAGATGTGGTCCACTTCTCTTTTTCGTCCTCCATGGCTTTCTCCACTTCATATCACGCATCAACAATTCACTACTTCTTTGTTTGAGGGTTGGTATATTGTGTCCTCTTGGCTTGTGAGTGGCTTATGGTCATCACTCATTTAGTGTCCACCATGTTGACATTTTCCCTTCCATTCCCTGGGCAACTTGATTCGTCATGGTTGTCGAGACCACACCATATACACATCTTGGTTCCATTGCTTTGGTTGGTGATACAGTTCTTGAAAAAGTTACCTTGTACTTTTGGTATTTCTTCGTGGGTTTGCCACTTGAGTCGCATTGAATATTTCTGCCAGCACCGCAGTTATTGGTATGCCTTTTAGTGTTGTGGTTGTTCTTGTACCCAACATTGGTCACACCTTTCTATTCATTGGAGGACTCTCCTTGGGTAAACAAGATCTATGTCTTCTTGTTCTTCTTGTTGAATGAGTGGTCCTTGATCGTGTGACTTGCCAATTGCAGATGTCGTAGAACACATTTTCAGACAATTAACATCGGTATGGTCTTCTATCCTAAATTTGGTACACCAAACATCCTTAGCTTCCTTTCTTCTGTCTTCCTTGAGTTGATCATCCATTCACATCATTTCTTTTCTCAATGAGCCCACTTGTTGCACTTTGGCATTTCACTATGGGTCTGTCACTTGAGTCACATTGAATTTTTCTACCACCGACACACTTATAGTTTTGTCTTCTATTGTTGCATTTATTCTTATACCCAACAATTGTGGCGCCTTTCGAGACACTGGAGGCTGCTCCTTGGGAAAAGAACCCACATTTTCTTGTTCTTCATGTTGAATGGGCAGTCCTTGACCAATCGACTTTTCACTTGGCAGATGTCTTAGTTCACTTTTTTCAGAGAATTAGCATCAGTATGCCCTTTTATCCGACATTTGGTACACCAGACATCCTTTGCTTCTTTTTTGGTCTCCCTCAAGTTCATCACCCACATCATGTCTTTTCTCAATGCTTTGAAATTGATGTAGGCTCATATTTATCATTTTCCTTCGAGTCGCTATAGGCTTTTGACCTTGTACACATCTTCTCATCGCTCTTCGGGTTCATTGCTCTATCATAAGCTTCTTGTCTTGTGCGCATTCAAAAATGTTTCTTTGTATCTTTATTGTTCTCTTTCTGACTACAATATTATCCTTCTTTGGTAAACTAGGAACTTCTACTTCTGTTTCATAATCCCATACTCAATGCTACCAGATGTGTTTTGTTCCTTAGTCACTTGGCCTTGAGCAATCCTCTTAGCTTGAACTTTGATGTCCACTTCAGTCTCGTCCTTATAGTCACCTTCACGAGTTGTACAACTGTCACCACCTTTAGTTCCTTGGTTCTCCACCAATTGGAATCCAACCAAACTTGGCACACCAAATGCAAAGGGTGATTGCAACACTTGTTCTTCATTTGAAAAAACATGTTCTTCATTGGTTATTAACAGTTGTTCAATGCCTCTAATGTTCTCTCTGAAGGACAATCTTAATCTTCTCAAAAAGGGGTCCATCCACTCCTCTGTTTGAGGACTTCTCTCAAATAGAGGGGACTCAAATTTCTTTTGACTTTGTTGACTGTGTCAAATGGTCCATAGGGTCCTTGATCTAGTAGGGGAAAGTTCCTGGTGAACTCCACGAGGTTAGGCCATTGCATCCTAAGAAATTCCTCATGGGAACTTCTCGCTGTGATGCATCTGCACTCAACACCATTGTGATCTCCTTGAGAGGCATCTCTAAAAGGGAAGCAACTAATGACGAACTAACCTCCTAGCTATCTCCAGGAGTCTTGCATTATATAATCTTATTTTTGTTGGCCACACAGATCTTCTAACTAGTAGTGGTATCCTTTCTCCCTAGGGCATTGTCTGTCATGGCCCTCCTAGAGTCATGGGCATAGACCGCCCTACTCCCTTCTTGGATGTTTACTTCCTTGGTGGTTTTATTTGTTGTTCTTGGCCACCTAGACTACGATGCTCTTCTTCTCTTTGCTTCTCCACTTGTTGGACTCAAGGATTTTCTGCCCATTAGTGTATCTTCTTTTTCTTTATACAGGTCTTCCAACATAGGTAGTGATGCGTCAAAATTATCGCCAAGATGGAAATCATTCTCTTTGCAAGTTTTTCTTCATCTTCATCCGATGTCATGTGCAGGTTTGCGATTTCTTATCTTACAACTTGTCTGATCACAATGTTCTTCAAGGAGAAGTCCTTTGTGAGGTTTTCTTCTCTTTTTTGTGCTTGCATGGGCTGCAGTCAAACTCTCTACTCGTGCACTTGTTTTACCATCATTCAACTCTATTTTGCAGACGTCTCTTGTATGTCTCCTTCTCCAATAGAATTGTAGATTGCCTAATCTAATTGTACAGTAAAAGTAAAACCAAGAACACAATTGTGGTGTAGAAAGAAATATGAACTATGTAACTACACAAAATTGAGAGCAACACAATATAGAAACAACAATGATTGTATTATAGCAATAGAAAATTACATCATAACATAGGCCAATGAGAATGCACATGTGAGAGCTTCATGTCTAGGTCACGACCATATGTACACTTAAGGCCAATGGGTGTGGTGGTGAGGACAACTATTGCCAACCACCCAACAACCTAAGCTAACCAAAATTTTAATAACGACTGTACTCTAATTGCAAAATTTTAGTTGAGAGCTTTAAGTGGTATCTTATTTCATAGGATCCATATAAATAGCTTGAAGAAAGACTACAAAAAGCAATGCTACAATCAAGGAGTAGTTGTAGTATACTAACAATAAGAGTGACCATAAGAGTAGACTAACAATAAAGCTTTATGGTAAACCTACATACTAACAAATAACAAGCTTACTATCAAACCATTAGCAAACTAATCTAATATTCTAATACCCTCCCTTAATGACTGAACTGGAGATAACTCCAAGCTTATCTTTAAATTTTACAAATTTATCTTTACTTAGCGGTTTAGTCATTATATCAACGGGTTGCTCAGAGGTAGGACAATAATAAAGACATATCTTCATTATTAACCAATTGTCGGATGTAGTGATGATGAACCTCAATGTGCTTAGTCCTGGCATGGAAAATTGGATTCTTCACCAACTTTAGTACACTCTAGTTGTCGCAAAAGATAGGTGTGGGTGCTGATGAATCAAGTTGAAGATCCTCCAATACTGATTGAATCCACATCAATTCTCTACCTGCACTAACAATTGCTTTGTACTCACCCTAATGGAAGACAATGCAATTGTACTTTGAAGCTTACTCTGCCATGAAAATGCTCTTGACCAAGAGTGAAAATGTAACTTGTAGATTTTCTAGAATCAACTGATCCCATCCAATCTTAATCAGTATACCTGTCAGCTCAAAATCAACAGTTTGTTTATATAGAATGCCAAAGTCAAGAGTTCCTTTGACATATCTAAGAACTTGTTTTGTAGCTTGCCAATGTTCTTCATGTGGTTTAGCCATGAAGCAAGAAAGACAACTACTGCAAAACACAAATTTGGTCTAGTAGTAGTAAGATAAATCAAACTACCTACTAATTGCCGATACATTGTTTCATTGACTAGTGGTGAATTAGTGTTAGTTGAGAGTTTTGTCCCAACTTCCATAGGTGTAGCTGTTGGATTACAATCATACATTCTGAATTTGTCTAACAAGGATTTGGCATATTTTGTTTGGGATACAAAAATTGTATAACCAAAATTGTAGCATTGTCAAAACTCTACACCTAGACAATATTGAAGCAGTCTTAGATCAGCTATATCAAACAGATAATAGATGTCGACTTTCACTGTTTAATCAAGTCATTACTTCTTCCGATGATGGCAAGATCATTAACATAGACAACTAAGACCACAATGTCATCACCAATCAATTTAACATAGAGAGTAGATTCTGCATCACTTCTTTTAAAACCATACTCTCTAAGATATTTATTCGTTTTAAAAACCACGTCTAGGAGCTTGCTTAACTCCATACAAGTACTTCACTAATCTGCAAACTAGATGCTCATTTCCAAGAATTTGAAATCCCTATGGCCATGACAAGTATACTTCTTTTTCTAAGTCTTCGTTTAGGAAAGCACTCTTGACATCCATCTGATATACTTGTCAACCAAACTAAGCAGCAATAACAATAACCATTCTGAATGTTACCATTTTTGTTGTAGGAGCAAATGTTTCCTCATAATCTACTCCTTCTTGTGCATATCCTTTAGCAACAAGACAAGCTTTATACTTATCTAGAGAACCATTTGACTTACATTTTACTTTGTAAATCCATTTACAACCAATGGCTTTCTTACTTGGGGGTAAATTTGACAAGACCCAAGTTCCATTTTTATTAGAGCATCATACTCCACCTTCATGGAAAATTCCCATTCTGACTTGCCTTTTGCTTCTCCATAAGTATGTGGCTCAAATATCGTGAAACAACTGAATTTAAAGCAAAATTTACTTGTTCATTGCTTTGCATTGCTTGTTTCCCTGATCTCATAGATCTTCCGATGATCTTTAGAAGCTCTTCGCGTTTGACATCCTACGGTGTTCTATAGTACATATTTGGTCTTTTTAGTTGATTAGTTGAATCATTGTTTGTTTCACTAGATCCTTCCATCGAGCTAGACATTTCGGTGTGGTTCTTTCTAGGACTGTTCCATTTGAGGATTACCACTTGGCTCAAATCATAAGTAGGAATCCAAAAGTGTACCATCTTTTGAGAAATATGGAACTTTCTCATTTATTTTCATGTCTCTACTTATAACAACCTTATTTGTAGAGATATCTAGTAATCTATATGCTTTGGATTTCTCACTATATCCCACAAACATGTACTTTTTACTTTTAGCATCTAAACCACTCCTTTTTCTTTAGAAATTAATGCTAAAGAAATACAACCAAAAATGTAGAAATCACTTACATCAAAGCTTTCTACTTGACCACGCTTCTTTAGGAGTGATGTCTTGCACAACTTTACATGGACTTTTATTCAAGATGTACATTGCAATATTTACAACTTCTTCCCAATACCGAAAAGGTACATTTCTGCTTTGCACCATACAACGTGCCATCTCCATAATAGTCTTATTTCTCCTTTCCACTACTCCATTTTGTTGCGGAGTGTAAGGAGTGGTATATTGCCTGTGTATACCTTCTTGTGTGCAATAATCATTGAATTGTTTGGAAACAAATTCCCCTCCATTGTCTGTCTAGAGTGCTTGACTCTTCTACCTATTTTATTCTCAACAAGTGCTTTCTATTGGTATCCAAATTCGTTCCTCTTTTCAAGCCGAGCAGCAACAACGATTCAACAGGGAGCTTAGAGGCAGATAAATCATAAATGTGTATCGTTTTGTAGCCGAGGATGAAATCTAACTGACCCTTTATTACTCGAGTTTGTGGAGAGATGGATAACACCTTAAAAGGATGTGATCTTATCCTAACTATTTTAGGATGTGCCTTTCAACCAAGGTATGAGAACCTATTTTGTAACCTCGATTATTGAAGGATTTTGGTAAATCCTTCTTGTGCACAAATTTTATAGAGAAGACCTTGGGAAAATATGATCAACACACCAAATCTGACTCTCACGAGTTGTCACTTCCAGATTATGGGGATATTTTCAACACAAGGCAAAGGTTACTAAAGACATTTGGAATCCTGATCTGTTCTGCATACTTTAGCAAATGGATTTTATTCTTTTGTGGATATATAGAGCAAGATAGGGGTAGTTTGGGATAGGATTGTTTAGTTGAAATACATTTTTGGTGGGAGATCAACAAGGTAGATTGGACTTTGCTAGATCCTTGAGAAACTTCACAATAAATGGAGAACTCAGTAACAGAAAGCTTCAAAATAGTTAAAACATTCCTTCAACCAGAAGGTGTGCATAAATGGAGGCCCAAACATGTATTTTTTCACACAATCTTTGAGATTCTAGTACGAAGGCTCGAGTTAGAAAAGCCAATAAAACATTAAAATCTAAGATCAGTCACACTTGAGGTACACCCAGAGGCTTACAAACAATCTCTGTCAACAGATGAAAGAAAAGTGATTTTAAATCATTTATTTCATTCCCAGATGAAAGCTCTTCTGAAAAATCAAAATGCAGATGCCACTAAACTATCACAAGGATTGAGGTCTGTGTGATTCAAAGAGATTTTGATACAAGATTGCAATAGGAACAAGAAAAACTACTTGCAGACATTCTGAAAGTGAAATAAACTCAAAATTTGCGAGGAGATTTAACACGAGTTAACTCAAAGTTTATCGATTCATCACAGAGGAGAGTTGTTTCAAACAATCTCGAGCTTGTTGATGGCTATACACTTGTAACCAACTCAACATGAATGAAAATCTAACACGAGAGGAAGTTAACCGGGTTCTCGGAGGATGAACTTTTCTCAAAATTTTCTCGTGAAAATGAACTCCCGACCTTTTGCAAGAGTCATCTCATTGTATTTATAATGCATCCTTTACATCCAATTTTCCCGCACCAAAAGAGGAATATTCGAAGCATCTTTGTTGCACATATCGGATCATGATTTGTAGAAAGTGACGTTAATGATTCACGAAAAGGTTGCGGTGCTTTCGAAAAGGCAAATCATTGCAAATATCTGCATCATTGTTCTAACTCGGAGGTATATTCTTCATCCTTGCGCCTGCGACTTTTCCCTCAAAAGAGAAGAATATTCAAGGGACCTTTGCTTGTTACCAATTTGTTTCAACAGAGACATTTAACAAATTCAGATCTGAAATTTGCAGTGGACCAACTGTGAACAGATCACGTTTCTTGGGCCCTCGACTACTGACTAGGATGCCATGCCACAACTTCTCGGGAGTCCCTTTAATCATTTCATCCTTTTTCCCTTTGAAATTTTACTCTGTAACTTCTGGATCTGGCGTCTTACTTTCTCACACGAGCCCGAGCAAAAATCCATCTCAAAAGTACTTCAGATTTACAAATTGAGCTCCCAAATTGATTCAATTGAACTTTGTAGACCAAACGACACAAATTTGCCAAAAATTTGATGAAGAATGATGCAAAGATGCGTCTCCAAACATCCTGGAGCTTCAATGGTGGCAAAATAAAATGAAATGCATAGCTACCGTTGATCTTGCGTTTCAACTTTTAATCTGAGCCCTCCACATGGCAAAATGCGATTGGAAACGGGTCTGGGGGCACCTTTTTGACATTTTATAACTTTTGGAAAAAAGGAAAATTTTCCCCAAATTTTCCCTGCATCTCCGGCGTTGCACGTTTAGCCTCTGATGTGGGTCCCAACGGATGTGCGCTTACTTTTTTCATTTTTTATTTATTTTCCAAAAAGAAGAAAGTTCCATAATTTCCCCCGGGCCCGCACCTCCATATTTGACTATTCACGCTAGCATTACTTTCCTGTCGGGGCCGCACTTCAACTTACAATTTTATCCCTTTTTACAAAAGGCCAAAAACCTTAAATGACCCCGAAGCTTCGTCTCTCCATTTCCCCGCCTGCTACGTGTCTCAATGGCACATTTTGAGATGGTCCCGAAAAGTAGAGACCCCAAACAAGCGCGGGCCCAACACGTGTCTCAGTCCGACAGAGTCTCCAAGTGTCCTCTTGGCGCTTCTTCAAAATAAAACTCAAGGGCCAGTCCCCAAACATGCGCGGTCCCTCCACGTGTCCCAATCCCCTTTAGGAAGTTTCGTGAAAAGTCTTTAGTACGGGAAGGCCCAGGCGGAAGCATCCATGTGGATATGTTACTGTGTTGAAGTGAGCCTTAGAACTTTTAAAGTGCCTCACGGTGCCGCATCCAATGAGAAAGGGCCACTTTTCAAATGATGGCGAGAAGTAATTTTGACCGGGAAATTACACCGTCACAAACCGTAAAATGCGGGAGAGCCACCATTTTAGCCCGGGAGATAGAAAACATAACAGAGGCCGCAATCTGAAGAATTTTAATGACAAATGGGGCGAGACAAATTTGAGAACTAACACACGCTCGACTCGGGGATGGGTACTACTGTGAGCGCCACAAGAACATATAGCGAGACCAAGTGCTAAGAGCAGACCAAGTGCAAAAAGCATGCCATTGGGCAGCAGAGTCAAAGAATAAGCCTGCCAAGTAGAACAACCACAACCATCCTCCAAAAAACGAACCGAAAAATAAGCAAAACCAGGTCACCAAGGAACAGAACAAATTAAAACACAAAAGTCGAACAAAACCAAAGAACTATACATTGTACAATGGCGAGCATCCTGATTCAAAGAAAATAATCATGAAAGACCTCAAGTGCTCGCCTTTTTGGATATTAGCATGCTAAGCGGATTCGATATGTCTTTAACAACTGGTCATATGGTTGTTTTTCTTTTCCATCCGAGTTGCTATCTGACCATACTTTTTCAGGCTTACCCCTTGTGCCTGTCTCAAGTTTTTCAACATCTTTTGGCGCTGCATCAAACATCAAAGTCTCAAGAAAATCATCTTGTTCATGATACCTGCATTGACCAATTTCATATTCCTTGAAAGCAACATAGCTCATAGAGTTATCAATATCAATATCTGCATGCAATACTTCATAAGAAACATTGTTGGGGTCCTCAAGAAGATATAACATTTTCTTTTCACCAGGTAACTTGACAAGGTTTCCCTCAATCGGGATGGTTGCATAGGACATATCCATTTGAACACTCTCACCAACATTTGCAACCCATTTTGTGGACAACAACATACCCCATTTGGCAGGGCAATCCACAATAACATCAAGTTTCATGTTCTTACCCGGATAAGCTGCAAGTTGCACTATCAGACCCTTGACACATCCAACCATTGGCACCTCCCTGGAATCCATGGCAGTACACTTCCCATAAGCTGCTGTTACTTTGAGATCCAACTCATTCATGACCTCAAGAGGCATAACATTGCATGATGCTCCGAGAATCAAACATACAGTTGTGTAACAACTTATCCTTAATAATCAAAGTAGTAAAAAATGGATCCACCTTCAGTTGAGACTCAACCAAGGATGTTCCCAAATATACTTCAGGTGGCTCACCTAGTTCTTCCAGTACTTGGGGTTTTTTCAACTTTGAAAT
Source organism: Taxus wallichiana var. yunnanensis (assembly GCA_018340775.1). Taxonomy (NCBI): domain Eukaryota; kingdom Viridiplantae; phylum Streptophyta; class Pinopsida; order Cupressales; family Taxaceae; genus Taxus; species Taxus wallichiana. The sequence continues at coordinate 363,489,286 of CM031238.1, forward strand.
GGTAGGCGGAGTCTCAACATTTCTGCCTTGGGTGACCTTTTCTTCTCTAAATCCCAAATATTCGAATGCTCTGTCCCTATGCTTAGGGATTCTAAGCAATTCAACAACAGGAACAAAAATCTTGATCTGACTCAACATTTGGGCTATGTCATATGGAACATACTTGGGCAAGGCAACATTGGGAGGGAGATTGACAAACTCATCAGATGGCACAGGAGTTTTTTACAGTCTGAACATAGGGAGGGACACAAGTTCCACTTGAGACAACAAGGCCTTTGCCAGATGTATCTTTCTTTGGAGTCTCTTTTGGGATACTAGTAAGCACTGGAATTTTTGGTTTGGCTTGAGGCCTTGCCCCTTTGGCAACCTTACTCCTGGTATTATATTCTTTTTCATGGCCAACCACAATATTTATTAACAACTGCCTATCCTCCTCAGAAGGGATCCCTCCATCATACTTCTCAATCATTAGTGCCCTTAAGTATTCAAAATCATTATTAGGCAATTCAAAAGCTTGCACCATATCAATTTCAAAAGTATGAGTGGGAGGAAGAGGTAATACTCGATGAATGCAATCCCAGAAATCTTTAGCAGTTTTGGCACTCATCAGCTCAGTTGAGGTTGCTCCCTGTTGTGAACTCGTAGAGGAATCCACCATGCATGCATCGTCACTAGTCCCATCATCATTATTTCTTCTTCTTGCTGATTTACTTCACATGGAGGATGGGGCAGAAAACATCTATCACACCAATCAATCACATTGGCTTCATCCACAACAAAGCAACCCGGGCAGTTAGAGGATCAGGCACCATTCTACTTTCACGTGCTTGGGGATGTCTATTTGCAGATCCCATGGGTCCTTTACCTCTGTCATTTGACCTCTGATCACCCCTAGGATGATTGCCAAATCTGTCATGATTTTGTGCCTTTTGCTGACCTTGTGAACTCTGCCCAATTCCTTTCTCTGCCCGGGCTAGTTTGTAGGAAATTTCTTTTGACAACCCCTGCCAAAGTTTTATAACCTCCTCAAGATCCACACTCTTGCTTGCTTGAGGTTTTTCTGGGTTTATCAGTTTAACCCCTTCCCTCTTAGGAGGTTTTCCAATGGCCTTGATGTTGTTCTCAATTTGCAGAGCCATAGTAAAGGCCTGCCTCAAAGTGCCAGGGTTTTTATCCCTCAAATAGTATGCAGCCTTCTTGTCAAATGCATCAGCATACTTTATAAGACAAGATTCTTCACCATGCCTCAAATTCACAGGCAATCTTCTCAATGTCTTATTAAATCTCGTATTAAAGTCATGCACTGGCTCATTAGGATTCTTTTTGTTCTCAAATTCTGACTAGAGAAACCTAGGGTCGGTCTTGTCACCATACTGTAATCTAAATGCATTCTTCATTTCAGTCCAAGAATCAATAGAGTTATCTGGCAGAGCTTTATACCAGTCCCTTGCATCATCTTCTAATGTATGAATGAACAATTTAATGTATACATCATCAAACTCTATTTCAAAATCCTCCATCATACCGACAAAGAGTTTCATTTCTTGATCACTAGTTATTGCATTATTTCCTTGAAACTAGGGCAACTGTTTACTTACATTCTGTGGCACAACATTGGATAGCCATCCATACCTCTAAAAGCGATGGGACCAAAAGTATTAACGACAAATGGAGTGCGGGTGGAGGTTGAGCCATATTATTCGAGGAGGTGACCTTACGGGAGAAACAAAGTGATGATGAGTGAGGGGTCATGCGGAGTACAGGATACAATTTTCGAATGACTATCCCTAATGGCTTTGCCTCTTTGAAAACTTTATTAGATTATGAAAACACAGGGCCAGATCGAGAAGCAAATGTTTTAAACATAGATGATGGACCCTCTCCAGATGGAGAAATCGGATTTACAGAGATGCTTTACCGATTGTAAGCGATTGAGGAAGTGTTGCAAACTTCAACCGCGTGCTGATCAACTTTACCAATGGAGATCTCTTTCTTTGATGCTTGATCTCCGACAACCTTCCAAATTTTTCCTCCTTCTGAATTAGACTTTTCAAACTCTGGAAACAACCTTCTACTAGGGTCCGCAGTGAAGAAAGATCTTCTTCCTTCCAGCTTTGCAAAGATTAGTAACAAATTCACAATTGATAGAGGTTAAGACACTGACATTTATCAAAATCAAATCAACACAGAGTTGCCACTAAGGATTTTCACCCTAGTTGTGCAAATGCACTAAAATAATCTGTCAAATGTTTGTCAACACTAAAAATCATGCAAAGCTTTACAAATCAGACCTTCCTTCACCCAAATTTATCAATGGTGAGGCAAACTTAGTACAATAAGCTGCTGGCCGTTGGATGAGACAACACTTGAGAACTTATAACTTTGTTCAATCCTTACAGATCTGATCAGAGAATGATGTTTACAAAACGTATTTGCACACAGAACTGCAAGAAACATTACCAGGGTTTGTACGCATACAACTTTGTTCAAATACTTCAAAGAGTCCCCGACAATCAATTTGCGCCATTTAGTGTTGGTATCCAAATTCGTTCTCCTTTTCAAGCCGAGAAGCAACACAAATTCAACAGGGAGCTTAGAGGCAGATAGATCATAAATGTGTATCGTTTTGTAGCTGGGGATGAAATCTAACTGACCCTTTGTTACTTGAGTTTGTGGAGAGATGGATAGCACCTTAAAAGGATGTGATTTTATCCTAACTATTTTAGGTTGTGCCTTTCAACCAAGGTAAGAGAACCTATTTTGTAACCTTTGATTATTGAAAGATGCTGGTAAATCCTTTTTGTGCACAAATTTTATAGAGAAGACCTTGGGGGAAATATGATCAACACACCAAATCTGACTCTCACGAGTTGTCACTTCCAGATTATGGGGATATTTTCAACATGAGGCAAAGGTTACTAAAGACATTTGGAATCGATGCATTACGCATACTTTAGCAAATGGATTCTATTCTTTTGTGGATATACAAAGCAAGACAGGGGTAGTTCGGGGTAGGATTGGTTAGTTGAAATACTTTTTTGGTGGGAGATCAACAAGATAGATTGAGTTTGCCAAATCCTTGAGAAATTTCACAACAAAGGGATAACCGAGTAATAGAAAGCTTCAAAATAGTTAAAACATTCCTTCAACGAGAAGGTGTGCATAAATGGAGGCCTAGACATGTATACTTTCACACAATCTTTGAGATTCTAGTACGAAGGCTCGAGTTAGAAAACCCAATAAAACATCAAAATCTAAGATCAGTCACGCCTGAGGTACACCCAAAGACTTACAAACAATCTCTGTCAACAGATGAAAGAAAAGTGATTTTAAATCGTTTATTTCATTCCTAGATGAAAGCTCTTCGAAAAATGAAATCCTAGATGCCATTAAACTATCACAAGGATTGAGGGTGTGTGATTCAAAGAGATTTTGATACAAGATTGTAATAGAACAAGAAAAACTACTTTGAGACATTACGAAAGTGAAATAAACTCAAAATTTGCCAGAGATTTAACACGAGTTAACTAAAAGTTTATTAGATTCATCAATAGGGTAGAGTTATTTTAAACAATCTCAGAGCTTGTTGATGGCTATACACTTGTAACTAACTCAACATGAATGAAAATCTAACACGAGAGGAAGTTAACCTTGTTTCTCGGAGGATGAGCTTTTCTCAAAATTTTCTTCGAAAATGAACTCCCGACCTTTTACAAGAGTCATCTCATTGCATTTATAATACATCCTTTACATCCAATAACCCCCCAAAAGAGGAATATTCAAGCACTTTTGTTGCACATATCGGATCATGATTTGCAGAAAGTGACATTGTGGATTCGCAAAAAGGTTGTCAGTGCTTTCATAAAGGCGAATCATTGCAAATATCTGCATCATTGTTCTAAGCGGAGGTATATTCATCATCCTTGGTTCCTGCAAAGCATCTTTTCCCTCAAAAGAGAAGAATATTCGAGGGACCTTTGCTTGTTACCAATTTGTTTCACAGAGACATTTAACAAATTCAGATCTGAAATCGCCGGGTGGACCAAGCGTGAAGATCACGTTTCTTGGGCACAAGACTACTAACTAGGATGTCATGCCACAACTTCTCGGGAGTCCCTTTAATCATTTCATCCTTTTACCCTCTAAAATTTTACCTCGTAACTCACGGATCGGCGTCTTACTTTCTCGCACGAGCCCGAGCAAAAATCCATCTCAAAAGTACTTCAGATTTACAAATTGATCTCCCAAATTGATTCAATTGAACTTTGCAAACCCAAACGACACAAATTTGCCAAAAATTTGATGAAGAATGATGCAAAGGTGCTTCTCCAAACATCTTGGAGCTTCAATGGTGGCAAAATAAAATGAAATGCATTGCTACCGTTGATCTTGCGTTTCAACTTTTAATCTGAGCCATCCACATGGCAAAATGAGATTGGAAACGGGCTTGGGGGCACCTTTTTGACATTTTCTAAATTTTGGGAAAAAGAAAATTTTCCAAATTTTCTCCGCTGCTCCGCCCTTCCGCCTTTAGCCTCTGATGTGGGTCCCAGCGAGACTTGCGTTTCATTTTTTCATTTTTTATTTATTTTCCAAAAAAGGAAAAAGTTCCATATTTTCCCCGTAGGCCCGCACCTCCGTTTTTGGCTATTCACGCTAGCATTACTTTCCTGTCGGGGCCGCGCTTTAACTTATAATTTTATTCCTTTTTTACAAAAGGCGAAACCTTAAATGACTTGAAGTTCGTCTCTCCATTTCCCCCGCTACGTGTCTCAATGGCGCACTTTGAGATGGTCCCGAAAAGTAGAGACCCCAAACAAGCGTGGGCCCAACACGTGTCTTAGTCCGACAGAGTCTCCAAGTGTCCTCCTGGCACTTCTTCAAAATAAAACTCAAGGGCCGGTCCCCAAACATGCGCGGTCCCTCCACGTGTCCTAGGCCCCTTTAGGAAGTTGCGTGAAAATTCTAAGTACGGGAAGGCCCGGAAGCCTCCACGTGGACATGTTTTGTGTTGAAGTGAGCCTTAGAACTTTTAAAGTGCCCCACAGAGCCGCATCCAACTAGAAAGGGCCACTTTTCAACTGATGCCGAGAAGTAATTTTGACCGGGAAATTACACCTGTCAAACCGTAAAATGCAGGAGAGCCACCATTTTAGCCCGGGGAGACAGAAAACATAACAGAGGCCGCAATCTGAAGAATTTTAATGACAAATGGGGCGAGACAAATTTGAGCACCAACACTTTCCATGCAGCAAAGTTAGAAAAGCAATTTGTTTTTTCTTCAAAAAATACACCCACATTTTTTGAGAACAATCATCTACAATCAACAAAAAATATAGTGCACTCAGATACTGTACTAGTTTTCATGTGAGCATGAAGATTTGCATGTACCAAGTCTAATACATTTTTTTCTCTCCATGCTTTGACAATAGGAAAGGATTGCCTAATCTTCTTACCCAACTGACATCCTGCACATATATCTTTATTTTCTTGAATAGATGGAAGTCCATTCACCATGTGATTTTTCTCAAGACATTCAAATATTGATAATTAAGATGACCATATCTTTCATGCCATAAGAGTACTAGTTTTCTCAATTGTTGCTAAAGCATATTGTTCTATTGATTGTGGATCTATAAGTTTGTATAGACCCCTTTCCCTATACCAATAACAACTATATCATCATTGAGTGTAGTTACCTTACATTTGTTTCCTTCAAACTTAACTACCAGTTGTTTGTTTTTGGTGATTTCATTGATAGATAAGAGATTCTTGTTCATATCAGGTACATATCTAACATTACAAAATGTATATTTGTACTTGATTGTTCAATGTAATTTGCACATCCCCATATCCCTTAATATCATGTGTCCATCCATCACCCAAGGAAACAGTTTCATGACTACTAACATCCTCAATGAAATCTACATACCAATCTTTATGACATGTATAATGTTGAGATGCTCTTGAGTTGAAATACCATGTCTTTGACTTACTCTGGACTATTCATGTGATGCTATAAATGCAACCTTAATAGATGACTCTCCTTCTTCATGCTTCGCAACATTAGCATGTCTAGATTTTTGTTCGCATTAGCCATATCTTCTTGTCTCTTTCTACAATCCTTCTTAAAATGTCTTGGTTTTTCGTAATAATTTTTTTCCATTTGGTGTTCTTAGATTTTTTTCCTTTTGGAGGTTACCTTTGTGGAATTGCTTGTATTCCACTGTGTTTCCTTTCCCTTTGACCTTGCCATGAATGCACTCTCCATAGCCATTGATGTCGAGGAAGTCGCATGGGTTTGCCTTTCATCCATCGCATGAGAAGTGTAGATAGCTTCTCAAAATCAATCTCCGTGTCTCTGCGATTATATATGCAATGAATCAACAAATGATTCAAATGATAATGTGTGTTTTGCAATATTGGAGCAATCAAATCTTGCTCATCTATAGGATTTTCCACCGCTTTTAATTGATCACAAATGTTCTTCAGTTGCAACAAGAATTCAAAGATCGAACCACCCTCCTACATTTTAGTGAAAAATAACAATTTTTTCAAGTATAGTAATCTGCACGGCTTTTGTAGCTTTGGTACTTGGGTGTTAACCTTTTCCACAAATCTGAAGCACTAGTTGCATTTCTAACTTCTGGAGTCAAATTATGAGCCGTTGAAAGTTTTAGAACATCAATGCTTCCCTATGACACTTATCATAGTTATCAGGTTCATCAACTGAAACTTCATTATCATCTTGTCTTGTTTCTTGTTCAAGTTCAATTTTATCAAGGTTCCGATACTCACATATGGTAAGTATCTTTGGTGTCCCCGAGATTTCACCCTGAAATCTGGGACTACTCTTAAAAAAAATTCGTTCTTTTCCAAGTAACGGGTCATTTTGTTTTTCTTTTGCCTGCAGTTGTTTGCATTGCTCTAAGGTATCCCCAGAGAGTCATAAAAGCCAAATTCGACAAATACCCATATGCCAAAACTCACTCTATCCCTTTGTCAAGGTTTGTCTGAGAGAATTTTATTTATTTATTTATTAAATAAATAAAGTTCTTTTAAAAATGGATTGAGCTAAAATTGGAGGATTTAGGATATATAAAGCACTTCACCCCATCATTATTACCACATAACATTCACTCGGGGCAAATTTTTTTGTAGATCAGCTAATTGGAGAAATTTTTCAAGCAATTGCTCGTAGCTTCTTTTGTTTTGTTTTATTTTTGTCTGTGTTTTGGTTTGTTTTCTCCGGCAATTCTTGTAGCCTATTCATTCTTTATGTTAGACCTTTCCCCAGGCCTAGGGTTTTGAAAAACTATCCAATATTTTTAATTACTAATCTGTCTAAAGGTGATCAGAGCTCAGGATTCTTTCAGGAGATTGCAAGAAGTCGCTTGGTCCAAAAAGGTGCAAAAATGGATTTTATGAAAATAAAGAAAATATTGCCATCAATGCGTAGAGCTTGAGAAAATATGCACTTTTAGAGAAAACGACACCTAAAACGGAGCCACAGGAGTGAAAGTTATGACACTTGCAAGTTTTTGTTGCTACATCTTCTCGGACCCTTTCCAAAAATGGAAAATTTTATTCTATACTTGTGTTTTCTTCACGAAAATCCAAAAATGGAAATAAAATGTTGTTGATGAGTTTTCATGCAACTTTAGAAGCTTTCTTCATGCAAGTCGCACTTTTTGGGAAGAAACTTTCTTCCATGCAAGTCGCACTTTTTGGGAAGAAGCTTTCTTCCATGCAAGTCGCATTTTTTGGAAGGATGGTTTTTAAGTGCCAATGGGAATTTTGGCGCTGACTGGAAGGTGAAAAATTCCCATCATTAAAGTCAAATCACTAAAGCTGCCAATGAGAATTTCGGTAGTGGCAGGCAGGTGGGAATTTTATGCTTGCATGGAAGGTTGTTTTTTCCAATCATTAAGGTCAAATCACTTAAGCTGCCAATGAGAATTTTGGTAGTGGCAGAGTGGGAATTTTATGCCTGCCTGGAAGGTTGTTTTTACCCATCATTAAAGACAAATCACTTAAATGAAGGATGATATTTTTGGAGCTGCCTGGTAGGGTAAAAATTCCCATTGCTTTGACTTCTTATTTTTAGCATATCTTCTAGCCAAAAAGTGCGACCCATTTTGGCATAGCTAAATGCCTAAAAGATGACCTTTTTAATTGTCGGGAAGCATCCAGTTTTGGTGCCTAGGGTTGGAGAAGCTTTCTTTTTATTATTCAGAGCATCTGCATGTTGGTATAAGTGCTCAGGTGAATAAAATAATATTTTTAGTTTGCTTGGCATGCAAGCAAAGTCTAAAAATAGAGGGCAACAAACTTTATAATCAGATCTTGGTGAAGAAATTAGATATTCATGTTATGAGCTTCATGTGTGTCTGAATTATTTGCAGGAATACTTCATTTATGCCCATATTGGTGAAGAAAGCAAAAGTCAATGTTTGATACATTGAATATATCTTCAGAATCAGAGGAAGAAATAGATCCAACTCTCATAATTGCAAAGACTTCCGACAAAAATTCATTCTCTTGTTTCTAATGCAACCCATGTGGAAGTCATTGCATGGAAAATTCCTTTCAGGAGCTTGTGCATGTGCTCCCAATCTTCCAGTTGAAGCCTTCATTGAATTTACTTGTATTTTCCTTCACCCAGAGTGCTGTCCAGAATTTAAAATTGCTCATATGCAATTAAAAATAAAAGATGATGAGTTTTGTCTGAATTGTTTACGGCAAACATTTTGGTGCACGTACTGGAGAAGAACTACAAAAACTTCAAGGATAAGAGGGAAAACAAGTCAGAGGCAACACCGCAAGCAAAATCACAGTCAGTTGCTTCCAGATCTAGTTTGGTGAGAATCAAAGGAAATGATTCAAAAACATATGGGAGAAAAAGGCATCTCAGATTCAAGGCAAGAGATATCATTTTGATCATTCATTTTTAAAGTGAGTGAAGTGCAATACAAGTTGGATCAACACGTAGAGTATGGAAGAAGAACAAAGGTGAGAGTGTTGCAACAACTTTCTTCTCGTCTCTTCTTCTTCTTCTTTCTCTAATTTTCTCCGACAAAACAATTGAGCAATCAATTAAAATTGTAAAACTTAGGTAATTGGCTATAAAAGTCACATTACTTCAAGTTCTTTGGAAGAAGTCAATTACTTGGAAATAGGTGGTAGACATGCAAAACAAAAGGTTCTTTTTTTAGTTGTAAATCATGCATGTCATGCAAAGAGGAATTCAGGGAAGAATATTGCCATTTGCTCCCCTTTTCATAGCTTGATATGTGGCAATTCATTGAAAGCCTCCTATTTGCAATTGCCCTCTATACACTATAAATAGAGGAAGAACCTACGGGTTAAAAAAATCACAATTTGTTAAATCAACATTCTTGAGTTCTAGACTTTGTGCTGTAGTCCTTGATGTCATTTCTGTGAAAGCTGAGGAATTGAATAAAGACAGATTTCCAGAGAACGTTGTGTCCACGGTGCATTTGCTTCTTACTTCTATGCGGATCTTTAGATAAACTTTGTGTTATCTAAGATTTAGATTAGAAGCTTTTCTTTTCCTTTACTTCTAAATATTGTGAGATCTACTTGTTTATTTAACCCATGTGTATGGAACCAACTCTGTAAACTATTGGTTGAATTACATATCTTCCTTTCTTCTTTCCCAAATTCCATTATTTCTCCCTTCTACAAATACTTCATAAACAACTTGCTTACTTGTTGCAGAATTGCTAAGCTATGGTTCATGAGCTTTGTGATTAAAGTAAAACCCCACAAATAGTTATTAAGTTTCATACGTACCAGATTGATAAACATATTACACGGGAGCCTCATCGGTAAATGAGGGAGATTTATCTCATGACTGCCTAGGTTTTTAGCTATGCAGAAAATCTAGCCAACAATCTTGTGACTCAAATTTTTGCTTGTCAATTTTTGTGAATCTGGCAATAAAAGGTGTTGTAGACTAGCCATTTGGACCTAGTTTTTCATGAAAACAATTAAATCGGAAAAACTATAAATGCTTTTACAAAAATTCCTTTTGCTCACTGATTCTATCCTAAAAATGGACAAATTGACCAATTTTCAGCTCAAAACTCCTGATAGTTTGAGAGATTTTAATTTTACAATTTCCTATAAAATTGCCAAAAATTACAAAAAATGAAAATCTCGAGTGTTACACACTCTTTTGCAAAAATTCCTTTGCGTGCGGACAAGGACTTCAATCCAGACAATGTTGCAAAATTTCAGGTGATTTTGAGTTACGGGATTCTGTCAACGGAATTAACTATACCGTTTTTCAGGCAAATATAGGTTTCTAAGGCAAAATTTAAAGTTCAAGTTCTGAATAAACTTTTAAAATAAATTCCTTTTACCCTAAACTTGCATGAGTGAATAAAAAATTTGGTTTAAAACTGAAATGTTTTTAATCACCCAGTAGAAAATGACCTGTGTATTTAAATGGAAATGGTGTGGCATCCTCTTCTTCAACCGAATGCTTCAACTGAAAAGTAGATCAGATATTTTGCATGAAAATCAGTATTTTTGCAATGCAAAACACAACAGAACAAATAGAATGGTTTAGAACAGCATAGAGACTATCACACTTGCACCAAAATTCTGTTTTGTTTTGCCTTGAATGGATTTTTGCTCAGACCTTCGCCCCTTCAAGATCCTACCATGCCTTGTGCTGCCACGCCTTGTCTCAAGATTGCAACGTCCTCCTTGACACCAGCTACGATGCCTGACACAAATAGATTGGAATGCCTTTTTCAGGACAGCAGATCAGAATAATGAATGGCGTCCTCCTTAAACGAGCACCAATCCACTCAGCCCTTCACTAGATGCTGCTCACAAGCTCTCCACCTCACTATCAGGGATTAAAATGAGAGTTTAATTTCTTTAGGGTGTGTGATTCACCACGCGCTTCCTCCCTTGTTCCAAAACACTCCCACCAAGCTGCTCGAACATTTTTCACAAAACATACGGATGTTTTCAACAAGATCTCCACCGGGTAGTTGCTTCCCGACAAGATCTCTTCCTCTAGGCTCTACAAACCATAGTCTCGAGACCATAAAATTTTAGCTGAGAGCTTCAAGCCGTATCTTATTACATAAAAGGAGCCATATAAATAGCTTGAAGAAAGGCTACAAACAAGCAATGCTACAATCAAGGAGTAGTTGTAGCGGACTAACAATAAGAGTAACCATAAGCTTAGTAAAGCTTTATGGTAAACCTACATACTAACCAAATAACAAGCTTACTAACAAGCTTGATTATTAACAAACTAATATAATGTTCTAATAATCATGTTTAGACATGGCCAACAAAACTAACATTACTTTGCTTTATTTCAACATAATCATCTATTATTTAGTCTTCATGGTTGACCTACTTCATAATGTTGGGATATAGCATAAAGCAATTTCAAAATCCTTAACTAGTGAGGACACTAATCGAGTGCCTACATGGCGAAGAGGATCCTTTCTTCCCTCTTTGTCGAATTTAGGCAACTTTTGCCTACCGATTGGATGTGGCTAGCCATTTTGCTCACTCCTTTTGATCTCTTCTAAAAACTTGTGAGTTGTCGATTTAAATAGAATTGCATGCTTGCATGTTCGAGTCCCCTCCCATGCAACACCAACTTGTCTAAATTTACTCCTATTGAGCACCGAGTAATCCTTGCAACCTACGTCTTTGTGCCTTGAGTCAGCTTAAGAATAAAAAGAGTAGGAAACCAGATGGCATAGCTAGAAAATGACTCCTACAGAAATTATATATCAGCTAGATTGCATAAGGATGTAAGTGATCTTGCTTGTAAAGAGAGTAGATTCCAACAACAAAGAATGATTGTAATGTCCTCTTTTCGAACTATTTCATTTTGAAGACTTCTAGCCCATTCCACTTCCTGTGGGCAAGAAGAAGGTGAACAAGGGAAGTGTTTGTTGATGTTTTTAATCTTTTTGTGAGCATTTACTTTTTTCTTCCGTGGTTTCTCTTTGGATGACTGACATCCTTAAGAGGTCAGTCATGGGAAAGACTCCCTAATTGACCTTTGGCGCCACCAAGAAGATATATAAGGGGTTGCTTGGACTCATTTTGGGCATGCATCTTATTATAATTTTACACTTGGTTTTGGGGCTGATTGCTCAATTCCATTCCACTAGAGGGTGAAAATCCTTTGGTGTGGCACACAAGGAGGACGAAACCCTTCCTTGTTCAAGTTGGAGAACGAAAACTCTCCAATTGGTGGTTCCTAAGGGCTTCAAAGAAGGTGATGTTGCTGGTTTGCAGCTAGGGTTTGAAGGAGGAAGAGCTACTAAGGTTTCTACATTCATTTTGCACCCTCTCCTAGGGTAGCAACTTGGGTGGAGGAAGGGTTTAGTGCCTTCTAGGGCACATTCGGGTCATTGGAGCTGTTCTTCACTTCCCTCATAATTTATAAGGACGATTTCTCATTTCATTGGTATTTTTGGGGTTTTAGAATCATCATTTCCAGCCCTTAATGTGAGTTGTACTTCTGATTATTTAATTAATTATAGCTGTGTTTTATCTCTTGTTTCTCATTTTTTTTGAAGTATATTGGCTGGATAAATATATTCATGGTTGGATAAAATAATTGGAAGCATTCTATGTCATTTTCAGCTTGTTATTGCATGAGAATTGATGCCATTAAGTGCCATTACAGTTTGCTGCCATAGGAGGATTTATTTACTAATTTTCAGCTGAAGGGTGTGTGATTCCCTAGAGTGTGGTTTTCAGTTCGCTGCTAGGGTTTCAGAGCTGCTGTTCTAAAAATCTGATTTCTCTCATTTGGGTTTGAGCCCAAACCCTTATTTTCAGTTTCAGCCCTAGAAAGGGACATTACAATGAACCCTCAAAAGGTGGAGTATGATGAACAGCAGTTGATGTTGCAAGTGGGTTCATTTGAAAAACAATCAAATGAACAAGATAATTAATACTAGGATAAGACTTCAAAGCTGGAAAGCTGAGTAGCACAATTGGAATGAGGTGGTAAATTGCAAAAATAGTGTAAGTTTTTACATGTATAGATCAATCTTCAAAGGAAATGAATTTAGAAACAACCCTTGCCAAGCAACACGCTAAGCTTCAGGAATGTCACAAAACCTTGGAGAAGTTTAAGGCCTAAGAAAAAGAAATGTGTATTGGATTTAGGATTGTGCACTACAGGTTAAATGCGAGACTAAGGTCAATGGTGTAAAAGAGATAAGAAAGAGATTAAGGATGCAAAAAGGTACTCAGAGCACACAAGTAATTGGAATAGTATTACAGATCGCTGTAGGGTACAATAACAGCGGTTGCTTCACCCTTCTTGTCAAGTTCACATTCCAAGGTGACATTGCAGTCTAGGTCTGTAGCTTCTGTTGCCTTGGTGTCATTTGATGTTACTCTCTCTGTGGATTCTAAATCACTACTGTCTTGGAGAGGGGCACCAACTACTTTACAGAGGGGGATGGATGTAGAGAGTGTTATTGGCATTATGTGTTGTTATCACTTGTATATATGCATAGTCATGAATAAAGCACGTGTTTAACAAAAGAAACGATTTAACTGATGGAATGTACTTGTGACCTCTGATTTAAATTTTGGATTATTGATAGTTAAGGATAGGTGTGGATGGCTGCAGTGAACTGGTGTACGTACCATGTTTCCTTCCGAATGTACTTGCTGGGTCAATTCATTTTGACTTCTCCACACATACATACAGTTCTCCAAAAGTTTCTTTATATGTGAGTTAGGATTGTGTATGTTGGAGGCCATGCTCATTGCAAAAACAACTAATGAAGACATTCCTATAATTCTGATATTGTGCTATGTTCATTTTTGCATATAATTGTTCCTATCTTCTATAGAGTAGTTCTTTTATGCATATATGCATTTGACATAAATGTGATATTTCACGATGAAGTTTATGCATGTGGAATTAAGTAGCTACGCACTCAACGGCCCTTGGCAAGTGGTGTAATTTGTGACTGTGTTTTGTTTGTTGTTTTAAGCTTAGCTGATTCACTGAAATTGTTTATAACGTTTTCATCCATTTTATGATTTTTGCATTCATATAACTAGCCTAAGAGATGATCATGGACATTGCAGTCACCAAAATTTTCTGCCTATTTTGACAGGATGTAGCTTTACAATTATATACATTATTTAGGTTGAAGGTTGGGGCTTATAGCTCTTATTTATAATCATTTGAAAGATTCTACAGTCCCATGATTGCAGCCTCATTTTTCATATCATTTTACTGCTCACAGATCCATAATTATATTCACTTGAAAAAATAAAGCCCTGTATTCATGTTCAAACTGAGAAGCATTACAGCATTAGAAGGATATGTTAGTTGAGAAGCATTATAGCATTAGAAGAATATGTGAGTCTGTGGAATCCCATATAGGTGACCTCAACTCTGAATGAGGGAACAAGGATGAACTTTCAAGTGTACTAGCTATAAACTGTACTCCTGTATTTTTTTTTCTTTTGTCAAAATTTATTTGGATATTGTACCCCACCCCTTCCATGGGCCACATCATCATGAGTGGATTAACACAGGGACCATGCCAACGGGCTTGCTCACGGGTCATCATCTTGGAATACCCTCCTTATGGCTAGACCATGGTCTGCCATGGTCTGCTGGACATTGATCCTGTAGTTTATTAGAATAAACAGAGACACGTAATAGTTTCTTGTACAAGTGTTATGTAGGGGAAATTTTGCATATGGTCATCACCTAAGTGTCTGGCACCTTAGTTGGCAGGCTCTATATATTGCCTACCTACATCAAGGAAAACAGTCATTTGGCACAAGTCTCATTGAGTTCTTATCATTGATAGAGAATGATTCTTAGCATATTGTATATTTTTTTGAATAATAAAGCAATCTATCACCTTTTTATTCACTTTCACTTGCATGTCCTTGCTCTCTTACTGTCTGTTATGCTTCCTTCCTTTCTCTGCTTCCTTCTATTCCTTCTCTTCATGTTTGTTTGAAGAATATATATTTTATGACAAGGAGCAGAAACCTTGTTTTCAATGCTATTTGGAAATCATCAATATTTTGTATATGGGAAATAGCTCACTTCATAGGCGCACATATATTATCGTAACCCTGGAGCACATGATGCTTTAGGAGGTCTCAATTGTGTTATTTTTCCGGCTGTAGTTGTGTCGCATCAATCTACTTTGGTCCCTTGTTAACATCGATATACTTATTTTATTATTTTTTTCTTTCTAATATTTCAGACTGTAACGAATGACGATAAGTTTTTTTCAATTAATGTCATTTTTTGGGAAAAGGGTGAATGTGTCTTTGTTGACAGAGTGGGATCTACCTCCCTACCTTATCATAACCACATTACCACAGGCTACTTAGCGCAGGCTTCTCTATTGGGGTTGTGGGCCGCCTTAAGACAGGGAAGGGGATTTGATCCTAGGTCATGATATTTTGAGTGCACCTCCAACACTAATAAACACTTTGACAAGGTAGACTCAACAATTATTCATTCATATACTCAAATATAATCAGGCAACAACCTCAAGCTCTGTTTATTCAAACTTGAAGTTTGAAGATATTTCTCTCTTATGTGAATGACTTCTATCTCATTTAAATATTGATGCAATACATGCATTTGTTTATTTTCATGTTGTATTTCTTCGTAAAGCCATACCATTCATTTAGGTTTCGCAAAGATGATTTTGTTTGTGTGTTTCAAATCCATTAGATGATTTCTAGTGCGGTTGAAAGTGATACATGGTTGGGACTCTGAAATCATCGAACAAACCAAAGAGTAAGAGTGAAAACACATATAATATTCAACATTTCACAAACAAAATCCACTTCATAAAAACAGATCAGATATATATATATATATATATATATATATATATATATATATATATATCAAAAATTAGAACCGACATAAATTTCAGGTTTATAATACACAAGCTTGAATACTCACATGTACATAGTCAAAAATACATAGATGATGGGCCATGGCATGATTTCCTATCCCAACAGTTATGTTTTATTGTTGAATCCATAGTTGGAAAACATGGCGAGTACCTGCCAAAAACCTGCAAAAGCAAATATTCGCTGTTAAAACTCGCCACTCGGGACTTGGTGAATATTCGCCAATACTTGGTGAGTTCAAGCCCAGTATTTGTGTGACGCGGGGGAGACGTGAAATATGCAGAAGACGTGGAAAAATGCTAAAAAACACTGCAATTTCTCTTTTTAAGGCAACAATGATTTTGTTTTTGGTTGTTTTTAAGGCAACAAATATTCTAAGGTTGTGCAAGACGACAACAATGAACATGATTCTTCACAGGTGCATCAAGGTGTGTTAAGGAAAGGGAATTTTGATTATTTGACTCATGACAGGCTGATAGCAAAATCTATAGGTTGTCCCTTTTTTGAAGGAAAGCCGGAATCAGATGAGCTCCTCTATAGTCAGATAAGTATAAATTGGCAACATGAGAGAGTCTCATGACAGTTAAAATCAATGTTCAGCCTTGCACTTTGCTTACATATTTGAAGTACAAATATTCGGTTGGAGAGGATGAGAACTGTTAGTAGTGCTAAACTTATCGGTTAGCCCTCTCAATCTGTCATTGTTCAACAGTGATTTTGTTTTTGGTTGTTGAGAGCCTTGACTGGTGCAAGTGATACAGTATAGGTTGACGTTTCAACGGAAATAAGGTTCTATAACAATCTGGTCACAACAGGTAAGCAATTGTTATATTTGAATTTAAATGGGTGACTCCAGTCTCCAAGTTCACTCGACATTAGATTCAAATCTTATTTTGCATAAAATTTATATTGCACTGTATCACTGTATTCAAATCTTATAGTTTACTGTATCACTGTAGCTATATTTTGCATAAAATTTATGTTTTTTAAAGAAATTTGTGTATTTTATAAGTTGCCAAATATTCCTGAATATTCACCAAGTCTTGCCGAGTTTTTGGCGAGTCAATTTTTTCTGGGTTTTCCAGAGACGAGTATGCAACTATGGTTGAATCAATCAACAAAGCTTGTCTTTTGCCAAACAAATACCTGTGCTACAAAAGAATGTTTGGGATATACCCTCTATCAGACTCCATTATTTCTGGAAAATTAGTTTGATTGTAGAAAAAACATCTTTTGGTGAACTTGTTTAAGTTGGTTGCAACAAGAATGGTCAAACTAGAACAACAGAAAAATGAGTCTGAGCGAGGAGCTGTCATTTTTATAATTCGTCTATTTGCTCGCTTGAGTTCAAGAACAAGTGTAAATGGCATATCATTCGAAAATTTGCCTAGTCTGACTGGGTGGAGCATGTCTAACCCAAGTTTATAATGAGTGTATAATTCTAACTCTTTTTTTTTTGCTAAGGTGAGATGAATTATTGTGAGTCATGATGAGTAATATGACTACTGTTGTTGAGTCTGTTGAATTTTATAGGACCCAGGAGTCTAGAAAAATTAATTCTAGTAGTGGTTTCAACTTTTCAAGTAAGTTAGCACCCGTATACTTACTATTTACAGAGTTTTCAAGTGTTTGGGCGGTATCATTTTCTAGTTTCCTTGAAACAACTGTCATTATAGCGATGTAGTCGTTTAAGCTAGAAGAGAGATTTGGGGAGATGATTAGTTATGTCAGCATTCTATTTATTAATGATGATATACTTACTTTCTCTATGGCTGCTTATAATGCCTTTTATTTTCTTGGAATGTAGAAGACATGCCTTGATGTATTTTATTGCAGTTTCATTGGCTCCTGCAATATACTCCTTAATGTAGATAGTCATAACCTCAAATTGTTTCTAATTGTTTTCTGAAAAACATTCACACTGTATTCTTTATGATACTTCAATTGTTTTAAATCACTTATGTTTGAGCTCAGAATTATGCATGTTTGGATTCAACTTGTTAAATAAATCAAAGTAGGTATGTCATGGATCGTTATAAATACGTGTTGAATGCAAAATTATTAGAAAGAAAGAAATGGGTCAATATGCCCGAAAATTACATTCAGTGGTAATGCAATGAAAGGAGTACCTAAGCATCTTCTACCAATGAAATTGAGTTCACCAAGGAAATGGTAAACCATGACAAAAAGTAAACCTTAAAGATACAAGGAACCAACAGGCATATGACCATCCAAAGAAAGAAAAACAAGAAAAACTTCTCCTGAAGAAGAGAAGCAGCAGGACATAGTATAGATGTCCTCAACAGCATGAGAAGGAGAAATCATAATGATATGAACTTTAATATATCTCTGTAGTCACCAGTTATAGTTAAGAGTGTTTTCTGTAGGGTGGCTTTGGCTGAGAGTGTTGTTCTTTCATTGTTTGGAGTAAGCGAAGTATATAATTGTATTTGATGATCACTCATGTAGGGTTGTTTGAGTCATTATTTTTCTCTGTTTTTGTGTTTTGAAGGCTATATATATGCTTCCTTAATAGTGTGTTCACCTAGTATAATGGAGACATGTTCTTGAAATGGAATATACTATTTTAAACCAAAGAATGTATTATACCATTTCCCCTTTTATTGAAGATTAGGACCAAGCTGGTATTCTTGAAATATTATGCTATTGACATAGACCATAAATTATTTGCCTCCACAGGTTTTCATTTGGACACTGAAGAAAATGCACATCTTGTTCCTGGTTTCATTGATGCGATATTAGGACTTGAAAGAGGACAAACACGATCATTTGAACTTGCATTTCCATTAAATTGGAAACAAAAGGAGCTTCAAGGAGTCCGTGCTCGTTTTACTGTAAATTCTCTGCCTGTTTTGCTACCAACAATATTTAGCTACTGCATAGAATAAGATTGCAAGACATTATTATAAAACAAAAAACACATAACTCAAATTTGCCTCTTATTTTCTGTAGCACTTAGAGAAGAAATGGTAATCACAAATACACAAATCTTGAATACCAAATTTGACTAGAGATTTGATAGTTACTAATATTTTCTATTAACCAATGAATATATCCTGGGACTTCTATTAGTTACAAAACAATGCAAATTGTGTGCTCAACCCAACTTCAATTAAAAAACGTCTTAAGAAAGAAACAGCTAAGAGAGCTTTTCATTTTTGATGCTTTCTATATAAAACCAACATAGATGAGACTCTTGGAAGAAGGAAGGGGATGAAGCAATTTCTTTCCATTTATAGCATCTCCGGATGGAAAAATGCCAGCATTGGAAGCATATAAAGTGGTGTGTTGGGTTCTTTATGTCTTTAGCATCGAAGGTTGTTATGGTAAAATGATTATCAGGCCATTTCTGACTGGAGCCTACTAAAGGATGAAAGAGGGAAATGATGACATAGGTACATGATATTTGCATATATCTTTTCTTAGAAAACTCTTTATGTGCTGCCACAAATCCAGAATGAACAGTGCCACATATGTTTGATTTATCTTAGTCTATCAGAGTTTTTAAGGGATCTTTCAATCTTTTAATAGACAATAGAGATTCATCAAGCCATGTAATCTATGCTGCCAGGAAATGGAAACAGTTCTGAAACACGGAAATTCAAAAAATCCTTGGATATTAAATGACACAGAAATGTCCGTACAATTTATTATAAAAATATAACTATATTAAAAATGCATAATGCAGTCTTTAGATTCTAATTTCAATATTATTTTATTAAAAATAAATTGCATACAAAGAAGTTCCAAGTCATAAAGCAATCGTTAGATATTAATTTCAATTTCACTTTATTAAAAATCAACGGCATACAAGAATGTTTGTCATAGAGTTACGCAAGGGCGTCATTCAAGCGACACCCCCATTTAGAAAAGTAACTCAACATGAAAACATAAGGTGCTTAGCTTAATAAATTTTAAGTCAACATAAAAACACCTAAAAAAGTAACTTAAGTTTAAAAAGACTTTTCCTGAGAAAAGTAAAGCAAACAATCTCCACTCTTAGATTAGGTTCTATCACAACCATTGGATTGAGCAAACCCTAAAAGTTTCTCTAATCCATAAGGATGTCTCATAAAGGTCAACCTAAGATTTGGAGGCTCATTTGCAACATGAGCAAGGTTGGGAAAAGGAGAGAGAGAGAGTGGAAATGTTTTTACATGCGTTGTCCCTCCTCCCTCAAACTCCAACAAAGCCTCCATGGACCCTCAAGCTAAAGCTTCACATGGAAGTGGAGGCTTCATAGTTTTAGTTTAGAGTTAGTTTCATTTGAGGAGTAAAAGCCCATAAGGTTTCATTTCCATTTGTTTTAGATCTATTTTCAAAGTATGCATATTGTTTTGTTTATCTTATTATTGCTTTGCAGGTGTAGGTGTGTGTTTGAAAGCATGTGGAAGCTTCATGCCCCCTTCAAGGCCGCAAGGGCATCTCCAAGCCATATTGTCCTTTAAAAGTCATTGCTAAGGCATTCATCAAAGTTGAAGAGAGTTATGCAAGGTTAGGGTTATATTTTTAAAATGTTTTAATTTATTAATGTTATTAAGAATCTGCATTACCGAAAAATTGCCCAGAAATGCCTCAACACCTGCCAGAAATGATACGGAAATGATTGTCATTTCCCTACCTTTTCGGCACATGCCTACGAAAACTAAGAGTTTTTGGTGTGTTTCCATGCCGATTTATACTTGCAAATTGTACCAAGTACGTTCCTAGGAAGAAATGATAAAGGTGGGGACATTTCTGTATCATAACATGTAATAATATATTAGGCACATGAAGAAGCAATGATCTATCTCTAGCTTTTTATTACAAAGTTTGCAGATTGTTGATCTCTAGAAAGGTGGTGGTTCCTCTTGAATTAGAATCCTTGAGCCAAAATTGTAGTGAGCATTAAGAAACTCTTAGACCATGAGATATGTTGTTATACATCGAGGTTGTAATGAGGCTATTCTGTGTTTGGAGATTAAAAATGTAGCAATGGAGCACTAATTAAAAAGGTTCCAATAGTTCTATCAATGTGAATGCAGTTGCAGGGAAGGATGAAGTGGTACGAAGTTCCTTTCTTTGATGGGATAGAAGAGATCTCTGCTAGGTGTTGGTTGCAGGAATTTAAAACATTTTTGCGTGGTAATCCCTTGTGTCAAGAGGATGCTCTTGAGCTCATCTCTATGTACATGGCTGGAGAAGCACATACATGGTGGCGTCAATTGTTGAAGACCCAAGGGGTTGAATCATTGATTCACTTGCAGGTTTCTCGCAAAAATTTCTTGAGAGATTTGATGTGCAGGATGAAACCATGGAGTCTATACCCACGAAGGAGAACAAATCAGATCTGCAGCCAAGGGAAGAAGAAGAAGAGCCTAGAGAGAAAGGTATGATTCCCATTAGTGAAACTTTGCTTGCTAATAAACATGAGAAGAAATTTATATATGCAAGCAAGGATGATGTAATGGAAACTCTTAAAAGGTGTGAGGAATGGAATAGCAGAGCTAGAGCTGCTAGGTTGATAGCCGCTCAAGCAAGACAACACCTACAAGAGTTCAAGGGAAAGATGTTTTCGCTTAGTTGGCAGCAAGGCTTGAGGAATGCCATTCCTCAATTTGTGGCAACCAAGAGCGTGGAAGGAGCAATTCTCGAGGAACAGAAATCAGCGATACTCCAAGGTATGAAGAGCGTGATAATGTATCTTATCTATTGCTGCAAATTCAAATTTATTTTCATCATGAGAAGCATGATAAGATAGAGGATGAAGTCTACTATATGGAGTATGTTGAGCCATTATTCCAAGTCTATGACTATGAGCATCCGGAGAGCTATGTATTGTGGCAAGAGCTCTCACACTTAATAGGTATAGGAGCTCGGATTCTGGAGCACTACAACATGTTTTGTCTATTGTGCATGGCACTTGGACAAAACAAATTTGGAATTGCTTGAGGGCAAGCAATTTTGGGAAGGGAGGACTATAATATCCCCTTCCCAATCGAAGACCTTTGGCCCATTTTGTCAACCCGACGGCCAAAGGAAAAATATAAGGGTGACTTAAGTCACAATAAATTAATATAAGTGCCTAAAATAAATAAAATAATATTATTAAGCACTTATAGTTAGTTTATTTGGCTTGATAAAAATTAATTATAATCCCTAGAGTAAATTCGATTTGCCTTAAGAGGCAAATATCATTGTAAAAGGGATTTATTATATTTTTATTCCCTCTAGAAAGGATATTGGCGACTTGCCTAGTGAAAGGTAAAGTCAAAAGGCTGAGTAGAAGACCATGCTTATTTTTCTATTGTCCCTGGGCAAATATGGCGACTTGGCACCAAGGGGAAATAAGGAAGTTAGAAAGGATAAAAAATATATTAATTTTGTGTCTCTCCCAAGAGAATTGCGATTGGGCCTAGGAGAGAGAACCGGGCATGGAAACAACCAATGCAGCTGATTGCTGAGGAAGAGGGTGGCCTTCGGGTCAATTTTCCTATATATGAAGAGTTCGACTTGGCTGAGGGTATCACTTACTCATATATCAAATTCAGAATTTGTCTTAAGCCTAGTGCTTTGTATGAAATTACTCTAGAGGATTAAAACCTCTGAGTGAATGAGAAGAATTTCCACCCTGGGAATTCTATAGAGCTTTCACAGAATTTTGTTAGTATTTTCCAGCAGTAGTGGTGAATTTTGCCAAAAAGAATTGAAGAATTGATGTGCAGCAGTTGTATTTTCTCTACACCAGCTGGAGCGACTCATCTAGTGGATGATTTGAGTTGAATATATGTTGTTCCAGGTCTGATCTGTTTTGCCCACTGCTGTTATGATTTTAATGCCTCAATCTGAATCGATTTCAGCATTTTTGGAATAGTTATAGTGTTGTTCCAGCCCATAATAATCTGCAGCTTTCTGAGATATATTTTATTGGGTATTTGGGCTCTAAAATCTGTTTCCATCCATTTATGCTTGGCTACAAATTATTGGACCTGTTTGGTATTAAAAATATGTTTGTTAGCTGCTTATTTTCAAGGGTTTATATCACACCCATAGTCGCTGTTTTTGGAATATTAATTGTAGCAGTAACCAAACAAGATCTTGCTTGGATTATAAGCTGATTTGGGTTCATAAATTCTAAAAAATAATTTTTGGAGTGAAGAATAATAATTCTGTGAGCTGTTGGGAGAGTTTATTGCCAACAATCATGTCGCATTTTCAGAATATAATGCAAGGTTGCCAGATAAAAATCTGATTTGCATGATTTAATCTTATACTTGATTGTGGGATTGGCCTAGAATCTGAGTAAGGGTCTGAGTGTTCCAATTGGGGACAATACATCTTGAATTAGAATCCTTGAGCCAAAATTGTAGTGAGCATTAAGAAAGTCTTAGACCATGAGATATGTTGCTATACGTTGAGGTTGTGATGAGGCTATTCTTTGTTTGGAGATAAAAAAATGGAACAATGGAACACTAATGAAAAAGGTTCCAGCGGTTCTATCAATGTGAATTTCAAAATGTTGTTGGTACATCTCATTTCAAATACCCTTGTATTTCTTTGTTAGATTTAGGGAGGTGCTATAATAATGGTAGGAGGCCTTTCTATCTCTAAAATAATGATATGAAGAGTATTATGCGGCCTTGGACATACTAGCTATTACTAAACCTTGAAAAACGTTGCCTTATGGAAGACTATACAACTAAATATAATGTTGGTTTTACAATTTTTGTTTACATGTAATTAAAACTATTGAGTTCAATACCCATGTCAAATGCTGGCTAAGAAAATAGTTTGTGGGCAGGAAAATATGTGGAATCCTGTTTTTGGAACCAATTGGATCAAGGAAAAATAAGACATAATGATCTTCAAGGAATTGATATTATTGAACCCTAGATCCTAACATCAGAAAAGAAAGATTTAATTATTGAATCATTAGAATGACACACTTTGTATGAAGTAGCTAAGTGACAGAATTTCTTTTTCTTTTGCTAAAGGTGTTTAGGGATAAGGGACACTAGACTTAGAAAAATTGTTGGCAAGATGCCAACTCCCATTTGGTGTTAACAAACCAAATTGGGAAAATAAAATATGACATGGTATCTACAATCAAATTTAAGCATCTACTATTCCACCCATAGGGAAATCTCTATTCTTTAGCTCCAAGCACATTCCCCTGCTAGAAACTTAAGTAAAATAAAGCTAGTGGTTGTTATCATTTATCCATTGCACTTTTCTTCTTTTATTATTCTCCTCTATCCGATTAAATCATGAGAAGAAACTATTAAGTGCACATGGATATTTTTTAATGCATAGAAGTCTTTTCTCTTGTTGATTCTTAGTTTTACAATTTTTAATGATCTTCCACTTTGGCAAAATCTTTCGAGATTGGCTTTATTGCCATGGAGGAAAGGAACGTGTATAAACCATCTCGCCCAACTTTTCCACCCCAAATATTGAAAAATTATTTGCAAATGAATCTTAAAGAGGCGTATTCAACTAGTATATTCAAATGGAGTAGTCCCAACCAATTTGGTATGGATGTTGACCATTTAAGATATATAAGTAATTAGGAACCACCTTAATTTGGTATGGATGTGTTTGACCATGTCATGTCCCTTTTGGAGATTAGTGGAATTGAAGACCTTAACCCATTCTTCCTCCCCGTGGGTTTATGGAAAGAAACAAGGGAAGACTTGGATAACATTTTCTAAGTAGATATCTTCATTATTATTGTAATGTCTTTGGCATGGCTGTTACTATGATGACTTCCACTTCTGACATTGCAAATGTTGACATGTGATTTTTCTTAGGAAGGTGTATTCTTTTGACGTTTGAAAATCATGTTTGCAATGGATAAGTTATACCGTGCTCGTGAAGTTCATACTTGCCGTAATTTCATTTCATCGGGAAATGAAGCCATTCTGCTATGTGAATTGTAAGTTGTAAATCTGTATTGTTGTTTTCATACTTACCATATGATAACAACACACCTTGAATCAATTCCATTGATCCAAGGTATGCTTCAGTTCTTCGTTATTATCATCTTGATAACTGACATTCTGAAATGGAAAGGTAATGAGGAACTGAGTTGTGTTTTGTTATAAATTTTAAGGACCCGACTTTAGGTGTTCTTACTAGGCATCATGTTGTAAACGGTGAGTTTGGACCTCCTTTATAAATGTTTCATAATGCTGAACAACGTGAGGAGATAAAGGATCTATTATTGGGCTATTAAGGTAAATACCTTAGCCTTGGTCGGAATGGTTGATGCTATTTGGATCTGACCTAAATTGTGATGTTTTATCCTAATTGGATTTTAACCTACTGTAATAAGACCAACCTAGGACCTATTCCTAAATTACTAAGGTTTATGCCTTAACCTAGGATGTAATATCCTATTCTATATGGATTCTAATCTAAGGGTTATAACCTAACCTAAGATAGTGTGCTTTATGGTTATGAGTCTCGAACTAACCTAAGGCAATTTTTAATGACCTAAGAACTAAAGGAAACCTAGCTAATGCTAATGTAATCTAAACTATTACTAAAAAGAAAGGGGACCTAAGGGTTACGTGGCAAGTGGGAAGTTGGTGGCGATGGTTTCTAAGGTATTTATGAGGATTAATTTCTGTCCTTACATCTTGAGCCTGCCAAGTTTGGCGGAGACATGGAGAGATAGTGGGATGCCTAGCTGGCATCATTGCTAAGTTTAAAATACATGTAAATTTTGAAATGGAACCTCGCCAAATTTGAATTGGTGGTGGCGTGAGGAAAGAGGAGGGAAAGTGGCATTCAATGCATTCAATGGCCTCGGGCTTAGTGGAAGAAACCACCTAGGAGTTTAGGCAAAGCGGGTGGGGAAGTTGTTTGGTCATTTGTTCGTTTTGGTTTTTCGCTCTGCATGAGGGTTCTGGTTCTTTGAACCAGCAATTTCATTATTGATCCTTTGCGATCTTTGGCATTTTTGAGCTATTTCTAGACCTGTAGAAGTATAAGGGAAGCAGGAAGATTGGTTCTTGACGTTGTTTTGGAAAGAAGAGATTTTTGGGAGGCTCGGCTGAAATCTTTCAGAATTGGTGTCCCAGATTTCACCCCAAACTGCAGGACTACCCTATGTAAAAAAATTCGTACTTTTAAAATAATGGGTCGTTTTGTGTTTTTATTGCCAAAAAGTTTTTGTATTGTGTCAAGATATTCCCAA
The DNA here is from genome assembly GCA_018340775.1 of Taxus wallichiana var. yunnanensis. Taxonomy (NCBI): domain Eukaryota; kingdom Viridiplantae; phylum Streptophyta; class Pinopsida; order Cupressales; family Taxaceae; genus Taxus; species Taxus wallichiana. The sequence continues at coordinate 363,515,426 of CM031238.1, forward strand.
AGAGCCATATAAGCCAATTTCGACAAATACCCAGATGCCCAAAATTGTTTTATTCTGTCGCTGGGGTTTGCCTGCGGGAAATTTGTATTTAATTATTTTGAGCCCCGTTTGAGGCAATTTGTGCTCCGGTTTAACCCTGTTGTGACCGTACATGTCAATATTCCCATATACCAGTAGGGTTTTAACCAGGAATGAATTATGGGCTTTATTTGTGACTTCTGGCAACGTTTTGTGTTTTTGGTGTTTTCCCGTTTCGTTTTCTATGAAATTTCTCTGGATCAATTCCTTTGCCGGTTTGGTCTGATTCTTTGCCCGAGAGTATCTGGAGATCACCTATGGACGTTATGCCAGAAGGAATTTGCCACCAGAGGTCTGGTTCTCTCTGAAAAGACGAAGTCACGCACCAAAAACTTCTTTTGGGTGGCCGCATTTTTGGAAAAAGAGAGTTTTAAGTGGATCATGGGATTTTTGGAAGTAGCAGGCAGGTGGGAATTTTGTACTTGCCTAGCAGGGTACTTTTTCCCATGGAAGCAATGCCACTTAAGTCACAATGGGAAAATCAGAGGCAGCAGGCAGGCGGGAATTTCTTACCTGCCTTGCAGGGTAAAAATTCCCATTGTGAAATAAAAGAAAAATCACTTAAGGCATTGATGGGATTTTATTACTCCTTGCAGGTAAATCCCATTATGAAAGTCAAACAACTTAAGTGGATCATGGGATTTTTGGAGTTGCGGTGTAGGGTGAATAATCCCATTGTTAATTGGCTTTTAAAAATAGAAATTGACTATGCCAAAAAGTGCGACCCCTTTTGGGAAGGAAGGGCAGCTTTAAATGCATTAAATTAATTAATTTCTTCTCTAAAATTGGCGCCCAGGTTTGTGGAAAAGTCAACAAAGGGAAAGTGGATAAAGGGAATTGGAATTAGAAGTTCTAAAATTAAATAAATATTATTTATTTAATGCAGCCCCTTCATGTCAAAAAGTGTGCCCCTTTTGGGAGAGGAATAATATTTTTTTAAGTATTAATTGATTTAATTAATTCCTATTTTCAGTGGATGAGGTCAAAGCATACTGTGAGGCTTAAGTTAACTGGAAGTAGAGAGCTAAAATTAAATAAATTTAATTTATTTAATGGCAGCCATGAACATGCACAAAATAGGCGCCCCATTTGAAGAGAAGAGCTTATTAATTAATTAATTAATTGCCAGGAATAGGAGGGGCAATAATTAATTATAGAATGATGAGGGTTATATAAGCAAGGGCTGCCATAAGGATGAATTAATTAATTCAATAGCAAAGAAGTGCAGCCCAGACAAAAAGTGCGCCCCATTTGAAGAGGAATTTTGCTCAAAAGGTGTAATTAACTGCTGGAAGCTTCAAAATTTGGCGCCTAGGTTTGAAGGAGCTTGCTTTGTGTCTGAATAATTGTTTGCATAGTGGTACAGGTGCTCAGTGAAGTTGGTAAAATTCATGCTTGCTTTGCATGCAAATAAAACATCAAATTTTGGGGCAGCAGACTTGATATATGCAGATTTTTATGATTAAAATCCACTTGTTCATGTTCCGGTTGCCATCTTTGTTTGAATTAATTGTAGGAATTCATTACAGGTGCTTTTATAAGAGAAAGGGAGCTTAAATCAATGTCCAATACATTGAATATATCCTCGAATTTGAAGAATTATCCAGATCTGCACCGTTGTGAAGAATTTCGGCGAATAAAGAGGAAAAGAATTGTTCAGACAGATAGATACGGCCATGGCAATGAGGGATGAAAAAGAGAGCTCAGCGGAATCATGCATTACTTCTAGATTTGCTGACATCGGAGACGCCAATTCAGATCCAGATCCAGATCCATAATTGCAAAGGCTTCATCCTCTTGTTTCGAATGCAGCCCGTGAAGAAGTCAGTGCATGGAGAATTCCTTCCAGGACCTTGTGCATGTTCTTCCAATCTTCCAGTTGAAGCCTTCATTGAATTTGCATTCACTGAGTGCTTTCGAATTTTTTAATTGTTGATATGCTATTAAAAATAAAAATGATGAGTTATTTATGGCAAACATTGCACTGATGCATGTACTGGAGAAGAGCTACAAAAGCTTCAAGGATAAGAAGAAAGACAAGTCAAAGGCAATACCCGCAAGCAAATCATAGTCACTTGCTTCTAGATCCGGCTTGCTTCAAATCCATCCGCCGCAGATCCAAATCCGGCCGCCTCGAGATCCATCCGCTCCCAGATCGATTTGGTGAGAATCAAAGGCAAGAGAATTAGCAGATGAAAGTATTAAAAAGGACAAGACTGCAGCTTTTCTCTTTCTTCTTCTTTCTCTTATTTCCTCCGACAAAGTAATTGAGCGATCAATTAAATTATACAACTTAAGTGATTGGTTTAAAAGCCATTACTTGAAGAAGTCAACTACTTGGAGATAGGTGGCAAACGTGCAAAATAGAAAGTTCTATTTTTAGTTACAAATCATCCATGTCATGCAAAGAGGAATTCCAGGAGGGAGATTGCCAGTTGTTTCCTTTCCGACTTCCACATGTGCCAATTCACTAAAGGCTTCCGACTTGTAATTGCCCGTCTACATTCTATAAGTAGGAGAAGAACCTTCGGGTAAAGGAAAAGAGAATTTGTAAGCAACATTCTTGTGTTACAGACTTTGTGCTGAAACCCCTGATAGCTATTTGAAGCAAAGGAATATAAAGGAGCAAATTTTCGGAGAACTTTGTGTCACGGTGCATTTTGTTTCTAGCTTTTTATCTTAGATCTTCTAATAAACTTTGTGTTATTTTAGATCTAGATATGGAGTTGCCTTTGCTTATAATTCTGTGTGTTGATATCTATTGGTTTCTTCTATGTGCATGCAATCAACTCTATTATCTATTGATTGGGTTGCACATCTTCCCTATTTCTTCCCTGTGTGTTATTATTTCCTTCTTCTATAAATATTTCCTTTCTTAAACAACTGCTTACTTGCTGCAAAGCTATACAACTATGGTTCATGAGCTGAATAGTTAAAGTAAAACCCCCATATAGATACTAGCATATTTTTATTGACAAATCTGACACGGGAGCCTCACCGGTAAATGAGGGAGATTTATCTCATGACTGCCTAGGTTTTCAGCTATGCAGAAAATCTAGCCAACAAAATCAAAAGGAAACTCTATCAGGCATGATAGGCTCTTCTTATTAAATAGTTCTTTTTACTAAACGTCTTCATTAGAACAACTCTGCTCTTGGAAACAAATGGGTTTTTGTTGTGATGTTATTTTGTGTCCATGCTTGAATAAGTTCACTTGTATTTTTCTGATGAGATTCACTGTTTGACAAAATTGAATGTGGGTTGGTTCCTTGTTGAAAATATGGGTAAATCGTGCTTTAACCTTTATTGGATCTGGAATGTTGTCAACTATGTGAACTTCTATTGTCTGTGCAAAACGGATTAAGGGAAAGACATTGTTTGATAAAGATTCGATATGGGTTTGTTTTTCCTCTATAGGAAGAAGGTATGAAATGCATTGTCCTCTGTTGAAACTTGAGTTGCTTCGAATCTTGATTATTTTGGTTGGGCTATGCTGTAATAGATATTTGGATTCGATGTTTTTGTGAATTCAAAATTGTTTGAAAACAACAGTGATATGTTTACTCCTGAGTTTAGTACGTTTTGAATCTGTGAACTTTGTGGGATTGTTAAGAAAGGATTTCGTTCGGATTTGTTCTTCCTTGCTCGAAATCTAGTAAAATATGATTTAACTTCTTTTGGAATTGTGTGAGGATATTGTTGTTTCTCTCACCTGCATGTTATGAAATGGTTTGTGAATAACCTTTTGATTGACATCTATTAATGTTGTTGTAAGAATGGATTATCTTAGTGGAACTTTGGATTAGTTCAGTTTTGGTTATTTGAAGGAAATGAGTTGGAATGTTTCGATTTTACTCTTCTCCTTTTAGTTCGATTTTGAACACCGAATTGGGGTTAAGTCACTTGATTTGCCTTCATTTTTGTTCGAATCTGGGTTGGAGTTCTATCCTTCTTACCTATTGATTTTTTTTATTCTTGTAAAGAGGGTACATGGTTGGCTTGGCTGTAATCTTGTATTCGTTTCCCTTGGGCGCATAGGAATACATTGTAGGCCTCTCTCTCTATTTGGGAAATAAGAGAAACGTCTGGGCAGATGCTATCTTCACTGAAATGAAACTAAGGAATCAATTAGTGAGCTTGTTGCTTGAAAACTTGTATTAGTTTTTGGTACAATAGTGGTTGTTCTCTTTATTGGATGAGAAGCCTTCTCTTTCGGGCTCTGCCTTACTGGTTTCAATTGTGTATCTTATATCGATTCAATTTCGACTATGATGTTGTGTTACAATGGTTGTTAAAATCAGATGTTCTCGGAAGAATTAGTTCAGCCCTTTTGATTTCGACTATGTTCCTCCTTTCTCTCTTTTCGAGTTAAGGTACTCATTGTTGTTTATCTTTGAAACCTGAAGGAAGTTATATTTTGTTCTCTCTCTACTTTTCTCGTTATTCTCTTCTATTATTCCTCCTTGCATGAAATCGACCTATTTGGTTGTGTAGTTAAAGGAGATCATGGAGCAGTCTATAGAGGAAATATCTTCTTTTCCTTTCTCCTCTTAACAAATACTTGCTAGGGAGGTAAGGATGTTGATGTGTGACTACAGGTGTATGTAATGGAAATTATGCTTTACAAAACTTGTTGATGATAAACATGAGACTTAGGCTAGAGTTGGCTTAAATTTGAATGATATATATTAATTGGGAAACTATTAATTTTGGATGTTGTTGGTTCTTCCTAAATCTTGTCGTAGAGAATGAATGTGCTTGGTTCTAGTTATTGTTGATAAAGTACATTAATGTTGAACATAGGAGATCATTGCTTCTCAAAAGTGTCCCTATTATTAGTAGATCATTAGAGTTATTACCTCTCTTGATTAGGATTGAATGAATCAAGAAATGAACTATAGATAACTATAGTAAGAATGAGGTAAGTAATTTAGATTAAATATTACTTATCTAATGTACACTTCTAGTAAAATCATTGATTGAAGAGTGTTGATTTGATCATGATCTTTACTTAATGAAATGTGGTTGTGCACTTTGTTCTTCTTTTTATGATCCTTATTCTTTATGAAGTATCTAGCTGAATTGCTTTACTGTTTCGTAAAAGCGAGTTCTTTTATGAGACAGTTAGTTGAAAGCACATCATTTTAATGTTTAGTGTTTATCATGCCCGGCCTGACTTGAACTAACCCCTGCATAACAATTTTTGTAGATGGATTCCGTAAGTGATAAAAGAGGACAAGTTCTTTTATGATGCTTCTTATGTTTACCTAAAAGTTGGATCTTTTATGAGGAATTATGATTCTCACCTGTAATGTAGTAAGGGAAAAGTTGTAATTCTTACTTAAGTTTATTAATGTTGATTGGCATGAAAGATGTCTGAAATGTTTAGACTTGTAAAATGTGTATTTACTTGACGAATGGAAAAAGGATTGAGTGATATTTGTACTTGATGTGTCATTCTCTTTGGACATACTGTAAAGGGAATTTGTAAACTTATCCCTATTCTCTCAGTAAACATATATGTTTTGAATCATTCCAGTTGGACTCAAATGAAATAGATAAAAAGGGAATTGATACTCTATTCTTTATTAAATGCAACTTTTAAGTTGGCTTGCATAGATGAACATTCAACTAGTTCATTATGGTATATTAGTTGACATTAATAGAAGAGTAATTTACTTACGATTTCTAGTATAAAGTAAATGGTTGCAATGAACCCTAACTAATTTAAGTCAAAGGAAAGACAAACAACCTGTAGGGATAAGCATGCCGTTAAGACCTCTTTTGAGAATCATACTTAAATGAGATTCGGAAGGAAGAAGGTATACTCCTTGTTAAATCAAAAATCAGAATAAGATAACTGAAAATGAATAAATACAGATATAATAAATAGACTTCATTATAATGAAGTCTATTATTAAGGAATCTGAATCTAAATTCAATCATGCTTAAACTTGATTAAGCTAAGTAAGATAATCTTACTATTGGTATGCTGATTCTGTTTATAAGTCTGAATCTTAAAATAAGATACCAAGGGATGAAACACAAACCTTCGGGAAGAGGGATTGGTTGCAGATTTATCTGCATGTCAATTGTAAATCATTTATGGCTGGCAACCGTAATGATCAAAGAAATTAAGAATCAACAGGGTTGCTGAATTTAAATCTTAATTAAGAAGATAAGTAAGTGTTTAACTTCTTATCTGGATATTGGAGTGATTCCGTAGGATGTTGGTACACGCCAACTGCATTACTATGTCATCATGAAGACTGGGGTCTTCATGAGGATACTGAGGTTAGCAGGCTGACGACACGTCGCAACACCCTTCCAAATTGGACCATCTAGATCGACATAAACTCGGACTTGGCCTTAGTTTTACTCTAGGCCGAAATTTAGGGGCATGCCAGATAGGGGTAACTCACGATGACTAAAGGTATCTAGACACACGCAATCGACCTATGTCGATTGAGTATGTCTATGTATCCTTAGTCACTTTGAGTGATTCTCTATACTAACCCATGTTGCTAACCTAGGTTAAGGTTAAACCTTAGACAAGTGGACTGACAGGAGTCAGTAAAGACCATTCTAGATAACAAATGAAGTGGGGTGAAGGACGTATTCTGTTTGACGAGTATGCCGTCTAGGAATATGAACATGCACAACATGTGAAAATCTTTGGCCAAAGTATCGTAAGCTACTGGTTGCATTGTCCTAAGTCACCTAGTTTAAGAAGCAAGATTTCAGATGAATATTGGTAACAAATATTCAGATAGGCCTCTTAAACGGAACACTTCAATACCCCAAAAAAAAGGGGTAAGAGAACCAAGTATACTTAGTATACGATACATTGAGTTAACATGAGAGATCGGTAAGAAACCGAGTCATGAAATGAGAGATCGATGAAACTCGAGTCATGAAATGAGAGATCGGCAGTTCACCGAGTCATTACAATGCGCATATGGTTATCTGTTATGAGATTGATTGACATGGAATGTGTGTTCTAAATTATGATTATTTGGAACAGAGAACATTATTTAAAAACTTGAAACGTGTGTTCTAAATCATGATTATTTAGAACAGAGAACGTTATTAAAAAAAAATTCCCTTGTTTCAAAAGTTTTAAAATGGGAATGTTACAATTATCATGTATTCCTATTGGGAAACCAAGCGCTCCAATAGAATAGTTTATTTAATTAGAATATAAATTATTTTGAGCATGTAAGCTCCAAATACAAATTAGATAATTAAAAGGTACTTATTATAGGGTTGGCCATAAGCTATGATGTAGCTTGCCTTATTGTTATAAAATGAGGTTGCTTGACCATTTGATGGATATGTTGAATCTTATTATTTCTTTTGGGTAAAGGTGGTACCTTCCTCTCTCTCCTCAAGGACGAAAACCCTTGTTTGAGACCACTCCAAGGACGAAAACCCTTGATAGTGGAATTGGTCTTGGGATGAAAACCCTCAAGAAAGGATATTTGGAATTATTGAATATCTCAAGGAATTTGGAGCTGATATCTTTGTATTTATCCCTAGGCGACTTATATCCTCTTCTTGTATTTGATATGGAAAGTGGGTAAGTCATATGATCTATTTGTATTTGATGTCATACAAGTAGTCTCAATCATCAGTAGTTAGTAAATGGAGGTTCTTGGACATTGTTGAGACACATTCCATCAATGTTGGGTTGTTTCCAGCCCCCATCTCATGGATAGTGTGGGAATTTTTGAAGAGATGTCAGCTTACAATTTTTGTACCTTTCTTTCATCTATTGTTCACAACTTTTCCATCCATGCTCCATAGTTATAAGACACTAGAGAAAGAGCTTCCAAGCTTTTACAAACATTGACATGCATATGTCGATTTAAGGTGGTTTCAACGACTAACATTCTGATTTTTGAAGGGAAAAAGCAAGATTACATTAGTGTTTGGGAAAACACGAGGGAAATGGGGACAACCAATGTTCGGATGGTATTTATGATGCATTCGGCAAAGCAAGGAAGAACTCATCGTCATATCCACAAAGGAAGAGTGGATGAAGAAGGGGACACCTTTTTTCTTTAATGAGTTCGCTTCATGTGCAGTATATCAAAGGAGAAGTTGTTGAGATTTATTTGGGATCCGGGTATTTGTTATTGCTTGAGACAAGCAATCTTGGGAAGGGGGGACTGTCATGTCTCTTTTTGGGGATTAGCAAAATTGAAGAGTTTAACCCATTCGTCCTCCCCGTAGGTGTAAGGAAAGAAACAAGGGGAAGACTTGGATAACATTTTCTAAGTAGATATCTTCATTATTATCATTTATTCCTATTGGGAAGCCAAACGCTCCGATAGAAGAACTTATTTAATTCAAATATAAAGTATTTTGAGTATGTAGGCTCCAAATACAAATTAGATAATTAAAAGGTACTTGTTATAGGTCGAATGTAAGTTGTGATGTAGCACCCCTTATTATTATAAAAGAAGATTGTTTGGGCATTTGATGGATATGTTGAATCTTATTATTTCTTTTGGGTATAGGTGATACTTTTCCTCTCTCTCATCAAGGACGAAAACCCTTGATAGTGGAACTTGACTTGGGGACGAAAACCCTCAAGCAAGGATGTTTGGAATTATTGAATATCTCAAGGAATTTGGAGCTGATATCTTTCTATCTAGCCCCGGTGACTTGTATCATGAGCATTTTGGATATGTTTTTGATATATGTATGGTATGTGTTCTTGCATGGATGGACTTATACTAATTATTAAAGGTGAAAGCAATCGTTTCCTTGCATCTTTGAGCCACTAATTCATTATTTCCAAGAGGCGAATTTTTCATAGGTCAAATTTGTCATGTTTGGGTGGATGTTTGGGCAAGTTGAGTTGATATTTGCATTTTTCATATTTTCAAACTCTAAGATCCCAAGTTTCGTGAGTTTTGGAGCTTGCTTGGTAAAGTTATGAATTTTAAAAGTAACTCACAGACAAGGGTTTATAGAAATTCATATCTTCAATTCTAGGGCACTAAAAATCAGTTTTCCTTCATTTTTTGATTGTTGGTAATTAATCATAATTTTTAAACTTGATTGGGCATATTTTCAGCGAGTTTAGGGCATTTGAAAGTGAGTGGGAATTCCCAAAACAAGTCGCTCCTCTAGGAAGGGAAAAATTGTGCGTTTTTGTGTGCATTTTCAGTCATATCCAGCCCGCGGAACTCTGATTACAACCATCTAAAAATTAATTCCAGTCATTTCTCATTCAGCCCTAGCTATTTTTCGGAAGTCCCCCAAAAAGGGACATTACTGAGACCACTTAAGATATATATGTAATTAGGAACCACCTTGATTTAGATTGAGATACTATTGTTTTTTTTATTAAGGGTGAATGGAGGGTTTTTTTGATAAGGACCCACATCCTTGTTTACAATATGGGAACCATCACAAGGAACTCGAGTGAAGCAAGTTCTGGAGTGTTGCAACTGCAGTGTATTTCAACAATGAGTCCAACTAATCGAGTGAAGCCAATTTTGGAGTGTCATGACTGCAGTGTATTTCAACAAGGAGTCTCAGTGAGCTGCATCTGCAGCTGAGTGAAGCCAATAACAGAGTGCTGCAACCGAATGGCGAAGAACCAAGTCTTGCCATCGTAGCTGAAAGAAGAACGGAGGCCGCCACCGCAGCGAAGTTTGGAGATGCCGCATCTTGGGCAAAACCACCTCCGGAGAGGATTGTGCCCAAGGGAAATTTGAAACCGGGTGGACCAACACACAACTGTGTGAATTGACCGCACCACTCCCACCCCATCAGCAAAACTTTGGTGTTAAATGCTTTTAATATACTAGAGTTATGAACTGGAGTGGTTGGAGGAGCACTTTCTCTAAGTGGGACATGGGGGTGGGCTTGGGTCCTTAATGTCCGTCAACCAATCCACATTCAAAGTACCTGCTATGTCTCGCTTGGTCCATATGGAGAAGTTTGACCACTACCTCAAGGTGTCCGCATGGCCACCTATTGAAAGCGTTCAATTAAGTCAATGGAATGGAACTTGGGTTGATGATTACAAACTACTCAGAACTCACCAATAGATTGAGATACTATTGTTAGAAAAGGTCAAAATGAATAATTATTTGGTATGTTGGTGGACATTGTGCAGGTTCGTGCACAAGATGTCTTCCATCCTCATTATTGTTCTTTATTTACACCCTAGCTTACATCTCATGATGTAATGCTAATCTTTTCGACGATGACATGTTTACAATTTATAATTTACTTGCATATGCTAGAGCAATCTTCTCGCATTGCAGCTAGTCACTTGATTCCCATTTTTCTGTTCTTCGCACAATTTCTCGCTCATTTTGACCTATTTTTCGCTGCCCTAAGAACATTTACTTTTTTTTCATGCACATGCCTCATCAGGCATGCATTTTTATTTGTGCTAGTTTTAGGACTAGAATGGTGTAATGTCCCCTTTTCAAACTAGCATCAATTGAAGACTTCTTGTCATTTCTTTTCTGTACAAGAAGGAATTACACAAGGGAAGTGATTGGTTTTTTTTGTTTTCATTTATTGTTATTAATGTTTTTCTTTGGTGTTTTACTCCCTAAGGCAGGTCGGCTGGAATTATAATGTCCCCAACATGAAATTAAAAGAGAAAGTAAATATCATTAAGGGGCCGGCAGGTTACGAAGTTTCCTACAAGGATATAGAAGATAAAGCAAGCTTAAGAGGTCGGTCTACACCTTATGACTCTCGGCGCCAACCAAAGAGTGTAAGAAGAGTCTGGGGGCTCATTTGCAGATGAATTTTTGCATATATACTCATAAGTTGTTTTATCTATTTGGACTCTAGGGCTGTTTGCTCTATTTCCAACTCCACTAAGGGAAAATATCCAAAGTGCGGCATCCAAGGAGGACAACAACCTTCCTTGAGACATTTGGAGAACGAAAACTCTCCAAATTAGATGGTGCGAAGGAGAATATTGAAGACCGTCTTGCTGATTTATAGCTAGGGCATTAAGAAGAAGACCTACAAAGAGCTTTTGCATAATTTTGAGTCCCTCTCCTAGGGAGTGACTAGGGTTGAAGTCATTTTAAGTCCCTTCTAGGCACACGACACTCATCTATTATTTGGTATTCAGACTTTGCATAATTTATAGGCTGAAATCACTCATATTTGGTCATTGTTGGGGTTTGGAAACCTCTATTTTGATTATTTCTTAGTTGTACTTCGTTAATAAATAATTTTCCAGCTGAAAATTTGCTTGATTTTCATGGTGGAAATTGTTCTAAAGTATCCCTAAAAGGTTTATGAATATTGTGGATGAGTTTAAGGGTGTTATTTGGGTGAAATATTGTTGTTTACAAGTTGTTCCTAAAATTAGACTGTTGTACCGTATTGATTTAATTATTAGTTTTCTGGTCCAAAAATCATTTTTAATTCAGATTGGGGTTTGTGTTATTTCTTTTTTTTTCAGTTTCAGCCCTAGAAAGGGAAATTACAAATGGTGGGTTGATTGACAATATTGTCCTTTGACTGACAACCTGATTTATTGATTGTTGGTGTCTCTCTAATAATGTGGCAACTTTATCCAAACAATTTCAAATAGAAAAGTGTCAACGTGGTAGCCATGCCAAGCCTGCTCCTTATCATTCCCATTCATGTTATGATTTGTTTGCAGCTTGTTTGCTTTTAGAAGGAGGCTTTGAAGTTTCCAATTTGAATCTAGAAATCGGGTCCTCTTTCTCCGCCGGATGAGTTTTTGACATTATGAGATCGCCGATCCCGTTAAGCAACCTATTGTAACCAAATATGTGCCTCTTTTATTTTCTCGGCCCAGATTAAATTAAAGCCTAGCCCAATACGATTAGGTTATCCCATTAGTGCTACTTGTGGTGTCAACATCAGAGCATATTTTCTCACCTTAAGCATCTATCGTAGTCCGATATCTCCATTTTGTCACATTGCTCCCTTTTTCATATTATTATACCACATTGCCCACCTTTTTCAAATATGGTTCATAGTTTTTAACTTATATTTGAGCTGTATTCATTTTCAAATGTCTACCAATTTTCAAGCTATCTATCACTGTCCAAGTCTTCCTCTTTATTGTTCTAGACGTCGCTTCATTTGGAGAAGAAAGAAAAAATATATTAATGCCCATAAATGACCAAAATATAGGTTAGTGGGACTCTAGGATACAATAGTTAACTATAAAAGTTCTAGGAAGAGAGAATCCAAGAAGAAAAATTATAAAAACACAATACAATAAAGCAATGTGCCACTAGCATAGGTGGTAATGAAAGCAATACAAATAGCAATGAAGGGTGAGCAAGAGCCTCGAAGCATGTGTTGATGAAGACTGAAAGCAAATCTCATTGACTATTTGTCGAGGCTTGAAGTGGAGTCGCCTCAGGACACAATTCACTATTGTGGTGGATCTAATAATGTTGGCCAAGTGGAATCCAAGGTTGGAGGGGCTAGGTTGGGAGATCCTAGGAGGAAGCAAAGCACTTCCTCTAGAATCTCCCCTAACATCCAAGGTCAAAAGTGCGGTTCCCATAGTAGAATAGAATATCGTAATATGATTCTGCCTCGTGGTTTGGGGGGGTTGTTAAGTAGTAGATCCATGTTGCCGAGAAGGGGCAGAGCCATGTCGATAGGAGGGATTTGAAGCCACGAAGTCGAGGAGTAGCAATAGGATTTGAGTACTAGTGGTGCATTGAGAGAAGCACTTTCCGACTTATCTACTAACTCTAATTTTTGAAGTCCGCTGTCCAAAGGGTTCTCGGCTGCCTATTACTTGGGTGGGTTGGAAAAAAGAGGTGATTAGCATGGGGGATGTAGAGACACTAGACCTGTTTTAGGGATATGTGCTTTAGAGGTTGACGACATCATTAAGATAAAGAGTCAAACACCGTTCATTCAAATATATGAAGAAAATAGATAGAGTTTTGCTTGAGTACTTGTAGTAGTGACATGTTTCCTAGATCTCATAAGAATCGAGGCATTTAAAAATGAAGTGTATGTTGGTCTCCTCCTCTTGGAGGTAGCAAAGACAACTAATCTAGTTTTTTTGAAGTCTGTGATGATTAGTTTCAACCTAGACTACACGGAAACGCCAAATACTCCTCGTATCAGCTTGATACGCACTGAGTGCTAATCTTGGTATCTTTGGTGTGTTGTGGATACTCGTGGGTATGGACCCATAGGCCTTGGGTACTTCAGTGCACGAAACTTTGTACTCGGGATGTACCTAGGGCACGTGGGTATGTACCCACAGCGTACCCACATGGTTTTTTTAATTTTATAAGTGTAAAAAAAAACCTTGAGGGCTTTGAATGGAATTGAACCTTGGAAAGTTCGTGTGAGATTCAATATTTCCAATAGGCTCCAAAGGGTCAAGAGAGGTGAAAATGACTTCATTTGGTTGACGTACCATTTGGGTGCTTTCTTGTTGCTCCTCATGGGTCCTTTATTCTTTAGTCAATTTGGAAGGCATGGGAACAAGTGATTCACTTGTTGGTTGAGGCAACCTATCTTCTCTTCCTTTGACACTAGGTGCCAAGCCTACAAATTGATTTTGTCAAATCTGAAATATAATGACAAGATCCTTGCCTTGACAAGAGGCTGCTCTTCCCTTGTTTGGCTTGAGAAAGGAATTAAAATATTTCATGACTTGTACATATTTGGGAAGTGGATGGAATGGATAGACCTTAAAGCTTTCTATAAGCTTCCTCAATCTCATTTAGAATGTATACAATGCTCAGAAATGCTTTCATAGCTCCCTCACCTGGACTAATTATGGAGGATGAGAATGACTTTTGGGATACTATGAGGTGGCTCAAAGGGCCCCTTCTCTAAGAGGCTATGTCCAAACAACTCTATGAAAAGATTGCCTTCTCCCTAAACCTTTCCCTGGGCCTTAACAATAAGTGGAATGTTTGTGAGCCCATTAGTAGATGGACTCATAGATTTAATGTTTTTGGTCTTCTTCTATTCATCAAAGAAATCTTGCTTTAGATGGCTTCGATTCATAAGAAGCTTGTTGTTGGCCTCTTATATTTTATGGGTTGTTGAGACCATAAGATTGTTGTTTTCTTTAAATTTTTATATATATTTATATTTTTACATTTTAAAATATATATGCATTTAACGCACCCACAATGTACCATACCCGAGGTTTTAAAAAATTGTCGTTTCAAAGCAGATCTTGTACTCGTATACATATCTGTATCCTTCCGAAACAGTCTAGGTTTCAACCTGTAATTGGTAAGAGCATATTCTCATTTGGCCAATGGAAAATCTCAAGCCGTGGGACTAGTGGCGTTAGATATAGTGAGGTTGACAAATAAAACCATCCACCACTTGTAAGAATGCTTGATGTAAAAAGCAAGCTTGGGAAGTGTCATGTCCCTTTTTGGAGGCTAATCCTGAAGACCTTAACCCATTCTTTCCCCATGGGTTTAAGGAGAAAAGCTAGGGGAAAATCTGAATTATATTTTATTGTTGCTTAGGTAGTTGTCTTCATTTATTATCATTTATCCTATTGGAAGCCTTTTTGCTCCAATAGAGGAATTAAGTAGTTTAGTTTTATTGGTATTGTGAGCATGTAGGCTCCAATAACCTTTTAATATTTAAAAAGCAATTACTTAAGGGGTCGGCCATGATGTAATGTTAGCTTTAAGCACTCCTTAGGCCTATTTAAGGAGGTCGCTTGGGCATTTATGAATCATGTTTTGGTGATTATTCTTATTTTGGTGGAAGTGGCTAGTGTAGCCCTTTTACTCTCTCTCTCAAGGATGAAACCCCTTGGGTTGAGGCTCTCCTCCAAGGACGAAAACCCTTCATGAGGTTTTGATTATGCAAGCTGGTTGGAAATGCAATAAAGGATCTTTCTCTTGCAATTGTGGTCTTCTTTGATGCAAATTATATTTATTTCAAGTGGAGCGACCTATGTAGAAGTGGAATTTGGGTATGTGTGGTGACATTTTGATAAATCTGAAATTATTCTCTTATTCCTCATATTTTATAAGTCCAAGATTCTGAGTTTGGTGATTTGTGGTGCTGTTCTACTATTTTTTGCATGCTCGGGAATGTTTGCTGGTTAGGGTCTCATAATTAATTAATTTCACATGCAAATCTGAGTTCTAACAGCTGAAATTGATTGCTAAGGGTTTTCTAATTATTTTGGCACAAGTTTGGAAGCATTTTTGCAAGGTTTATCTCCTTTTCAAAGGGTTGTTCTTCCCTAGGAAGGTCGCTGCCCTAGGAAGGGTTTTGAAATCAGTTTTGCAGGGTTCATAACAGCAGTATTTTCAAATCTGATTTTGAGAGCTTTTGGCCATTTCCTAAGGTCCCAAAAGGAGATTACAAGAAGAGTGACTCAAGGGGGAGATCTAGGTGGCCTAGATATACTATCTATAGATATCCTTTCCGGAAACTCTAATGATGATGTCCTTTGTGGCAAGTATCCCGGGAGGCGTTTGGGGAGTACATGAAAAGGGTATCCTATTAGTATAGATGTCAATAGAAAGAAGGAGCAACCTGGTCTCAAAGTACCCGTAGTGTCAAGTGCTTGATGGGGTCTAGTGAAGAAATCCTTGATGAAGAGAAAAGTGCTAAGTATGGATGTCTCTCATGAGTCAAGATGACGTCCCCAAAGATTTACAACTATGGATATAGAAAGTAGGCCTGAAGATTGTTTCAAGGTGTAGTGGCTGGGAAAATTTTTAAGCTTGGACGATGCATTAAGGAATTGTTTGCTTGCACTCAATCATAAATTGTAACATGAGAATCTAGGCCCTCTTAATACGGGTCCGATCAATGGCTTCGCAAGCTAGGTCTTCAAACCTTTGAAACCATATAAAACTGTAGGCTTTATGATTATATTAAAAGGCATAACTTGGAAGGGATGTCTTGGAAGTGGATCTAGAAACACTAATGTTCTAAACGAGAAAGAGAGATATACGTCTTGCAAAGGCGCAAGTGAGTGGTTGACTTCATGCTAAAGGATGGACTAGAAAATTGGATCCCAAGATGTTTAGGCCGATGTGATCTCTAGAAGTTCCACTTTGTAGAAAAGTCAAATCTCAAGAGAGAATTCGTGGAGATTAAAAATCACGACCTTTGTTTTACTAAGGTTGACAACAAGTTGTCAAAGATCACAAAAACGAGCAAGGGTATCAAGTTTTTTGTTGTAAGTGCTTGACTGAGTGTGAGAGGACAACATCATCGACGAAAAGAAGGATAAGTATAACAATCTCTGCAAAATAATACCATCATCTAAGTGGGTATCTTGCTGAAGAAATTCTAACTCATCAATGTAAATGCTGAATATGGTCAAAGAGAGATGACACCCTTACTTGAACCCAAATGTTACTCTTCACAAAGTCGTAGAAACTGTGAGAAGTACGGCACTGCCCAATATCTGTCTCATTAAGCTTCCAAGTAGTGGGAATCAAAGAATATGGAATCGGTTTCACTCAACTTTTGGAAAAGCAGGCATCTTTGAATTGATTCAAAGGTCTTTTTGATGTCAACAAAAACAACAAAAGACATTGGAAGGCCTATGACGAGCTTCCTCAATATAGGTCAGTGTGTAAAGATGTGGTCAATGGTTTAATAGTCCCTCCTGAAGCCAATCTGCCCCTTAGCTCTTATAATATTCCTTACCAAGTCCTTTGACATGTACATGTCCAATATTGTGGCATAAAGTTTGGGTAATGTATGCCCTATCATAATGGTCTTGTAGTTTCTAGGGGTAGAGAGATCCCTAGATTTATGAATAGGGTGGATGATGTGATGGTACCACGAATGAGGAAAAACTGAACACACCACCTTATTAAAGAGTGTGGCAAGGGGAAAGGCAAGGGAATCCATACCATATTTGATGAATTCAGCTTGGAGACTTTGCAATCGCACAACTTTGAAATAGCTCTCTTGATGAAAGATGTGGAGAAGGTAGAAGAGAATGGTAGAGGAGTGGGGATATTGACAACAGGATGGTTTAGAGTATTTTAGGTGGAACTATTATAGGAGACCCTTTTGATGGGGGTAATGTTGGAAACTATGTTTTTCACTGTAAAAGAGTACGCCAAAAGGTCTTAGGTGAGTGGTGGATATCAACAAGGAGTGCAAACCTCATCTAGATGCACGAAGCCTCCATTTCTTATGTTAGAGAAGACAATGATACTCCCTATGGAGGGTGGGCATGGAGGGAGGGTCATGGGCTAGGGAAAACTGAAGTTGCCGATGAAGGGATTCAAGTTCATCATCATGCCACTAGTTCATGGGTTAGGATCTGTGGCAAGAAGGGGATTTGGAGTAATGTATGGTATGGGGACATGTCAAGGGGTAGCATCCTAGGAGTGTTTGATGTAAGAAATCATACATGGAGTCGATCATGGGAAGAGGGAGAGAGAGCAATGGCAACAAATGAAAATAAGGCTTTGTCCATGGAATGAGGAGAAATCAGAAATTAAATTTGAAGACTAAGCCCAATAGAGGATAAATATGAAACCCTAACAACAAGGAACAAACTCGTAGGTTGGCGTAGATCGATAGATAAGCGGGCTCACCAAAATGTAAGATCAAATTTAGAGTTTATCCTATTTAAGATATTATTGTGTACCAAGATAATTTAGAGTAGTAAAAGCAAGAATCATGGTCCAAAATTACGTAAGGATAATAAAATTGCTAAAAACACTTATAGAAAGGAGACTAAAGCATCATTAGGGTGATGGTTTATAACATATTCACCTCACTTTGAGCTCAAACTTTATGACAGTGGACTATAACTAGCTGAAATTGTCGTGCAAAGTGTTGTAAAGGTATCTGGAAAATCTAGGTATTTAAAACCGAGCATAAGACAAATTTGTCCTGTAGGGGATAAATTCATTCGCTAATTTTAGGGCATCAATGAATGTGTCCTCAAATATTTGATTATGCACTCGACTCCGACACCGCTTTGCTTGTGTCTTTGGACATGTTTCCTATATATATGTCTTCTCTTTGTCTTCAAGCCTCAACTCTCCTCCTTTTGACTTCAAAAGGGTTATTCCAATTGAGTTGGACTAACCTCACCGCACATTCACTAATATGATGAGTGTTGCATTGTGTACCAATACTCGAAGAGGGATCAAGCCACACATAGTTCTCCAAATCCTATGATGATGTGGAGGTTAGAAAATGTAAACAAGATGAAGCCCTTAATTCGGCCCTCAACACTTGACAATTGTTGCTTGGTTTGATTGTAATGCACATATGTGTGGGCTTGATTGTAATGCAAAGATGTGTGATCTAGGAAGCAAAATAGATGTATTTAGATTTGAGTAGCTTTTCTATAATGTGTTCTAATAGAGAGGTGCTTCAATGCCCGACTCAAAGTCCCTAGAGTGTGTTTTGATATGGGATCCTTAGATGCCCCTAATTGGTAAGGGTGCACATGTTTATATAGGTGGTTAATTTGAATGATTTTCCTGGTCAATCGACCCTAAGTAGACCAAGGTAACTTTTGCATTTGACAAATGAGTGTTGCATATAATGGACATGTTCATCAACCATGAGATAGATAAGTTGGCCAAACGTGTCCTGGGCCCACTAATCTATCAAGGCTTAAGCTAGAACCAGATCTAAGATGAGATTATTTGTAGAGAGTCTGAAGATGTGTTCTGTATAAGGTGCATTGTTTCTTGAAGTGCTAAGCTAAAGAACAAGTCATTACCTAGTGGATTTGAAGTCTAGGATAGAGCAAGAAGCTTTAAGTTTAGTCAATAAATAGGTGAATCAGATAATGTTACGATATATGCCGATGTATTATTGCCAAGTGCCATAGGACCAAATTCTTGGTGCTATAGTGGGGGCATAAATATTTGTATATAGAAATTTGCCTATGCTTCTTCATGTGATGTCAAGATTACTTTTTTTTTTACCATGAGATACCATGTACTACTTCTGGGATTTGATGATTTTTGTTTCTTTTAACTCTCTGCTTTTATTGTTATTATTGAATATTTTATGATATGAAGCTTTATTTGAGCTAACCTTTGCACATCTCTGTCCTGGTTAATGTTTTTACAGAAATTATTAAAATTGTCCCTTTTAATTTCAATAGAATGGGTTACGGTGAGTTGATCTGAATTCTAGGAGATGTCTAGGAGACAAATAATGAATGGGATTTTTCCTGAATTGTAAATTAAAAGCAAGAGTATACAACACATATACATATAAATAAAATCACAATGTAGAACAAGAAGAGTTAGAAACAATATCATATATATTAAGAACTGTTTTTCATTTGTTGAAAAAAGCTGTCCATAAGCCTGTTGAAAAATGTGTAGATATACACATGGCATGGTCAAGAAGGTGGTGCGATTGGGAAGTTGAAGTGGTTCAATTTCCAGCAGTTACAAGACTCAGATTCGTAACTGATGTTTCTTTCAGTCTTTTCTCTTGGGGAAGGGTTACTGGAAACCTCCTTGGATTTATCCACCTTGAAAGAAATGTTGACTTCTTTCTCCATTAGTTCTTGCAAGAGTGTGGTAATAGGACTTCTCACTTAATGAATAAAAAGGTATTCTCTAGTTATATGTGGGAGGTCAACCATTAACAATCCCATGCTATAACTATATTGTTTTCCAATGTTCATTTTATTTGGATCCGTTGATTGAATGCCTTGGGTGTGTCGTTGTCCAGTGCTGATCTTCTTATTAGGAAATTAATTCTTTCCAGTTATTTATGGGATTGATCTAGGAGGATATGGGATTACCAATAATTCGTGGTATCAAAGTGTTGCTTCGCGTCATGATCTGACTTCAGCAATGGATTCAACATCATACCGTGCCCTTGTGTGCATGTTGCAGGGGCTTAATTCGTATTGGCATTCTGAGACCTTTAAATGGCTTGCGACATCAGTGTATTGCAATGCATTATGATCTGACTCCACCAATGGATTCAACGTCATATTACGCACACGTGTGCGTTCTGTGAATTCCTAACTCCTCTCTGTGACATTGCCCAGATCAACAACTATGTGGTGTCAGTATTATTTAGCGTAGTTCCGCAGTGATGCCAACAAAAGGTGATGATTAGTTATAAAGTGGTTGTAACTGTCTAAGAAATGCTTCATCTTACTCAATTGTATGTTTAGGCATTCTACTATTCTTGTATAATATACACTAGATTAAAGATTACACAGACGTCCTACATCCAACCTATTGGATCTTATATAGGGCTTTGCATAGTATAACTTTGCATTACAATTGCACATTTGGTGGCTTTTGTTCCTTTGCATTTTCTTCTATGATGCAAAAGCACCCTAATATATCTTTTGGCCTCAAATATTCTCATAATATTTTTTCACACATATCACATCTAAATTCACATTTAAATTGTTGTCCACATGGGCTCCAGCTAGGCCCCAAATCAATGGTATTAGAGCACATACGCACTTGTAATGTCCCTTTCCGGGCTCTAACTGAAACAAAGGGAAATTGCACAAACCCCAATAGATAGTAAACTGAAAATTATGACAACCAATTGAAAATTTATGACAGAAAGGTACAACAGTCTGATTTTTATAACAGCAAGGAAAATGCAATATCTCTTCAAAAATGCATCATTCACACTATCCAAAGCATGTAGGGCAACTTACAAATATTTTAGAACAAGTATAAACCAAGAAATAAGCCTTCAAACCCCAGCTGGAATTTATTTAAATAAATATAATAACAGCAGTGTAAACCCTTACAAAGAATGGGCTACACCAAAGAATCTCATAGAGCTTTGCAGTTTCCTTCAGAGTAACAAATTTCTGCATGAGATTTGTACCTGGTTTCTCTCACATCATTTGGTCTTTGAATTAGGTTACAAAGGTGACACCAAAGAAGCATTTGTCTGCTCAGCCACACAACATAAAGATTTTAAAGAGTTGAAGTGTCGACTTTGTTCCGTGCCAATACTTGCATTTCCTGATTGTCAACAACCATTCAAGATAGAGACTGACACATCTGATCGTGCACTTCCATAATGAAACATTCACTATTCCGGTAATAAACTACCCAGCATATGATCGCGAGTTTTATTCTATTGTACAGGCATGCAAGCATTATATATTGGGAAAGGTGACTGTGATCCACATCAATCACAAGCCACTTTAGTTCTTGCAGACATGGAACAAGTTGCAAAAAATGGTTTGATCCTCAACATCGAGCATAAGGAGGGGAGTGCCAAGCTAGGAGCTAATTGTTTAAGACAACCTTCATTCAAGCTCTGTTAATGATGCTTGAGTCTTGTGGACATGAAATAAACATTTGATTGGAATTGTAGCCTTCGGATCCCAACTTCGTAAAAATCTACCACAACTTGTTCAACAGTAAGGCAGTTCCAAATTCTTCGCGTGGATGGACTCCTATATCACCTTGGTAACTTCAATGTTCTGCACGAGGGCAAGAGGAAGAAACTAATATTGGAAGCCCATTTCAGTAAGGTTACAAGACACTTTGGAGTTCAAAAGACTCTTATGGTGCTAGATACACCATAAGATCTGATGTCACCAAATACATCAAGTCTTATACCATTTGCACAATTGCCAAATTGGTCAATAAGAAACAAGGTATGTACACATCTTTGCCAATTCGAATGAGACCGTATGGATTACCTCTTAGGCTACCCAACTACCAGGCATAGTAATGATTGTGTTTATGTAGTAGTATGTAGATTTTCCAAGATGACAATTCTTTTATCTTGTAAGAAATCTATTTCCACTGTGGAAACTGTGAAAGTGTTCTTTGCAAAGGTTTGGGTCCACATTGGATTACTAGAAATTATCTCTGATAGGGATACAAGGTAGTTGGGGAATTTCTAGAAAACATTTTTGTCTACAGTGGACACAAAGTTGAACAAATCTACCGTATTCCTTCTGCAGACCAATAGACAAACAAAATTGGTTAACAAGATGATCTTGCATGTTTTTAGAATGTATGATTTGAAGAAGCAACACACATGGGATGAAAAACTTATTTTCATTCAACATAGCTACAACAGAGCTCTTGACAACTCTACCGCACACTACCCTTTGCGGGTTTGTCTGGGTTTCTAACCTCTGTCACCTATTGATGTAGCTTCTCCTATACCACCATCAACAGTTACAACTCTAGCTCAAAAGGAAGTTGACAAAGTTGTTAAGTTCATTGAGCACATTCAACACATTTAGAAGCAATTGTAAACCAATTTATAGCAGGCAAACGCTAAACACAAGCAGTGCCATGATAAACACTGCATACTGCACACCTCCTAGGTTGGTGATCGGGTATGGCTTCTCTTACAGAGAAAAAGACTTGTAGAATCTTATCGCAAGTGTCGTTGTCTTCGGTATGGGACCTATACCATCACCAAACAAGTAGGAGATAATGCTTTCGAGCTTAAGTTGCTTCGCGCCATGATCCGACTTCAGCAACGGACTCTTCATCATACTGCACATCCATGTGCATGCCACAAGGGCCTAACTACTCCTCACCGTTCTGAGACCTTTAAATGGATCATGGCATCACCACGTTGCTTTGTGTCATGTTCTGACTCCACCAATGGGTTCAACATCATATTGTGCACACATGTTCCATCTGCGAGATCCTAACTCCTCGCTGTGGCATTGCCCAGTTCTGCTGCTTTGCAGTGGCAGTAATGTACAATGCAGTTCTGTGGTAATGGTAGTGGAAGGTGATGATTAATTATTAAGCAGTTGTAACTGTCTATCATCTTCCTTGATTGTATATTAAGGCATTCTTCTATCCTTGTAAGATATAAACTAGACTAAGGATTACATAGATATCCTACATCTGACCTTTCGGATCTTGTACCGTACTTTGAATAATATAACTATCTACTATAGTTCTACATCCGGTGTCTTTTGTTCCTTTGCATTCTTTTCTATTGCATAAGCATTCTTATATATCTTTCATCATCTACCATTCTCATGATACGTTTTCCGCACATAATACACCTAAATTCACATTTAGAGAGTTGTCCGCCAGGTCTCCTCCTAGGCCCTGGCTCAGGGACCATGCCTTATAGTCATAATTTTGGTTTGGCATTTGTTCCATCATTACTTCGTGGGCATCTTTAAAGACAGGGTAGCAATGACATTCGTGTCATATAAATGTAGCTCACTGTCCACAAGCAATAAAATAAATTTCATGTTGTCGGATCCTAGATTTGATGGTTGCTTGGGTAAATTCTCCATCCTACAATGGAAAGTTCATGCTCTTCGCATGCTTTTCTTTGTCCACATCATTGTAAAAGTTTGCAAATTCCTTCCACTAATACAAGCACACAAAAAGATCACCTGAGCAGTATGAAAGTCGTTGACACTTGAGACTGATTTTGGTTTTCCTCCCAAATATCTCAAGTAACTTTACACTAATCCTCAGACCAGGCAGTCATTGTTCTTCAGTTCCTTGCTCCTTTGTCTCTTAACTAATTGCTTTCTTTCAGAATATTGTAACATCATCTTCCAAGGGGAGAGCTTTTATCGCATGTGATAATTATCAATGCCCAACCCAGGTAACTTTCACAAACACCAGCACTCTCAGTAACATAGACATCCAACAATGATGAGAAATCTCTTAATTACAATAAACAGTAACAAAATACTAGAAAACTACCAAATAAAGTCCTTTTCACTACTAGAAAACTACCAAATGAAGGCCTGTTTACTTTTAGATTTCAAAATATATATGATAATACACCTGATGTATTAATATGTTATTTATCATGTATTATTACAAAGGTGTTATAAAATTTATTTAAATTTATGACAAGATTATTAATTTTTGTAAAAAGCTCAATAAATTCACGTTCTACTCTCTTTGATACATGAAGTTCTTGTGTTTTGATTTTTAACATTAAGTTTCTATTTCTTAATGATGTAGGTGGAATGCAAGGAACTATTTTATAGAGATTTACCTGTCTTAAATGACACACTTGCCGATAAACTTATAACTGGTTGTAGCACTTTGAATCAGGTTTGGTTCCTACCACTCATTGGTTATTGTAAAATTCTAAATGCCATTCCTTTTGTTCTAGAGAGTCGCTTCTAATGCTTATAATGTTTTAGAAAGTGTGAAATATACGAATAATGAAATCTGAATTTCTCATGGTTTCTCATTGAGCATTGTAAAGTGTTATATAAATCCTAATAGAGGATATTATGAATAGCCATTTGGCCATGCCATTGTTAAATCATTGAGAACTTATTTTTGCTTATTGCATACTGGTGCTAAATTGGAAACAACAGGTTCGAGAGACCATATTACAAAAGCGAAGGGAGATGGAAGAAATAAGAAAAAACAAGCAACTCAGCAAGCAATTTTGCAAGAACTCTCCAAGGTAAATGATTTTAAATTGTGTCATAATGTTTATCTTGGTTATCAATTTTTTTTTCAGAAGTTTGGTTCTGTTATTTCTCATCATTGTTTGAAGTTGATTATCAATATAAATATAAATTCTTGAAAACTGATGTCTTTCTCTTACAATTCTCCCTATTCCACGTGGATCTTTCATGTAAATAGTAGATAAAGAATCTCCCCACTTAAACTCTTGTCATTGAATAGGAAAATGGCACAGTAGAAAATTCTGTGGAATTTTCATTATTTTCCATTCAAGTTGAAATTAATGATAGAGGAATGTTAAATTGCATGGAAATCAATTGAATCAAGTCAAATTAAGCTGTTTGATGGTCTTTGCAACAAACATTCTGAATGACGTGGTCACTGAATTGGACTACTTACATGACTCCTTAAACTAATTATCAATCTACAAACATTTTCAATGAATTAGTTATGCCTATTTCCTAGATGTGTCAATTTTATCAAACACATTCACAAATTAATCAAGCAGTCACATTTATGCAACAGCAGAGAAAGAAAGAATTTGTATTAATGTCCATTAATGATGAAAACAGTTTAGTGACACCTGAAAGTACAGAAAAATACATTAGTAGAACAAAACGTTAAAAAAATCTGAGGAGCTGAAAAAAGTAACAATGCAAAGTCAACTAGAGAGGTTGAAGCCAAGCAGGAAACCCTATCCATATAATTTAAGTACAAATATAAATACAAATGGCTATGCACTTGAAACAATGTTAACACAACTGGAGGGGGTGAGCCCAAACAGGAAACTCTGGCCATATAATCCAAGTACAAATGTGAGTAGCCATGTATTTAAAGATTTTTGTACTTAATGATTATCAAATCTTAGTACACTACGTCAAACCATGTCACAACAAGTTGGTTCTTATACATAATAATAGCACCAAAATACATGACTCGTCACTATGACATTGCCTACTTGTCATTAGTTACAAATGCATGAGTCAACATACACATAATCACCCAAAATACTTTTTTACTACGTAACATCCCAATGTGAAATTCATTTGGGTGGGATAGATCATGACTTGCAATGATTCACAAATAAATGTTATTATAACCATAGTAGAAGAAAAACTATATCACATGTTTCAAATGCATTTTCTACTTGTTCTATTTGGATACCACGCTGTTCAGCTATATTGCTTGGTACATGAGTTAAATCTTACAACTATTGGGTCAAACTCACGTGCATTTCAAAATAACATTGTGTAATTGAAAACATGAGAAAAAAATCCGCCAATTTTTTCTAATACTATCTTTTTAAAAAGAATTGCTGAACATTTCCCGTTTTAAACCTCAGCGATTAAGAACACTTACTAATCACAGAGGTCATGCCAATGCTGTGCGAATATTGTATTACTATGACTCCAACTTTGATCCATGCCGAGCCCAAGAGATGCATGGAGGACTATCTACAACTAAGCAAGCTAAACATGTTTTCTTAATCAGAATTGTAGATCATTAAACATGCAATGGAATCTAATAGAAGGGGATGTGGAATAACCATTATTCATTTGGGATTAAATGTGAGCAGAATGCTTCTCTTCTACTATGAGCAGAAAAGGAACAGAAAATAGGCAATGCAAGTGTCGAGTTGTGAGTATCCTGTATACTGAACCTTGTTAAAGGTATTAAATGGCATCGGAATGTTACAGACAAGGCTGGAGTGATGAGCAGATCGGTGCTTGCAGATTAGTCTCTATCTTCCCAGCTTTTGCTATATGACTCTAAGAAAAAAATAAATATATTAGAATAGACTACATAATACAGAGCATAATCAGAACCCTTCTTATGCTCAATTGATTTGTCATCCATAACCATCATCAATCTTGGAAGATGATGTGTTGACCTGCCTATTCATGTGGACTCTGAAGTAGCAAATGCTTTTGGTGTTGTACACATGTGGCCCACAGGGATGACGGTTTGATTTGTGGCATTATTTTCCTAGAGAGATTTTCTGGGCTTCGCAAAGAAGGGGAGGTGTGCAAAGAAGAAATGAAGGTAGAGGTGTGCAAAGATGGTAAGGTGCGAAAAGAGGTGGAGCTTCGCAAAGAAGTGGAGCTGTGCATAAAAAGAGGGAGGTGCAAAGGAAAGTAAACTTCACAACGAGGAGCTCACAATGAAGAGAAGATTTGCAATGAAGAGGGAACTGTGCATCCAAGAAACTGCTTTGCAAAGACGGAAAGGATTCACAAAAAGGGTTTTTCTTGGACTTTGCAAAGGCCTGCAGGCATGCAAATGCCTTGGAAAGCTTGTTAAAGGTGTGCAAAATCCTTGGCAAGGTGAGAACCTAGTCTCAGAGTGCTGGAAGTAATCTGATCAAAAATCCTCCCATAATGTTTATTTGAGAATCTGAATGCAAATGATCTACAAAAGGCATTATTTATCTCTTGGGTCCTGAAAATTAACATTTGTATTGATTGACCTTCACAATCATCATTTTTTTCCTTCTTCATAAATGTGTTTGAGCTCTACGTACAATTCTTGTTCTTCAAAGAACATGTTTCACCTTTGTTGAAGCTGACATGCATCTTCTTTCTCGATAGCTCCATTGGCCATTGCAATAATTGTTTGTCTAAGAAGCCCACTTCTAAACAACATGTGTCATCAACACCTCAACTACCTTCTCGAGGAATGCAATAGTTGGCTGAACTCTAGGTCTATTTTGTTTTGGAAAAACTACAATTTTCACACTTTTAAGATTCGTGCCACTGTTGGTTTTATCACAATTTTCACACTCATATCAACATCAGTTTAGTGAATGATTTATTTCAAAATTCTTGGCATTCCTTCTTGTGCTAACACTCTTCCAAAGTATGATTTATCCTTCTACAATGTTCACAAAAATATCTATGTTTGGCTCCACTAGATGACGCATTCCCAACAGATACTTGTTGCTGTCCCAAAGTGATAATTTCTAGCTTCGAGCTTTGAATTTCATCATGCAAATTGGCCACTACTCCTTGATTTCCTTCTTCCAATTGGTGTATTTAAGCTATCAAGCTTTCCACCTTTGCCTTAAGTGTCAAGTTGGTTTTTCCAAGGCCACACTTGAAATGTTTTTAGGGGTCCATGGCATGTGTTTTGTATCCATTGTGTACAAGAATGGGGAACAAGTTGAGAACATCCTCCCTCCCTCTTGTAGTCACAGTGCATGTGATGATGAAGGATCCCACGAGTTCTTCAAACCAAAATCAATGATGTTTGGGGGCATTTCTGTAATTTACCATGTATTGGGTAGTGCCCAAACATCTCTTATCCCAACTATGGATGTTTCGACAAGATTCGAGCACAGCCATGCCAGTCTGTGCTCTGCTTCTAAGGGATTTTTGCTTCAAGCACACTTTTGCATTCCACACAGTTTGCACACCTCAGCAGCATCTCGCAGTATCCACACACATTCTTCACAAATTTTGTGTCATTGTGCTGTGTCAAGGGGCATACCGCAAAGGGTCCAGACTCTGGGCAGCATTTGCAGTATATCATGGCCATGTGGAAACTTCACTTTCCTCGCACTTTCCCAGGTGGCATATACAGAGGTCGCACGACATCAAGAAAAACAAACTTATCACATACCACACAACAGGGAGACCAACTGTCACACCTGCAAGAAGGCAAACTGTTGTTTGGTGTAGAAGTTGAACCATTTCATATCCATACCTTTTTGTAACTGCTTGATTGTGTTGATATATTGTAAATCTGTTTGATTCCAAGGGGATAGCATGTCTTGAGCACCTAACATTGAATGTCATGTGTTTTTACATTCCAGCCTAGGAAAATCAGTTAGGAAGTGTTTTCACCTTTATGATCATGAGAATTCTCATTCTCAGCCTTGCTGCACATTGTGCACATAAGTAATACCCTATACGTTCTCATTAAATAGAAGTTGCATCATTATGCAAATCTCATGCATTCAAATGTGTAATCGATTAGTGCTGTTAATGTTTTCAATTACACTTTCTATAACTCTGTCATTTACAAGCTAAGTAATTGGGTTGTGCTATGTGCTACCATCCTAGGCCCCATGTTGTGGATCAACAGGAAACCTTAACCCTAATGGAAACACCCCTCAAAAGTATCCACACGCTATCATTTTGTAATTGTGCACTTTGGAGAGCAGCCCAAAAGGAGGAAAGCAGGCATATTTTCATTTGTAGAGCTGAATTTTCCAACTGAGGGAATGCCAACAACAATGTTCTTTTGCAGTTGAGTGAGTGGGGGCAGCATGGGGAGTACGGTTTTACTTTTTATCCCTTCATTTTGATCTCATTCGAGCAGCGTTTTGGAGTAACAGCATTCATTGTTTTTAAGTTTATTCTTGACAGCGGGGCATGGGGTGGTCACTGTGCAGAGGAAGGAAGCTGCGGGATGAGGCTAGAGATTAAGGTTTTTTTCCTCTCATTTTTTCATTTATCTTCAGAGGTTTTTGAAGTAGTAGTGTTAGCCATTTTTTTGTTATTTTTTGAAGTTTTTGAAACATACGTCCTCCCTAAAAAAGGAGTCAATCAAAGAGCATATCGTGAAAGTAAGGGAAGTCCGATGGGAGAGGCATAGGGTAAAAAAATAGCAGGACAGCAAGAGCCCATTGCCCATCCCATTTTGGATGCGTTTGCAGTGGGCCCTTCCAACCCTTGGAAACCCCTGCTAGAAAGTGACATCCAATGTGACTGGAAAAAGCCCAAAATGTTTAGTGGGTCACCTTAGTGGAATTGTAACGTTTGTTTACAACATTGGAAGGGGAGTTAGGAGGGCAATGCAACATCTTTTGGGCATATCGGGGCTCAGAGTAAGCATAGGCAACATGGTTTTGAATTTCTTGGATTGTAAATGGAAACTAAAACAAATGAAACATTTTGTAGCCAAAATGTCTCATCAAAATCAAAAGAAGATGAAGAAAGGGACACATGTTGAGAGTAGTGGTGTTATTGAATTTCAACTTGGACAAGTGGGATCTTCTTCTGAAAGGAAGTTTGCAGTAGGTTTCTTAAAATGGTGTGAAGATGTGTATGAAGCATTTGCGAAAGTCTGATTTGGCAATGACATCCCTTCTATGTTACACTTTTTTTCCTTTTTTATGGGCAAGTGTGGGTTTTAAAAATTCCCAACTCGAAGAATAAATCAATACATATGATTAGCATCGGACAAAGATAAAACAAGGCTTAGGTTGAAAAAATCATAGCCTTAAGATCTGCACTAAAAACAACAAAACCAAAAGGTTGATATTAGTTTCAATAAAAAGACAACACCTAGTAGAAACTAAGACGTGATCAAGAACACTGAAGTCAGCCACTTGCCTTTTCCATCGAGACCACTTGAAAACTCTTCCAATGGAGTGAACATAACCTGATTTTTAGATCCAAGATTTCCAGAAAGAGACACATTGTTGAAGCATATGTAATGTCCCCTTTTCCATTCTAGTCACTATGAAGGCCTTGGGTCCATTCCACCTTCCATGGGCTTCAAGGAATGAAAGCAAGGGAGGCGAACGTTGCCATAATTGTACTTGATTGTATTTTCCTTATTTATTTGATTACTAGTTATGGCTTGGAATGAATCGATTAGGTGACAGTGAATGACAAAGAAAAAAGGAACTTCTATCTTCTCCTTCATTAAGGTCAGTCTTCTTGAGAGCTACAATGGAGATAAAGAAATACTCTTTCCCTTTTTATGAGGTCGGTCTTCTTAAGTGAAGATTAAAAGTGCACTTCCCCCTTCATTAAGAGGTTGGTCATGAAGATTGATCTTCTAATTCATCCTTGGCACCAAAGAAGGGTACTTAAGGAGGTTTGAATGGAGGAGGGGGATCATTATCATTCATCATTTGACATTTACTTGGATTTGGAGCTAGTGTAGCTTCTCTTCTTGTCATTGAAGGATGAAACCCTTCCTTGGTTACCTATTGAGGACAAAAACCTTCAATAGGATCACACTTGGGGACGAAACCCTCTTGTGTGCATTGGTGGCTTCATTCGGGAGTCACAAGTGGACTTCATTGGCAGATTTCTGGAACAACAAGGTGTTTATCCGTGCATAGGGCACTTCTACTCCAACTAGGGCACTTTCAAGGGTGTTGGCACCCTTCCTCCACTTGATCTACCCACCTGGGAAGTTCGAGATCACTTTTGGAGGGGTTTTGTGGTTGGAAAATTGTGATTTCACTTTTATTTGATAGTTGGTCTCTCCGAGATCATTTTGAGCATTTGTTTGTGTTGAAACTCCAAGTATTGATGGAGTTATGAATTTTGAAGTTTCAACTATGTTTGCACTTGAATTAAAATTATTAAATATATATTTGCTCCAGATTTCATCTTGTTGGACTTATGAAGTGTTTGGGATATTTCTATATTAATTTTCAGTCTATATTGCATGAAAATATTGTCTTGAAATGCCCATACTGAGTTCGCTGCCCTAGGAAGGAAATAGAAAACCAAGTTCATCGTTAGGGTAAGTGGATATTGTTGGATGCCATATGAATTCCTTTGTCATAAATATTCAAGTTTCTCTTTGTTGCTAATGCCATTTTCAGTTTGTTCCTCTAAGGTTAAAGTGATTGACTGGTGGCTACGCTGCATGGATATGCCAAAACCCCTCCCGAATCCCCTTGGAAATGTATCGGATACGGATACGTTATGGATACGATACGGATATGCTCGTGATATGCACGGGTGCGTTAGGATACGTCACGGATACGCATCGACGTATCTGACGCACCGCATGCGTATTAGAACGTATCCAGCAGTATATATGTTTTTTTAAAGTTCTATTTCGTTTTTTTTAACGTATCCAGCAGTATATTCATCATTTCATGTTAACATGATATTCGTATATCATATGTATGGCAGCCACATGATCAATAAAAATGCAAAGTCTTAAGTATATTGAATGTTTTGAACATTGATTCAAGTTTTGTATTATTATTTCAGTTTTTATGGACTAAAAAATGAGTAAAATGTACATAAAAATAAAAATAAAAATATATATATATATATATATATATATATATTGTTAATATATATGTACGGACGTATCCAAGACGTATCGTATCCAAGGGTTTTTTAAAATTGACGTATCCGCGTATCATATCCGTATCCAAACCGATACTCGTATCCGTATCCTGGCAACGTAGACCGGTGGCTGTAATAAAATCAGTTGTCATTTGGGTTTGAGCCAAAACCCTTATTTTCAGTTTCAGTCCTAGAAATAGACATTACAACATATCTCAATAAACTGCATACAAGTTATTTAAGTTTTGAATATGAGTTACTTCACCTAATGCTTTACAAAACAAAGAATGGACTATTGGCACAAAGGGCCATTGGAGCCAATGAACCTCCACAAATAACAATTGGATGATGTAACGTGGCCAAAATTACATTTTCCAATTGAATTTGCATGAAAATCTCCAAGGCTTTCTCGGTAAGTCCCAAAGTGTGCAAATATTATAAGCATAGTTGGAAGACTTGGTAGTACTAGATGAGTTGGCGAGTACTTGCCAAAGAAAACAACAAACAAGTATTGGCATAGAAAACTTGCTAAAAAGGACTCGTCGAGTTTTGGCGAGTAAATTCATATTAATTGGTAGTGATATTTTACAAATAATTTAGAAACTACCTCACCGATTGTTGTATTCGCATGATGATGCAATTTTGTATTGTATTTGTATTCAAATTTAATAGAAAACACTTCTGCAACATTTTATGGACTCATTTGATACATTTTGCTTTAAATTTATGTTTTTAAAGAAATTTGCATATTTTTAAGTTGCGAGTATTCGCGGGTCTTGCCGAGTCAATTTTTTTGGGTCTATCGAGTATTCGCGAGTACGAATATGCGAACTATGATTATAAGCATTACATTTCATGAGACGACTTTTTGTTGAGGTTTTTAATCAATAATTTACAAGCATTTGAGCATTTTTGCAAACATTTATGTTAGAGAAGACACAACCACAACAAATGATAATAAATAGCTTTTTTAATGCTTTTTTGAAGGAACATCGCACCCTCTTCCAAAGCCCCTGATTCGGCTCATGTTGGGAGGGGTTGGAAAAGGCACTCGAGTTTTTCTTTACACCTGTCTAATGGAATGGCTTAAAAACATACCATTTTTAACATAACCTACAAATACTGTAAAACCATGTGACTATTTCCATGTGACCGACATATGGATATTGTTAGCACTTCTATGTATTATTCAAGATGATTCTCTGAAATATTTTTGAAGCATTATGCAATCCAAATGACATTCATCGTACGCTTTTTTATGACTATGAAGGTCATCTTCAATTTGTCCTCTTATGTGATGCTTATCGTATCGTAACCACCGAACTTGTCAATGAAGGTATATATCTTGTGACATACCATTACGTCTAGGATCAAACCAATAAATGGGATTTGAAAGGGGTTCTTCAATGTCACCGCATTCAAATTCTGAAAATCAACATATATGCGTATTTGTCGATGTTCCGTAATTAAACTTATCACTATCGGTAATACCTAGTCACTATTAAGATTGGGATATGCAACATCCATTTGGCACCTTCGTAGGCTGCCCGACAACAAATTGACAAAATATTTCAGGCAGTTCAACTAACAAGATAAATAAAATAGGTGTCGGATAGTTTCCAAAACATATGCGTATGCGTGGTGGTGAGGTCAAAGTGATGGTAGGTGGGAATCACAAGATTGAAACCCAAGAAAGAGAGTTAAAAATATTTGGTTAACGCTCGACTATGGGCAACTTGAAAGTGCAAAATAGTTGTTGTTTAGCTCTCGTGTCATTATTGTTCACTTTGTATAAAGAAAAGAAAGAAATAATATTAATGTCCACGAATGACCAAAAGGAGGTTAGTGGGACTCATGAATACATCCAATTACAATAGAAAGTGCCAGGGTAAAAGGACCCTAGGCACAACGACCAACAAAATAAAAGAAAACAAGAAGCACTAGAAGTAATGAGGGGTAAACTCAATGCAGTAAATTTCTCAACACGTGGTTTGGGTAAGAACAAAAATAGCCAATCCATATCGTTGTAAAAGGATGTAATGTCCCCTTTTCTAAATTAAAAATAATTAATAATATTTTAAGTTGGCCCTGACCAATTTTTCATTTTGGAACAACTTAATAATATTATTATTAAAATAAAAGGTATTTTTAAATACTAAAGTAGAAAAAAGACCCTTAGCCTATTTTCATTATTTTTAGTCGGCTAAAAGGGAGAGGTTGTCCCTCTTTATGAAGGAAAAAAATGTTAAAAAAAAAATAAAGAGGCCTACATGGAGCGCTTCACAAAGAAAGGAAATAAAAGGCTATAAAAGCAAAGGTGAGGGCTCATTGTAATAATCTTGTGAATTATATACTTCTCTTCCGAAAATTGGAGCATTGAGATCTCATTTTCACCCTTTTAGGACGAAAACTCTCATTGGATTCTATTTGGGACGAAAACCCTCAATAGTCATAACACTTGGGGATGGAAACTCCAGGATCTCATTTTCACCCTTTTAGGACGAAAACTCTCATTGGATCCTATTTGGGACGAAAACCCTCAATAGTCATAACACTTGGGGATGGAAATTCTATTATTGTTTAGAATTGCTAGATTAAAAAAGCAGTTTGTGTTCCAATCATGTATCAATCAAATCCAACATAATCCAAAAAAAACCGAAGCTGCAAATCCTATCCCTTGGATACTGTTGGTGCTCAAATTTGTCTTGCCCTATCGGCCTTTGAAATACCTCTGTTTGCGGCCTCTATTATGTTTTCTATCTCCCCGGGCTCAAATGGTGGCTCTCCGCATTTACTGGTTTGACGGGTGCAATTTCGGTCAATTACTTCTCAAGCATCAATTGAAACGTGGCCCTTCTCGGTTGAATGCGGCTCTCTCTGGGACTTTTAAAAATTTTAAGGCTCACTTCAACACAAAACATGTCCATGTGGAGGCTTTCGCCGGACCTTCCCGTACTTAGAATTTTCACGCAACTTCCTAAAGGGGCCTAGGACACGTGGAGGGACCGTGCATGTTTGGGGACCGGCCCTTGAGTTTTATTTTGAAGAAGCACCAAGAGGACACTTGGAGACTCTGCTGGACTGAGACATGTGTTGGGCCCGCGCTTGTTTGGGATCTCTACTTTTGTGGACCATCTCAAATTGCGCCACTGAGACACGTAGAAAGCAGGGAAATGGAGAGAGAGAACTGCGGGGTCATTTAAGGTTTTTGGCCTTTTGTAAAAAAGGGATAAAATTGTAAGTTGAAGCACGGCCCCGACAGGAAAGTAATGCCAGCTTGAATAGTCAAAAATGGAGGTGCGGCCCACGGGGAAAATATGGAACTTTTTCCTTTTTGGAAAATAAATAAAAATGAAAAAATGAAGCGCAGGTCTGCTAGAACCCACATCAGAGGCTAAAGGCGGAAGGGCGGAGCTATGGGAAAATTTTCTAAATTTTCCTTTTCTCCAAAAAGTTATAAAATGTAAAAAAGGTGCCCCCAAACCCGTTTCCAATCGCATTTTGCCATGTGGAGGGCTCAGATTAAAAGTTGAAACGCAGGATCAACGGTAGTTGTGCATTTCATTTGATTTTGCCACCATTGAAGCTCCAGGATGTTTGGAGACGCATCTTTGCATCATTCTTCATCAAATTTCTAGCAAATTTGTGTCGTTTGGGTCTACAAAGTTTAATTGAATCAATTTGGGAGCTCAATTTGTAAATCAAGTACTTTTGAGATGGATTTTTGCTCGGGCTCATGCGAGAAAGTAAGACGCCATATCCAGAAGTTACAGAGTAAAATTTCGAGAGGAAAAATGATGAAATGATTAAAGGGGCTCCCAGAAGTTGTGGCATGGCATCCTAGTCAGTAGTCGAGGGCCCAAGAAAGCGTGATCTATTAACGGTTGGTCCACCTAGCAAATTTTGGATCTAAATTTGTTAAATGTCTCTGTCTGAAACAAATTGGTAACAAGCAAAGGTCCCTCGAATATTCTTCTCTTTTGAGGGAAAAGGTCAATGGCAGCGCCAAGGATGAAGAATATACCTCTAGTTAGAACAATGATGCAGATATTTGCAATGATTCGCCTTTTGGAAACACTGGCAAACTTTTTGCGAATGAATCATTGAATGTCACTTTCTGCAAATCATGATCCGATATGTGCAACAAAGGTACTTGAATATCCCTCTTTGGGGGGGGGGAATTGGATGTAAAGGGTGTATTATAAATGGAATGAGATTACTCTTGCAAAGGGTCAAGAAATCATTTTCACGAGAAAATTTTGAGAAAAGCTCATCCTATGAGAAACCAGGTTAACTTCCTCTGTGTTAGATTTTCATTCATGTTGAGTTGGTTACAAGTGTATAGCCATCAACAAGCTCTGAGATTGTTTAAATAACTCTCCCCTACTGATGAATCTGATAAACTTTGAGTTAATTCATGTTAAATCTCTGGCAAATTTTGAGTTTATTTCACTTTCAGAATGTCTGCAAGTAGTTTTTCTTGTTCCTATTGCAATCTTGTATCAAAATCTCTTTGAATCACACAGACCTCAATCCTTGTGATAGTTTAGTGGCATCTGCAATTTCATTTTCGAAGAGCTTTCATCTAGGAATGAAATAAACGATTTAAAATCACTTTTCTTTCATCTCGTTGACAAAGATTGTTTGTAAGTCTCTGGGTGTACCTCAGGCGTGACTGATCTTAGATTTTGATGTTTTATTGGGTTTTCTAACTCGAGCCTTCGTACTAGAATCTCAAAGATTGTGTGAAAAAATGCATGTTTGGGCCTCCATTTATGCACACCTTCTAGTTGAAGGAATGTTTTAACTATTTTGAAGCTTTCTCATTATTGAGTTCTCCATTTGTTGTGAAGTTTCTCAAGGATTTGGCAAAGTCCAATCTATCTTGTTGATCTCCCACCAAAAAAGTATTTCAACTAACCAATCCTACCCAGAACTACCCCTATCTTGCTTCTGTATATCCACAAAAGAACAAAATCCATTTGCTAAAGTATGTAGAACAGATCAAGATTTCAAATGTCTTTAGTAACCTTTGCCTTGTGTTGAAAATATCCCCATAATTTGGAAGTGACAACACGTGAGAGTTAGATTTGGTGTGTTGATCATATTTTCCCCAAGGTCTTCTCTATAAAATTTGTGCACAAGAAGGATTTACTAGCATCCTTCAATAATCGAGGTTACAAAATAGGTTCTCTTACCTTGGTTGAAAGGCACAACCTAAAATAGTTAGGATAAGATCACATCCTTTTAAGGTGTTATCCATCTCTCCACAAACTCGAGTAACAAAGGGTCAGTTAGATTTCATCCCCGGCTACAAAACGATACACATTTATGATCTATCTGCCTCTAAGCTCCTTGTTGAATCTGTGTTGTTGCTCGGCTTGAAAAGGAGAACGAATTTGGATACCAACACTAATGGCGCCGTTGCTAGGGACTCTTTGAAGAATTTAAAGTTTCTAGACCCTGGTAATGTTTCTTGCAATTCTGTGTGCAAATACGTTTTGTAAACATCATTATCTAGTCAGATCTGTAAGGATTGAACAAGGTTTTAGGTTCTGCGTGTTGTCTGTCTAATTTTTCCAGCAGTTATTGTACTAAGTTTGCCTCACTGTTGATAAATTTGGGTGAAGGTGTCTAATTTGTAAAGCTTTGCATGATTCTTAGTGCTGACAGACATTTGACAGACTATTTTAGTGCATTTTTGCACATCTGAGGTGAAAATCCTTAGTGGCGACTCCGTATTGATTTGATTTTGATAAATGCCAGTGTCTTAATCTCTATCAATTGTGAATTTGCTACTAATCTTTGCAAAGCTGGAAGGAAGAAGATCTTTCTTTCGTTGCGGACCCTAGTAGAAGGTTGTTTCCAGAGTTTGAAAAGTCTAATTCAGAAGGAGGAAAAATTTGGAAGGTTGTTGGAGAACAAGCATCAAAGAAAGAGATCTCCATTAGTAAAATTGATCGGCATGTGGTTGAAGATTGCAATACTTCCTCAACTGCTTTTGAATCAGGTAGCATCTTTGTAAATCCGATTTCTCCATCTGGAGAGGGTCCATCATCTGTGTTTAAAACATTTGCTTCTTGATCTGCCCCTGTGTTTTCAAAATCTAATAAAGTTTTCAAAGAGACAGAGCCATTGGGGGATAGTCATTTTGAAAATTGTATCCTGTACCACACAAACCCCTCACTCCTCATCACTCTATTTCTCCTGTAAGGTCACCTCCTCAGAATAATATGGCTCAGCCTCCACCCAGACCTCCATTTGTCGTTAATACTTTTGGTCCCATCAGTTTTAGAGGTATGGATGGCTATCCGAATGTTGTGCCACAGGATGTAAGAAACAAATTGCTCACGTTTCAAGGAAATAATGCAATAGCGGTGATCAAGCACTTAAAACTCTTTGTCAATATGAGGGAGGATTTCAAAATAGAGTTTAAAGATGTGTACATTAAATTGTTCTATTCATACATTAGAGAGAGGATGCAAGGGACTGGTATAAAGCTCTGACTGATAACTCTATGGATTCTTGGACTGAAATGAAGAATGCATTTAGATTGCAGTATGGTGACAAGACAGACCCTAGGTTTCTCTTGTCAGAATTTGAGAACATCAAAAAGAATCCTAATGAACCAGTGCATGACTTTAATACGAGATTCAATAAGACATTGAGAAGATTTCCTGTGAATTTGAGGCCATGTGATGAATCTTGTCTTATAAAGTATGTTGATGCATTTGACAAGAAGGTGCATACTATTTGAGGGATAAAAACCCAGCAATTTGAGGCAGGCCTTTACCATGGCTCTGCAGATTGAGAACAACATCAAGGCCATTGGAAAACCTCCTAAGAGGGAAGGGGTTAAACTGATAAACCCAGAAAAACCTCAAGCAAGCAAGAGTGTGGATCTTGAGGAGGTTGTTAAAACTTTGGCAGGGGTTGTCAAAGAAATCTCCTACAAACTAGCCCAGGCAGAGAAAGGAATTGGGTAGAGTTCACAAGGTCAACAAAAGGCACAAAATCATGACAGATTTGGCAATAATCCTAGGCGTGATCAGAGGTCAGATGACAGAGGTAAAGGACCCTGGGATCTCGCAAATAAACATTCCCAAGCACGTGAAAGTAGAATGGTGCTCGATCCTCGATTGCCAGGGTTGCTCTTTGTGGATGAAGCCAATGTGATTGATTGGTGTGATAGATGCTTTCTGCCCCATCCTCCATGTGAAGTAAATCAGCAAGAAGAAGAAGTTGATAATGATGATGGTATTGGTGATGATGCATGCATGGTGGATTCTTCTATGAGTTCACAAGCGAGGGAGCAACATCAACTAAGCGATGAGGGCGAATCGCTAAAGATTTCTGGGATTGCATTCACCAGGTATTACCTCTTCCTCCCACTCATACTTTTGAAATTGATATGGTGCAAGCTTTTGAATTGCCTAATAATGATTTTGATTACTTAAGGGCACTAATGATTGAGAAGTATGATGGAGGGATCCCTTCTGAGGACGATAGACACTTGTTAATGAATGTTGTGGTTGGCCATGAAAAAGAATATAATACCAGGAGTAAGGTTGCCAAAGGGGCAAGGCCTCAAGCCAAACCAAAAATTCCAGTGCTTACTAAGTATCCCAAAAGAGACTCCAAAGAAAGATACATCTGGAAAAGGCCTTGTTGTCTCAAGTGGAACTTGTGTCCCTCCATATGCTCAGACTATAAAAACTCCTGTGCCATTTGATGAGTTTTTCAATCTCCCTCCCAATGTTGCCTTGCCCAAGTATGTTCCATATGACATAGCCCAAATGTTGAGTCAGATCAAGATTTCTGTTCTTATTGTTGAATTGCTTAGAATCCCTGAGCATAGGGACAAAGCATTCGAATATTTGGGATTTAGAGAAGAAAAGGTCACCCAAGGTAGAAATGTTGAGACTCCTCCTACCATTTCAGAGTTGAAAAAACCCCAAGTATTGGAAGAACTAGGTGAACCACCTGAAGTATATTTGGGAACATCCTTGGTTGAGTCTCAGTTGAAGGTGGATCCATTTTTTACTACTTTGATTATTAAGGATAAGTTGTTACACAATTGTATGTTTGATTCCGAGCATCATGCAATGTTATGCCTCTTGAGGTCATGAATGAGTTGGATCTCAAAGTAACAACAGCTTATGGAAAGTGCACTACCATGGATGGGAGGTGCCAGTGGTTGGATGTGTCAAGGGTCTGATAGTGCAACTTGCAGCTTATCCGGGTAAGAACCTGAAACTTGATGTTGTTATTGTGGATTGCCCTACCAAATGGGGTATGTTGTTGTCCAGAAAATGGGCTACAAATGTTGGTGGGAGTGTTCAAATGGATATGTCCTATGCCACCATCCCGATTGAGGGCAGCCTTGTCAAGTTACCTAGTGAAAAGAAAATGTTATATCTTATTGAGGACCCCAACAATGCTTCTTATGAAGTATTGCATGCAGATATTGATATTGATAACTCGTGAGCTATGTTGCTTTCAAGGAATATGAAATTGGTCAATGCAGGTATCATGAGCAGGATGATTTTCCTGAGACTTTGATGTTTGATGCAGCCCCGAAAGATGTTGAAAAACTTGACACATGCACAAGGGGTAATCCTAAAAAAATATGGTCAGATAGCAACTCGGATGGAAAAGAAAAACAACCATATGACCAGTTGTTAAAGACATATCAAAACTACTTAGCATGGTCGTATCCAGAATGGCAGGCACTTGAGGTTTTTCCTTGATTATTTTCTTTGAATCGAGAATGCTCGCATATGTACGGTGTAAGTTCTTTGGTTTTGTTACGCTTTTTGTTTTTGTTTGTTCGGTCCTGGTGACTGGTTTTTGGTTTCTCGGTTCGTTTTTGGAGGATGGTTGTGGTTGTTCTCGCTCTACAAGCTTGTTCTTTAACTCCGCGCCCAATGGTCATGTTTTTCTTGGCACTTGGTCTCGCTATTGGTTCTTGGGCACTCACGGGAGTGCCCATCCCTGAGTCAGAGCCTGTGTTGGTGCTCAAATTTGTCTCACCCCATCAGCCATTGAAATCCCTCTCTTTTGCGGCCTTTGTTATGTTTTCTATCTCCCTAGGCTCAAATGGTGGCTCTCTTGCATTTTACGGTTTGATGGGTGCGGTTTTCAGTCGAAATTACTCCTAGGCATCGGTTGAAACGTGGCCCTTCCGGTTGAATGCAGCTCTGTGGGGACTTTTAAAAATTCTAAGGCTCACTTCAACACAAAACATGTCCACGTGGAGACTTCTCGCCGGACCTTTAGGTGCTTAGACTTTTCACGCAAATTCCTAAAGGGGCCTAGGACACGTGGAGGGACAACGCATGTTTGGGGACCAGCCCTTGAGTTTTATTTTGAAGAAGAGCTAGGAGAACACTTGGAGACTCTGTCTGACCGAGACATGTGTTGGGCCGCGCTTGTTTGGTGTCTCTACTTTTGGGACCATCTTAAATTGCGCCATTGAGACACGTAGTAGAGTGGGGAAATGGAGAAACGGAACCGGGGTCATTTAAGGTTTTTTGCCTTTTGTAAAAAAGGGATAAAATTGTAAGTTGAAGCGCGGCCCGACAGGAAAGTAATGCCAGCGTGAATAGTCAAAAATGGATGTGCGGGCCTAAGTGAAAAAATATGGAACTTTCTCCTTTTTGGGAAAATAAATAAAAAATGAAGCACAAGTCCGCTGGGACCCACATCAGAGGCTAAAGGTGGAAGGGGGGAGCTGTGGGGAAAATTTGGAAAATTTTCCTTTTTTCCAAAAGTTATAAAATGTCAAAAAGGTGCCCCCATTCTCGTTTCGAATCGCATTTTGCCATGTGGAGGGATCAGATTAAAGGTTGAAACACAGGATCAACGGTAGTTGTGCATTTCATTTGATTTTGCCACCATTGAAGCTCCAGGATGTTTGGAGACGCATCTTTGCATCATTCTTCATCAATTTTTGGCAAATTTGTGTCATTTGGGTCTGCAAAGTTCAATTGAATCAATTTGGGAGCTCAATTTGTAAATCTGAAGTACTTTTGAGATGGATTTTTACTCGGGCTCGTGCGAGAAAGTAAGACGCTTGAGATCCGAAGTTACATAGTAAAATTTCGACAGAGGAAAAATGATGAAATGATTAAAGGGACTCCCGAGAAGTCATGTAGCATGGCATCCTGGTCGGTAGTCGAGGGCCCAAGAAACGTGATCTGCATTAATGTTGGTCCACCTGGCAAATTTTGGATTTGAATTTGTTAAATGTCTTTATCGAAACAAATTGGTAACAAGCAAAGTTCCCTCGAATATTCTCTCTGTTTTGAGGGAAAAGGTGTTTTGCGGGCGCCAAGGATGAAGAATATACCTCAGTTAGAATAATGATGCACGAATATTTGCAATGATTCGCCTTTTGGAAACACTTGGCTACCTTTTTGCAAATCTGTTAAATGTCACTTTCTGCAAATCATGATCCGATATGTGCAACAAAGGTACTTCGAATATCCCTCTTTGGGGGAATTGGATGTAAAGGGTGTATTATAAATGCAATGAGATTACTCTTGCAAAGGGTTGGGAGTTCATTTTCACGAGAA
Organism: Taxus wallichiana var. yunnanensis; assembly: GCA_018340775.1. Taxonomy (NCBI): domain Eukaryota; kingdom Viridiplantae; phylum Streptophyta; class Pinopsida; order Cupressales; family Taxaceae; genus Taxus; species Taxus wallichiana. The sequence goes on from CM031238.1 coordinate 363,557,492, forward strand.
AATTTTGAGAAAATCTCATCCTCTGAGAAAACTTTTTGAGAAACCAGGTTAACTTCCTCTGTGTTAGATTTTCATTCATGTTGAGTTGATTACAAGTGTATAGCCATCAACAATCTCTGAGATTGTTTAAATAACTCTCCCCTGTTGATGAATTTGATAAACTTTGAGTTAATTCGTGTTAAATCTCTGGCAAATTTTGAGTTTATTTCACTTTCAGAATGTCTACAAGTAGTTTTTCTTGTTCCTATTGCAATCTTGTATCAAAATCTCTTTGAATCACATAGACCTCAATCCTTGTGATAGTTTAGTGGCATCTGCTATTTCATTTTTCAGAAGAGCTTTCATTTGGGAATGAAATAAACAATTTAAAATCACTTTTCTTTCATCTGTTGACAAAGATTGTTTGTAAGCCTCTGGGTGTGCCTCAAGCGTGATTGATCTTAGGTTTTGATGTTTTATTGGGTTTTCTAACTCCAGCCTTCGTACTTAGAATCTCAAAGATTGTGTGAAAAAATGCATGTTTGGGCCTCCATTTATTCACACCTTCTGGTTGAAGGAATGTTTTAACTATTTTGAAGCTTTTTGTTATTGAGTTCTCCATTTGTTGTGAATCCTGGCAAAGTCCAATCTATCTTGTTGATCTCCACCAAAAAAGTATTTCAACTAAACAATGCTACCGCGAACTACACCTGTCTTGCTCGTATATCCACAAAAGAACAAAATCCATTTGCTAAAGTATGCAGAACAGATCAGGATTCCAAATGTCTTTAGTAACCTTTGCCTTGTGTTGAAAATATCCCCATAATCTGGAAGTGACAACTCGTGAGAGTCAAATTTGGTGTGTTGATCATATTTTCCCAAGGTCTTCTTTATAAAATTTGTGCACAAGAAGGATTTACCAACATCCTTCAATAATCAGAGGTTACAAAATAGGTTCTCTTACCTTGGTTGAAAGGCACAACCTAAAATAGTTAGGATAAGATCACATCCTTTTAAGGTGCTATCCATCTCTCCACAAACTCGAGTAACAAAGGGTCAGTTAGATTTCATCCCGGCTACAAAACGATACACATTTATGATCTATCTGCCTCTAAGCTCCCTATTGAATCTGTGTTGTTGCTCGGCTTGAAAAGGAGAATGAATTTGGATACCAACAAATACTCACATCCTAATCTTGTCAAAATCAAAAATTGTCCAAATACAATCAGAATTTGGTCAATCAAAATCATCCTAGAAAAATCAACAAATCTAATCCAAATCAAATTCTTATATTTTGGATACCCATATCTAGGTACAAGCATATCCAATCCCAATCAAAAGTCTTAAATTTTGGATACATACATCCAAATCTAAGCAAATCATTCAAATCAAATCTCGTCAGATTTATCCAAAATCTCAAACCATTTTTAACTTAGTTTTTTACCCTTTTATTCCAAAATGGTGGAAACTAGAAATAAAAGCTATAACATCTTTGACAATATTGACAAAAATCCTTTTGACAAAGATAGTTTTGACGAAGAGGAAGAAGTTAGACAACCAAAGATCTCAGAAGAAGAAAAGGGAAAATAGATGAACTTCTAAGACAAAACAAACATCAATTTCTTCTTCGTCTCCTAGAAATGGGAGCTAAACTAAAATTTCAGTGATGAGAATTTGAAACATCTCATAGATAAACCCGAATCTAGCAAAAACAAACAAAAATCTAGTGCTTCAACAAATACATCAAATGAAGCCTTACTAGCCAAAATTCAAGAAATGACTAGTGAACTTGCTAGTATGGCATCTAAAGTTGCCAAAAACAATGAAGAAAATACCTAACCTAATCATGAAACAAAAACAATAGTGGACATCCCTCTCACAAACTCTCCATTCACACAAGAATGTTAGAGCATGAAAGAAATGATAGTGGGAATGCAAAATCAAACGAAGCAATTCAATTTGAAGAACTTTGCCTCTATCCATTTGACAAATAAATGTTGCATATACCATTTCCTCAATCCTTCAAAACCCCAAAATTCTACAAGTACAAAGGAAAATAGGACCTAAGAGAATATATTAAAAAATTCTTCATGACATACCAAGAGGTAACTTACAACGACATTTATCTTTTGCGGCTCTTCCCAAAAAGTTTAGGAGGACAAGCCTTTGATTGATTTTTACACCTTCCAAAAGGCTTTAATCAAAACCTTCGCTAATTTATTGGAAAATTTTGTTAAACACTTCACCTTCAACCTAGATTCCGAAGTCACTATGACGAACCTTTGCAACACCAAGCAAAGGAATAATGAAACATTTGCATCATTTCTTCAATGATGGAGAGGAATCGCAAGTTGATTTTCTTGTTCCATACCCGAAAAATAATTGGTGAGCATTTTCATTCCAAATCTTAATCCAAAATTATCATTCCAAATGCAAATGCATTTCCTAACAAATTTCGAAGAAGTCATTGAAAAGGAGCACAAGTCGAAATGGCTCTCCTTACTAAATGCTTAATCAAAACTCCTTCAAAAGATCAATCGATAATGACAATCATCAAAATCATGATAATCAAAAAAATTTCAATCGAAATCGAAATGTTGTGAATGATGGGATCACTAATACTCGCCCTATTCAAAACGTGCAAAATCAACAATCAAAACCAAACAATCAAGCAATCAACAAATCATAATCTCTAGTAAATAAACTACTCAAACGTAGACAATTCACACGTATCGGAGAAAGTCTTTCTAGTGTACTCCACCAATTAGCAAGTGATACTATGGTAACCTATCCAAATACAAGATTTTTCAAGAAGAGCAACTAAAACCTACGCGGTATAAAGAATTAGAATATTGTGAATACCACCGCATCAACGGCCATTCTACCGATCGTTGTATAAAACTCCGTCATTACATCCAAGATTTAATTGATTGCAGAGATATTGAAATTGAAAACAAATCAATTACCAATACACCAAACGAGAAGCTAAAAGTGTTTAAGGACCCATTTCCAAAACATGATACAAATGACAAAGCTAAAGACAAGGGTCAATCCTCCAACAATGTTGAGTTTAATTCCATTATTTCATTCATCCGACCAAACACCTAACTCGTGGCCACATCACAAAATTAATACTCCTACTAATGCGGTGGCAACGCGACAAAAAAGGTTTGGGTACCTACAACCAAGCAGCCTTCCTCATTAGCTATACCTTAAACACCAAATCCCCAACCTATCGTTGTTTCAAATACCTCTAATGTTAAGTCTTCTTCCCATTCATATGATATTGTCAAACAATTGGAGAAGACGCTCACACAAATATCCCTCATGGACTTTCTTAAGTCCTCACCTGTGCTTCAAGACATCCTTACTCGTGCACTTCAGGATGCACGTGTTCCTAAGGCTATAAATAGTCAGCAGTTCCAAGCCTTAATTGCAAATCTATCACCAAGTAATCCAATGCTTTCATTTGGTCCTCATGACCTTTTGAATCCAAACATTCAAAATAATAACTTGTTCTGTATCGAAGCATTCATAACCCATCATAAAATCAAAAGGGTGCTTATCGATAATGGAGCCACATTGAATATTTGCTCATTGAAATTGTTAAGATACATTGGTCATACTCGAGAAAGTCTAGGAACTAACATCATCACTATTCGTGGTTATGATAATAGTGAAAGACAATCCTTGGGCACCATCACATTATCCATAAAGGTAGGACCTTAAACATTGGATACGTTTTGCCATGTTATAGACGTTGAAACCTCCTACAACATTCTCTTTGGTCGTCCATGGATTCACGCTATGCAAGCTATACCTTCCACCTTCCATCAATGTATAAAGTTTCTGACGAAGGTAAAGAGTTTACCCTACTCGCTGATACTAAACAATTTAAATATTGTAAGCTACTAGAGGGGAGGTATAAGCTCGCAAATTATTTCCCTTTTGCGGATAGATCTACATCTCCTTGCATCCTTCCTTTCACGCACGAAATCCGCATTGATCCCGAAATCCTTTTGAAACTTCAACCTTCTACATCCACTTCTCCACGTGGACTTAAGATCCTTGACAAAGGTATTGGCGAATATGAATTACAAAATACCTTTTATATAGGAAAACTACCGTTGTCGCCATGCGATTATGGTAAACATAATGCTCCCCATCTCAAAGAAGCTCCCATCAATCTTGGTATCACTTGTTGGAAACGGTTTGGATATCTAGAGGATGATCACATTCGGGTTCTACTGGCTCTTTGTTGTACGATGATCGTTTAGCCACATCCTATGAATCCCCTGACTACAAGTAAAAGCACATACAATGATGATAAATATGCAGTGGAAGGGTAAAGGACTTGGCAAAAACGAACAAGGTCGTCTTGATCCCGTCATGTACACAGAGAATTTCTATCGCCATGGCCTATGTTTCAAAACTTTTTAAACAAAGCCTATAATATTTGATGTATTGACTAGTGGTGAGGACATTGACTCGAACTTAGAGACAAGTTCCACACATAACCTCTTTGATTACTTAGTTGATGCGATTTTATTCGAAGACCTTTCCATCCATACCATTGACTTTGACCTCATATATCCTTGCCTCATAAGGCAGGATCAACAAAATCACATATCTATGGATCTCTTTCAAAATGATGAAGCCATCGAAGAGTTCCTCGGGACTCGAGACCCTATACCCCTTTCCGATCACAAGAAGGGATTTGATATCGACCTAATCTGTAAATTCTTGTTTTGGTGAAGAAAAAAAGTACCACAATCCACAAAGACAAGAAAAAAAGAAAAAAAAAAATGTATCAGAATCTATACAAAACTTCGTGACATAAACAAAGCATGTCTAAAAGATGATTTCCCGTTACCAAATATTGACATGATCGTTAATTCTACGGATGGCCATGAAATGCTCGCTGAATGGATGGTTGTTCTAGCTATAATCAAATCCAAATTGCTGAAGAGGATCAACCGAAAACAACATTCACTATGCCATGGGGCACATTTTGTTATTAGGTCATGTCTTTTGGCCTTCAAAACGCGCCTGTCCCACTTATAAAAGAGCAATGACAGTCATCTTCCATGACATGCTATATGACATTATAGAAGATTACATAGATGATATATTGGCAAAATCAAAAGCCAAACTTGATCATCCAACAATTTTTAGGCACACATTTGAAAGATTGTGTGAATACAAGGTTAGACTCAACCCAAAGAAATGTGTGTTTGGTGTAACTTCAGGAAAAATCTTGGGGTTCATCATTTCATGGAGAGGTATTGAAGTTGACCCCGCAAAGGTCAAAGCAATCATGAAAATGCCGCCGCCACAAAATCTTAGACAGTTACAAGGTCTTCAAGGAAAATTACAATCCATCAGATGGTTCATATTGAAACTAGTAGAAGAGTGCCATCACTTTAATTAGTTGCTCAAAAGGATGTATAGTTCAAGTGGAATCAAGGATGTCAAGATTCTTTCTCCAAGGTGAAAGAATATCGATCAAATCCTCTCGGTGCTCATGCCTCCCGATCTATAAAACCAATGCTCTTCTATACGTCCTGTCACATAATATGCAATAGGAGCATTGTTAGTCCAACACAATGATCAAGGAAAGAACAAGTTGTTTACTATCTCAGTAGGACTTTGATTGATCACAAACTCAAATATTCCCAGGTTGAGAAAGTATGCTTAGCTGTCACTTTGACATTTCACAAGCTACGTCATTATTTGCTCAATCATATGGCTAAGCTTATCGCAAAAGTAGATCCACTCAAGTATCTACTATCCAGAACTGTTCTAACCGGAAGAATGTCTAGTTGGGTTGTTTTCTCATTGAATTTGACAAAGAATTTGTCAATCAAAATTCCGTCATGGACAAGCCCTTGCCGATCAGCTTGTTACAACACCTCTACTAGGATCGAACCTCTTCACTTTGAATTTCCAGATGAAGAACTCTTGTATATTGATGCAATTCCCTCTTGGACTCTATTTTTCGATGCATCTAGTAATATCTATAGACCGAAAGCAGAAATTCTACTACTCATGCCGGACGGTGCTGTCATTCCAAAATCTTTCTGCATTGGCTTCCCCTGTACTAACAACATTGCTGAATATGACGCTCTCATAGCCAGTTTGAAGTTTGCTATTTTATGGAATCTCAAGGAATTGATAGTTTATGGCGATTCCCTCTTGGTCATCGATCAAGTCAACGGTGAATATCAAGTAAAGGATGACAATTGACCCCCTAAAGCTCATGGTTGATAGCCTAAAAGGTTACTTTCAACGTATAGCATTTGAACAAGTTCCTCGCATGTAGAACAAGTTCCTCGCATGTAAAACAAGTCAGCAGATGCCATGGAAACTATCGGACCTCTTCTTGAGTTCGGTCCAAATCAAACACAAAATGAGTTTCTCGTAGAAAATCTCCCGATTTTGGCTTACGATTTTCCTTTCAGTAAACAATGATATGTGAAATAGTTGGTCATAATAACCCTTGGTATAATGATATCTACACTTTCATCCACGCAAAAACTTTCCCTAACAATATGAATTACCTAAGCAAACGAGCCCTAACACAACGTGCTTGCACTACACTATTCTTCCGACATCCTATATCGAAGAGGCTATGATGGAACTCTCATAAGATGTCTCAATCAAGATGAAGAAAATCAAACTCTAGTCAAGGTACATGTCGGTGTCTACAACGCACACACAAGTGGCATGGTTGTAGTTAAAAAGATTTTACGCGTGGGTTATTATTGGCCCACTATGGAGTCGATTCTTGCAAATTTGTCAAAAAATGTTTGGCGTGCCAACAACATGACAATCTCATTCATGCACCCTCACAAGCTCTCCAACCCATCACCACACCTTGGCCTTTCTCCCGATGGGGCTCGACCTTATAGGCAAAATCAAACCTACTTCCTCCGATGGTCATACATTCATTATCACCACAACCGAGTATTTTACCAAATGGGTAGAGGCCATGCCTCTTACTTATGTTACTGGTACTAATATTTACAAATTTATATTTAACCATCTCATTTGTCGCTTTGGCATCCCTTCTCCCTTAGTTACAGATAATGATACATCCTTCAAAAATAAAACAGTTAAAGATCTAGCCAAACACTTTCACATCCGCCTCAAATGGTCCACTCCATACTATCCGCAATGTAATGGCCTAGCTAAAGCATCAATAAAACCAAATCCATATTGGACAAGATTGTCGACAAACCTATTCGCAATTGGCATACACAACTCTATCCCGCCTTTCGGCCTATCGCACATTTTTGTACTCCAATAGAGCTCAACCGGAGCTACACCCTTTTCAATCATATATGGCACTAAAGTCGTGTTACCCATAGAGGTCAAGCTCCCATCACTCTGTATATCCCTAAAGATTTGATCGGTGAAGATCAATAAAACAGTTCATCTTGCGTAACTTCACCTCTGGATGAGAAGAGGCTTAATTCCTGGATCATTTGAATGTGTGTATCAGAATCGATTTTGGTGTAGTTACGACAAAACGGATAAGACCAAGAAAATTTGAAATTGGAGACCTTGTACTAAAAGAAAATCAGAAAAACACAACAAAATATGGGAAAAGAAAAGAAAGTTTGAACCTAATTAGTTAGGTCCTTATATTATCACTACAAAGTACGGATCTAGTACATACAAGTTATCCATTGAAGATGGCCAAGAGCTTAAGGAACCCATGAATGCGGTTCATATGAAGAGATTTTATTCTTGAACATCCATGATATACCCCTTTGTTGGGGCAATTTTGGCACAACCACCTTACCACTCCACCTTTTTCTTCTTACCATCCCAAACCGTTTTTGTCTCTTGTTCCTTGTTTTTAGTACATTTACCATTCGTTTGTTATCCATATTCACTCATATCCATTTTCATTCATCCCTTGGTCTCATAAAGCTCTTGCATTCTTAAGAATGCTCGGATGGATCCTAGATCACGTAGAGCTTCTCAAAATCCAAATCCAAAAACATTAAAAAATTATAAAAATCCAAAAATATCAACCCAACTCAACAAAATCAAACTTTTACACTAGTATCCTAGTGATTGTCCAACTATCCTACAACTATCAACACAAATCATCTTACCTCTCGCATGCATCCTTGCTTGGGGGCAAGTCGAATCAATCCTATCCCTCGTGTGGATCCTCGCTTGAGGAAATATCGGCTCTCATTTTTTTCCTTGCATGCATCCTTGCTTGGGGACAACGAACCTTTCAATCTTAGATCGATTTTCAAAGCAGATCCAACAAGAGTGTCACTTAACCTCACTCTTCATCCGATTCGATCCCCTGCATGTATCCTTGCTTGGGGGGTCATCCAAATTTGCTCAATCATCATGGAACACATTAGGGGAATAGTTAATTGTCTTTATTCAAGTTGTGTTGCATTTTTATTGTGCTTTACCTTAGACCAATTACACGTATATTTTATTATCATCTTGGTTTATTTATAGCCATGGTACATACTATTATTGTGTATATTGGGTTTGCTTTACTTTTTGTCTTTTATTTTCTTTTTGACCAATTACTAGTATTTTTGTTTACATCTTGGTTCATTTATACCCTAGTGTGTACATCTACTATGTATATTGGGCTTGTTTTTACTTTTTTGTTTTGTTGTGTGTGTTTGTATTACGCACATAACGAGTTACATATCACGGTTCTTTAATAATCATGGTGCTAACTATGTTGTGCAATAGCAAAATAGGTTGCTCGAAATATCAATATCTGAATCGAAGCTCATGTTACGAGAAAAATCAATTATATCATCATCCATATCATATCTACCATACCATGTTACTAAAAATAATGAAAATAAAATAAACATCCATCGATGAATAAATTAGAATGTGCCAAATAAACCATAATCATCTATATACATCAATAAAATGTCCATGTACAATGTCCGAAAAGAATGTCATATACATGAGTATACATCATAATGCCACAATCGATATTTATACAAAAAGAATATGCCTTCATCATGAGGTGTATACCAAACTACTATACATATACATAATACATAGAGTCATCCCCGACTCTCTCCAACTCCTGGACTTCCTGGTCTATCATCTCGCCTCGGTGGTGGCATCTAGACTAATCTAGCTGATCTAGATGGCCCATGTGATCTAATCTCGACCTCCCCGACCTTGTCACTATCCTTCGACTATACTGGAGCCGTCTCGGCTCTTAGGAATGACCGCCTCATATAGATCTCTATAATACCCCATATCATGCGTGGTTGTCAATAACTCCTAAGCAAGTATCCCATCCCACCGGCTTAGCTACACATTATGTCGTGTCTCTCTCCGTTATCACCTACCACAACTCTATCGATAACTAATCCCTCTCTCAACTATTCTTTCGCTATAAATGCATCTCGCAATCTATGAGCTATAATCGAGAGGCATCTCTTCGCCACATGGCTCTATCTCTATCTATTCTTGTGTAGCCTATAACTATGCTATTGATGACCACTAGGGAGGATGTACTGTCTTTGCTAGAATCTCGACTCCACACGTTATCTCTCTCCTTTGTCTCCCCATCCATCATCGCCAACATCTGTCTTCATCTCCCCATCCATCATCTCCAACATCGTCTCCATCTCCCCACTAGTCATCTCCATCTCCGTCTCCTCCTCCCTTAGACTTGGTGGCCTCTATGCATGGTGAACCCTGTACTATAAATACCCCGTACACCCTATGCCTCATGTTCATATGCACCCTAGCCTTTGCCTCGACCTCCACCTCTCCTATCTCTCTGCATTGTAGTGCACCCCTCGTTGTTGTTACTATACCTACTACTATAATCGCACTCAGGATGGTCATACGTAGAAGTATTATACCTTCGTACCATACCGCATACTCCATCGATACACTAAGATCCACGATGCTACTCGCGCATCCTCATACCCAAGGTAATAATCCTCCAAAATTGGCCCTCACTATTTTCGATCTCGATGCGTGGCGCAAAACTATACGTCTCATTGCACTACCTCATACCACCTTGCTCTTCCCCTGGAATACCCCGTGTGACTCCAAGTTGCCGCATGACCCTATTTAGTCTATATTAGCTCAATAATATATGATCGAATCCTAATAATATAGTCTAATCTGTATCTCCAATGTCATTTTGTCGCCGAAATATATTTGTATGGCATTTATGTAATCGTCCGTAATGCAGATCATCCATACTCATGTTGTAAAAAGCTAAATCTCCTCGGTGACCTCAATGATCCCCACCTACTATCTCCCATCCGCAAACTAATGGCTCCTCCTCCGGATGTCTTTCTCTCAATACACCCATTGGACCGACCTATCATGATATAGTACCATGCCCAAATCTGTAATAACATCTTTGGAGCCAAGTTCCACTAACTCCTATATACAACCATATGCATGTCTCTATATAGATGTGCTAGTATGCATGCCCCCCATGCAAACATTGTCGTTGTATCCATCAACTCCACTACCCACGCTAATTAAAACCAAGTGAAAACCACTTCTAGTCTTATCAGGCAACAAATAGCAGTTGATAACATCCATCAAATAAATTGTAATTCGCACTAATGTGTCATTCTCTATGCACTCAAGCAAGGTGCACCACCATACCCTCTCCATGAATCTCCTCTACTCCAAAAGTAGTGTGTGTCGTGCTCGGATTTGGCCTGCTCTCCTCTCCCACTGGATCAAATGACCTTGCATCGACACCCTTAGTATGCAGTATACATCCTCCAATGTCACTAATATCTGCCTGATAGGCAATCTGAATGTCTGGGACTCACTGTGTCATCAGTCTACTTATGCAGTCAACAGGCAATGATCCAATCTAAAGTTCAACATCCATGCTATATATGACAATCATGATGCCTCAAGTATCACCCACAATCCTCTTCGCTCTGACCTCGTCAACCGTCTCTCAATTGATCGCAATCGTGCATGTCACTCTCACACGTCCCGGGCAATTAACCTCTCTCATGCACACATCATACATTTGTTACTTCATAACAATCATTTTTCTTCTATTATCATCTTCTACATCTAACAATTTCTCTAAATAATCTCGCTAGCGCACATCGTTTAACACTACGGCACCCAATTTTCACTCTAGCGCATTCTTTTCTACACTAACGCATTTAATGCTAGCGCGTATTATCACACTAGCGCACTCAAAACCACACTAACACACTTTTCACGTTAGTGCATGTCTCTCAATGCAAATGCATTTTTGCACGCCAACGCAGTAAGCCTACACTAGCGCACTTTGTGGGCTACGCTATCCCATTTACTTCCTTGCGCTAGCGTTACTTTTTTATTTCCACTACGTCTAACAAATAATAAATGCACTAAGTAGCTTCATTTTTGGTGTACTTAGCAGACCATCATCGCTAGGAGCTCACCCGAACTCTCGATACGATATGTGATGAAAAACATGAGGTGGATATCGCACCATCTCTTCAATAATCTAGAGCTCAAAAATTTCTCCGGAGCATAAAATACTCAAATAGCAAAAATGACTAATGAGGTTTTCAACCTTCCCACCCTTTTATTTAACTCCTAAACCCTAATTTCTCTTTAAACCCTAAATTTGGCCTGTGTTCTCGCTAACTTATTTTTGACAAACTTTCTTCGATGTTATCGCAGATTTTTCTCTCTTCTTATCGAGCGAATGTCCACCGCTTTATTCACCCGCTCGAGGGGCACACACCCCATAGTACCCCATCCTTAACTCGCCGAGGCATCCGAACGCTTCATCGAGGCAAATCAGCAGTTCCTCCACACTTTTTATCATTTGTTCACCAATCTACATGCGTCTACTATCTTTAAAGCGCTATTACTTCATAATAACACTTTAAAGAGGGGCAAATGTAGACACCCTAAAATATCACATTACGCATTCTAAACCTCCGAAATCATCCCGTAATTACTTCACAATACATTATGACCATTTTCAATCACTTTCGACCACTTGATATTATTCCACTATTTTACGACCTTTAATGGCATTTTACGACATTGTCTCGCAACTCCCCTAATCATTCCTATCGCTCACACATAGGTCTCTGAATTATTAAATATTTTTCTTTGAACCCTATTACACTCATATCCCATTCCTAGGATTAATTAATTAATCCTATCACTCTTATTATTCATCCCCTATCCCATTAGCTAATTTCATTTATTAAAATAATTAAATAAATCCTACATATATCCATTTCCACCTCACCTCTTATTCACTTTCACTTCACTAATTAACATCTCAAGTTAACTAGAGCAAAACAAATCAATTAAAGATAAAATCATTAAATATATGCAAGAGGACAAGTTTAGATTAAATCAAATCATGCATTTGAGTTAACTAAACATATCCCATAAAGCATGACATTCCAAAATTAAAGCAAATCTTCCCAAAGCTAAAACTCATGTCACTTTTTTGGGTGAATAAAACAAAATACATGGAATTAATATTTAATTCTAAGTTTTAAATATTCAAAAGCATGTGCAACCTTTGCCAACTCAATGATGGCTCATCCATACAAACCCAAAACAACAGTTCAACTCATCAATCAAGTTGGAAACTCAACTAAACAATCCAATCATGCTTTAGTTAGCTTCAAATCAAACAAATCAATCACACAAATCAAGGCTTTGAGATTTCCTTCCTTCATCTATAAATAAGCACTCATTCCTCTCCATTTAACGTCTTTGGAAGCGTTGAAATTTGCATTGTTATTGTGTGGAATTGCCTTTCAATTGTACACGTTGTTACGTTGTCCAATTGATCACAATTCGATCATCAAAACCAGTCATTCAATCGCTTTGCTCGTAGCCAAAATCTACTTCCGTTCTGAACATCTTTGGAGCATCCACAAACATTTGATCAAGAGATTTCACAAGCTTGATACTTAATTCCAAGTTTAAGCAGTCTCATCCGAGGATGCAAGGAGATACAAAGAAGGATCAAGTTTGCAATTTATTGTTTGTTTTCTTCAATTGTGTAGTATTTCTCTGTATACAAAGAGCAGTTCTAGTTCTGCATAATTACTTTTAATTCGCTGGAATTTTCCAAACAATAGTCAATGAGGGGCAGATTGAGGGAGTTTATAACCTTAGAGAGATTTCTGAAGATGTTCTAGACAAGTACCAACAAAATAAGGGTGAGCTCCTTGTTGGCAACCCAAGGTATGATAGAAATGATCACATTTTATCTCCTCCTATGTCGCTGCCATACTTGTGCCATTATGGGCAGCTTGTTGAAAAGAATGATCATATGTCATGTTTGATGCCTCATAATATAATTGGTAATAATGTGAAGAACTCATTGAGTAACATAGGGCACATAGATCTTTTCTTGCAAGTTCAAGATTATGTGAACATAAAAGTTTGGGTTCCGGTTGATCCTTTGATTATAAGAAAGAGGAAGTCCTTGTTGAATTCAATATTGCTACTCCATGCATATGGTTAGAAAGAAATTTTATGAAGGATTGTTTTGAACTTGTTATAGTTGTGAAGGATTTACTCCTAGAGTGTTCTTTGAAGCCAAGTTCTACACTCCAAGGAAAAGATATCAAGATAATCAAAGTTACTATAACCAAGAAGAAGGGGGGAACTTACGAAAGAAGGAAAGGTATATGGGCAACACATGATGAGGTAAAATCTACAATTTTATTTTCAAAACAGTCAAGACATAAGGGTTTTGAGTTCCCAAGTGATAAGCATGCTCAAGTAAATGTTGAATTAGTAATTGTTGTGTATGAAGATGAGCAAGATGGATGCTATCTTGCTGCCCAAAGCATTGTCACCTAACCGGACATGGAAGGTATGGTTGTGAGTTGTAAACATGTTGATTTTCAGATTTCCGAGCATGTGGTCATAAAATTTTGTACCATTGGCATAGACATTTCGAGCTTGTCTAGGATCTTTCTTGCTGTCATGAGAGGGGATAGTTTTCACACTTTTGAAGTATTTTCAGTCATCAACAAAGTGTTTCCAGCCCCCACTATGTTGTTTTTGCAAGATTTCATGAGGGATATTCAGTATGACAGCAGTTGTACTTGTTTTTCACTTACTATCCATGCAATTTCCAACCCCTTTCCGTTGTTGTTAACAATTGTAGAAGAATTTCCAACCATTTGGGTGAAGGGTGCTAACAATAGCAACATGCTTACAACTATCATAGGAGGTTTTCCATCTACTTTCATTCTGATTTTTGAGGGAAAAATGCATGATTACAGCTGTGTTTGGGGCAACATGACTGAGTTTTTGGACAGCCATCACTTGTATGAAGTTTGTGAGAAGTTTGCAAGCAAAAAGGAGCTGGCCATCATATCTACAAGGCATGAAATGAAGAAGAAGAGAACTCTTGTTTTCTCTAATAAGTTTGTTCATTGTATAGGTAAAGGTGTGATGGAGGAACAACTGAGTTTTCTCTTTTTCCATACAAATGAAAGAGCAAATAAGATTGTAGCTGAAGCAAAAATGACATCACGAAGAATGTCAAATTTATGGTCACATGTGACCACCCTTTGTAAGGAGATGAAGCCTCTTCCTTACTTGGGTTGAAGCGGAAAAGATTGGAGACATTGAAGAGGCAAAGGGCAACACGGAGTATGTAGCATGAAATTCCTTATTGGCAGACACAAATCATCATTTTTGGACAACAAAAGAGACCTCTACAACAATGTGATTTTCTTGTGTTGTACACATTGGGACAACTTTGCACAATGTTTCCTAGTTCGTCTTGGAGAGTAGAGCACCATTGGAGATTGGTGAATGGCGAGTTTTAAAGGGCAACCCTCTTGAAAATCAGAGCAACACAACAAAGGCAAGGTATGAGTCCTCATAATTTTGGTTTTTTTTGCAAAAAGGCTCCAGTCAAGGATAGAAGAAATAAGGGGTGATGTTTGGTTACTCTCAAGTGTTAGAATAAGCATCCTTATGACGGTTATGAGACCATTTGTACTCAATAGTATTGTTGACATCATGTTTGACAGCTCTCATTCTTTTCAGTTGCATTCATGCATGTGATTAGAGGGTGTTCTTCATTATAGTTGATAAGGGTGAGATGAAAGGTGAAAATGCCCCATTGGGAAATACTTTTGTTGGTCAAGTTGTTGAGCATTTTTCAAATTTTCCCTTTGTTTGAGCTTACAGCTGGCTGGAAAGTGTTTTGTACACCTAAGTGTATAAGGGAAGAGATTACTACTATTGTTTTTGAGGATAAAATTGGGACAACTAGTTTTTTTTTTCAAGAAAGCCATAAAACTTCATGGGCTTCCAAGGGACTTTAATGAAGATAGGGTTAGCCATTGCATAAGTTTGTTTTTGCAGAAGTTCTCTCACTTGACAGGCACGAGAGTTAGATTATGGGAGTACTACGTCATGTTCTTTCACTTTGGCACATTGGCACTTGGGTATGAGAGCTTGCATTTGCTTGAGGGCAAGCAAGTTTAGGGAGGGAGGACTGTAATGTCCTCTTTTCTAAATTAAAAATAATTAATAATGTTTTAAGTTGGTCTTGGCCATTTCTTCATTTTAGTACAACTTAATAATATTATTATTAAAATAAAATGTATTTTAAAACTAAAGTAGAAAAAGACCCTTAGCCTATTTTCATTATTTTTAGTCGGCTAAATGGGATAGGTCATGTCCCTCTTAAAGAGGAAAAAACAAATGTTAAAAAAGAAGTAAAGACTCTTACATGGAGCGCTCCATAAAGAAAGGAAAGAAAAGACTATAAAAGCAAAAGTTGGGGCTCATTGTAATTATCTTGTGAATTATATACTTTTCATTTTGAAATTGGAGTATTGAGCTCTCATTTTCACCCTTTGAAGACAAAAACTCTCATTAGATCCTATTAGGGATGAAAACCCTCAATAGTTGCAACACTTGGGGACGGAAACCCTCATTTGTTGCATTGGTGACTTCATCTGGGAGTAACATTGGAGCTTCAAAATTCAGAATTTCATAATGACAAATGTTTCTATCAATGTCGTGGCACATATTCCAACTAGGGGACGCTTTTTTGGGGCTGCTACATTCATTTCTAGCTTGATCTTCCCATTTGGAGATTTTGGGATCACTTTTAAGTGGGTTTTGTGGTTGGAAAAATCCGACTCTAGTTTTATTGGATAGCTGATATTTTTGTGGTCAATTTGAGCTATCATTTGCACTTTATCTCCAAGTATTTATGAAGATATGGATTTTTGAAGTTTCAGTTTTTGAGCAATAATTAATTCTAGTAGTCTGTAATTTATTGTTGAAGCATTTATTTTGCATGAATTCATCAAGTGTTTCATGTTGTTGATGTATTTTTAAAGATTTGTGTGGGAAAGGCTAAAATCTGAATTCTACCTAGGTCGCTTAGGGTTTTTGGACCTAAAACAGGTCGCTGCCCTAATTTTTACATAAAATAATTTGCTCTCAAAAAATCAGGTTTTCTACATGTGGTTGGCATCATTTTCAGCAATGTTGCATTAGAGTTTAGGGGAAAATCCAAATTCCTCAAATTTGAGCCCGAAAGGAACATTACAAAGGATAATACAAGATCTGAAAAATGTTTTCCATGTTGAATTTCTAGGGCATAGGGGGCAGGTTGGGTAATTCTAGGAGGAAGCAAAGTACTTCCCTAGAGTCTCTTCTAGCATCACAGACTGAAAAGGAACTCCCAAGGCAACAAAGAAACTTATAATGTGCACTTGTTTCCATGGCTCGTGATGTGGTGGCAAAGAAGCAAAACCATGGCATCAAGGAACAAATCCTTGACTAGAGTGGATCCCTATTGGTGAGAACTAGTGCATTGGGGTACCATAGTAGTAGAATTGTGCAAATAATGAATGTCACGTCATTCACCCAATGTGTGAAGCGTCAAGTATCCAAAGGGCACTTCGCGCCGCCAACTTGTGTGAGGGGTGAAAGAATGAAGTGACCAGCTTGGGGCATTTTGAGGTACTAAGGGCGTTTTGTAGTGATCTACTTTGAAGGGTGATAACTTCTCAAAGTAAAGGGCCAGACACCCTTGATTCGTGTGTCAAAGAAAGTGGAGAAAGAGTTTCTTTAGTTTCTATAAAGACAAAGGTATCTCCGTGGATCTCATAATAAATATGGCATCCGAAGATGTTCTCCTTAGTCTCCACCTCCTATAGGGGCAAAGATGATAAATGCAGTCCTCACCTAGAATATGATTATTATTCTCAAAGTGTAACTAGTTTGAGAATACCCTCGGTAAGCCGAGATGAAACATCAATTTGTCAGACCAATGGTGGTGGTGGAGATAGTTAGGGTGACAAATGATACCATCCATCACCTATAATAAGTGTTGAGCATAAAATGCAAACTTGGGCATGAGCGACTAAGAAGGAGAGGGCCAAGTGACTTGGATGTACCCCTGTAAATATCCTCTTTGACAAGTCTAATGATGACCTCATTTAAAGGAAAAGATGAGGAGTGGTATCCAAATAATACTCGAAAGGAGGTAACCTATCAATAGAGATGCTAATAGAGTAGACGAGGAAGCTAGTCTATGAATACCGACAATGTCAAAGTTTGTTGGGGTCCAAAGATGCTATCCTCTTAGAAGAACATACGACAAAGTATGGATACCTTAAGGCTAGAAGTTGAGTACCCCATGGTTTTGAGTTTGTGAATGTAGAAAGTAAGCCTGAAGATAGTCTCAAGGCACATAGGCTTGAAAAAAACACAATTTGGATGATGAATTGGGGAACATCTGCATTTCCAACAAATTATAAGTCAATCATGAGAGTTAGACCCTCTCAAATATGAGCCCAATAAATGAAACCTAGACTAGGTCCCTAAACCTCGAGACTCCATAAAACTATAGGCTTGATGATTGATTGAAAGAGATATCTTGGAAATGGATCTCAAAGCATTGGTTCTCCTGACATAAAAAGGGAGGCATATCCTTGCAAAGACGTGTTTGAGAGATAGGTTTCAAGCTAATATATGGTCCAAAAAAATCGACCCCCAAGTAAGTGTAGGACAATGTGATCTCCAATGTTTGCCTTTTGTAAAGGAATTGGGATTGGAAAGAGAAAGTTTGGAAGTGTTGAATATCATGAGCTTAGTTTTTCTAAGGTTGACCGCTAGCTGATGAAGATCGTAGAAATGAGCAAGGACATCAAGTTGTGTTTGGAAACCTCGATAGAGTGAGAAAGAAGAACACCATTGGCAAAAAGGAGTATTGCTATCACCACATTATGTAAAATGCAACCATGATCTGCAAGTGTATGTTGTTGAAGAAAATCCTTTAGCTCATCAATGTGAATATTGAAGGTTGGAGAAAGAAGGCATCCTTGCTTGATCCTCACAAAGCTAGAAAGACTGCTAGAAGTACAAAACTGTTCGACAACTTATTTATAGAGCCTCCAAACAACGATAATGAGAGAATTTATAATCCTAGTATCTAGCAACTTTGGTAGACAATATGTCACGGAAGCAATTCAAAGGATTTGCAGAAGTCTACAAAACAACAAAAGACTTTGGAAGGTCAGCGATGAGCACCTCCAAATACTAGTTTAGTGTGTAAAAATGTGGTCAATTGTCTGGTATTCCCTCTTGGAGTTGGCCAGTCCCCTGCTTTGAGATTCCTCCTCTCTTAGTGCTTTCAAAGCTCCATGTCAAAACAGGCACAAATTTTGGAAAATATATGTCGAATCATAATAGTCTTATAGTTTCTATGGTTGGAGCTATCCCCAAACTTAAGAATGGACTTGATTATGTGCTAAGACCAACGATGAGGGAAAACTGATTAAGCAACTTCATTAAAACCTTTTTTCTGAATGGGTAGGCAAGGGAATCCACGTCATATGTGAGTCAAATTAGCCTGAAGGCCTTCACAATCTGTTGCTTTGTTGGTACATAACTTCTGAAAATCCATCTTGATTGCATTGGCAGTAGAGAAAATTGTATTGGGAGATGGCGGGCTGGAGACAATGAGAGTTGGCTTCCATGGGATGCCATAGAGATAGCTAGCATAGGTAACTTGTGCCTAGGGATGAATGTCGAAGTGAAGGTCTTCCTAGGGAAGAGAGTGCGCCAAATGGTGTTAGGGGCAGCAAGGAGAGAACGTCGCCTAAATGTAAGATAAAAAAAATTCTTATCGTTGGAGTAGGCAACGATAATCTTTACGAGTGGTGGGTATGGAGGGGGATTATTGGACTAAGACAAAGAGAAGTTTGCAATGTAGGGACCTACATCCTTCATCATACCATCAATTCATAGGGAAATATTGATAGGAACGAGGTGAGATAGAGTATTACACAGTTGTTAGGGCAGGCATCAAAGGTTGCATTTGAGAGGGCATGACATAAAAACTCTACAATGGACTTTGGTGGAAAAAGGAAGGGAATAATACCCAAACATAGGTCGGGAGAGATGAGCAATGTAGTCGATGGTGTAATCATCATCAAAGTGGATCGTGGTGTGGCAAGTCTTTGGTTGGCGTTGGGAGGTGGCGGGGGTCGAGTGAGAAGCAATAGCATCAAACCTAGGCAGTCATGAGATAAATCTCCCTCATTTAACCGGTGAGGCTCCCGTGTCAGATTTGTCAATATAAATGTGTTTTTATCTATCAGGGGTTTTACTTTAACAACTTAGTTCATGAACCATAACTAAGAAGTTCTGCAGCAAGTAAGCAGCTGTTTAAGAAAGGAAAATTATAGAAGAAGGAAGTAGAGGAATTACAGAGAAGAAATAAGGAAGATGTGCATCCCAATTAGTAGATAGCAGAGCTAATTGCATGCACATAGAAGAAACTTAATAGATTTGAACACACAGAATTCTAAAGCAAAGGTAGTTCTAGATCCAGATCTAAAATAACACAAAGTTTACTTTAAAGATCTAAGATTTAAAAGCAAGAAACACAGTACGCCGTGACACAAAGTTCTCCGGAAACCTGCTTCTTTGTATTCCTCTGCAACAAGTGGCTCTCAGGGGTTCAGCACAAAGTCTAGAACACAAGATTGCTTCTTACAAATTCTGATCGATGATTAACCCGTAGGTTCTTCTCCTACTTATAGAATGTAGGAGGGAAAGTACAAATAGAAGACTCAAACTGAACTAAAGTATGAACAACAAGTAAAGATGACATTTGGCAATCATCCTCAACTAACTTCTTCTTAAGTGACACATGTATCACTTAACTAATAGAAAGGTTCCACATGACTTCAAGTAATGGTTGCAAAACCAATAACTTAGAAGTTTACAATTTCATCCGGGAACATAGAAAGTAGAAGAAGAAAGAAATAGAAGAAGTCATGCCGGTTGTAATTGTAACATCTACATCTTCTTCTTGTTACGATATCGATATACTTGTCGAACATATAGTTGACATCTTTCCATCTGTTTTAGCTCTTTGCTTCCTTTTCTCGTCTAAATCTGAATTGCAGCGATCCTTCATTGACACTTTGCGCATGCTTCCACTTCTTCCAAACTTGGCCCAAATCTCGCATGATATGCACTGCGGTGTCACCGACCCTCTTGATAGAGTTCATCGTGAAAGGCTTGGTGGCTTTGTCAATCCTCTTTTGCACCATCGAGAAGAGAACCCTCCAGGGAATCATGCACCTCGTTAGAAGCAATCCGCACGTATGAAGTAATACCTCCATCCACTCTTTCCTCGGTGAAAGAAATAATCTTGTCCGACAAATCGATGTTCTACTCTCAGCGCTGCATCCTCTTGCAAAACTCTGCAGATCTCAAAGCGGAAAGATCTGCAAACTCTAAATTGCTTCCCCTTCTCGTGATCCATCGGCACAATTTGTTCTGCTGACGATACATCTCCGTGACTTGTTGATCTCGGCCAAAATACTCGGGTTACTCTCTGCCATTGTATTTATTCCTTATGCTTTCTATCGATTGCTTTAGTTGATTTCTTTGCATCGTTCATAACCTTTAAGCGGGTGGCACTTCCCAAGTTGCACGAAGCTTGGCGAATAATCAGATCCTTCCATTCGTCGATAGCCTTTACTTGATTGCTTGCATCTTCCATTTCTGCATAAGATGATCACTCACTGTATTTGAAATGGGTGAGCGGAAAGTTTTACTTGACCTTGGCTATGATCTCACATAATTGAGATATTTGCTTCTGTGAGCTCTTCTTTCTCCGCCTTTTCTTTATCGAGCCTAAGGAGCAAAGCATCCGGCAACGTCTGCGTGTCACCGCTTGATCCTTCGGTGGTAGCTTGGCCGAGTGGTATTTTGGTCACCGTCACATCTTACGCCGTGAGTTCCTCTTCTACCTTTCCTTCCGCGGGATTAATATCTCGGCAAACTTCTCTCCCGAATCCTCGATGATCAACCTAGAAGTTGCTTTAGCAACTTTAGGCCTTGTCTCTTCTCGCTCGGATCACTGAAGTAGGCTGCAAGTCATGTTCCTCTAAGTTCATCTCTACTCTTGCTTAGGAACCAGCTGCAAAGCTAACCATTCCGAGAAATTACTTCTCGGAGAGTGAGAAATTCTTGAGTGCACTACCATTTCCGCTCTGCATCCTCTCCATCGAGAAAGTGCCCACGATGTATCATGGCTGCCATCCTCGAAACATCCGAGGACAAAGCTCTTTCGAACTCCGTCATCTGCGGCTTCAACATCTCCTCTGGAGCGGGTCTTTGAGCGAAGAAGGCTGCGGAGAGAAGATGAGCGTTCTTTGGTTTTTAATGAAGGCATGGAAGCATCCTGCTTTGTGGTGCGATAGTTGGTGATCCACTACGTCTTTGGAGAAGTCGGAGTCAAAGCTATGGTCGTAGAAGTGGTCTTCTCTTTCTCTTGAGATCTTACTGCGTACTTTGACTTCTCGGACCTTCTGCTGCTCTCTCCTTCATGCTTTCGCTTGAGGGAATCTCTGTGCGAAGTTGCACTGTGATTTGGTTCATCGATACTTCATCAAGGCGGTATCCCTTCGTTAACAACCGGCTCGAAGTACTCACCACACACTGACTCGAGATCTTTCTTTATTGTGCTGCGGCCATGCCATTGCTATCTGCGGTAGAGCTTTATCTCCTCCCATTTGATGGTAAGTGTCAAGTACCACGTTCCCATCATCTTTAAGATCCGCGAGTATCGCGCTAGTCAAAGTCAAATACTTGCTTTGCCGATGACTGCTGAAATCTTTCTTTCGACCTCGTACTCATACGCACTTCATCGAGAAATCTTCTAACGAAGGCACATGTGCGTACTCTGGGAGATTGTCTTCTGGCTATTCCGAATGGATCGAAATTAAGCCGTGCGAGGAAGAACTCTTGCTCATACTCGGACAACATTTGTGCTTCCATCCTCGAGCTCTGTGAATGCGATCTGTTGTAATATCCACGGTGAGTGGGAAGAAGCCCGTAGACTTGTGCGCCCAGTGAAGGTCGTGTAACTCCACAAGTTGCTGCTTTCGGCTCCATGGCAATCAATCATCACTCGGGTACCTTGGCATCTTTGTTGGTTCACTGAAAAGCTCGTAACCACGATGTATGTGAAATCTGCAAAGCTGGATGAATACTGCTTTGCCAATCTTGGACACTTTGCTTCCCATGCTTCCTTGCTTACCCTGTGAGTCTTGAGTCTTTGTCTAACTGCGGATGAAATCGTAGAAGAAACCATCGTTGATCACTTTGAAGTCCTTCTCTGCACGCAGTGCGATAAGGCTGTGGGTAGCACTCGAAAATGGGATCCTTGGAAAGAATACCACATCTATCCGACTTGGAAAAGACACCTGTGAAGGCTGCGGCATATACCAAGTATGAAGTCATCTTGAAGTGTGAAGGTACGCTTTACGTTCATGATTGCTCACCGATGTTCTTCTTAATAATTTACGACCAATTGATTATAGAATCAACCTTGTTGATTTGATGGTCTGATGAAAGCATACATCCATGTCCAGGAAAGTGTAGGCATTCGCTTCACCATTGACTGCATAGTGATTTGACAATATCATCCGCCTCTGCACCAAATTGGATCGTGGAAGAGTTCTCGGGAACTTGGAAGGGGATCTAGGCTTCTTCATGAACCATTTATTCATGATGCTCACACGATCGACTCTATGCTTTTCCCACCTCGTCGGCATCACGAATGCTAATAGAAGTCACCACCTTTAAATCTTTGGAATCTTGAACAATAATCGAAGAATTCGCATCAAAGCGAATTATTGTCTTTCCCATGACATCACGCGATCTGGATGAAGGATGATAAGATCTAGCACACTCCATCACAAACTCGGCAATTGGGTGTACATGGGAAAGGCTGCGGCTCGAATAATTCCACTACTTTTGACCGCACGCATGGTGAAGTCTTTCCGGCTCTGGATCATCGATCAAATCGAGAAAGAGGTTACGGGCCTAGATCCGTGTCTCCTATGCGAAAGTTTAGAAGCGATGCATGAATCCATCGTGCTCTCTTTTTCATCTCCTTTTGCCATGGCTTTATCAATCTTTTTTCGAATAATTCTTTTTCTTCTAATTTGGCGGATTTCTTCAATCTTTGAGTGCGAGATCTGGACAATTCTTGATTCGGAGGATATTTGCGATGTATTGGACATTGATAAATACTCCTTTTCTTTTAAAAGCACTGTAATGAGTTCTGCAATTTATTCGAGACAAAAATGGCCACCGGAGCATGAATAGTGAATTTAAATTATAAAAATCTGCACTTTTCAAAGCCTGCTGCCCCAAAAATTGGTGTTTAATTTGCACATAAAGAGAGCATGAATCCTTTGATCAACACTTGAGCTCTGTTACACTGTGAAAACAACTATGCGGACGAAGATCAACCTTCTCCAAAGCATGCGCCAAATCTGGAAGCTTTTAGCCTTTGTTAGCACTTTTATGCGTGCAAAATCCTTCCTCTAATGGGGGCGCACTTTTCTCCTAGCTGCGATTCTTTACTGTGTGTTGAATAATTCATCCATATGGCTGCCCATGCTTATATAACCTTCACAATTCTATAATTAATAATTGCCCTAACAATTAAAGGCAATTAATTAATTAAAAATCATGCTTTTCTCTTTTAAAAATTGCATGTTTAAGGACAGCCATCAATAAATTAAATTAATCCAATTTAATCCTTCACACTGACACTTAACTTTAGCCTCACGGTGTGCTTTGACCATAGCCATTGAAAATAGAAATTAATTTA
This sequence comes from Taxus wallichiana var. yunnanensis, assembly GCA_018340775.1. Taxonomy (NCBI): domain Eukaryota; kingdom Viridiplantae; phylum Streptophyta; class Pinopsida; order Cupressales; family Taxaceae; genus Taxus; species Taxus wallichiana. The sequence goes on from CM031238.1 coordinate 363,581,643, forward strand.
ATGATTTAATGCATTTAAAATCATTAAATAACTCCTAAATAGGCGCACTTTTTCCAAGGAGAGGGCAGCCACTAAATAAATTAAATTTAATTAATTTAATTCCTTTCTTTTATTCTTCCTTTGACTTTTTGACCTCCTCAAGCTTGGGCGCACTTTTTCCAAGGAGAAAGATTATTAAAAATAATCAATTTAATCACTTTAATCCATCACCAAAGGGCGCACTTTTTGCACATGTAATTCTATTTTTAAGAATTTTTTCATAATGGGATTCTTTACCTACCAGGAGGCACCAAAATCCCATGATCCACTTAAGTGATTTGACTTTTTGATAGGATTCTTTACCTGCAAGGCGGGCACTAAAATCCCATGATTTCACTTAAGTCACTTTCCTTTTATTATATCATGGGAATTTTTACCTATGAGGCGAGGCAATAAATTCCCACACACTGCTGACCTCTATTTTCCCACTTTGCGGCTTAAGTGACTTTTATAACACGGGAAAAAGTACCTGCCAGAGGCGGGCATATAATTCCCACCTGCTGCGGCTTATATTTTTCCCATCGTGCTTAAATCCTTTGTTTTCCAAAAAGGCGCCCATCCCGCGGGGCACTGTGCTGCGACTTCGCTTTTTCCCGGTGATCCGGACCTCGATGATGACTTCCTCCGGGCAAAATGTGCGTGTATGTTTTCCATTTGCTCGGGCCAAAAATCGGGCTTACCGTGAAGGAGTTGTTCAGAGAAATTTTACGAGAAAGCAGAGCGGGACACCACAAAAACACGAAAAATTGCCAAAAGTTACAAATAAAGCCCAAAACTTAAAATAAGTTAAAATCCTTACGGTATATAGGAATAATAACATATTCGCTTATAACGAGTTGAAAGCAGAGCGCAAATAGCCTCATACGGGGCTCAAAATAATTAAATACAAATTTCCCATGAGACAAATCCCGGCAATGACAGAATAAAACAATTTTGGGCATACGGGTATTTGGCGAAAAGGGCTAATATGGCTCTTTGGGATTATCTTGTGTAATCTGAGAACTTTCGGGCAATAAAAACAACAAATGACCCACTATTTTAAAAGTACGAAAATTTTTCGAATTCTTTCTACGACACAAATTTCAAATATGATTTTATATTATGAATCTCCATATTTTATAATGCTGTAATCTGAACTTTTGTGGATTTTGGTGGAGATTGACTATTTTTCCTAGCCCTTTGTTTGGCAGGTTTGTTGCTGTTATAAATAATTAATTTCCACTGTGTTAATTAGATATTTCTTCAATCTTTTGATGTATAAATATTGCCATGGCTACATAAATTATTTCGTGGCATTCTACATCGATTTGCATAGTGAAAAGTGGACTCGAATCTCATAGGCAGTTTGCTTCCCTAGGAGACTGCTGATTTTGAATCGATTAATCACTCTAAGTTATTTTTAGCTACTTTTAGATTGTTGTGTGTGTACTTAAAGGTGTTTCCATATCAGATTTATTGGGAATGGTTGGTAAACCCCTTTTCTCCATTTTCAGCTCTAAAAGAGACATTACGGTGGTCTCGAGAGAATCTATCCTCCCAACCTAGAGGGTTTTTATTTAGAAGGGAAGATAAATGGCAAACATACATTTTGATGATGTTAGGTTTGAGAGGGTTTCCCTAGGGCAAGAAAGGTTGGCAAATTGGATCACACGGTTGATCCAAGCCGTGTAGAACTACAATGTGCAAGGAAGTTCTTCAGAGATCATAGCGCAAGGCATCCGTTAGGGTCTATTTTGGAGTCTTGCTGCTAGGCCATTCCAGCCTACCTTCCTCCCTAAGGAAGAAGCCATGCCAAAGTTTGAAACACGGCATTTGGGGAGCCATAACATTGCTACCATCTATGAGGAGTACAAGACTCTTCCGGGTGAGATTCGTGATGCCATGACTCTTGCGGAGTTCATAGGGTTAAAGAATGATAGATAAGGATTGGGACCAAGGTCCAGGATAATCGAGTTATACCCAAGGAAGATGGGAAAGATGTTCCAGTCTGTAGAGGGAAAGAATCCTTCCATCATGATCAAGGATGATGAAAAGCAATTAAAGTTTTGGGCATTGAGAGGGAGTAGCCCATTGAAGCACCCATCACTCTTCCCAAGGATGAGCCCTTGACTGATTTTCAGAACAACAAGTATGAAGGGCCAAGGGTTTGATGAAATCTTGAAGCACAAGCCTAGAGAAGAGGAGGAAATCATGAAGCACGAGTTGGAAGGTATAAATCCTTTGATATTTCATGATGATTCATTGATTTCTAATGATGGCATGTTACAGGAAAATAAAGAAGAAAAATCTGATTTACAAGATGGTGAAGAGAAGTTGAAGGTTGAAGCACAATTGCCAAAGGACAAGGAGGATGATCAGCTCACTAGGACCTCCTAGACAACAAGCAATGAAAGACAAATTGGTGATGTTCATGATTCCGGCAAGATTCATGATGTGGTCCCTTACATGTATCAACAAAATGAGAATGCTTCAACAAATTCTCATATGGTGAAGAAAGATGAACACTATGAAGACAACCGGAGGTATGAAAGTAATTCAGATTTGTTGCTTTCTACCATGCCATTTCAGATTTATGGTCATGGGCAATTTGTTGAAAGGGATGACCTTGGGGCAAATGTGATGCTCCAAAGCAAATCACGGCAAATGGGAAGTCTTCATGATGCTAAGGATGGAGACAAATCAGAATTGCATAGGGTCAATGGACCAAGACTTTTGGGTGACCTTGTTGGGGGTCATGTGGATGAAGAGAGTGCTTTTCCGGTGACTACAATCACTTTCAGCTCGCTGGAAATGTCAGGACAACAGCATATGGTAAGCAATTTCATCATCTTCTTAAGGAAATGCTACATTTTGGTCGTCATAAGAAATATTCTAACAAATTTGTGAGGATGAAGGGTACCAAATGGGAAGAGGATGCTACTTTAGCCCTAAGAAGGGAACTCTTTGTGGGCAGCCCTAGATATTACCATCATATTTCAAATTTGTTGATTCCTCCTATGTCGCTGCCATATTTGTATCATGGAGGGCAGCAAGATCAATTTGATAAGAGGAAGAATATATTGAGGGACAAGGGGCACATAAATTCTTCCTTGCAAATTTCGGGTTGTTTGCACCTAGAAGCTTGGGATCCAGGAACCTTTGGAAGGATGCTGATACAAATTTGAGGACTGTTGTCTACATCCTTATGGCAGCCATAAGAAAATTGGCAATCACAAGAAAAATGCATTTCTCATCCATAGTAGAGGATATAGTGTTTGCATGGGATACAAGATGGTCTTCCACCACCATCATGCCAATTTTGCATGAGACAACACGATGCTACAGCCAAGGTAAAATGCTCTTCCTAAATTTGCATTGTGGATGGATAGTTCTCTCCTTGGACAGCTGTAGGTTGATATTTTATTTTTGGGTTTAATATGATGTGTGGAAGGGATTTCAAGTATTACAGCTGTTGCACCCTTCCTATGTCAATAACATCCAAGAATTTTGAGTTAGACTACAACTATGATGGGCTGTCCTCTTCAAAATTATGCATGGGGCTGTGCATACCTTCCATGGGCAGCGAGAAAGAGGCAGATTTGGGGACACTCTTTCCTCTTAATATGATGGGTAAGAGGGTTTACACATGGAGATTGAGCAAAGCCAACATCCCCACATCTTTGGCATTGCTTATGAAAAAGTTTAGAGTTGTACTTGGACACTACACCCACTCATCCACACTTCTATGGACTGATCCAAACTCAATGGGGAAGAAAATTTGGTGGGGCAGTTTCAAGTCAACAATTGAAAACCCAAATCAGCAAGGTAATAACCTTCCAAAAGAGGTGAGCATAAGTTTTGGTATGTGTTGTTTACATCTTATGTTGAAATGCAATGATAAAGGAGAGAAGGCAATACTTCCAAACGTGGCTAGCATGAAAAAGGAAGAAGCATATCTTCGGGGCATTCAATACATAGAGGCTAGCAAGGGTAAGAAGCTTCATGGTGATAATTTTTGGTTGGTACCAGGCATGCATAATATGACCTCCATGTGGGGAACTCTTGAGGGATTAAGAGCAAATTGGAGCTTTCTTGTTGAAAGCCATTTTTCATGCCAAGTTGGGGCAAGGAAGGAATGCAAGAATGTTGAGTTAAGGGCTAATATGTTTGTTGATTTCAACCATAGGCTTGTTGATCTTCATTTTCCAGCCCATGTAAGACAATTTTCAGTCCCTATGCTACTCTTGAATTTGTTTTTCTTCATAAGATTTCAGTTTGGTAGTTGTTATGCCATGGTTATAGGGCTGAATGTGCAAAAATCAGAATTGGGACTGCCATTAGCAGCCATGAACAATGGTGAACTTTCATTTTTGAAGGGAATTCCATCATGGGTTGATGTGGGAAGAAGGTTTCAGCTGAAAGGAAGGAACAAATCAGATTTGATAGCCTCAATTTGGATAAGATTCCATGTGAATTATGACTATGGTGAATTGTTTTCAGCCCCTCCACAATCTGATTTGCATTTGGTAATAAGAGATAGCTAGTCTTATGTATCCATTTCTTTCTTTATGATGAAAACTCCATCAGTTTCTAGGGATTTTAGCACAGTTGAGCATGCAAAGAAAGTAGACATCACTCCTGTTTTTAAAGTAGAAGATGGAGAAGACTTCAGTGAAGAAAGGAGCAATAGAGGTTTGAGTTTGTTTGGGTTGAAGCTCCTTCATTTAACAGGCACAAGGTCCAGGTTATGGGAGCACTACAGCATGTTCCTTTACCATGATATGATGATGCTTGGGCATATGAGGTTGCAATTGCTTGAGGGCAAGCAATTTCGGGAAGGGAGGACTGCAATGTCCCTTTTTTGAATTGAGGCCTAAATATAGACTTCTTGCCATTCCCTTTTCGTGGAAAAGAAGAATTATTGAACAAGGAAAGGAATTGCATTTCATTTCAGTTTTCTTTTATTTGATTTAATGCTTTCTTTTAAGTGTTTTCCTTTAGGAGATAGGTCGGTTGGGTTTGGAGAAAATAAAGAAGCAATTAAAAGATAAAGCGAGGCTTAAGAGGTCGGTCCTCTTCTAATTGGCCTTTGGCGCCAAGGGAAGAATATAAAAAGGACTTAAGGACTTCATTTGCAATCATTTTTGGCACATTTTTCATATACAATTGGTTTGTTGGGCTAGTTGCTCACTACCTTTCCACTTGAGGATGAAAACCCTCTTGTATGGCATCCAAGGAAGACGGAAACCTTCCTTGTGGCTTGGTTTAGGTTTGAGTTCATGTTAGGTGAGGATTAAGTTTTGTTCAAGTTCGCTGAGGATAAAAGTTTTGGAAAAAAAAAGTTTTAAAGTTTGAACAAAGAATTTTTCTATCATTTTTATTTTGTGAAAAAAATGCATAAATATGTTAGAGGGACAGAGTGAAGAGAGCTTTCTGTCCGCTGCTTTCAGTTGGTATATTTATATAAATACACATTTATAGAATAATGCAAACACATTTCAAAAACTTTCCATACAAAAAAATGGATAAAGTTCTAGTTCATGTTCGATGAGAATAGAGTTCAGTGAAATTCAAACTCTTTCAGTAAAATTTGGAATACCTTGTGGCATAGGTTTCCGATGTAGTCTGAACCTTTTCTTGCATTCTATTACCCTTCTCATCACCTGTCTTCTTTTCTGTACTTGCTCCTGTTGGTGGGGTTTGAATGAGTAGGCCGTACTACACCTGAAATTGCAACAATTCTGGAAGTTGCCTACAGGGCTGCAAGGGAAGTTTGCACATCCTTAGGGAGGTAGAGTGGTTGCTGGTGAAATTAACTTTTCCTTCATGGGGTTTTCTGTACTTTTAGGGATAATTTCAATATGTTTGGCTTGAAAGCAGATCTAGACATTTTGGTGTCCTGTAGACCTTTCTTTTAGCAGCTAGATTGCTGCTTTAAATGCAAACTTTTCCACTACTGTATGTTTGTTGAAGCCTCCATGCATTGTGCTATGAGCTAAAGGTTTTCGTCTCAAGGTTATAGATGTCAACCCAAAAAGTTGAAATAGTAAATGGGGCTTTCACTCTGACCCGCTTCGGCTTTGTCTTCCAGCTTCACGCCTCCTCCTATATGCTGCAGTAAACCTCAAACCTTCCATTTCTGCACATCATCAGAAAAGTCCCTGTCTTTTTCTGAATTTTATCAGAAATCTCTCAATCTCAATAACTGTATCTTGCAATTTATCAGTGGTGTACACTGGTTTAGTTAAACAAGAGGTATTTTCAGTATATGAATAGCTATAGCCTATGAACTCATCCTTGTGCAACTTAGCCATGCCAGTTTTGTTCGATGGATATTCATATTGCAGTCTTTACAGTTCAACAATTGGTGATTTACCATCTGGTTTTGGAGTGTTGGTTTCTACTGAATAGGAGCCATACAAGCCAAATGAATGCTTTTCTGTAAGCAATCATACAATTCTTTAAAAAAGCAGCATTTGTACAAGGAAAAGTAATAACTGCACAAGGGAAAATATTTTCAGAAACTGTATGATGAAAAATAGTAACAGGGTCGTATGGTATAGGGAGGCAGGGATGTACTGTGATTATCATACTCATGGGGTTTACAACAAGGGGAGTCATACGGTGCAAGGTTGGAAAGATATGACCAATGGATGTACGATCAGGGGCTGTAAGATCTAGTCCGAGGACGGATGGGAGGAAGGGGCGAATGATGGTAGTCTTATGTTTTAGGCTACCAATGAAGAAGCATATGATGAGCAGCAAGACTCATATGGAGGAGGTGCAGCAAAGGGGTCAAGACAGAGTTTGTACAACAGGTAGAGAGGAGGACAAATGTACAGGATGCTAATCAAACTTTTTGACAGGTGTTTGGGCTCCGTAAGAACTATAAAATGGGATTTTATGTTTCTTCTTCTGTGACAGTTAGTGCAAGGGGATCTTGTTCTTCTTCACCAGCTGGTTGCAATTAATGGCCCACATCCTTTAATAATTTTTTACTGGGGACTAATGGTTTATAAATTCCTTATCTGTATTAGTTTTCAGTCTTGATTTTCATCATGCAATATGTCTGATCCGTACTTACTAATTTTTAGCTATATTCATATTTGGTATTTTCTTTACCACTTTTGGCTATCAATCCATTTTGACTTGTAGCCCAGCCGTGGTGATCGACTCGATCCCAATCAAGCTCAATAATGCTTAGGTTCACCACCTTCTTTGGAAGCCTACATAGTGTTGTATTTGACATGTTGATTTTGTCCTTGCACACTATGCCATCTAAGTTTTCCAACTTCACTGCTCCAATTTCCATCATTTCATGTATTTTAGACAACCCTAACACCTGTAATGTCCCTTTATTCGAATAAATCTGAAATAAAGGATTCCTTAGCAAGCATCGGTTGAACAATGGAAGATCATGGATTATATTTCAGTTTTCATTATCCATATTCATGATTTATTTTTGTATTACCCATTCTTAGTGGGTCGGCTGGGTTTAGTGCCTTTAATGAGGCTTAATAAAAGATTATTTTGACTTATTAGGGGTCGGCCTTTACTTTATGAGCTTTGGTACCAAAAGGAGGATATAAAAGAAGATTAGAGAGCTCATTTGGAGGATCTAGATTTGGCGCATTTTTCTATTTGGGCATTGTGAGCTTGTTGCTCCATGTTCTTCCACTTGAGGACGAAAACCCTCTTGTGTGGCTTCCTAGAAGGACGAAAACCCTTCTAGTGGTTTTGTTGGAGGACGAAAACCCTTCAACATTGATTGAGCTTGAAGATTATTGCAGATTTGAGGAGAATACTTAATATTCAAATTTTTATTGGCATTGGGCAGCCTTCCCTAGGTGGAGCGACCTACCTTGGAGGGTGGTTTGGTGCCCTAGAGGGCATAAAATTGAGATCTCACTTCATTTTCTGATTTGGCATATTTTATAAAGCCGGAATCTCCATTTTGGTGATTTTTGGCAAGGGTTTACTATTTTTCCTAGCCCTCGGTTTTGGCTAGTCTGCTGCTGATTTAAATAATTAATTCCAGCTGTGTAATTTGATATTCCATCCATCTTTTGATGTATTTGTGATTCATAAATATTGCCGTGGCTAGAATAATTGTTTTGTGGCATTATTCATTGATTTGCTTGGTGAAAAGTGGATTTGAATTTCATAATCAGTTTGCTGCCCTTGTAGATTGTTGATTTCAAATTATATTTCAGTTTGCTGATTTTAAAATCAGACTTGCTAATATTGGGGTTTGAGCTAATTTCCGTAATTTTCAGTTTTGTCCCCAAAAGGGATATTTCATAACCAAATATTTTGAAATTTCCCTGGTTTTATTGAGGAACACACCCTTCTAGAGAGCATCTAAGAACACATTAAATTTATAGTTAGGTTTAGTACACCTTGGGACCACAAGCCACATATTAATTATCTTTTTAAGTCTACTTTCATGAAATTCTGAAATAAATTAGATTATAACCATATTCTTAGTACTAAATTAAAGATTTTCGTAAAACATGTTAGAAAATACCTTTATACAATTTTGTACCAAGAGGGTATCACAAAAGGTGATCTTCTCCACCTGATGATGAACATAGCAAACAAAAAAACTGGCTGAAAAGGTGCTATTAAATTATTTCAATCAAATTGCATTATGGCTGGTAGTATTGCACATTAAATGAGGTAAACATGATTTGTATCACATCACTAAGATGGAGATGAATCTCATTACCAGATATAGGGGGTTGGGCCACATATTCATTTAAATTTTAAATCTAGTCCAATAAAACTCCTCCTAGTGTTGTGGGAAATACATTCATTTCCAGCAGGGGGTATGGTAAGTGTTGCCTCTCAAGGGAAATGCACCCACCTGCAAACACCTCCTTTTAGGAGCAGTTCTGGGTTGAAATGCTGGGTCTGGCTTCTAGGATGCATTAGAAGCAAATGCAGGTGTTCTAAGAGGATATTTCCTTAGTATTGGTTAAAAGTAGCATGAGATGCTCACAAGAGATCAAAATGGTTTAAAAATCCTTGAGCATTAAACTAAGAAAGTGAGGATCAACTCATGTAATAAGAATAAAATTTCAACGTGATCTAGAGAGGAATTGAATAATACTTCATTGAATTTTTTTCTATATGCAGTCATCAGAGCATTGTTTGATTCATATGCACATGATAAATTCAGTAATGAATGTCACAGATATAATCCTTGAAATCTCTTACAGCAACAAATCTGACAAGTATTCTTTTGTGAAATGCATCTGTATTTTATGTCTTCCATTCTTGCTTGTCGTGATCCAATGATAGAATTTTTCTTATCGTTTATTGCACTTTTAGGTTGTGGAAATGGACATTCCTCATTCTTTATTAGAAGAGCAAGGTCGTAATCTCTATGGAGCCAAGCTAATACAGCTGCAGGTTAGGACATTCTGATTGATTTCAGTTTATTCCAGCTATTGAATCTTGAATGAATTTTTATTGGACATTTGTATTTTTCATGAATTCCTTCAAATCCAAACTCTTCACATTTGTGAAAGTTATAATATAATAATTTTTACTGTAGACGACTATGAAATTGACTGAGGATCAAATTCTTACCCTCTCAAGTGCAAAGGCAGTCAACAACTACCTCCTATCACAAAAGGAGAAGATCAAGGAAGCTGTCAAACAAAGCCTTGCAATTGAAGAAATCTTCAAGCTTGAAAATATGCAGGTATTTTGATTTCATATTTTCCCATTTAGTTTTCGTACATATGCACTTGCACTCTCCAACTATCCCATTCATTTGAGATCTCTCAGTTGTCTATCTAGTTGAAAATTCAATCTAGAAAATGCTATGGGTATTACACAAAAACTACATCATGAAACTTTTCTTCTCTAATACCTGAAATATAAGTGCTTGAATCTGTTTTACATGACAATACTTAATATGCCCTTTGGGATAATCCGTTAACATGATCAGCAGTCACTTGATGGCCTTTTTGCAATCAAGAAACTTTATATGGGTAGGGATGAGGATCAAATTTCAAACCCAACTTCTATACCATCTCAATGGAAACTAGATTATTTGTGCTACCACTATCTATAATCAATTTGCAACAATTAGCTCCAGCTCTGCACTTAGGTTCTGAAGATGCTTTTTCTCTACCATGGCTCATCCTCTTTTACATTCAGGCTTCAAAAACACACTCCACAACATCAAGTTGTCTCCATGTTTAGGTTCTCTACCACTTCTGCCTCTTCAGCTTGTGCAACATGCATTCTCATCTTACTGCTATTTTCCAGGCATTCATATCCTTTACACCCATGTTGTCCACATTTGAAATAAGTACCATTAAAACCTATGCCGCATTCTCTGTTTCCATATCCTCATTTCTTCTACAAACTATAGCCATTTCTTTGGTTCTGCTGCGAAGAACTAGTTTATCCTTCCTCTTTCACATAAGTTTAGACTCTTCCAAAAGATTGCTTTCCTCTATCTCTACCTTTTCCTCGTCCATTTTGTTATCTTCAGTTTTCAAGGCACATTGAAAGGCTTTTTCAACTGAATGCAATTTAAACAATCTAATTTGAATTGACAGAAAAATATCATTCACATCCCTAGAAATATTTTCTTTATTGTCTTCTCCATTGACGCAGGTGCATCAATGCCTATATATTAATCATGATGTTATTTGATTTTGTAGAAGGCCTTATAGGTCAATGAGGATTGTAAGAGGCCAAGTTCAGGTCTAAACTAGTCATTTGAATCCATCTTGTTCAGTTTGGAGTTTTCTGACCAAAAGCAAATTCAAATTGAATTGGTCATGAAGAAATTGGAGGGTTCTAGGCTTGGCGTGACTATCTTGGTCATGTGATAAGGGTCTTAGGACTCTAAGTGAATATTTTTGATAGTTTTAATGTAAAAGTCAATGTAATTCTCCTTCCAACTCAGTCAAAGAGAAATGCAACGTTGGAGGAGTACTAAATAAGGCATAGTGTAATTTAGTATTGTTTGTTGAGAAGATCATGGTGATCTTCAACCACCTAAGACCAATTATAGACATCATAACAAACTGATATTGTTTGAGTAAGGTGGAGGTGGATCATGAAACATCATTCAAGAAATGTAGATTCATTCTAAGAGGAGATATGGTAGGAGTGAAAGAAGGAGATAGGAGTTGGTCTGTGGATGAGTGTTAATGTGTAAGCATGTATGTAAGAGTTCTTGATATGAATGAATAAATCAAGAAGAAATTTTGAGTTCCTCCATATTTTAGAGACTCCTATCATTATGTATTAGTGATCGCCAATACCTAAATTCGTGTTTTCAACAAGATAATAATTATTTGAGCAATTTCTCGTGTATACTCTGTTTTGTAGCTAAGGAAAGTGATAGGTTTTGATAGAAAGCTTATTTTCTAGAACATTTGGGGCAGTTTCAGCACGTGCTTCCAAAAGGAGAAAGTTGCAGGAGAATGACACGGAGCTAAAGAGTCAATATTTAGGTTCTGAAACCTTATAAGAAGAAAGATATCACAGTTTCTCTCTCTCGGGTTGACTGTAACCCTTGACTAGGGTTTAAAAACTAAAACCCTCATAACTTGCATATTATTTAGAGTTGGAAGCCCAAATTTTGTTTGAGAGGACTGACAGAGGTTTAGAAAGGATTAAATGTGGTTTGGAGTGTTCTTATTGAGTTTTGACAGAGTTACAATAAAATTTAAAAACAGTGACCTGTTGCAGTCAAGGAGACTAATTAGGCCTAAAGGAGGTTTAGTAAAGAACGAACCGGGCCTGTTTTGTAGAGAGAGATCTCCTGAATTCTTTTGGATATAAGTGTAACTCCCAAATGGGTATCTAAAAATACCTAGATCCAAGCTTGATGATCTCTATATCAAAATGTAGCCTCAAATTTCAATCCAGACAGGGCTACTAGGAAGAGAAGACAGGGTTGCAAATTTTGGTCAAGAACTCCATATAGATGGTAAAAGTTTCTTCCATTACTTTGTGGAATGGATTTGTATATGCTTTAAAGACCCTCCAAATTGAATGTTTGTTCCTATAGATCCAATTTGATGTGTCGATACTTACTAGCCCACATTGCTAAAGTGCCTTCTCAAGAGAAAATATTATTGTACAAAGAGACAGCAAAACACATACAGTGCTAAAGTGATAAGAACATCATTGTGGTATCCCCTGCATCATACATAAAATCTCCAATGGTTAGAGTATTGTAGTCTTTGATAGTTATCTCTTTCTTCTTCAAATTGTGATTTTTAAACATGTTTAACTAATAATCTGATGGCAAAAAAACTTTTCATTTATCAATAGGATAGAGGAGCACAAGTAGCAGTTCAGTTATTTCCAGTTTATGTTGTAAGAAACTCCTTTTTGATCAATAAAAGCATGTTGTTCTAAGAAAAACTGTCATCGAACCAATCCGAGGGAGAGCAAGGGCCCACTCAACTGAGGAATTGGCTATTGTGGTATTTACATTTATGTTCTTACATTCTTGGATTTTGTAGTGTGCTTAAAACAATCATTTTCAGAACTTGTGATATTCCAATTGAAATAGCATTACTTTTCAGCATTTCTTTCATCTCTACAAAGCATGTCCATACGTATGTCTTCAATTTCAGCACGTTTTATTTCAGAGCAATTTAATTCTACAAAGTATTTCCTTTCTATAAGTTGGCTTTAGTAGAATAAATGTTATTTGTTGTTTAAAGCTATTTGCTTTCAATAGTCTTAAAAGTTGATTGATTATCAGTAGCTAGTTTAGTAAATAGAAAAGACTCAAACGAAACATGCAAAACCCCCTTTTAAGACCAGAACCACTACCACTAGTTGCATATCCATTGTCTTCATTGCATATTGCCTTGGACACATCCTTGGTTAAAATGACATCAACTACATAATGGTTGATTAAATGATTGGACATCACAAAGAACCCATCAAGTTGCCAAAAAGGGAGATTTCTTGGTGAAGTTTCCAAGCTTAGGATGTGGCGAGGAATTGCTCTTCTTGTGCATGGAGTAGCTTGAGAATGGCCTTATCGTTGTCAAATATAGTTATGGAATGTTGTATTCAAAATCATTTTGACCTCACCATACCGTTCACCATTACACTACGTTTGGATATGATTTGTCTAACATCTATGATCCGAGCATCAAGAGTGATTATGTTGGCGTGGAGGAAGATTCAAAGGGATTTTGAACAACATTGGCCCTAGTGGGTTGAGGTTGATGCAAGTGGCTAGAATTGAATATGGAAAAAATGCATCGAGTTTCTTAGGTGGATGGCCGATGCATTCAAACTTGTTTGTTTTTACGAGTTTTTGCTTGGCAGTAAAGCCTAATATATGTTGAATTACCCAAATGGTGTTTTCCACGGGTGAATTAGCTAGAGGACAATAAGGTAAAGTTTATTGTTTTTTGTCATTGTTAGTATCAAAATGGGGAGGATTAAAGTCATAAGAAGTGGATACCATGTCGACTTCATGGTTGAAAGCATGCATTTGAGCCAAGCTCTTTTGATAACGGAGAACATGAAGGTGTCTACCTTCAACAATGTAATGTCCCCTTTTTGGGACATTACTAATATATATCGGTTCACTCTTTTTAGCAATGTAACCCCTTGGCATGCCTAGCGCTACAAGTGGGAGTTTCTAGATAGTTTAGAATGTGCACATAGGATAATTTCTTAATATTAAATTAAGAAATTAAATAAAGTGCACATGATAGTAGTTCATTAAATATTTTTATTTTAATTATGTTTTAGGGTGAAAACATTAAATGGTCGGTCATTGGATATTGCACCTCTTAATTCTATAAAAGAGGGGTCGCATTTCCTTTATGGGGATGTTTTTGGATAATTATCGATTTGGCTCCATGCTTGGAGAAGGGATGTATGCCCAAATTTGATACTCTTGCTCTTTTTTCTTCATTGAAGATCTCTTGCAATTAATTGGAGTTGGTTTGGAATCGATTTGTGTTAGATCTATGCTCTTTTGCCTTGACGACTTTCCTATGTTGTTTGTAAGTGTTGGATCTCTCCTTTGGCAGTGATTTCTTATGTGATTAGTCTCCTATGTTTGACGTATTTTATTGTGTTAACATGTTGGCTGTAACTAAGCATGTTGGTGGGATATTTTAATTTGCAAACTCTCCTTCATGGCCCAACGAATGCTCTCATGACTTGTGATTATTCTAGCGACCAGTATTGAAGAGTAAGTCTGCAATATTCATATTATTTTGCCCTGTGAATCGACTAGGTTCAAGTGAAGTTTGAATGTTTAATGTTCTATGGCAGCGATCAACTTTAGGGAGCTATGATATGAGTTCAATGCATTGATTAATCCTCCTTGGCAGCGATTTCACTCTAGATAATATTCTCCTTTGATTGGCTGATATATTCCAAGTTTAGCAAGTTGTAGGTTGCACAATATTATGGTATTTTGAGACCTCATGTTTGCAGGTTTAGCTATGGTATATTCTTTAAGTGGATCGACTGATTTAGAGTGTGGTTTGGGTGTTTAAAGGCCTCTTGTTACAGCGATCTGTGTAAGAGGGTTTAAATGTAATTTTTAGTGTTCCTTAGCAGCGAATTCCATGTTGGTTTGAATGGTAATCAATGTTTATTGCAGCAATCTGTATTTGGGTGGATCTCCTGAGTTTATTGCAGCAGTTTTGTGTAGATTTCTGAGTGTATTTGTCTCTGCTGGAAGTTATTCATTTGTACTCAGATTATTTGATTTAATTGAGGCCATTAAACCCTTCCTTGGGTTTATTGAGTCATTAATGCCATTAAATCCTATTCTGGATTTATTGAGCAAATATCAAGCCTGATTAGATCCAAATCTCGGTTGAGTTCAAGGCACCTTGCTTGATCCAATCGTAAGTTGGAGCTACTTCAAGGTCATGCACTCTATTATAATCAGTGGAAAGGTTTGATTATATGGGAATTGATTGCAAGAATCTGATCGCTGTTATATAACTTCAGTTTATTATCAGCTTGCATATTTTATTTCACGAATATTGGTTGTCTCCCAGCTAGTCCCAAGAAGGGGATATTACAAACAATGGACACAATGTAGTCCATATCATAAGAAGCAAGATAGTGCATGCGTGTGTATCACCATGATTGGGAGAGTTAGTGTTAGGAGGTTCTTTTGCGGTGACACCAATGTTTCTAAAGGATCTAGGGGAGAGAGACATGGATGCACTTGGAACAATTTGGAAATTCCAAATTTCTTTGCATTCATCAAGATCTGTTTAGCTTTGTAAGAAGTTTTGTTAGTGTTACTGAGGAGGTTATTTCTCAATCTCATCTTGAGGATAAGAAGAAAGCGGTCTCGAGGTAAAAGAGATTGTGGGAGCCAATCCGTAATATATTGTGGTAATTTGTTTTTGTTACATGTATTTTGGAGTTGAGGGATGGGGATGTCCCATGGGTTGGGATCAACCTCATGCTCAAATTTCTGATTTTCATGGATGAATTTAAGGCATTGTCTTGTGGATAATGCAACCTCCTTTATGTGATGCATCCATGGCCAGCCGAGAAGAAGTTTATAAGATAGAAGATGATCTTAGACCATGACCTTAGTGCGCACCATTTTTGTTCCATAGTGACGAGGAACCAAACACAGACAAGGGATGTTTGATGGGTTTTGTTAAAGCCACGATAGATGAGTCATGTGTGCTTGAGGTCTTGGTCAGAAAATCCTAGGTTTTTGATTAACCAAAGGATGCGGCATTGATTTCCAAACCTTTGTCCACAAGGACCTTCCTTATTTGGACATCCACGGATGTGGACACCGATAAGGGGGGAATGTTGGCACAAAAGGATTTTGTCATTTACCATGTCATCCTCAGGGAACTCCGGAGAGAGTACCTTGGTTGGCCAAGTCGAGTTTTCATGGTGTGACTTCGACATCGAGTTTTGGTTCAAGAGAGGATCTTCCTCGATAGTTTCCAAAGAATCCTCTAAGGCTTGAAGTTGTTTAAGACAAAATCTACAATGTTGAGGAGAAGTAAATCTTACAAGGCATGGAATTAAGTTTATCGGGAAGTACCATTGTCGTTCTTTATAAGATTGGTAGTAGTACTTAGGTTGGAATTAAGTTTATCGGGAAGTACCATGATCGGTTGACTTATCATAATAGATATATAGTGAAATCCCCATATTCATTAAGGCAATGCAAGAAGATAGGTGTTCATTATGTAGAGTTTACAAAAACTTGTTGCAAATTGGAAGTTGGGGTATTGGGTTCCCAAAGGCAACAAAAGTGTAAAAAGGGGATTATTATGTCCTATGATGATTTGTGGAGGAGGTTGAGATGCCATTGCAATATTTGATTATGTATTTGGCCCATGTTTTGGTTAATAGGTATTTGCGAGATGAGCCATTTGATCCAAGAATTTGACAAACACACAAAGTGGTTGTTAAGTGGTGGATTCTATTTGGCGATTGGAGGAGTAATAATAGTATTATTAAGAGGGTTATTAGCGAGGATTGGAAGGGGGTTTGAACAAGATTTCACCATAGAAGATGATTTGCATGGTGTTGTTTCCATAGGATCTCTAGTTTGAGGGACTCAAACATAAGACCCCTCCACCCAATTGGGAGTGTAGTACTCATTGGTGTGCAATTCCTTAAGGAGAAGCTCTAGATTTATTAGGGTGATTTGAACCGTATTGCATTGAATGGTTGGAGTAGGTTGAGATTGTGAGAAAGTACACCATGAATTATTTCCTTCAATGGTGGGCATGGGAGGGACAAAGAAACAACCCATATAGAATGTAAATGGGTTAAGTTCAAAAAACCCCAAGAGGTGAAGACATGATCATAAGGAAAGATAAATAAGAGAGATAAGAAGGTTATGGTATAGTTGTTTTTAGGTTGATAATAAGGAAATAAAAGCGAAGATGACTCTCACGGTGGTGGAGTAAGATTGTCTAGAATGTATGTAGGTAAAGAGGGTCTATAGATTATCCTCTTTCTCTTCTCAATAATATAGATTAGGATATAGAAAGAAGACCATTCTAGGGCCTACACACATGAAAAGATTTAACCAAAGAGATGCAAGAGTTATGGATCTAAAAGATGTTAATCCACACCCTATTAAAAGCGTAGGGTTCCAAAGCGTAAGTCTAGGATAGGGGATGGAGTCTTATTAGTATATTTATCAGAATGTCTGATCGAAGGAGATAGTGTACATGTAGAGAGATTTAAAATAAACTTGTAAGATAAACAAGGATTGTATGCAAGGGTCGATGTAAGGAAAGGGCCAATATAAAAATATGTTACTCTATCATAGTCTAGAACATGATACATCAATGATAATCTATCGAATCAGAATATAATATAAAGGAAAAGAAAGATTAGAGATACTTGCCATTGTGAAAATACCTAGATTGCAAGATAAAGATACGAGGTATGGTAAGCGTACGTGGATATGTCGATTTCCAAAACCTTTGGGTATGGTACGTCTTGGGTACGTCTTTACATATGTGTGAGTGTGCATGTGTGTGTGTGTGCGCGCGTGTGTGTGCTCGTGTGTGTGTGCGTGCGCGCACGTGTGAGCGTGCAGTGTGTGTGCGTGCGCGCGTGTGTGTAAATTTTATATATACATACTCATTTTACTTGTTTTTTAGTCTATAAGAAATAAAAAACTTGAAAATATAATAGGATCATGGCTCAAAACATTCAATATACTTAAAATTTAACATTTTTCATTAATCACGTGGTAATGCCAATGTGAGTACAAATAATCTAGAATATATTATCTAGATGTTGCTCAAAACCAAATTTTTGCATACCACTCCTGCTAGCTCCACTTTCTGTAGCTCTGCTCTAGACTCCTTGTTAACTCCTTGGAATGTTATCTTTGCCATCAAATACTGAAAGTTGGGCAAGAGTGGCTGTAGAGGCATCCAAGTCTCTAGTCTCTGGAAGAATGTCCTACAATTTTTGAGGACCTGTAATATAGTCCTTAGACTTGTGCGACAAGAGGCGCAAATTAAAATGCACATATACCAAAATCCTAATCCTTTTTGGATGCCAACTTGTTTCATTTAGCTAAGTGGATAAAGGCATAAGTACACCAATTCCGCTTTGCAGAAAAATTAATAGCTACATGTTACAAAAAAATTAGTAACTTACTAATAATGTACAAAAAAATATGCTAGCAACTTAATAAAATTTAAAATTTTCAATAAATGTTATACCTGTGATAGAATTTTGATGGTGATGTCATAGGTACTTGGCATCATGGCCATGTACATACCACCATTTGATTGGACTTGTGTACTTGTCAAAGAGAGCCTCAACTTCTCCCATGTTGCTTCTCGAAGCTACAAGCATGCCCATTTCGTTGCAGACCACACTTGCTATAGATGGATCAAGATAAAGTCTTCTGAATGTTGCATTGGTTCCATTTGCAACTATAGAGTCAGAGAGTGGTGGTTGCCTTTTAGGTAGCCCAAGTATTTCACAGCTATAATACTTTGGGAAAGTGCATAGGTAAGGAGATTAATGGAGTGGTCATTTTAGTCCACCTCTTCATGACCGCACTCTTGGATTTCATTGTAGGTCTCTTTTTGATTTTGCTTGTTTGTTTGTATGACCTCTCTCATACGTTCAAGTGTAGAGTCTATTTCGTCACAAATCTCTCCCATGCACATGGCATGAATTTTTGTGTATCTGATCATGGATAAAATGGGCTCTGTAAGACTGAGCAAGTACTCAACCTTGGCCCACCATTCATCATCAAGGACCAATGATTTTACCTTTGCAACTTTCTTTGTGTTTGCCTGCCTCCACACTGTCCAAACATTGCTGATCACCATACTGCTTAAGGCCTCTTTTACCTTCACAAGTCGTCTCAAAACGAGTGTGTGAGAGGCAAATCTTGTCTCTTGCAACCTTCAACAACTCCAACCTCGAGAATCTCCTAAATATGGCTGTGACATATGATGGTTTGTGATAAACATTTGAATGTCATTTGTCTTTGTGTAAATTTGCTCAATCCATGGGATTTTCCCAATCTTTTGCAACATCAAATTAAGGGAGTGGACAACACAAGGGGTCCAAAATATGTGCTTGTATCTTCCCTCTATAATCAATCTTGCTACTCTACAGTTTTTAGTGTTGTTTGCGATGACTTGGACAATATTCTAGAATCCCACTGAGTCAATAGCCTCTATCAAAATGTTGGCAATAAACTGTGCATCTTTGACTTCCCCTTCGCAATCAATGGCTTTTAGGACATTTCCCCTCTAAGGCAATATTGCAACTACATTTATTAGTGGTCTATTTCGAGCATCTTTCCATCCATCCGGAATGATGGAAACCCCTAAATCCTTCCATGAATTTCTACTTGGCTATAAAGAAGTTCGAATGTGCTCCACTTCCTTCACCAAGAGTGTGGTTTGAACCTTTTCATAACTTGGGCCTTTGCACCCTTGTGGAGCTTCATTGATAGCCTTCAACATATGCTTTGCCAATATGGAGACCTCAACATTGAAAAGTAACCCGCATGCATAAGTGTATCGAGCAATTAGCTCATTAGCAATGACCCTTTTCTCATTATTAAATGATTTGTTTAATGCTCCTTTTGGCTTTTTTGTGAGGTTTCTTCATCTAAATGGGTATCAAGTAGGCCAACCTAAGTTTGAATAAAAGGATGAGTTTAAGATGGGGATGTGGGTGGTCTGATTGAAGGCCTTCTTTGCAAAGGAATTGTTCTAGCCCTATTTCTTCTAGTTTGTTTATTAGCCTCCTCCTGCTCTTTCAAGTACTCCACCATTTCCTCCTTTAATAGTTTGGGTAACTTAACCCCACTCCTCCAACCCCATTCAAATGGATTTTTAGTTAACTATATGAGGATTTGTATTGAACATGACAACTATGGCATATCCAAATACGAGCCCCACCACCAACAATATTTTCACCACTGCCACGTCTCCAAAGAGGAGAAGCAACATCGTATTTCATGGAAACCGACGTGTTTTCAGAAGCTTGTGGGCCTTCTTGCACTCCACCTGAAGCAGAACTTGATGTCATCCTAATCTGTTTTTATCACCAAGATCACCATAAAGGCGTGAGGTGAGAGCATACATAGAGTTAAAATGTAAAAAAAAAAGTTTTCTTTTAATTAAATAATAAAATTTTAAAACTAGAATGACAATATTTACTAATTAATATTAATTTTCTAACCATGTTTTTGATTCTCCAAATCGTGTTAGCAAAGAGAAGAGCATATACAAAAGTTAGAACTTAGAATAAGGTTACAAGAAGAGTCTAGGAATTTTTTAAATTACACATCATTCATTATTTCTAATTTGAAAATAATATATATACAACGTAAATGATTTTTTTTTTTAAATTTTAAACACAACAATCATGATCATGAATGATGTGTATTCACACATCATTCATGATCATGATTACATGTAATGATGTAACATAAATGTTAATAATAAAATATGGAACTTAAGGGGATAAAAAAAAAGGGCTGAATTAAATAAAAAATACCTGTAAACAGCAATGAGCAAGGGCAACTAGTAACAAATAGTGTTTGCCTCCAAACTGGCAAACGTAGATCCTCCTTGCACAATGCAATGAAACTCAAACAAATACAATGGCTGCCTCTAGTCTCTTGACTCTCCTCCTT
Organism: Taxus wallichiana var. yunnanensis; assembly: GCA_018340775.1. NCBI lineage: Eukaryota > Viridiplantae > Streptophyta > Pinopsida > Cupressales > Taxaceae > Taxus > Taxus wallichiana. The sequence continues at coordinate 363,602,314 of CM031238.1, forward strand.
TGAATGATCAATGAAATTATGAAACAATGGTTGCCTCTAGGCTCTAAACAAGCTTGACCTCCTTGCAAGCAATGGCTACCTCCAAACAAACCCTCTTTGTAATGGTTGCCTCCTCTTTGGCTCTTACACTTGCAAGTTGCAAATTGCCAAATACCAACAATGAATTGTTTGTGTGTTTTGACAATGGTTGAGTGTCTTTTTATAGCTTTTTAGAGGAGGTTAGGGTTGATTTTTTAATTCATTTGTGTTTTTAGGGTTTAGGTTGACTCGGTCAACTAAAATAAAAAAGTTTTTAAAGCGGTTGTGCCGCTTTTGGGAAAGGTACGGTAGTGGTATGTCTGTGAGAACATACTCGGGACGTATTCGAACACGTAGCCATACCCAGTACATACCAAGCAAGGTACGTAGGATCCGGGATGTCTGCGGTGCTTCCTAGGAAAATTCTATTGGTGCATTGACTCTCGAGTTAGCAGCATGTTATGAGAGAATTGATGGGGGACCACAAGACAAATTTAAAGAAGACCTAAGTAAACCACAGTATGGAACTCCAAAAGCTTGGTGAACCTTGTTGGCGCAATGCCTATTCTTGAGTGTCCTAGACCCAGTGCTCCAAAGATAGTCCTCCAAGTGCATGCAAAACTAATCCTAAACCTTTAAGACGTTAAGAACATCTTGGCAAGCACAAGAAGACAAATAGACAATGATGTGATGGCAATAAAATGCTCAGTAAAGGATACCTATAAATAGGGGACATGATTAATCATTGCAGCTTCTCATGTTTGACGACATCAACAATGGTCGATGCTGTCAGCTCTAGGCAATGATAAATCATGGGGTCCTAAGGAAAGGATTGTAAGGTGGAGGAAAGACTCAGGAGCTGATGCGAAGGTAATTTGATGGAGATATGAAGGTATTATAAGTAAATATGCAAGTGATAGTAAGACGATGGTAAGGAGATGTCAAAGGAGGTATGAAAAGGATGACAAGGTAGGATATCGAAGACATCAAGGATGGCACACCAAATCTTTGTCACATATACCACTAATCCCGTACACTCCGCTCATGATAATGCCTTGTGATGCATCACTAAGGGAGGTTGATGTACCAATGGTGCTTCGAAAGAGAAAAACAAGTAAGAGTGAAAAATAAGGTATACATTATCATCTGCCAATAACACCTTATACCACCCAAAAAAAGGAGAAGTGTTTTTTCCGACTTGTACAAAGGTCCCACTTCATGTCCACATGCGAACACCTCACATAAATAATAAGAAAGATGAGAGTAATGGGTCGTTAACTTGCCTATACAAGCCTCACTCCTTGTCCTCGAGCTTGTCCAACAATCTTAGCAACAAGTGCTCCATACCTTCTTCAACTTCCACACAAGGTACCTATGCCTAGCCAAAAATGGGTGGCATAGAGGTGCTGAAATAATTCAAAGAAAAACAGAAAAAATAACAAGCTATGCCTGCTAAAAAAATGAATAAGAGAAAGGAGATCAAGTAAAAACATATAAGCCAAATTACCTAACCCTTCCCTTCACATAACTAAAAAAAAAAGGTTCAAACAAGCTAGAAAAACATTGTGAATCAAATAAAGAAGCAAAGCATATACAAACATTAAGAAAATAGGAGCATGTGGATTTCTTCCAAATGTAGAAACCTTGTTTTAGTTTATCTTATTCTCTCTCTTCCATCCACCTATAGCAACATTAAGAAAATACAAGCATGTGGTTTTCTTCCAAGTGTAGAAACCTTACTTTAGTCCGCCCGAGGTTCTCTCTCTCCCCTCTACCTTTCTCCACTCTTCTCCTTTTCTCAAAAACCAAGGTTCTAAAGCAAGCAAATGACAATCCAAGAACCTCTAAAGCAGTACAAGCTTGCTCTACTTACTGGAATGCAACTCAAATCCTACAACCAATAAGATTGAGATAAATGGCATCTCTCCCCTAAAGCTCCTACCAACTCTCTTACACGACCACGCCATTTTCATACAATCTCAAGCAACTTACCTTACAAGCCTACATGGCCTTCATACAATCCATTTATTCCTCTTACAAAAGTATAAACAATCCATGTCTTTTGTACCCCTGACCACCCCTTCTTACAAATCTCTTACAAGGCCTTAAATGAGGTATTTGGTACTTCAAAAGATATTATAGGGTCTTACAAATTCAACCACTCTATAGGTATAGGTCTTAGGCTAGCGCAATACAACATCTAAAGCTAAGCGCATATCATGAAGTATATAAATTAGCATAATTGGTGTACCCAAATTTCATCCTGAAATTTGTGACTACCCTATCCGAAAAAATTCGTACTTTTAAAATAATGGGTCGTTTTGTGTTTTTATTGCCAGAAAGTTCTTGTATTGTGTCAAGATATTCTCAAAGAGCCATATTAGCCATTTTCACCAAATACCCAGATGCCCAAAATTGTTATATTCTATCGTCGGGATTTGTCTATGGGAAATTTGTATTTAATTATTTTGAGCCCCATTTGAGGCAATTTGCGCTCCGATTTAACCTTGTTGTGATCGAACATATCATTATTCCTATATACCAGAAGGGTTTTTATCTAGGAATGAGTTACGCACTTTATTTGTGACTTTTGGCAACTTTTTATATTTGTGTTTTCCGTTTCATTTTTCTGTGAAATTTCTCTAGAACAATTCCTTTGCGGTTTGGCACTGATTCTTGGCACGGAGCTGGGGATCACATACGCACATTGTGCGAGGAAGGAAGTCGCCATCGAGAGTGCGAGTTCACCGAGAAAAGAGGCGAAGTCGTGCACCAAAAAAACCTCTTCTGGGCTAGCCGCATTTTTGGAAAAAGAAGAATTGAAGTGAATGATGGGAAAATTAGAAGCAGCAGGCAGGTGGGAATTTTGTACCTGCCTAGCAGGGTACTTTTTCCGATGAAAGCAACGCCACTTAAGTGACAATGGGAAAATTAGAGCGCGAGGGCGGGCAAGAATTTATTATCTGCCTTGCAGGTAAAAATTCCTATTGTGGAATAAAAGAAATATCACTTAAGTGAATCATGGGATTTTATTGCCTGCCTTGCAAGGTAAACAATCCCATTATGAAAGTCAAATGACTTAAGTGAATCATGGGATTTTCAGGGCTGCCTTGCAGGGTAAATAATCCCATTGTCATGTGATTCTTAAAAATAGAATTCTTTATGTCAAAAAGTGCGCCCCCTTTGGAGAAGTAAAGGCAACCTTTAAATTGATTAATTTAATTAATTATTCACCCAAAATAGGCGCCCAAGCTTGTGGAAAAGTCAACAAAGGTAAAGGACAAAAGGTGGTTGAAAATAGATTGTTCTAAAATTAAATAAATTTATTTATTTAATGGCAGCCAAAAGCATGCACAAAATAGGCGCCCCATTTGAAGAGTGAAGCTCATTAATTAATTAATTAATTGCCATTAATAGAAAGGCATTAATTAATTATATTATTATAGAATTACAAGGGTTATATAGCGGGGGCTGCCATAAGGGGAATTAATTAATTCACGGGTAAATAAGTGCAGCCCGGAGGAAAAGTCGCCCCATTTGAAGAGGATTTTTGCTCAAAAGGTGAAATCAAGGCTAAAAGCTTCCATTTTTGGCGCACAGGTTGAAGGAAGTTGATTTGTGTCTAGATAATTGTTTGCATAAGTGATACAGGTGCTCAGGTGAAGTTGGAAAAATTCATGCTCGCTTTGCATGCAAATAAAACATCAATTTTTGGGGCAGCAGGCTTGAATAATGCAGATTTTTATGATTAAAATTCACTGTTCATGTTCCGGTTGCCATCTTTGTCTGAATTAATTGCAGGAATTCATTACAGGTGCTTTACAAAAGAAAATGAGCTTTAATCAATGTCCAATACATTGAATATATCCTCCGAATCTGAAAAATTCCGGATAAATAAGAAGAAAAAGAATTGTTCAGACAAAGATAGACAAAGCCATGGCAAAGAGGGATGAAAAAGAAAGCACAACGGAGTCATGCATCACTTCCAAATTTGCAGACATAGGAGACACAGATCTAAGGCCGGAACATCTTTCCGAATTGATGATAGATCCAGAGCGGGAAAGACTTCACTCATGCGTGCGATTAAAAGCAAAGTGGAATTATTCAAGCTCTGACCTTTTCATACATAACTTGATTTGCGAATTCGTTATGGAGTGTGCTAGGTCTTACCATCCTTCATCCGGATCGGTGTGAGATCTCTTTGGAAAAACAATAATTCGGTTGGGCCTTGAGTTCATCAATTATTGCTTGAAGATTCAGCTCGAAAGGTGGTGTGGTGTCACTTAGATTTCACCTGAAATCTGCGACTACCCTATCAGAAAATTTTTCGTACTTTTAAAATAGTGGGTCGTTTGTTGTTTTTATTGCACTGAAAGTTCTTGTATTGCATCAAGATAATCCCAAAAGCCATATTAGGCTTTTAGCCAAATACCCGGATGCCCAAAATTGTTTTATTAATGTCATCGGGATTTATCTGCGGGAAATTTGTATTTAATTATTTTGAACCCGTATGAGGCTATTTGCGCTCTGTTTTAACTCTATTATGAGTGAATGTGTTATTATTCCTATGTGCGGAAGGGTTTTAACTTATTTTAAGTTTTGGGGCTTTATTTGCAACTTTTGGCAATTTTTCGTGTTTTTGTGGTGTCTGTTTTGTTTTACGTGAAATTTCTCGGAAGCGATTCCCTCGTGGAGTAAGCCCGATTTTTAGCTGGGCATTTGGAAAACATACACGCACATTATGCCGGAGGAAGTCGTCATCGAGAGGAGTCTGGATCACTGGGAAAAAGCGAAGTCGTGCACAGAAAAGCCCCTGCGGGGATGGGCGCATTTTTGGAAAACAAAGGATTTAATCTGCGATGGGAAAAATATAGGCCGCAGGCAGGGTGGGAATTTTATACACTGCTGTGGAGGATACTTTTTCCGTGTTATAAAAGTCACTTAAGCTGCGAGTGGGAAAAATAGAAATTTGCGGGCGGTGGGAATTTATTGCCTGCCTTGCAGGGTAAAAATTCCCATGATATAATAAAAGGAAAGTGACTTAAGTGAAATCATGGGATTTTAGTGCCTGCCTTGCAGGGTAAATAATCCCATTGTCAAAGTCAAATCACTTAAGTGGATCACGGGATTTTGGTGCCTGCCTGGCAGGGTAAAGAATCCCATTATGAAAAAATTCTTAAAAATAGAATTACATGTGCAAAAAAGTGCGCCCCCTTTGGTGAGAGATTAAAAGGATTAAATTTGATTATTTTAATTAATCTTTCCTCTCAAAAAGTGCGCCCAAGCTTGGAGGAGGTCAAAAAGTCAAAGATGGAATAAAAGAAAGGAATTAAATGCATTAAATTTAATTTATTTAATGGCTGCCCTCTTCCTCTCAAAAAGTGCGCCCCATTTGGGTATTATTTAATGTTTTTTAAGGCATTAAAACATTAAATTAATTTCTATTTTCAGTGGCTATGGTCAAAGCACCTTTGTGAAGCTTGAGTGAAGTCTTTGTGTGAAGGATTAAATTGGATTAATTTAATTTATTGGATGGCTGTCCTTAAACATGCTATTTTTAAAAGAGAAAAGCATTATTTTTAATTAATTAATTGCCTTTAATTGTTAGGGCAATTATTAATTATAGAATTGTGAAGGTTATATAAGCATGGGCAGCCATATGGGTGAATAATTTAATTCACGGTAAAGAATTGCAGCCGGGGAGGAAAAGTGCGCCCCCATTAGAGGAAGGATTTTATTCAGACAAAGTGCTAACAAGGCTAAAAGCTTCCAGATTTGGCGCATGCTTTGGAGGAGGTTGATCTTTGTCTGCATAGTTGTTTTCACGGATGTTACGGGAGCTCGGTGTGTGGATTCATGCTCTCTTTATGTGCAAATTAAACACCAATTTTTGGGGCAGCGAGGCTTGAAAAGTGCAGATTTTTATAATTTAAATTCACTATTCATGCTCGGTGGCCATTTTTATCTGAATAAATTGCAGGAATTCATTACGGGTGCTTTCTGAAAAGAAAAGGAGTTTTTATCGATGTCGATACATTGCGAATATCCTCGAATCGAAGAATTGTCAGATCTGCACGGTATTGAAGAAATCCGGCCAAGTTAGAAGAAAAAGAATTATTGAGACGAAAATAGACAAAGCCATGGCAAAAGGAGATGAAAAAGAGAGCATGATGGATTCATGCATTGCTTCAAACTTGCGAGACATAGGAGACACGGATCTAGGCCCAGAACCTCTTTCGATTTGATTGATAGATCCAGTCTTTGGAAAGACTTCACTCATGCGTGCGGTCAAAAGTAGTGGAATTATCCGAGCTGCAGCTTTCCGTATGCACCCAATTGCGAGTTCGTGATGGAGTGTGCTAGATCTTATCATCCTTCATCCAGATCAGTGCGTGATGTTGCGGGAAAGACAATAATTCGTTTGGATGCGGAGTTCATCAATTATTGTCTGAAGATTCTAGTACGAAAGGTGGTGACTTCTATTAGCATTCAAGGACGGCGGTAGGTGGGAGAAGCATAGGCTGATTGTGTGAGCATCATGAATAGCGGTTCATGAAGAAGCTTAGATCCCCTTCAAAGTTCGAGAACCCTTCCATGGTCAATTTGGTGCGGGGAGGCGAGATGATGTCGTCAAATTGCTATGCAGGTTGAATGGCGAAGCGAATGCCTACACTTTCCGTACATGGATGTATGCTTTCATCGGGACCATTAAAATCAACAAGGTTGATTCTATAATCAATTGGTCGGAAATTATTAGCGAAGCTGACATCGGTGAGCAACCGGCGCGGGAGATTCCCTCAGCGAAAGCATGAAGGAGAAAGCGTGAGAAGGTCGAGAAGTTGAAAGTACGAGAAGATCTCAAGAGAGAGAAGATCACTTCTACTGACCATAGCTTTGACTCGGCTTCTCCGGTACCCGGTACTTCACCAACTATTGCACCACTGGCAGGATGCTTCCATGCCTTCATTGAATCCGGCGACGTTCGTTTTCTCTCATGACCACTCGTTCATCACCCGTTCAGAGGAGATGTTGAAGCTCAGATGACGGAGTTCGAAAGAGCTTTTCCTTGGATGTTTGAGAAGATGGCAGCCATGACAACTTTGTGGCACTTTCGGCGGAGAGGATGCGGGCGGGAAATGGTAGTGCGCTCAGCGAATTCTTACTCCCCGAGAAGTAACTTCTCGGAATGGTTAGCTTTGCAGTTGGTTCAGGAAGTAAGAGTAGAGATGAACTTAGAGGAGCATGACTTGCAGCTACTTCAGGATCTGAGCAGAAGAGACAGAAGGCCTAAAGTTGCTAAAACAACTTCTAGGTTGATCATCAAGGATTCGGGAGAGAAGTTTGTTGAGATATCAATTCCGGTGGAAGGAAAGATAGAAGAGGAGCTCACGGCAGAAGATGTGACGGTGACCAAAATACCACTCGGTCAAGCTACCACTGAAGGATTGAAGCAGGACACATGAGACATTGATGGATGCTTTGTTCCTTAGGCTTGACAGTGAAAAGGCGGAGAAAGAAGAGCTGCAAAAGCAAATATCTCAATTATGTGAGATCATAGCCAAGGTTCTTAAACCTTCCATTCAGCCCATTTCGGAGCAGGTGAGTGATCATCTTATGCAAGAAATGGAAGATCAAGCAATCAAGTAAAGGCTATTGTGAATGGAAGGATCGATTATTAAATCAAGCCACATGCTGACTTGGGAAGTGCCGGCTGCTAAAGGTTATGAGCGATGCAGATAAATCAACTAAAGCAGTGATGGAAAGCATAGAAGGCATGAATACGATTGCGAGAGAGTAACCTAAGTATTTTGGCCGAGATCAACAAGCTCTTAGGGAGATGTATTGGTTGCGAGAACAAATTGTACCGGATGGATCGGTCGAGAAGGGGAAGCAGTAGAGTTTGCAGTATCTTCCGTTTGGAGATCTGCGAGTTTTCTTGAAAAGGATGCGAGTGCTTGAGAGTAGAACATCAGATTTGCAGACAGTATCATTTCTTTCGAGGAAAGAGTGGACGGAGGTGTTACTTCATACGTGCGGATTGTTTCTAACGAGGTGCATGATTCCTGGAAGGTTCTCTTCGATGGTGCAAAAGAGAATTGATAAAGCTACCAAGCCTTTCACGATGAATTCTATCGAGTGGTGGTGGCGCTACAGGCGGAGACATTGCGAGTTTGGGCCGAGCACGGAAGATGTGGAAGCATGCGGCGAAGTGTTGAATGAAGGGTTCTGCGGTCGGAGACAGAGAGAAGAAGCGATGGCTAAAAGCAGATGGAAGGATGTTGATTTATATGTTCGACAAGTATATCGAGATATCAAAACAAGAAGAAGATGTAAACATTACGGTGGCGCATGACTCTTTCTTCTATTTTCTATGTTCCGGATAAAAGTGTAAAACTTCTAAATTATTGGTTTTGCAACCATTACTTGAAGTCATATGGAACCATTCTATTAGTTAAGTGATACATGTGTCACTTAAGAAGAAATTAGTTGAGGATGATTGCGAATGTCATCTTTTATTTGTTCATACTTTAGTTCGGTTTGAGTCTTCTATTTGTACTTTCCCTCCTACATTCTATAAGTAGGAGAAGAACCTTCGGGTTAATGATGGATCGAGAATTTGTAAGCAGCAATCTTGTGTTCCAGACTTTGTGCTAAACCCCTGAGAGCCACTTGTAGCAGAGGAATACAAAGAAGTAGGTTTTCGGAGAACTTTGTGTCACGACGTACTGTGTTTCTTGCTTTTAAATCTTAGATCTTTTAAGTAAACTTTGTGTTATTTTAGATCGGATCTAGATTTGCCTTTGCTTTATAATCTGTGTTCAAATCTATTAAGTTTCTTCTATGTGTATGCAATTAGCTCTGCTTATCTACTAATTGGGATGCACATCTTCCCCATTTCTTCTCTGTAATTACTTTACTTCCTTCTTCTATAATTTTCCTTTCTTAAACAGCTGCTTACTTGCTGCAGAATTTCTTAGTTATGGTTCATGAACTAAGTGATTAAAGTAAAACCCCTGATAGATAAAAACACATTTTTATTGACAAATCGACACGGGAGCCTCACCGGTTAAATGAGGGAGATTTATCTCATGGATTGCCTAGGTTTGATGCTATGCGAGAAAATCTAGCCAACATGGTGACTTCCATTAGCATTGAAGATGCCGTCGGTAGGTGGGAGAAGCATAGAGTTGAGCTGCGTGAACATAATGAACAACGAGATACATGAAGAAGCCCGGATCTTCTTCTAAGTTCCCAAGAACTCTTCCACGGTCAATACAGTGCGAAGGTAGATGATATTGCCAAATTGTTATGCAGGATTAATGGCGTGGTGAATGCTCACACTTTCCGTACATGGATGTATGCTTTCATCAAGACCATTGAAGTCAACAAGGTTGATTCCATAATCAATTGGTTGGAAATCATTAACGATAACATTGGTGAGCAACCGGGCGTGAAGCGTACTTTCACTTCAAAATGACTTCTACTTGGTGTCTGCTGTGACTTCACAAGGCATCTTCTCCAAGTTGGATAGATGTGGCGTTCTTTCTAAGGACCCCATTTTCGAGTGCTACCCATAGCTTACTTGTACTGCGTGCAAGAAAAATTTCAAAGTGGTCAACGATGGATTCTTCTACGAATTCATTTGCAGGCTAGACAGGGACTTGAAGGCCAACAGGGTGAGCAAGGAAGCGTGGGAAGCTGTATCCAAGATTGTCAGTCTATTCATTCAATTTGTGGATATCACATACCTCGGGGTTCTTGGATTTTACGGAGAACCGGTCAAGCTACCCAGATATCCTAATGATAAACCGATCACCATAGAGCTAAGCGAGACAACTTGTGGAGATACACGACCTTGATCGAAAGCGACACAAGTCATGGGCTTCTTCCCGATCACAGCGTGGGACATTATAGGCATCGAGCATTCATAAAGCTCGGGGATGGAGATGGAGATGTTATCCGAGTATGAGCAAGAGTTCTTTCCGGCACGACTGAACTTCGATCCATTCGAAGTAGCCAGGAAGACGATCTACCAGGAGTACGCACATGTGCCTTCATTAGAAAAATTTTGGATGAAGTGCAAAAGTGAGTACGAGGTTAGAAAGAAGGATTTCAATAGACTATCAGCACGGCAAGTGTTCGACTTTGGACTAGCATAGATACCTACGGATCTTAAAGATGATGGGAATGTGTTACTTGACGCTTACCATCAAATGGGAGGAGATAGAGCCGTACTTCAGGATAACGTAGGGGGCTGCCATACGATTGAAGAAAGGTCTGCAGCATTACAGTGAATACTTCAAAGCCAGTTCTTGGCGAAGGGATCTTTGCCTTGATGAAGCACTGATGAATCAAATCACGGGCAACTTCGGCACAGGAGATTCCCTCAAGAGAAAGCACGGAGGAGAAAGCAGCAGAAGGGCCGAGAAGATGAAAGTACACAGAAGATCTCAATCAAAGGAGAAGATCACTTCCACGGCTATGACTTTAGTTCCGGCTTCTCCAGCACCCAGTACTTCACCAACTGTTGCACCTCAGCAGGACACTTCCATGCCTCCACTGAATCCGGCGACATTCATCTTCTCTCCTCAGCCACTTCGTTCAACACCTGTTCCAGAAGAGACGTTGAAGCTGCAGATGGCAGAGTTTGAAAGAGCTTTGTCCTTGGATGATTCAGAAGATGGCAGCCATAACACTGTAGCACTTTCTGATGGAGAGGAAACAGAGCGGGAGATAGTAGTGCACTCAACGACTTCTCATTCTCCGAGAAGTAACTTCTCAGAATGGTTGGCTTCGCAGTTGGTTCCAGAAGCTAGAGTGGAGATGAACTTGGAAGAACACGACTTGCAGCTACTTCGGAGCCTAGGCGGAAAAGACAGAAGACCTAAAGTTGCTAAGGTAACTTCAAGGTTGATCATCAGGAGTCGGGAAGTAAGTTTGCTGAGATGTCAGTTCTGGCGGAAGGAAAGAAGGAAGATGAGCTCACGATAGAAGATGTAACAGTAACCAGAGTACCCATCAGTCAAGCCACCACAGAAGGATTGAAGCAGGATACACAGACATTGATAGATGCTCTATTCCTTAGGCTTGACAGAGAAAAGGCGGAGAAAGCGAACTTTGAAGCGGGTATCTCGGTTGTGCGAGATCATATCCAAGGTTGCTAAACCTTCCACTCAGCCCATTTCAGAGCAGGTGAGTGATCATCTTATGCAGGAGATGGAGGATCTGGCAAAAACCAAGTGAAAGTTATTAACGAATGGAAGAATCGATTATTAAATCAAGCTGTCTGACTTGGAGAGGTGTCGAACCCGCTGAAGGTTATGAGTAATGCAAAGCAAATCAGTGAAGTAACCGGTGACGAGCATAGTAGATATGAAGTTATGAACACAATTGCTAAGAGTAACCTGAGTACTTTGGCCGAAATCAACAAGTTGTCGAGAGAAGTATTGGTTGCAGAGCAGATTGTACCGGATGGATCAGTTGAGAAGGGGAAGCAGCTAGAGTTTGCAGTATCTTTCCGTTTGGAGATCTGCAGAGTTTTGCTGAAGAGGATGCAGGCACTTGAGAGTAAGACGTCGTCCCTACCAGACCATATCATTGCTTTCACTGAGGAGGAAGTGGTCAGAAATGTTACTTCATACGTACGGATCGTTCCTAGCAAAGTGCCTAATTCCCTGGAAGGGTCTCTTCTGATGGTACAAAAAAGAATTGATGGAGCTACTAAACCTTTCACGATGAATTCCATTAGCAGACTGGTGGCATTGCAGGCGGATATTGCGAGGTTCGGGCCAAGCTTGGAGGATGTGGAAGAGTGTATCAAGGTGTTGAACGAAGGATTGCTGCAGTTCAGGACAAAAAAGGAAGCAATGGCTAAAACAGATGGGCAGATGTTGAATTACATGCTCGACAAGTACATCCAGTATTAGAACAAAAAGAAGACAAATGTTAGAGCTGGCGTGACTTCTTCTTCTATTCTTTCTTCTTCTATTTTCCACATTCCTGGATGAAATTGTAAAACTTTAAAGTTATTGGTTTTGAAACCATTACTTAAAGTTATGTGGAATAATTTTATTAGTTAAGTGATGCATGTGTCACTTAAGGAGAAGTTAGTGGAGGATGATTGCCAAATGTCATCTTTACTTGTTTATGTTTCAGTTCAGTTGAATTTCTAATTTGTACTTTCCCTCCTACATTCTATAAGTAGGAGAAGAACCTCCGGGTTAATGATTAGAATTTTGCAAAGCAAACCTTGTGTTCCAGACTTTGTGCTGAAACCCTTGAGAGCCACTTGAAGCAAAGGAATATACAGGAGCAGATTTCCGGAGAACTTTGTGTCACGGTGTATTGTGTTTCTAGCTTTTATATCTTAGATCTTTTAGTAAACTTTGTGTTATTTCAGATCTAGATCTAGAGCTACCTTTGCTTATAATTTTGTGTTTATATCTATTGGTTTCTTCTATGTGCATGCAATCAACTCTGTTATCTATTGATTGGGATGCACATCTTCCCCATTTCTTCTCTGTGTTTATATAATTCTCTTCTTCTATAAATATTTCCTTTCTTTAAACAGTTGCTTACTTGTTGCAGAACTGTACAGACTATGGTTCATGAGCTGAACAGTTAAAGTAAAACCCCATATAGATACTAGCATACTTTAATTGACAAATCTGACATGGGAGCCTCACCAGTAAATGAGGGAGATTTATCTCATGACTGCCTAGGTTTTGTGTTATGCAGAAAATCTAGCCAACACAATAATATATCTATTATAAAGCTTTGTATCACCAATGGAAAAGAGTGCGAAAGATAATGTGAAACACTCTTTGTAAGATGCCCCCTAGTGTATGCATGTCTTGAACGTGGACCATTGCCTTGGGATGTAGGACTCGAGAAATTCATGAAGCATATGTATATGTCCATGAAATATCTTACAAATAACTCATATGTATCATTAAAGGCCAATGCATAGAGAAGTAGATATGTGAAGCATGATAACATCAATGTCTGAGTGTATGTAATAACGAAGCAAGTCACCTGTAGAAATTGGTTTTAGATTTTTGGAATATTTGAATGTTTTTGTATTTTCTTGGATACTCAAACACATGAATAAAGTTAAAACATGCTATGAGCCATGGACCATAGGCTATAAGCTATAGAAGAATGGGGATGGGGTCTTAGATAACTATGATTCCCTCAACAATTACATAAAACTCCTAAAACATGTTGCATCGTTGAGTAATGTGTAGGTGTCGATGCGAGAGTAGATTCTTGAAGAATTGGTGTGAAACCAAGGAAAAACAATTTGTTGTTAAAGTAGAAGAAGCGGTATATGACAAAGAAGCTATGTACAAGAGTCTCCAGTATAGTCAAATGTAAGGGGAACATACGAGGCTATCCTATGATCCCATCAATGGGATGATCAATAGATGCCTTGTATCAACTAGTGCAAATTGCACGTTATGCATGTAAGGAGTCAATGTTGAAGTATATGAAGTAATCATGTACAATAAAGTATCTAGAAACATTAGTGTTTATAATATGTGAATTTGCAAGCCATGGGTCATTTGTGGTTGCAGTAACCTGTGGCCTCCATTGTGTTTTGGGATAGTGTATCGAGTGTCCCACATAGGTCACGCTTGCAAGGCTGCTGTAAAACTACTGCACACCGCGCATGACTAGGTAACATAAACGGAACTCGAGGAAGAGACACTATCAACACTCGATTGGGACTAATCAAGATTGGTGGGTACTGTGGGATATGTCTAGGAATAGGATCAACTATATGTTGAGGCTGAGGCCGAATGGGTTATGAAAGTTGCATTAGGGATTGTGACAATAGAGGTTAGGCTAAAGCAGAAATAGCTAATGTGATAGGTTGAATGTGATACTCATAAGGAACACTTAAAATTGTAGTCACTTTGTTTTTGTGTATATAATTCAAAAAATTGTGTAACGTTGAGGGATAGCTTTCATCCCATAAATCCATGGATGTTCAAGCAACATGTTGACTGTATTGTTGGCAGGTAATGTTAAAAGCCATGTGGCAATCTTCTTAGGTCCAACCTGTAAAGGTAATACAATGTCCCCAAGTGGGTTTGTGAAATTCTCCATCAAAGCCATTGTCTGAATCCATTGTATCGATTAGATCATGAGTAGTGTACCCAAAAGTAGTAAGGAGTGTCATAGTGCAAAGATTCTTGTTGGATCCATTGTCGGCGATAACATCATGGATCAAACATGAATCAATATGTGCTCAATGAATAATGGTTAATGATAATCATTTTCACCATGAGGGATTTATGAATCATCAAATGTAATCATAGGTGATGGTTGAGGTGTATTTGTAGTCATGCCAATAATGCCATCTATAGGGTGAGAGTCAGTATTGTAAGATGTAAGAGGCAAAACATGGTAAATCATGTGTACCTCATTGCTCTAATGAGTGTCAGCATGATTAGGTAGAGGATCAGTAAACACTTTGAGGTTTGAATTGGGTTGGGCCATTGCGATATTGGCAGGCTTTTCAAAGTCTTCCACTAAAACAGTATTGTTGTCAATAAGATTTGAATCTTGTGTCGTAATTTTAACCTTCTATTGGTTGTATGTCAATGCATTGATGGTAGTCATGCAATATGCTTTGTTGTCAAGCTTTAAATGTTGCAGCTTACTAGAGTCAATTTTAGAAGGCAGATGTAGGGTTCTTAGATTACATTCAAGTAGCTTTTGTAACACTTTTTAAGGGTGTTCTTTAAAACGTGTTCGTTGTCTCCATGGAGTAGAAAAAACAAGGGGTGTAACTTCGTGTGGTGCATTAACGACTTTATCATCAGTTATTTTTGTTTCCTTGGTCCTAACCTTGTAGGATGGTTTTCCTAAAACCTAGGTCCACTGTATAGAGCAGCATTAATACCATATTTGAGCATGTTGGCTGCGTGAGCTTAGTCTCATAAGCCTTGTATGTTTGGCAAAGGTCTTAAAAGTATGTGAATTTATTGAGCATGATCTTTTTCTTGAGTTGTAGAATTATCCTAGTAGTGAATACCTCATCTAACTTTGCCTCATCAATGTGTTTGGGTCCTTGAGATAACATAGTCTTATATCGCAACACATAGTCTATGACTCTCATTAGGAGCTTATTTGATTTGGGTGATTTGTGCGAAGGAAACCCTTTGGCTAATGTTGATAGAGAAGTAAGTTGGGAAGCTATCAACAAAAGTTAGAATGGGTGGACTGAACCTTGGGGAAGATGTAGAACCAATCTAGCACATACTCAAGATTGTGTGGGAAAAGTTTGGTCAACAATATATCATTTCCTGCACAATCCATGCATGAAGTAACAAAGGCTCTAAGATGTTGCTTGGGATCAATCTTGTCATCATATAAAGAGATCTTTCGTGAAACAAACCCTGTGGATAGGAAGCTGCAACTAAGAACTTAGGGTCTTAATGGATTTTTAGTAAACCAATGGAACTTGTGGTAGTATGCAACTTACCTTGTGAAAAGAGAGCAAAGTGAGCTTGAACAACTTGTATTTGTTGGATATAAACATCAATAGAGGCATTTGTAACAACAAAAGAAGTGTTATGTACTATAATAGAAGCAATAAGCCATGTAGGAATAGGCATGCTGACTTGGGGAGCAACTTGTGATTCCCCGATAGTAGGAACACTAGGTGTAGGAAATACATGTGGACACATGGGCATTAGATCCTAATGTGGAAAGAGAACCTCTAGAAGGTGGATTTCTATTAATCAATGGTTCAACATGAGCATCCACGAGATTGGATTTTTGTGTGCGATGTCTCTTATGGGATTCTACTAACATAATTACGACTCCATCAATATTGTTAGGTTTTTTGAATGATGGGAAGTTGGTCATGTTTGGAATCATAATTTTCTCCCACATGATCAAATAAATTTTCATCAATAACAATAGCTTCATTTAAATATGTCACATCACTTGTAAATATCAATAGTATTATTGGTGTTTGTATTAATATGAGCATCAAGAAGAAGAAGCATTAACATCAGATTTGTTGGCCATTTTATTATTATGATGTGGAACTTCGGGCACTTGGATGCAATCAATGTGTGCACCACTCTATCTTTAACTTCGGCTAGTTGGCTTTGCTTGCCTATTTGGCACAAGAGAAGAGTATTAAAGTATGCACATTAGGAGGAAAGGGTTTGGATTGAACCTAAAATTAGAAAAAATAGAAAAATCATATCGAAATCTGAACCTAAGGGTGAAGAATGAAACCCTAGATTGACATAGTTCGATAAATAAGTGGGTTCACCAAAATGTAGTAAGAATTCATTGTTTAATTCCTATTTTAATATCTTGAGCAATAATGATAATTTAAAAGTAAGACAAACAATCATAACAATCATAAATCATGCTACTCTTGCTTTTGCGAATAATTTTGTCAATTATGAATTTGATAAAATGTAATTAATGTCTCATGGTTAGAGAAAGAAACTAGATTATGCAAACAAATTGAATGACAAAAGTGCTCAAAATGTGTACAAAAGTAGATTGAGGTGTTTTCATGCCTTTTGTAAAATATCTCAATACGGAACTCAATGCAAGATAGGTTTGTGGGAAGTAGGGCACCTTAGGTGTCAAAACTATCTCACGAGCTATGAACTTGTCTTGTGGGGATGCACATCTAATTTGACTATATTGATCTTGTTTTCCTATGTCTAGAGATATGATTTATGGGTTTGGAACTATGTGATGAGATATGACTTCTTGTCTTGAAACCCTAGCCTTTGTGCTTGAGACCTAAAAAGAGGTTAGCAATGATTGGGTTGGAATGCCTCACCGCATGACCCTGTTGATGTGATAGGCGTTGTGCTACATACCACAACTTCAAAGAGGAATCAAGTCACATGTTAGTTTTCCCAAACCTATGATGAGATACATGTGATATAGAATAAGATATAGAATAAACAATAAAGATGCAGCCCTTAATTCATTCCTCACAATTGTGCAACATGCACTTATATTTCAAATTTTTCTCATGGTTGATCCTGGGAAACAATATAGATTTCATATTTCAATAACTTCTTGTTGTGATGGGTGCTCTAAGGAAATGAATTGTTTAGTGCTTCTTCTTGACCTTCTTAGGGTGAGAGAGTGGAGGATCCCCTAGATGTCCCTAATGAGTTAGGGTGTATGTTTATTTATATGTGCCCATTTGTATGATTTCCCGCTCAACTGACCCAAAGGTCTATTGGAAGCAACGAGGTGATTGGGCTTGTATTAATGTAGAGGCCCTAATTCAAATCTAACATGGTCATGACTATAAATAGATCTCATAAATATATGAGGCATCTTTGATAAAAAAGGAAATTACCACCTAGGACAACAAAGCTAACTTACCCTTTTGAACAAGTGAGCGTTAGAAGTGTAAGGGATAGGTTTGTGGAGGTTGGACAAGTTCATGGCCAAACTTGTGTTGGACCTACGAACCTATCTAGGGTGTGAAAGGAATCAGGTCTGAGACAAGTGAAAGTTTGTATAGATGTTTTGTAGCATGTGCAGTGATTCTTGAGGAGCTTAGTTGAAGAATATGTAATGTCCCTTTCCGTAATGCCCCGTTTTCCAAGCTATTCACTATGGAAGACCTTATGCCCATTCCTCTTCCTATGGGCATCAAGGAAGGAGCAAAGGAGGGGAACTTGCCATGGTTGTAAATGATGTACCTTTATAAATAATTATTTTATTTACTAATCATGGCATAAGAATGGTTCGACTAGGGGGAGAAGACTTAACAAACAAAGCAAGGAGAATTTGTATTTCTTCATTATAAGGTCAGTCTTCTTAAGCGAAGAGTAAAAAGGGCATTAAGAGGTCGGCCATGAGGATTGGGCTTCTAATTCATCCTTGGTGCCAAAAAGGAGGATATACAGGTGGATTGAATGGCCTAAGAAAGGTTATGCATGTTTATTTCAAAGATTGATATCTTGGTGATGAGACCAAACTAAGTCTCATCAATGCACAAAATAACACTATTCCTTCTCTTATAAAGTGGATTTAGATGTAGTCTTAAGAACTAGATAGCTTATTTAAGATAAAATGTAGAATATATTTGATATATTTTTGAAAAGTCCATTGCAATCTAAATGTTTTCATTTCCTAATATTTCTTGTAAGTTGGAGTGCAATATTGTGTATGAAGCAGGCATCTGAAAAAATTGAAAGCTAAATCACTTTAGAACACTTTGGACTATTCATAGAATGTGTTCCAATAAGATCAAGACTCACATAGCCAAGGGGAATCACATGGTCAAGCATTGGGACTCGCTTGAGAATCAACACCGGACTCGCTCTTACTAAAGTTGCGAGACCTCGAATGAGAAGCGGGAGAGGTTTTGTTCCTCTCATTATTGCTATAAGGAAAAACCTTTCTCCATTTTTACCCAACAATAATGGTTACAAAGATATAAACATTTGAAGAAGGTTTTCAAGCGCAGGACTTGCACTATCAGCATTGGACTCACTCTAACTAAAGTTGTAGACCTTCAAATGAGAAACTAAGAAAGGTTTTTGTTCCTCTTAGTGCTAGAGGAAAAACCTCTCTCCGTTTGTACACAGGAATAATGGTTGCGAAGATATCAACATGTGGAGAAGGTTTTCAAGCACAGGACTCACATAGTCAGCACATGATTCTCTCTAACTAAAGTTGTAAACCTCGAACTGAAAAACTAAGGGAGGTTTTTGTTCCTCTTATTGCGAGGAGGAAAAACCCTCTCGTGTTTTTCTGAGAACATCAATAATTGAGGAGATATCTTCATTTGAAGTTTTAACAAAATAAGGTTGAAGGCAAATAAATAAGACAAAAAACACAGGTTCAGTAGAACTACAATATCTCCCTCATTTCTCAACGAAAAGAATAATTTCAAAATGTTCTAGAAAGCTTACAACGAGCATGAAACCCATAAAACGTTTGAAAATATTCTTCAAATTGAATGCAGGATAATGATCGAGAAAATTAGGGATGAGAATATGGCGGGACAATTGTCATGTTGAAAGATTCAATCATGCAAGAGCAGACTTGGCAAGTGGAAGAGGTAGTTCAATATAGAGTTGTAGTGTTTAAATAAATATATTCCACATTTGTCTCCTTGGTAAGTGGAAGAAGTAGTTAAGTGAAAAGGAAGAGGTAGTTCAATCTAGAGTTGTAGTGTTTGATTAAATCTCTTCCACATTTGTCTCCTTGTCAAGTGGAATAAGTAGCTAAATGCAAGTGGAAGTAGTTAAATATGGAGTTATAGTGTTTGAATAAATTCTTTCCACATTTATCTCATTGGAAAGTGGAAGATGTAGTCAAGTCTTTCCCAAGATTATAGGTAGGTAGTTCTATAATCTTGGAGTATTGACCAAGGGATGAGTTATAAATATCTCTCCAAAGCACTCAATGCAATGGTGGTAAAAGATGGATGATTTTTGTAACATCATTTCTGATTAATAAAATCTACAGTTCACGTATCTTGGCAGCAACTTATTTTTAGTTTTTTAACCCAAATTTGAGGAAAGAGCAAGGAACCACTCTTACCCAAGGAGGAGGATGGTTTATCATTTTATTTAGAATAGAATCATTATTGTTTTACTTTAATTATTTAAATTAACATTGTGTTTTATTTAGGATTTTGTTTGTGAAGGGTCACTTTCGGTTGTTTCTTGTCAATTATTTATTTCAATTTGTTAGATTAGATTCACTACAGTGCAAAGTTATTGAATTTTGTTTCAAGCATTTTCAATTCTTGAGCAAAGAACTGGAAAATCATTGTTTCCTTTAGCCCCTTTTGTAAATAGCCTTAGACACCACCTGGTTTTGACATTCTTTAAGATTAAATGTTGAGGATTGCAACTACCCTCGTCACTTGGGTTTGTGCACGACATGGCTTACTCTCCACTAAAGACGAAGATCTTTGGTGTGGTTCAACTTTGAGGCCGAAAACTTTCATTGGATCCTATTGGGGATGAAAAATCTCATTGGATCCTATTGGGAACTTAAACCCTCAATAGTCACAACACTTGGGTATGAAAACCCTCATTTGTTGCGTTCTTTGACTTCATCCGGAGTCACATGGGAGCTTTAAAATTCAGAATTTCATAATGACAAGGGTTTTTATCAATCTTAGGGCACTCTTTTTGGGGGCTTCCGCATTCATTTCCACTTGATCTACCCATTTGGAGATTTGGGATCTCTTTTGTGGGTTTTTGTGGTTGAAAAAATCTGATTCTAATTTTATTGGATAGCTGATATTTCGTGATCATGTTGAGCATTGATTTGTGTCAAACTCCAAGTATTGATGGAGTTATGAATTTTGAAATTTCAATTGTATTTGCACTTGAAATAAATTTACAAAATACATATTTGCTCCAGATTTCATCTTGCTATATTTATTGAGTATTTGGGATATTTCTATGTTAATTTTCAGCCCATTTTGCATGTGAATGATTGTTCCTAAATACAGGTACAACTTGCTGTTCTAGAGGGAATAAATTAATGTAGTAAGCTGATTTTGATACCCTAAAAGTGTAATTTCTTGTTCGCTGCTAGGGTTTCTAATATTGTTGGACCTGTTATAAAAATCTGATTATTTTCAGTTAGGTGTTAGTGTATTTTCATATTTGATTCTTAGGGTTTGTAGGCAAACCCTTATTTTATGTAAGCCATAGAAATGGACATTATAGTGGTATCGAGCTTGATCTTTCCCAAACTGACGGTTTCCTTGCAAGAAGATGAAAATGGCATGCATATAATTTTTTTGGTGATGCTAGACTCGAAAAGCTTTCCCTAGGGCAAGAAAGATTGACCAACACAATAGCTCATTTGATCCATACTATTCAAAATCCAAATGGTGGAAGGAGCTCTTCAAAAGAAGTCGATAATTCTCAGCCATCCAAATTGGACAACATTGTTACATGGTATAAGGATTTTAGGGCTTCGAGAAGATTCGTGATGCATGTCTTTTTTGCCGAGTTCATGGGAGTAAGCAAGGGAAGATCAAGGCCCAAGCCTAGGTCAAGAGATACAAGAGGAAGAATTAGGGGTCAGTAATGGAGGAATTCATAGTCTGCTCCTTGAAGAGGGAGAAATCATGGAGCTTAAGTCAAAGAAGGAAGAAGAACAATCGAATTTGTTGGGCATTGGAAGGAGCAAACCACGGGAGCCCTAAAAGCCCCCATCGCCATTACCAAAGTAAAGATCTTGACTGATTTTCATAATAGTAGCATGAAGATATCACGGTTTGATGAAATGTCGATGGATGAACCTAGGGAATTCATGGAGCATGATTCCCAAGGTAAAATTCTTTAATGTTTAATGATATTTCATTGGTTTCTAATGGGTGTTTGTGGCTAATTGTTGAAAAGAAATCAGATTTGCATAAGGGCAAAGAGCGATGACATTACGAAAGGGTATGTTCATGAAGGAAAGGCACTTCCGGTTCCTCATGAATATTTTCAATTTGCTGGAAATTTCCAAACAACAATCAAGGATGGGCAAATTGAGGGAGTTTATCACCTTGGAGTGAGTTCCGGAGATGTTCCAAACAAGTACCAACAAAAGAATGGTGGGATCCTTGTTGGCAGCCCAAGGTATGATGAAAAAAATCACATTTTATCTCCTCTTATGCCGCTGCCATACTTGTGTCATTATGGGCAGCTTGTTAAGAAAGATCACATGTCATGTTTGATGTCTGGTAATATAATTGGTGATGATGTGAAGAACTTGAGGAGTAACATATGGCACATAGATCTTTTCTTGCAAGACTATGTGAGCATTAAAGTTTGGGTTCGGTTAATCCTTTGAATTATAAGAAAGAGGAAGCCCTTGTTGAATTCAATGTTGTTACTCCCTGCATATGGTTAGGAAGAAATTTTATGGAGGATTGTTTGGAATTTGTTATGTATCCTAACAAAGTTGTGAAGGATTTACTCTAGAGTGTCCCTTGAAACCAAGTTCTACTCTCCATGGACAAGGAGTCATGGTTTTGATTGATGGGGCTACTCACAGTTTCATTGATGAGAGTTTGAGGGAAAAGGTGAATTTGAAGGTGGAAGACTTCAAAGACTTCACGGTTAAGAAAAGCAGGTTGGCTACTCTATGCCATGTACAAGGAGGTGCCCCCAACTCCTCTTCACATTGGGAAAACATGAGGTATGTGCTGAATTTTATTTGATTAGCATGGTTGGTATCTATCTTGTGCTTGGGGTCCAATGGTTGCACTCTTTGGGAGAACTCACTTTCAATTTCCAAAACATGGAAATAAGCTTTATGGATATGGGCAAGAAGGTGACACTTAAAGGTATCTCGCGATGGAAATTATCACTTTGTACATTCATGGTTCAAGGTAAGAGTTGTTTACATGTTGTGGTTGATGGATTCACAAAACATGCCCCATTTTGTACATTTCCAGCCAAGTATAATATCAGAGTAGCGCAACATAAGCATGGTAGAGTTACTTCATGGTTGAGTATTCATGCAAGGGAACACCAACAAAGTATGTGGGTGGTTAGTGGTGACAAAAGGAGTGTACTTTGGAGAACCATAGCTCAGAATTTCAGACTTGGTACTGTTGTCATTATTCATATCAGCCACCACATGATTTCATTTGCATGCATACAAGTGGGTAGGCAAGTATTTTCAGTCAAGAGATGGAACATTTTTCGATTGATGAATGTTTGGAGAAAAATTCAGCCCTTAGAGAGGTGTTTTCAATCATTACAATGCTCACATTTCCTAATTTTGCAAAGAGGTTTCAGTTTTGTAACTGCTGCTCCATTTTTAAATTGTTGGTTTTGATAAAATCAGATTATGAGTTTTTTCAAACTTAAACAACTGCAAGAGTGATCATTTTGAGGACATTAAATCATTGGAAAATAATGGTAGATGGTTCCAGCTGAAGAAGACAACTACAACCAACATAGCTCCAAATTGGGTGAAAAATTAGGGGAATTATGACTATCATACTTTGTTTCCAGCCATCTACAATCTGATTTTTAGAGAGAAATGCACAATTATAGTTGTTTTTGGAACAATATTATTGAAGTATTGGGATTCCATCATTTGGATGGAAATTATGAGATGGTGGCAAGAAAAGGAAGGGAGCTAGCTATCATGTCTCTAAGGCATGATGAGGGGACTGTAAAAGTGTTGTTAAACACTCTTGTTTCCTTTGATATGTTTGCTTCATGTGCATAAACATCAAAGAAGGAGCAACTGAAATTCATTTGGGATCAAGCATGTGTGTTTAGGACAAGCAAATTTGGGAAGGAGGGGCTGTAATGTCCCTTTTCCATGCTAGTCACTATGGAAGATCTTATGTCCATTCCTCTTCCTATGGGCATCAACGAAGGAGCAAAAGAGGGGAACTCATCATGGTTGTTAATGATGTACTTTTTATAAATAATTATTTTATTTACAAATCATGGCATTGGAATGGTTTGACTTGGGAAGAAGACTTGTCTAAAAAGCAAGGAGAATTTCTATTCCTTCATTATGAGGTTGATCTTTTAAGTGAAGATTAAAAAGTGCATTAAGAGGTCGACCTTGAGGATTGGGCTTCTAATTCATCTTTGGCACCGAAAAAAGGAGGATATAAAGGTGGATTAAATGGCCTAAGAAAGGTTATGTATGTTTATTTCAAAGATTGATATCTCGGGTTTGTGCACGGTGGGCCTTACTCTCCACTGAAGACAAAGACCTTTGGTGTGGCTCAACTTTGAGGTTGAAAACCCTCATTGGATCCTATTAGGGACGAAAACCCTCAATAGTCACAACACTTGCAGACGAAAACCCTCATTTGTTACATTGACAACTTCATCCAGGAGTCACGTTCGAACTTTAAAATTTAGAATTTCAGAATGGCAAGGTGTTTATCGGTGCTTAGCGAACACATTCCAGCTAGGGCACTCTTTTTGGGGCTGCCACACTCATTTTAGCTTGATCTACCCATTTGAAGATTTCCGATCACTTTTTCAATGGGTTTTCATGATTGAAAAATCTGATTCTAATTTTATTGGATAGCTGAAATTTTTATGGTCATTTTGAGCATTGGTTTGTGTTGAAACTCCAAGTAATGATGGAGTTATGAATTTTGAAGTTTCACTTGTATTTGCACTTGAGTATCATTGGATTTATTGAGTATTTGGGATATTTCTATGTTAATTTTGAGCCCATAATGCATGTGAATAATTGTTCTAAGTCTGGTACAGCTCCTTGCCCTAGAGGGATATTAATTAATGTTGTAAGTTGATATTGATACTCTAAAGTGTAGTTTCCAGTTCGCTGCTAGAGTTTCTAATATTTTTGGACTTGTTATAAAACTCGATTATTTTCAGTTAGGTGTTGGTGTATTTTCAGATCTTATTTTTAGGGTTTGTGGCCAAACCCTTATTTTCGGTTTAAGTCCTAGAAAGGGACATTACACTTTCTCCCGTTAGTTCCACGAAAGACCTTTTGTAATGTCCCTTTCTAGGGACGAAACTGAAAAACAAGGAAATAACACAAACCCCAATCTGAATTAAATCTGATTTTTGGACCAGCAAACTGAAAATTAAATCAATATGGTACAGCAGTTTGATTTTAGGAACAACTTGTAAACAACAAGATTTCACCCAAATAACACCCTTAAACTCATCCACAATATTTATAAAACTTTTAGGGATACTTTAAAACAATTTCCACCATGAAAATCAAGCAAATACTCAACTGGAAAATTATTTATTAAAGAAGTACAACTAAGAGAAATAATCAAAATGGAGGTTTCCAAACCCCAACAATGACCAAATTATGATTT
This sequence comes from Taxus wallichiana var. yunnanensis, assembly GCA_018340775.1. Lineage (NCBI taxonomy): Eukaryota > Viridiplantae > Streptophyta > Pinopsida > Cupressales > Taxaceae > Taxus > Taxus wallichiana. The sequence goes on from CM031238.1 coordinate 363,627,146, forward strand.
TAGCCTTATAAATTATGCCAAGTCTGAATATCCAATAATAAATGAGTTTCATGCCCTAGAAGGCACTTAAAATGACTTCAACCCTAGTCGCTCCCTAGGAGAGGGACTCCAAATCATGCAAAAGCTCTTTGTAGGTCTTCTTCTTGATGCCCTAGATATAAACCAACAAGAGGATCTTCAATATTCTCCTTCACACCACCCAATTTGGAGAGTTTTCGTTCTCCAAATGCCACAAGGAAGGTTGTCGTCCTCCTTGGATGCCACACTATGGATTTTCGCCCTTAGTGGAGTTGGAAATAGAGCAAACAGCCCTAGAGTCCAAATAGATAAAGTATATATGTCAAAAATGAAATACAAATGAACCCCTTTCCTCTTATACCCTTTGGTTGGCTCCGGGAGTCATAAGGCGTAGGCCGACCTCTTAAACTTGTTTTATCTTCTATCTCCATGTTGGAAATTCTCCAAGCTTCCCAACCTCTTAATGAGATTTACTTTGTCTTTTTATTTCATGTTGGGAGCAGTATAATCCCCGTCGACCTGCCTTAGGGAGTGAAACACTAAAGAAAAACATTAATAACGATAGAAGAAAATAAAAATGAAACCCAAGGACTTCCCTTGTGCAATTCCTTCTTGGCCACAAGAAGAGGAATGGCAAGAAGTCTTCAGATTGCTGCTAGTTTGAAAAAGGGGACGTTCTGATCCTCCTTTCCCTTAAGTAATTGAAAGCTTATTTGTCTAAGTATCATCATATTAATGTGAAGGAACATGTAGCGCTCCCATAATCTAGATCCCGTGCTGTTAAATGAAGGAGCTTAAACCCAAACAAACTCATACCTCTACTGCCCTCCTCATTGAAATCCTCTTTATCTCCCTTTTCAAAATAACAATGACATCTTCTTTGGCATGCTCAGTTGTGTCAAAATCCTTCCAAACTGCTGTAGTTTCTGTCCTAGAGCAAGGAATGGATGAATAGTCAGTTGGACCAGCTATTCCTCTTATCACAAGACTCAAATCAGATTGTGGATAGGCTGGAAACAATTCACCACAGCCATAAATCTCATGGAATCTTATCCAATTCAATGCTATCAAATCTGATTTGTTTCTTCCTTTCAGTTGTAGCCTTCTTCCCATATCAACCCATGATGGAATTTCCTTTGAAAATATAAGTTCATAGCTGTTCATGACTGCTAATGGCAGTCCCAAATCTGATTCTTGCATGTTCAACCTTAAGACAATGGTATAACAACTATCAAACTGAAATCTTATGGAAAAAGGCAAATTCATGAGTAGTGTAGGGACTGAAAATTGTCTTACATAAGCTGGAAAATGAAGATCAGCAAGTCTATGGTTGAAATCAGCAGACATATTGGCCCTTAACTCAAGATTCTTGCAACCCATCCTTGTCCCAACTTGGCGTAGAAGATGGCTTTCAACAAGAAAGCTCCAATTTGCTCTTAATTCTTCAAGTGTTCCCCACATGGAGGTAGTATTGTGCATGCCTGGAACCAACCGAAAATTATCACCATGAAGCACCTTACCCAAGAGTAGACCCTTGCTAGCCTCTATGCATTGAATGCCCTGAAGATATGCCTCTTCCTTCTTCATGCTAGCCACATTGTTACCTCGCTGATTTGGGTTTGGATCAGAACTTATGAGTGCTGGTATGTAAGTATAACAACCATACTTTGCCCAAAATTTTGTCCCAAACAATACCAAATATGTTGGAACATTGGCCTTAATTGTTCTCAATGAGTGAACCCTCTTACACAATTTCAAATGAAAAGAATGTCTTCAAACCTGCCCCTCTATTGTTGTCCCAAGAAGATATGCACAGCCCAACAAATGAAATTGGGAAAAACATCTCATCACGGTTGTAGCATTGCATTTCATTACTCAAATTCAGAATTGTAGTGGCCAACAAACATCTTGTGAGAGTTACCCTTACCTTGTCAATGTCACTAGAAGAAGAGCACCACTTCCTTGTGATCGAAATCCACTTGGTGGTTGCAAATAGAATGTGGAACCAACTAGAAATAATAGTCACAAGGTCTAAAACAACTCCCATAATGATTCAGGGTTCATGATCCACATTTTCCAAACTCATCTCATTCATGTTAGGAAGATGACTTACACCCCAAAGCTCCCATGGAATCCATGTCTCATTAAGCCTTCTTGCTAGGTGTGTTTTAGAGATCCAATCCCAAACAATAGCATGATTTATTACTCCACCTTGGTTCATGAAAACTGAATTATTGCATACCTTGTAGCAAGCTGAATTTATATTTTCAGTGGATGCATTATCCATCACCTTCACATACATCCAAAAGTGGCAATCTTGAAAGTAACTCGAGTCCCACAAAACCATAGCAAGATGTTTCATACAATCTTGAAAATAACATCTAGTTTTCTCACCATCTTTACACCTTAGGTATTCAGCTAGAAGTATCTTCTTTTGTCCATTCCATGAGATCTTGTCTTCATGTGTGTAACTAAGTTCCCAAGAGTGTTCTATTAACTAGAACAATGATCCTTCACCACGTGGTTAGAATGCACAACAAACCCTCTATGATTACTCATAAGTTTCCTTTTAATACAAGTACAAGAAATGATAGTTACTTTGATCTTCCAAAGACTACCCATGCCAAAAGATTCTTGGCCTTCGTGTCCCTAGATTTCACCCTGAAATGCTGGGACTACCCTATGTAAAAAAATCGTACTTTTAAAATAATGGGTTGTTTTGTGTTTTTATTGCGAGAAAGTTTTTGTAATGTGTCAAGATATTCCCAAGGAGCCATATTATCCATTTTCGTCAAATACCCAGATGCCTAAAATTGTTATATTCTTTCGTCGGGATTTGCCTGCGGGAAATTTGTATTTAATTATTTTGAGCCCCGTTTAAGGCAATTTGCGCTCTGGTTTAACCCTGTTGTGATTGTATATATCGTTATTCCAGTATACCAGTAGGGTTTTAACCAAGAATGAATCTTGGGCTTTATTTGTAACTTCTAGCAACGTTTTGTGTTTGTGTTTTTTCCATTTCGTTTTTTGTGAAATTTCTCTGGATCAATTCCTTCGCCGGTTTGGCCTGATTCTTGGCCTGGAGTATCTAGAGATCACATACGCACGTTGTGCCAGAAGGAATTCGCCATTAGAGGTCTGGTTCACTAGCAAAAGACGAAGTCGTGCACCAAAAAGTCTCTTCTGGGCTGGCCGCATTTTTGGAAAAAGAAGGTTTGAAGTAGATCATGGGATTTTGTTAAAGCGGGCGGTGGGACTTTTGTACCTACCTAGCAAGGTACTTTTTCCCATGGAAGCAATGCCACTTAAGTCATAATGGGAAAATTAGAGGCAGCAGGTAGGTGGGAATTTCTTACCTGCCTTGCAGAGTAAAAATTCCCATTGTGGAATAAAAGAAAAATCACTTAAGTGAATCATGGGATTTTATTACCTGCCTTGCAGGGTAAATAATCTCATTATGAAAGTCAAATCACTTAAGTGAATCATGGGATTTTCAGGGCTGCCTTGCAGGGTAAATAATCCCATTGACATCTGACTTTTAAACATAGAAATTCTTTATTCCAAAAAGTGTGACCCACCTTGGGTGAATAATAAATGCATTAAATAAATATTTGTTAATATTTATTCACCCAATTTTGGCGCCCAGGCTTGTGGAAAAGTCAACAGAGGGTAAAGGACAAAAGGTGGTTGAAAATAGACTATTCTAAAATTAAATAAATAATATTTATTTAATGCAGCCCCTTTATGTCAAAAAGTGCGCCCCTTTTGGGAGAGATAATACTTTTTAAAGTATTAAATGATTAAATTAATTCCTATTTTCAGTGGCTAAGGTCAAAGCATACTGTGAGGCTTGAGTTAAGTGGAAGCAGAAGTCTAAAATTAAATAAATTTAATTTATTTAATGGCAGCCATAAGCATGCACAAAATAGGTGCCCCATTTGAAGAGTGAAACTTATTAATTAATTAATTAATTGTCAGGAATAAGAAAGGCATTAATTAATTATAGAACCATAAGAATTATATAAGCAGGGGCTGCCATAAGGATGAATTAGTTAATTCACAGGCAGAGAAGTGCAGCCCAGGAGGAAAAGTGCGCCCCATTTGAAGAGGATTTTTCTCAAAAGAAGGTGAAATTAATGTTGAAAGCTTTTAATATTGGCGCAAAGGTTGAAGGAAGTTGATTTGTGTCCGGAAAATTGTTTGCATAAGTGATACAGTGCTCAGGTGAAGTTGGTAAAATTCATACTTGCTTTGCATGCAAATAAAACATCAATTTTTGGGGCAGCAGGCTTGAATTATGCAGATTTTTATGATTAAAATCCATTGTTCATGGTCCGGTTGCCATCTTTGTCTAAATTAATTGTAGGAATTAATTCAAGTGCTTTACAAAAGAAAAGGAGCTTAAATCAATGTCCAATACATTGAATATATCCTCGAATCTAAAGAATTATCCAGATCTACACCAGTTTTGAAGAATTCGGCCGAGTAAGAAGAAAAAGAATTGTTCAGACAAAGATTGCTCCAGCCATGGCATGCAAGGGGGATGAAAGAGAAAGCTCGGGCGGAATCATGCGTAGCTTCTAGATTTCTTTGAAGTCAATAGGCCCGAGATCTAGATCTCATAATTGCAAAAGCTTAAGGCCACAAAGGCTTCGTCTTCTTGTTTCTGATGCAGCCCATGTAGAAGTCAGTGCGTGGAAAATTTCTTCTAAGATCTTGTGCATGTGCTCTCCATCTTTCGGTTGAAGCCTTCATTGAAGTTGCATTCACTCGGAGTGCTTTCCAGATTTTTTAATTGCTCATATGCAATTAAAAATAAAAATGATGAGTTATTTACGGCGAGACATTGCACCGATGCATGTATATGGGGAGAAGAACTACAAAGCTTGAGGATAAGAGGAAGACAAGGCAAAGGCGGCACTCGTAAGCAAGTTTCTAGATCGGCTTGTTTCGAGATCAACCGCTTCGAGATCCGGTTTGGTGAGAATCAAAGGCAAAAGAAAGGACAAGGCTGCAACTTTCCTCTTTCTTCTTCTTTCTCTTATTTCCTCCGACAAAATAATTGAGCGATCAATTAAATTATACAACTTAAGTGATTGGTTTAAAAGCCATTACTTGAAGAAGTCAACTACTTGGAGATAGGTGATGAAGTGCAAAATAGAAGGTTCTATTTTGATTGCACATCATGCATGTCATGTAAAGAGGAATTTCGGGAGGAGATTGCAATTGTCATTTCCCACTTCAACATGTGTCGATTGACTAAAAGCTTCCGACTTGTAATTGTCTCTCTACCTTCTATAAGTAGAGGAAGAACCCTCGGGTTAATGATCGAGAATTTGTAAGCAGCATCCTTGTGTTCCAGACTTTGTGCTGAAACCCTTGAGAGCCACTTGAAACAAAGGAATATACAAGAGCAGATTTTTGAAGAACTTTGTGTCACGGTGTATTGTGTTTCTTGTTTTTATCTTAGATCTTTGAATAAACTTTGTGTTATTTTAGATCTAGATCTAGAGTTGCTTTTTCTTATAATTTTGTGTTTATATCTATTGGTTTCTTCTATGTGCATGCAATCAACTCTGCTATCTATTGATTGGGATGCACTTCTTCCCCATTTATTCTCTGTGTTAATATAATTCCCTTCTTCTATAAATTTTTCCTTTCTTAAGCATTAACTTACTTACTTTGTCAGTAGAAGCTGTACAACTATGGTTCATGAGTGAACAGTTAAAGTAAAACCCCATATAGATACTAGCATATTTTAATTAACAAATTTGACATGGGAGCCTCACTTTGGTAAATGAGGGAGATTTATCTCATGATTTGCCTTGGTTTTATGCTATGCAAAAAAATCTAGCCAATGAGGCCTTGAATAGAAGAAACAACATGCCCATAGTTGTCTCTAGTATGCTCCTTAGTGTATTTCCCATGATGACAAAAATATGGCAGCGACATAGGAGGAAACAAAAAATTAGAAATATGGTCATCATGGTCATACCTTGGGCTGCCCACAAGGAGCTCACCCTCCTTTTCCTTTGCTCCTTCAACAACTGAAGATCTTTCCGCCTTGACTCCTTCCATATTTTCTTGACACATGTATGGAACATCATCATGGTTCCCATTGAAGTCAAGAACATTGTCAATTTGCCTCTTATTGATTGTTGTTTGGAAAATTCCAGCAAGGTGATTATCATCAATATCAGCCAAAATTTTGGCTTCAACCACCAAATTCTCTCCACAATTTTGCAAATCAAAATTTTCTTTTTTCCTTGGCTCATGCTCCATGACTTCTTCCTCTTTCTTCGGAGATTTTGTTGCATCAAAAACCCTTTTTGGTTCTTCATCTAGCAACACCTTTCCATGTCCTTCAATGTGGTCTTCTTGGGACTCCACCTCAAAACCCTCTTACAGATCTGATTTTTCTTTTTCTTCTTTCAAGAGAAACCCCTTTGGGTTTGGCTCCTTGGCAAATTCTTGTGGTCTAGGGTTTAACCCTAACATCTTCATCCATGTTCCGGTTGTCCCTTTGTTGGAGCCATCAAATGTAGAGAAAGACATCTTGCCCAACACATTTTGTACCTCTTTTGGTCACGCACTTTGGCTTGGCTCGACTTAGACCTTCCTTTTCTTACCCCAATGAACTCGGCAAGTGAAATTTCTCTCGTATCTCCTTCGGAAGTACCATGTATTCCTCATAGTTTGCCGCAATGCTGTCTCATAGAGGGCCTTGTTCCCGCCCCCAGAAGGCTTTCTTCCCTTGGAAGGAAAGAAGGCCTAGTGGCTGATCCGTGAGTTGATCCAACGGGAAGGCCTAGTATTTTCTCCGGATGAGCTTCCTTCTCCATTATGAACCCTAGGTTCATGAACTCTCTGAAGGGTTAGGGCTAGCAAGTCCATAAAGTCCACCAATCTCACTTGCTCTTCGATGAGTTTGTCGATCTTGGCTTCCTGTGGATCTTGGCGAGCCACACTCTCTTCTTCTCTTGGCTGGTCTGATTGTTTTTCTCTCCTCTGATAGCAAATGAAACCCTTGTTTCCTTTTTGCATGAAACCCTCAAGATGGGAAGACCAAAACTACGATACCTTTGTAATGTCCCTTTTTAGAATTGAAAGCGGAAAACAAGAAAATAGCATGAACCCCAATCTGAATTAAATCTGATTTTTGGACCAGCAAACTAAAAATTAAATCAGTATGGCACAACAATCGATTTTAGGAACAACTTGTAAACAACAAGATTTCACCCAAATAACACCCTTAAACTCATCCACAATATTTATAAACCTTTTAGGGATACTTTAGAACAATTTCCACCATGAAAATCAAGCAAATACTCAGCTGGAAAATTATTTATTAACGAAGTACAACTAAGAGAAATAATCAAAATGGAGGTTTCCAAACCCCAACAATGACCAAATATGAATGATTTCAGCCTTATAAATTATGCCAAGTCGAATATCCAATAATAAATGAGTGTCTTGCCCTAGAAGACACTTAAAATGACTTCAACCCTAGTTGCTCCCTAGGAGAGGGACTCAAAATCATGCAAAAGCTCTTTGTAGGTCTTCTTCTTGATGCCCTAGATATAAACCAACAAGACGATCTTCAATATTCTTCTTCACATGACCCAATTTGGAGAGTTTTCGATCTCCAAATGCCACAAAGAAGGTTTTCGTCCTCCTTGGATGACACACTATGGATTTGCGCCCTTAGTGGAGTTGGAAATAGAGCAATCAACCCTCTATAGTCTAAGTAGATAGAGTATATATGTCAAAAGTGAAGTGCAAATGAGCCCCTAAGACTCCTCTTATACCCTTTGGTTGGCGCCAAGAGTCATAAGGTGTAGACCGACCTCTTAAGCTTGCTTTATCTTCTATTTCTATGTTTGAAACTCTCCAACCTTGTCGACCTCTTAATGAGCTTTACTTTATCTTTTAATTTCATGTTGGGAGCATTATAATCACTACCGACCTGCCTTAGGGAGTGAAACACCAAAGAAAAATATTAATAACAATAAAATAAAATAAAAATGAAACCCAGGGGCTTCCCTTGTGTAATTCCTTCTTGGTCACGGGAAGAGGAATGGCAAGAAGTCTTCAATTGGTGCTAGTTTGAAAAAGGGGACATTACACCTTTGGCCCATCCCACTTCCCACGGGCCCGAGGAAACAACACGGGAATTCATTAATATCATAATTATAAGTTGTTAAATATATCCATCTATTAATTTTAGGCAACTTTCTAATTGTGACATTATAAACTCAAGTTGGTGGGAATTTACTAGCGTGAACTTTAGAGGACAAAAGGAAGATACAAATGAAAAATAAAAAGAATGTTATTACTCCCAAAGGAGGTCGATCCTCACTTGCGGAATGTAGTTAAATTTTAAAGCCACCTTCCATTATAAAAGGGGTGTTTAGGGTGAGAAAGACACACTTGATCATTTTGATAATTTTCTTTCTTGGAGTTTGAGCATTCTTTCTCTTTCTCTCTCCATAGAGGACGAAAACCCTCTTGGAAGACCTATTGAGGAGGAAACCCCTCAAGAGTGGCTAGTTTGAGGACAAAACCCCTTAAACTTGTAAAAAGGTGATCTCACCCAGAGATTACATTGTGCTAAAATCAATTAGTAGTCATTTCTAGCCCTTCCCAAGGGTGGTGACCTGCCCTAAGGTGAAGATCGTTGTGTTCTAGAGCACAACGGTATCAAATTCTTGCACCATTGTGTTCTCCATATTTTTAGTAGTTGGATCTTCTATTTGTACTTGTGTTTGGGCTTGGAAACGCTTAGTTCCAGCCATATTTGTAAAGGGTATTCATTGTTAATTAATTCCAGCTAATAATAAAATTGGAAAAGGATATATTTTCCGGTGCTTTTCTCTTGCAATCATTTATGGCTTTGAAGAATAATATTTTGAAGGGAATCTATATTATTTCCAGCAAGTTTGTCGCTGATTGCTATCATAAAAAAATGTTTACAATCCTGTTGCTAGGGTTTGAGAATTTAATTTCAGTTTATTATTTGCATTTTTGCAAGTTCCTTTGGTGTTCAGATTCAGCCCAAAAGGGATATTACAATGGTGTCAAAGCATAATCCTCCCAACCTGTTGGGTAAACATGCAAGGCGGTGATAAGGAATTCCTCTTTTATCAAAGAAGGGAGAAGAAGATTTCAGGACAACAATCAAAGGGTTCCAAGGTGGCTACAAAAGAAGGGAAGCTTGACAAGATCGTGGAAGTGCAAGAAATATTGGCGGATACGGTGGATTTTCTAGCCCTAACCTTGCAAAATCTTCATGGAGCTAGGTCGCCTAATAGGCAGCCTCATAAGGCACCAGCTGCTAGGCCCTTTCAGCCCACCTTCCTTCCAAAGGAAGAGGTCACTCCAATGGTAGAAACAAGGCATTCAGTGGGTCATAACATTGGTGCCAACTATGAGGAGTATATGGCTCTTCTAGATGACATTCGTGATAGAGCGAGGCATGAACCTAGGGCAAAAGCACCACAAAGGGATATTCAGTATGCCTTGGGGAAGTTGACACTTTCCACCTTCGATGGCTCCAACAAAGGGACAACCCGTGCATGGATTTAAAAGCTAGATACTTACCTTTCTTTGAGGCCTATGACCGAGGAAGAAGCAATCAAGTTTGCAACCCTTCATCTTGAAGGAATTGCACATGAATGGTGGTACCATGGGTTGGTTACACAAGGGCACAACCTCATCCATACAATGAATTTTGTGAAAGAATCATTGAGAGGTTTGATAGGACTGATCCGGAGGTTCATTTTCGTGAACTAGCTCAATTGAAGCAACAAAGCACGGTGGAGGACTATGTGGCTGAATTTCAGAGGCTTTCCGTAATGATTCCTGATGTATCTGAAAAAAGACTCATAGTTTTGTTCATTGAGGGATTGGCTGAACCCCTCAAGGGTTTGGTAAGAGCATTTGACCCTTTGTCTCTTCAAGAGGCAAAAAAATCCTTGGACTTGGAAAGTTCAGTCCCAAGGACAGCTTGGCAGCCCAAAGCAACATTGGGGAGTGAGCAACCGAGGACAGCAACAAATGGACAACAAAGAGCACCCATTGTACAGCCCAAAACAACATCTTTGGATCAGCCAAAGAAATCATTCCAGCAAGGGTCAAACATACAAAAGGAGCTGCATCAAACAAGTAAAGGAGGATCCCAAACTGAGTTAAGAAGGAAGAACTTGTGCTTCACTTGCAAGGATCCATGGTCACCCGGTCATCGTTGCCTAGGTAAGGGTCAAGTACATTACATTGAAGTATTTTCAGATTGTGATGAAGAAGGGGAAGTTGAAGTTGAAGAGGTGACACCAAAACAAGAACCAAAAAGGATATGGACAACACTCTTGCCACTTTATCCGGTGCCCCTAGATATCACCCATTACGGAACCAAATATTGAAATTAGACAGAGAAGGAATTCATATATGCAAGCATGGAGGATGTAATGGAAACTCAAAAGAATTGTGAGGAGTCGCAAAGAAAAGCTTAGGCTGCTCAAGGGAAGCAACACTTACAAGAGTATAGGGAAAATAACCCTTCATTTTTGGTAAGAAAAAAGGAAGTAACCATGAAGCATGAGGCAAGGGATAAGGAAGCGTCTGTTGAGGAAAAGAAATTGAGAGTCAAATTCAAATTGTAAGGTGAAATTAATAATATTCAACTTGCTGGACTGTCCCAAACAGCCGCCACCAAGGAGTCAATCAATGGGGATATCAACAAAGAACAATCCCACTTTTGTCATCATCCAAAGAAAGGTAAAAGTCCTTTGATGTTCTATGATAATTTATTAGATTCTAATGGTTACCTGGGATAGTCACATGATGGGCTCAAATCAGACTTACTAAGGGCCTATAAGGCTAATATTAAGCATGAGATAAGGCGCCATTAGATTATTTTCTAAATGTCGTTCCTAACTCGTAAATTATGAGTCAAAAGAGTGTCGAAGGCAGCCCATGGTATAAGAATACCTTAGTTTTGTTGCATGTTGATATGACATTGTTGGTATGTTGCCCTCACACAACTGGTTGGGGAATGTGATCAGATTTCATGTTTATTATGTCCTCCTATGTCACCACTGATTGAACATCATTATGTACTTCATACTTCACAGAATAATGAGGTAAGAAGTAATTCTTGTTGTATGGATTCTTGGGCTCAATTTCAAAATTGTTTCCACATGTGGAATATAGGTGTTGTGTGGGGAAAATATCTGTTTGACGCATCAAGGCATGATGATAAGTTTGATTTTCCACTCCATGATTCCATGAATATGGAAGAGCTAGAGAGAATATGGTGGAAGGGAAGCACCTTTACTCTAATGTGTGGCACACATACTTATCATCCATTCAGGTGAAGGGTCTTCTTCATAACCAAGGGGTCACTAGGCTTGTAGAGAGTGGCACCATCTTACCTTGACTTGAAGGAAAATAGTTTTTGTCAATCCTCTTAGGAAATCATGAGGTATGTGATGAATTTTTGTGATTGAACTAGCTAATGATGAAATTGTTCTTGGGGTTCAATGGTGGCAAACATTGGGGGAGTTCACCCTCAACTATCATGATAAAGAACTGAAATTCAGTGATAAAGTTGAAGAAATCAGAATTCATGGCATGAGGGAAGAAGTGAATGTTGATGCAAATCTCGGGAATCACATTGTGAGCTGCTCTCTTGCATAACAACTAACTAGAAAAATATTATCACGACTGAATATGTCAAAAATCAGTTTGCTAGTAACATCATGGAAGGAGTTTGCAAGAAGGAACAACATAGGACAGTTGTTTTGGGGCAGCAAGTAAGGCACTTGCAATCAGAAAATTCTCCACAACAAAGGTTACTCACACTTGGTAAGAATGTTTATTACTATAAAGTGAATTCCGAAGAGCTTTGGGGTGTAAGTCATCTTTCTAACATGAATGAGATGAGTTTGGAAAATGTGGATCATGAACCCCAAATCATTATGGGAGTTATTTTAGATCTTGTGGCTATTATTTCCAGTTGGTTCCACGTTCTATTTGCAGCCACCAAGTGGATTTCGATCACAAGGAAGTGGTGCTCTTCTTCTAGTGACATTGACAAGGTAAGGGTAACTCTCACAAGATGTTTGTTGGCCACTACAATTCTGAACTTGAGTAATGAAATGCAATGCTACAACCGAGATGAGGTGTTTTTCCCAATCTCATTTGTTGGGTTGTGCATATCTTCTTGGGAAAGCAATAGAGGGGCAGGTTTGAAGACATTCTTTTTATTTGAAATGGTGTGTAAGAGGGTTCACTCATTGAGAACAATTAAGGCCAATGTTCCAACATTGTTTGGGACGAAATTCCGGGCAAGGTATGGTTATACTTACATACCAGCACTCATAAGTTCTAATCCGAGCCAAATTTTGAAGAGATTAGTTTGGGGCAGCTTGGAAGCATCTTTTGGAGGCCAAGGTAATCATTATGACAGCTGTTGCATTTTTGTTTTATACGTTGTCCACAACAATTTCAGCTCCCTATCCATTAGAGAGGAGTATCCAGCCATGAGGTTGAAGGGTTTGCAATCTACTATCATTGTTGATGTGTTTTCAGCTATTATAAAAGGATCCCAACCACTATCCTTTTGATTTTAGGGAACAAAATACATGGTTACAGCTGTGTTTGGGATAGTAGGAGGGAAATTGGGAACAACCAATGTTTGGACAGTATTTATGAGACCTTGGCAAGCAAAAAAGAACAACTAGTCATCATGTCCACAAAGCAAGAGCGGATGAAGAAGGTGACACATTTTTTCTTCCAATTTGCTTCATGTGTAGGTATATCAAAGGAGCAACTGAGTTTTACTTGGGATCCGGGCACTTGTAATTGCTAGGGGACAAGCAATCTTGGGAAGGGGGGACTGTCGTGTCCTTTTTTGAAGGCTGTGTAATATCCCCTTGTGGGATATTAGTAATATATTATCATTTACTTGCAAAAACCAACAACTTAGAAGATAAACCCTTCTAGGATTACCTCAACTAACCCTAGTGTCAGCTACAATACAACCCAAATGGGGTTGGAGTGAGCCAAGGTGAGGGTTTAGATGGGCAATCCAGTCGGTATTTATACTCCTTTTTCCAATATACTTTTGCAGAAGTAAAATAATAAATAAAACTGCTGAAAATCAATCAAAACTTTGAAAATCCATAACTTTAAAAATATTAACTCTTTTGATATGAAACCAAGTGCAGCGGAAAGGGAAAATTATGAGCTTCAATCCAAAATTAAAATCAGATCTTTTCACACACTTGAAACCCCTCAAAACAGCTCCCAAAATCCCAAACCCAGTCGCTAGGGTTAGGGTAAAATCTGCAATACAATTTCTGCACTTTTCTCTCACTTTAAGAGTCAATAAAATGCAGTTCCAGATCTGCAATTAATAAATCCCAACAGCAGATTTATAAATACTGAAAAATCACTCCAAAATACTCTTAACACATGCCCAAACAAGTCGACTTCATTAGATAAAAACCAGCAGCATGTAATGAAAGATAATCATCATAAATCACACTTCAAACCCTCAAAGCAAGCTCATATCATCTCCAAAAAATGGCGCCTTGTATATATATAATGAGAAATGATTGCAAAACTTATTACTTCAAGCTTTCATGGGCACACACACTTCACAAATGGTGGTGTTAATAAACACCTTTTATTTTTTATCACAAGTGGGCATACATCCCTTCTCCAAGCATGAAGATAAGTTTTTATAAACCGTCAACATGCCAAAAAAGGAGTAGCCATATCTCTTTTATAGCTTTTGCTTGCTCATCCTCCAAGGTTCTTCTCCATCTTTGGCGCCATCATCTAGGAGGAAATATCATTAAAAAATGTGCCTGAAAGTCACCAACAACAAATATTAAATGCATAGGGATATTAAAAAGATGCTCATATGGGTCGACCCATGCTTAGGAATAATCACTTTATCTCCAATATTAATTATTAAATGCTTCCAGGAAAATGCGACTTGCCTAGTCACCTGATTTACCTTTTAAAATATGTTTTTATTATCTCTAGGTGAAGTCGAACTTCCCCTTTTATTTTGATTTGCACAATTTATAAAATTTCATTTTAAAATTATATGTGCAAATCGATTTTACCTTCTTTTTAATTTTTAATAGAAAAGGGGGACATTACGAGTTGATTTTTGAAGACCTTAACCCATTCTTCGTCCCGTGGGTCTAAGGAAGAAAGCAAGGGGAAGATCGGATTATATTTTTATTGTTGTTTAAGTAGTTATTGTTATTTTTATCATGTGTCCTATTGGGAAGCCTAGTGCTCCAAGACTTAAGTAGTTAGAAAATAAAAATATTTTGAGCATGTAGGCTCCAAATACTAGTTAGATATTTAAAAGTACTTTACTTAAGGGGTCGGCCATCATTTTTGCATTGTAGATCACTCCTTGTGGTTATAAAAGGAGGTCACTTGGTCATTAATGAGTCATGTTTATGGTGAATTTTCGTATCTTGGTGAAGGATTGTTTGTGAAGCACCTTTTCCATCTCTCTCAAGGACAAAAACCCTTGTGGAGAAGTTGGTGTGGACAAAACCCCACACTACACTTGGTTTCATACACTTCATTGTTGGTTATAACTGATTTATGCCCTAAGCGACTTGCTTGGGAGAGTGTTTTGGGTGAAGTGGCTGGTTTTTATGTGAACAAATTGCATGATTGGATTCTCTATAATTTCTAAAGGTGAAATCTTCCATTTCTATCAATTGTTGAGTGTATTTGAATGGTATTTTCAGTTTTGGAAATTATTATTTAAATTTGCAGTGGATGGGTTGCATGATAAATTAAAAATAGCACTTGTGGGTTTCTAAAAATCAGTTTTCTTGCATTTAACGATTGTTGGTTATTTATTATAAATTCTGAGCATTTTTCCTAAAGGTTTGAGTGAGATTTGTGCCTAGAAAAGTGTGTTTGACTTCTCCTAAGAGGTCGCCACCCTAGGAGCAAAGTGTTGGCAGCGTTTAAGGGTTTCAAAGTGAATTTTCAGTCATCTACAATCTGCCCTAGTTCTGATTTCAGACCTTCACAACCAGCTTTGGGTCATTTCCGGAAGTCCCCAAAAAGGGACATAATAATCCCTCGTCATGACATATATATCAAATTCCTATTTTCTTCCATACTAATACATGATACCAATCAAAATTAAATTCGTATACCCCTTAGAATTTGAGGACCTAACAACAAATTTGACTTACTTCATTTTTGGACTTATGACATTATAGCCAATATGTATGTCTTATTCTTGGATAACTTTGGATAACTTTGGCTTGTATCAACATGGATCATCCAAGCCTTTGTTGTGAATACATGGAAACCTGATTGTACTACAATCACTATGAAATCCACGTTCAAATGATGTCCAATCACTTGCTTTGAATCATATTAGAATTCCCCTTGGTTCTAAATGATTGCGAGTACATAACATATTTTTGAGTTATATTTGCTTAAATACTATGTTGCCGTGAAATGAAACGGGTATGGGTACGGGTACGAAATGTGGAAACGCCAATTTTCAAAAAACCTTGGGTACGAAATGTTACGGGAAACGTCCGTACAATATATATGCATAATACTCATTTTATAATTGTACTCCATGGACCATAAGAGATAATTGATAAAACACTCAAAATATTTTGTATTCATTGAAATTTGAAGTTCTAAAGATTCATCATTCAACATGGTTACAATTTCAATGATTCACATATACATGATAATAATCTAGATTCTAGAATATATCATCTAGATTTTCCTCATAATCATCTCCATGAACACCACTGATAACTCCACTCCCACTAGCTCCACTATCCATCCCTTGTGCAAAAGATCCCGATTCTTCTTCATCAATACCAAGTAGTGAAAGTTGGCTAAGAGTAGCAGCAGAAGCATCAAAGTCACTAGTCTCAGGATCAATATCCCAAAGTTTGTTGGGACCTCTAATATAGCCTTCAGTCTTGTGTGATAGGATGCACAAATTGGAATGTACATACACTAAATCCTCAGCCTTCTTGGATGCTAACTTGTTCCGTTTGGCTGAGTGGATGAAGGTATATGTACTCCAATTCCGCTCTGTTGAAGAATTGCTAGCCACTTGTTAAAAAAAGAAGTTAGAAATTTCCAATTAGTAATAATATTAATTTACTAAGAAGTAAGAACATACATTTTTAATTAATAAACAAACTTTTGATTTCATTTTAATATTTTATACCTATGAGAGGATTTTAATGGCAACAGGTCATAGGTACTTGGCATCATGGCCATGTACATACCACCACATGACTGGGGTCAGGTTGTACTTGTCACATAATGTGTCCATTTCACCCATGCTACCATTAGATGAAGAGACAAAGACCCCCATTTCATAGTGGACCGCACTAGCTATGGATCAGGAAAAAGCCTCTGGAATGTTGTCTTAGTTCCATTTGCAACTTCTTGGTCATTATATGGTGGTTGCCTATCAGGTAGCCCAAGTATTTCACTGCTATAATATTTGGGATTCAAGGCATAGGCAAGGAGATGCAATGGGGTGGTCATTTTATTCCACCTTCTCATGATCACGCTCTTAACTTCATTGTAGAAGTTTTCTTCAGGATCTTGCTCTTTTTTTTGTATGATGTCTCTAATTTTTTCAAGCATAGAGTCAATGCCATCATAGATCTCCCCTATGCAAGTGTGATCTTTGTCTGCATATCTAATCATGGATAAAATAGGCTCAATAAAACTGAGCAAGTATGCAACCTTTGCCCACCAATCATCAAGTATATGTGCAACCTTTGTGATCATCAAGTATCAATGATTTTATTTTGATGGCTCATTCTGTGTTTGCTTGCCTCCACACGGACCAAACATCATCAATCACCATATTGCATAAGGCTTGTTTTACCTTCACAAGTCATCTCAAGATGAGCGTGTGAGAGGAAAATCTTGTTTCAAAGCAACCTATTAAAATAAATTAAAACAAGTTAATAAAATATAAAATTAAATTTAAAAGAAATTCAATTGATAATTTCATAGAAAGTTAGCAAATAAAAATTAGAAACTAGTAAATTGTTCTCTTACCTTCAACAACTCCAACCTTGAGAACCTCCTAAAGATAGCTTGGGACATATGATGATTTGTGACAAACATTTGAATCTCATTTGCCTCTGTATAAATTTCCTCTATCCATGGTATTTTGCCAATCTTCTGCAGCATCAAATTCAAGGAGTGTACTGCACAAGGTGTCCAAAATATGTGCTCATATCTCCCCTCTACAATCACCCTGTTGCTCTACAATTTTGGGCATTGTCCGTGATGACTTAGATGACGTTTTGAGGGCACACTGACTCAATAGCCTCAATCAAAATATTAGCAATAAATTGAGCATCTTTCACTTCACCCTCACAATCAATGGCCTTTAAGAACATTGCCCCTTTAGGGCACTGATTGCAACAATGTTGATTAGGGGTCTATTTCGGGCATATTTCCATCCATCTAAAATAATAGATACCCCTAAGTCCTTCCATGAATCCCTAATTGACTACAAAAAAGTATGTACATGGTCCACTTCTTTCACCAACAATGATGTTCTCACCTTCTCATAACTAGGGTTTTTATACCTTTGTGGTGCATCATTAATACCTCTCACCATTTGTTGCCAATATGGTGACCACAACATTGAAGGGCAGCCCACATGCATAAATGCATCAAGCAACCAACTCATCAGCAATTTCCCTTTTCTCATTTGCAAATGCTTGCTCTAATGGACCTTTGGTTCTCTTTCGTGACAAGCTCTCTTCCTCTAATGGAGTTTCATCTTCAAGTGGTTGTGTTGGAGGTTGAATAAAAGGATGGTTTGATGGGGTGGGTGGTTTTTTTGAACCCCTATTTTGCAAAGGAACGGTTTTAAATCTAGCTCTTGAAGCTTGCAAATCAGCCTCCTCTTGCTCTTTCATATATGCCAAAATATGTTTCCTTTCAACCTTGGAACATTTTCTAATCCTCATTCCCATTTGCCCCATTAAATGAGCTTTGAGTTAGGTATATGAGGATTTGAATTGTATATTGCAATGATGGCATATCCAAACTCGAGAGCCACCGCCAACAAGGTACTCCACCACTTGCACATGTCTCCAAAGAGGAGCTTTAGGATCTTGTTTTGTGGGATCCACACCCCCACTTTGGCTTGCTTCCCCATGCCCTCCCCTTGAAGCTGAATTGGATGCCATTTATGTTTTTATATCTTAAAGAATCAAACCTACTGATGAATTTTTTTTTTTAAATTAAATAACAATAAATAGAACTACACCCTACATATCCTATTTTGCTTTTGATCACCAAGTTCACTGTATAGGCGCGAGGTGAGAGCATACAGTGTTCGGATTTTTTAATTTAAAAAAGCAAAATAAACTTTTACGAAAAACAAAAAGAATTAAAGTTTTAAATCCTACACATCCTATTTTGCTTTTGATCACCAAGTTCACTATATAGGTGCGAGGTGAGAGCATACACAGAGTTCGGATTTTTAATTTTAATTACAAAAAACGAAATAAACTTTTTAAAAATAGCAAAAATAATTAAATTATTAAACCTTATGCATCCTATTATGCTTTTGATCACCAAGTTCACCGTATAGGCGCGAGGTGAGAGCATACACAAAGTTTGGATTTTTTAATTTAAAAAAAACAAAAAAACTCTTAAAATAGCAAAAAAATGAAACCCTACGCATCCTATTCTGCTTTTGATCACCAAGTTTACCATATAGGTGTGAGGTGAGAGCATACACAAAGTTTGGATGATATTTTTAATTTAAAAAAACAACATATACTTTTTATTTAAAAACACAAAGGAAATGTTACATTTTTTTAACATAGAGTTTAAAAATTACTAAATTAAAACTACATATTGATATCATGATCAATGATCATGAATGATGTGTGCATTATGCACACATCATTCGTGATCATTGATCACATTAACATTTTCTTTAAAAAAAAAACTTGAAAATACTTGGTTTTTCCTCCTTGAAGTTGATCCCTCCTTCCAAATCTGCTTTTAAATTCCTCTTTGATGCTCTTAGCTCTTAGTAGCACCTCCTAAACTCTTCCTTCAAGCTGCTCCTTGATGTCTCTTTGCTCTTCACAATGCTAAATGTTAGTTTAATGAAAACTGAATTTAGCAAGAGAAAAAAGAGTGTGATTTAGAATGGACCAAAGATGTCATTATATAGCTTTTAGGAAGTGTCTTTAGCAAGTTAGGGTAGATAGATTAGGTTTAGGTGCATTAAATGTAATTACTTTTCTTTTTTAAGTTTTGAAGCTTTAAAAGTGAAAAATGTGGCGGAGACATCCGGGAAACCTCTGGACGTTTCCGGAAACGTCCAAAAGTTTCAATGGCGTTTCGACCCACGTTTCCATACTAGAAATGTTTTCGAGCTGAAACGGGAGGGGCCTAGGCGTTTCCTGCCTTCACAACTTAAATAAAAACACATTATGTTCCATCATGATTTCAAAATTTGCAAATGTCTCAAGTACTTTAGATCCCTGTCTAGTCACTTGTTCTAAGTATGAATTTCTTGCCTGTTATTAGATTACTAGATCTTTCATATTCTCCATGTTGGAATTTGTAATCTATTTGACTGATCTATCCATATCCTCTCTCGGTGCTTCTACCATTAATATTTTTGTTCTCCTCATGTATGGGTAGTCAAAAATGGTGCATCTTATGTGTGGTTGTGAATTTAAGGGCTTGAGCTCATTCTTGAAAGCTTCTCAATGTCTGTGCCGTGTTTGAAAATGGTACATATATAAATCCTTGTACATCATTGGATGTCTCTTGAAGTTGCAAGAAATGTTCTTACCCAATATGCCATCTCCTCTTGGGCATTGCTACCCATGTTATCTTGCAGGCATTGGTGTGCCAGATAGGGTCTTCATCAACTCTCGCTTTAAATGCATGGATTTTTGTTGAATCTTGGTTTTGCTGATGTCAGTATAATATGATTCCACACTACACCAACCTCCTCCTCCCCACCAATAATACAACCAACACCCAACCACTTAGATCCACGCACATTGACTCTTCATACAAAATGGGCGAATGCTCCATATGATGTCCTCTCAAAGACATCCATTTCCATTTCATGTGTTATACAGGTCACAGTTTTGTATGTCTTGTTTGTTTCATAATTTAAGACAAATTTTCTGCAAGAAACAAAAGCCTAGTCCTTTGGTCAAGCAATTCCTGACATGTTTTGACGATGCCATACAAATGCACATGCCATAGACATCAAGTGCATATTTAGATGGTTGCAATTTAGGACTGCAATAATGTTCAATAAATATGTATTGAATCTTAATAAAATAGGCAATGTTGTTTATTATATTTGCTCCTAATTGCTCAGTGTAACCCAACATTTTTCAACATGCCTCTTGATATTCTTCAGTCGTGCCGTATGAGCCATGTAGGTAGGGGCCTTTTATGTTCCTAGCTAAGGTAAGTAGCTTCAACTACTTCCAAATTGTATTTGGGCAAAACAAAATTTACGAGGCATATAAGTGAAAGGCAATGTTGGATTCCTAAACTTCAGTTTTGTTTCTTTGCCAGGTGCACATACAACAACCATATTCTCTAACAGTTGAAATGAAAAAAAAATGAATGCTATCTGGCATTGCAATTGAAACCCATCCCACAGACATACCAGTATGCTAAACATTGGCAGTTTGTTCTCTTTAATTGGCATGGTTAGGTTGATTATGATATGTTTATAGCAAATCACAATACAGCTCATAGGAGATGGACTCTAAGGTGAATTTTCATTAGTTCAATAATTCTATATTATAATAATTGAAGGAAAATAATTTGTATGAACCAAAAATAAGAAAACTTCAAACCCACTATGAAATGACAACAACGGTTTTTTTAAATTTAAATTTAATCACAGGAGCTATGACATTTCTCTCTGAGGGTCAGTCACTGTGTAAATTACATGAGCTGGCTGTATTCCACTCTTTTCCTTAATGAGCGTCAAGTGACAAATATTCACTTTAATATTAGTGCTTTTTGGTTTCATAATCTTATTTTTATTCAATTTACTGAATCATTTTATTGCTTCCAACGTCAAGTACTCGAAAGAAGAGCTGGAAAAGAGGTGGAAAATACAGTAAGAGAATTTGAAAGCTATAAGCATGAGTTTGACAGAGATCGTATCAAAGAACAGGTAATACCAAGCAATTAAACAATTTTCTTCTCCAGTTTCTTTGCACCTGTGAAAGCCTTGATCAGATTTTCCTTTCTTCATATTTACTGCAGGCAGCGGAATTCCTAGAGGGAGAGAAAGTTTTGGAATGGTTACTGAAACATGCAGATACGGACGTATGTGACAAAAAGCACATGAGAATCTGAAGCTTCAATCCTCCTGTCATGATTAAGCCAATTCATCTGGTGAAACCGTGAGGCCAAAACAAATCAACTTGCTTTAGAGGATGGTTCTTTACTGGTGGGAAGTTATTCCCCACGCCCCATTCCTTGTAAATTTAGCAGCAATAATATGTTTCATCAGGGTTCCATTTCAAATGTTTTTGTGATATTTGGATCTATGGAAATACATTTGCCCGTGGCTATCCAGCATAAGGGATAGGATGCCCGATGTATGGCGTCACATACATGCCATAAAAACTATCATGTATCCTACCTGAAATATCCACCATGTATAGATATATAGAAATTTTAAGGAGTAACATCTAAAGATTTACCGCAGTGCAGTCAATAGAATGCTCCAGCCATACATGGGAGGTCACAGGTTCAAATCACAAACATTTTGGCACAAGTTAATAAACATACAGCACGCTAAATGCATTGTGTTTAACAAAAAAATTTAAAAATTCTCAATATAGAAAAGTTATAAACGTCCAAAAGTATAAGTAGTAGAATGGCATGGATGACTCTGGATGTATGGTCAGTGCTATATTGTAGGCTGGGTAAACGTTGACAATAAATTTAGTAGTGAAAGGTGTAAGAACCAAATTTTACACCCAAAAAAAAAAGAAAAATTCAAGGGGCTTCATTGAATCTCTAGAGAAGTTCTACGAAGAAAAATGAAATTCAAAGTAGAATGAAGAAATACAAGTTGTAACTTTGAAAGTAAAGCTTGAGACCTTTTACAATGAACTGTTATTATTTACAAGTTCATATCATAAAAGTATCAATTAGGTTTCTAAAAATAAATCAGCATAAATGTATAGATGTAGACACCACCTAAAATGACTCCTAGGCATTTAATATGACTCATATTGTATGAATTTAGAATGTTTGTGTACTTGTCGATTAATAGTCTAAATTAGGTGTTATTGGTGTGTTTGTGGGTTGTCATGTTTTCCCTTTTTCTCTCCCCACCTTTTTTTCTCTCAATGTCAAGAGTTTTGGGCAATGTGTGGAGTGTTGAGGATGTTTGTTGGGTTTTTAATGGCCCCTTTTTGAAGGGGTGCATTTATTTTTATAGTCCCATATTTTTCACTTTTTGTTATTTTATCGGTTATCATGCCAATAAGAGTCTTAATATGAATTCATTTGTCTATAAATACACAAGTATTGTAGTTCATTTGCCTTGAAGGAAAAGTAGAGACCAAAATATATTGTTCATAGTAAGCTATTGAACACTTGCAAGCATTCTAGATGAAATAAAGCAATCATTAAAGCATACAAGTTTATGATAGGCACACTCCACACAACATTGGTTTGCATGCTATTGGAGCTACTCCAATCATTGAGATTTGTTGTTTTCAATATTTCTATGTTTAGGATTTGACAAATATCAAGATTTGTCACTCTCTAGTTTACCACAGATCCCAAATCAAATCGTGTTTTCCTTGACTTTTAGGTATTGTGTTGCCTAATTAGGGCAAGAAGAAATATGGTTATTTGTTGGTGAGAGCAAAAATGGAAGACATTGCACGAGGTTTTACGAGATCAAAGTCAAGTGAACATGGTTGTCAAGTTAGATTAGGCATGTTTGCTATTTTGTGTAGAGTGCTTGGATATTGTGTATGTCATGGGGAGAATAAAAATTGCTCTTGGGGATTGGTCGATAGTTGTCAAATTTACGAGTAGGATCTTTCTCACTTTTGATTGTGCATTTCCATGGTCATATTTTTACAATTGTCACAAAATCACAAAATAAAATCAAATAAACCTAAACGTTACATGTTACCTCTCTTCTCTAGTTTGGAATTAACTAATTATGCTTGATTACTATATCAAACATATTATTTAGTCTCCGCTTAATTGAATGGCATTTATGTCACATTTTAGTTGTAATCCATTTGTCTATATTATTTTATTTTTTTGATCTTGTTTTATCGTGCATCCCTTTTAGGGTTAGATTTTGCTCAATCTTGTGATAGACTGAATTTTCATATGATTAATTTTCTTGTATGCTCCCTTGGGGTTATATTAAAAACCGGATTTGGCGCCCCTATTAGGGTTAGATCTTTTTGCATAGTACTAAGTTTGAATTTATCTATTTTTAACGTGGTTAATTCTATTGCATGCTACGAGATCCAATAACCTTAAATTCATTTTACTTGATTTGCTTTATCCTTAGTTTCTAGTCTTTTCCTTTTATTAAAATTTGTCGATTCTGGTGTGTTTGTAATGAGTGACCCCTTAAATGTCACTTTTCAAGATATCACAAAATATTTTATCAATGTCAATGTCTTTTCACAATAATGTAGAAGATGATTATGAGAGTGAGGATGCCATTTATGGAAGATTGGGAAAAATAAGTGTTATCCAGTAGGGTCTAGATAAGCATACAAATGATAGGGTGTATTTGGTGTTGGCTCCCTTTACATAAGCCCTCGTGATTATGGAAATTTAAATTTTATAAGAGAAACATCTAGTAAGAATCAAGAATTAGCCTCACAAATCAAGCTTGACAAATATGGATTGGACTTTAATGCTTACAACAAATTGTTTTTTTCAAGTAATTGATTCTTCGTAGAAGATGAGGAAACTCTAACACAAAGCATAGGGAATGATGTTGATTTAGACTCAATGTTATTATGTTGGAGACTCTTTGTTTCTTCTCTGAATGGAAATGATGATAATAATGTGAATTTAGGACCTTATAAAGCGGTTCTTAGAATGAAAATAAAGACCTTGATCTTGTGGTTAGTGTAGAAGAGGAAGACGAGGCTTAAACTATTGTAGAATTTAGAAAAATGACCACAAAACCCCTAATGAAATATCTAAGTATTGAAAAAATATACTCATGCCAAAAACGTCGTCCTAATGTGTTCACTTCTTCTAATCATGTCGGCACTCGGGTTCCTTTTCCTTAAATGATACTTCTTGTTGTTGCTCAACATCCCCCATTTTATGACTCCTTTTAAAATAGGGACCAACTTTTATTTAAAATAGTTGGCCACATGTAATACTTGAATTTACTTTTAAGAAGTGTTTCCTTATTTTCTTTTGCCCAAGTCTTTTTGCTTAAGTGCTTGCACTTGAAATTTGTTTGGTACTCGCACTTCCATTTTGCTAAGTACTTGCATTCTAACTTTGCTCTAATTTTTGCATTTAGACATCATGTCGTACTTGGGCATTTGCTTGTTGTTCATAGTCGGTAGTCAATGCCCTCGTAGTCAATGAAACATTGTTACTCGCACTCTGCATCTACAAGATTTTGTTCCTCACTGCAGACAAAAGTTTCCACTCGCAATCAAGGGTTTTTTCTTCGCACTTCACTATTGTGAGAATGTATTTCCTCATGCTTCATAGTTACGGTAAGAACTGCTACATGCACTTTGTTGTCAAGAAACTAGTGAAAACAAAGACACCTTAGCATTCGAGAACTACGAGCCAATCATAATGATGCACATGGCTTACACCTGGTTTGTACATGGCATCCGGATGTCGGCGTGTAAGCCAAGTAAGACTAGTGATTAAACTCAATTTTAATTGGGACAAGTGTGTGGCCCATATTTGAAAGACGACATATCAAAAATCAACATTCCGGAGTTGGGGAAACATCACGACATGCGTTATGCACCATACATGTAGGCATGCCAGTTTGAATTAAAAGGTTATCCAATCTGGAACTAAAGCTATCTGAAACTAAGGCCTTAGCAAAAAAATATTTGTAAGTCTAAATCTTCATAGTCTTGAGCTTGTAGTGAGCACAATATCAATTTTTGAAGCAATGGCTAGCAATTTGATGTACTCTCTTGGGCAATCTAGCGTGGACACTTTCCTATACACCTATGAAGACCAAAGAATGTTAAGAGACACTGTCTTAGATCCTTCCTCGTTGGATAACAAATTCCCTCATTATTTTGCCATCTTCTCGATTTTGTAGTGCGAAAGGACTTTTGTGTACGCAATAGATGAAGATACAATGACGCCATACCAAGTTGAGAGAGCTAAAGACATTATGGTAATAAAGAAGTATGGATTACATCATATAACAACCAAACCAAAGGTATCCATGTGTCTTTATTTACTCATTCGTATGTTTACCCCGACTCGTAAAACAATGGAATGTTGCAAACCAACAAGGAAGACAATAGAGTAGCCTTCATCTCTGGTTCCACTTTTAAAGTATACTAAAAGCTACTAGACGCTGATGTAATGTGCAACTCCACTACCATCGAGTCATAGATGACAACCCATCAAATGAGGACGGTTTTGCAAAATTAGGCGAAGGACCCCATTACAATATGGATGATGACATCCTGAATAACATCCATATTCAAAGTTTTAGGTCGGGAGAGTACAATTGGAATCGCCCACATGAAGCTGCTTATATGGAAACCCTTCCACTTTCAACGTGGATGTTTCTTGGATCCGTCTTTTGTCACTAATCATTTATGATAATCAAATTCTTCCCTTAGGGCATCTTGTATCAAAAGTTTTTATTTCTAGAGGGAGGCATACTTGGCCAACAAGAAGTCATTCTTTATGGCATCATTCTTAATGGATGCAATACATGGAATTTTGATTTATCATAAGTTTTGCTCGCTTTGGAATCCTAGGTGCCTTCGTGAAGTAAATGACACTTATTCTAATTTATACACACATTCGGGGTACATATTGAGAACATATGTAACTTCTTATATCCCATAGTCTCTAGACTAGTTATGGAAAACCAATGGCTATGATTTTAGCGAAGTTCAAAATTCCATCAAGAAAATGGGAGTTTCATAGTTCTATCCCCAATACAGTCAAAATGATTGAAGGATTTCTAACTCCACCTTTGCAACTAACATATCATGTATTAGACAAGCTAGCAGAGAGCAGGAGGTAGCTTTTCAAATCCTCAATAACATAGCCAACAAATGCAACAAAAAGAATAAGGTTATATCCTCCCCTCCCTCTCACAGTTGGAATCAAAGAATTTAAGAAATGGTCTACGATATTAAATTTCTTTCATTGCGCATAGGCATTCTTTCAATTTTCCTGAGCATGTACATTAAAAATGTATGATCCTAAGCATAAAGTGGCCAAACACGAGTCTTTAAGGGGAAACTTAAGCGTTGTATACAATCATGAAGTTGATGATAATGATTGGGTATGGATTACCCCAAAAGATGATGATGTTGTCTAGAAAAATATGAAGGATGCAGGGGTAGTTCCCCACCTAAGGGAGTGATTAGGAGGAACTTTTCAAGAAGAAAAACACATGCTCATACAGAGAAACAGAACCGACACAATAAAAAGTCACAAACTTCCTCCCTAGGACATGTTGATCCTAATACTTCAGAAGTTCAGGAAGTAGTCCTGAACAAATCCAAGGTCCTCTGTTGACATATTAATTGTCTTCTTTACAAGAGCAAGCATCAGTTGAAGAACCAAAACAAATTTCAAGGAGAGAGGGAAACAAGCCCTCAACTAGTGAGCCTTCTCATGAGCGAGAATAGGGCTGCGTGAAGTAGGCTCTAATCACACAAAAGGATCAACTAGATTGGACAAACACTTGCGGACCCCTAGATCAAGATTGACTTTAATCCTAGAATTGGCACAATGAAAAGAGTGATCAAGAAAAAGATGTCAACCAATGAAGCTTTGATGCGCTTATTTTCTCTCACAAAAAAGAGGAAAACTAAAGGGTTTCAAATTGTTGAGTACCAAGAAGACCCAATGTCCTTTATAAGAGCATGAGTTGAGCTGGCAATGCACATTGATAAGGGACTCAAAGAGAAGGCTAAAACATTGGAAACACAAGGGAAGGCCATTGTCCCAAATGACCTTGTAAATTAGGTTGAACAGGCTCTCTTATCCCTCTTTAACATACTAAAATATAACCTTGAGGCCAAAAAGAAGGGACAACCCTTTTCTAAAAGGGTTTGCACAATTTTGAATAGAGTGATTGTGTTACAACAAATGTTGCAGAGTTATCATTAGAGGCACTAATGAGGGAGTATGTCACGATCCTATCCTGTTGTCAACATAAGATATTGGTCTTTTCCAAACATATCACCTATACAAAGGCCTCTCTGAAAGATTGGGAGAATCAAATGGGCATAATTCCCCACGGTTAGATGATATTATCTCCGGGGTAGTCAAATATTCACCGAGGTAGCTATCCCCATGGTTTGCACTAAAAACCAAGGTGCGGTAACCATGGATCGATTCTCATGGAAACTCAAATAATTCATGGTGCTCTTGAGTTCAAATATTTCAATAGATGATCACTGCGGTTGTATAAGCAAGCTTTACCAAGAATTATCACATAGTCTTGCTTTAATTCAAGATTGTCACGTATATCATTATACTTCTATAGGAAGCCCCAATTTGATAAAGGGAAGTAAAAAGGCTAAAAGCTATGACCTAATTCACCAAGTTCATGCGATCCACCTTTTACCTTCGTACCAACAATGGCGTGGTTATTTGCGTCTTCAATCAATGCCCCTGGTCTTGTCCATGATCAACCCATAATTCCTAAGAAGTGCCTTCCCGTGCTTGATCCTTAAGGGAAAATTTCTATCGAAGAGCATATTAGAGCATTTAAGTCATCCTTAAGGCTTTTGAATGTCATATATGCAAACATAGTTTGTAGGCTTTTTCCATTTACACTCTGTAATGTGTCTTATGAGTCATTTGAATTTTCTGAAGATTTGATTACAAGTTGGCAGGAACTCAATAATATATTTGTTGCACAATTTGGGAGGATTACTAGTCCGAGAATCATTTATCAATAGTCCACTACCCTGATAAGAGATGTCAAAGAACCCATTAGAGCCTTCAATGCAAAATTTCGTAAAATGTATAGCATAATGACTGATCCATACAAACCCACAACCAATTTAGCACTTGAGATCTATAAAAACACATTGAATCCCATGAATGTAGTCTTTTTCAAAAGATTGCATAACATCAACACCACTGGCAACTTCTATGCGGTAGTAATTCAAATTGATGAACAAATGCATCCTCGAGGATATGTTACATTCCCTTTGCGAGAATGTGAGTCTAAATTTGCCTCCTCACGTTAATCAAAATGAACCTAATCTCGTCCATGCAACGGTTGTAACTACCTTACCTATCAGCTATATAGCTCTAAACTAACGGCCGAGGATTTGTTAACCCTGCACCTCTCATGAATCAACAAGCAAATGATATTCGAGCTTTGGTTTTGATTAATAATACCAACACCCAAACGGTCCATTGGGAAAATGTGAAAGAACTAGATTTTATCCAAAAATGGCCCAAAAATTACATGCAATGATTTCTTGAATTTGCAACAAAAAGTGGGAAATGTTGGAGAAGGGAGTTTGAATAGAAATTATACTTATTAGAGGTATAATAACACATCCTTTAACAAGAACAAGAACAAGAACAATCAAGCGAGAATCTTCCCGAGAATACGCTACGAAATAAATGTCTATGAAATTGCATTACCTAATTGGTGTCGAGTGCATAATACAGCCAAACATGGTGAGTTGGATTGTGTTGAATTCTATCATGCTTTTGAGGTGTTTCAAAATGAACTAGACAATTATGAAATAATCCCAAATACTATTAATATTGCTAGTTCATCTAACTCATCTGACAATGTGAAGCCATCCAACACTACTATGATGGTAGAGACTTATAGTTTCCCTTCCGGTAAGATAATCAACTGGAAGAAAATAAAGATGAGGTGCATGCCTTAGATAATATCAAAAGAGCAATTACACATTGAGAAACAAGACACATAATACCACTTCAACACCCCCGAATAACACCACAACACCACCTGATCCAAAGGCCAACAATGATCCTCCACCTCCTAAAGGAAGTGAATCTCGCTCATAAAAAAATCCTCAAGTACTTCCAACAAAATTGGATATAATATTGTAGAAGACATGAAGAAAATTAAGGAAAATATTACCTTGCATGAGCTACCACAAATTACGAATAGAGAGATATGTTATTAAAATCCTTGACTAGCAAAGCCACAAAAGCTCCACAAAAATTTGCCCATGCAAATGCAATTTTGTACAAAAGTAAGATTGAAGTCCCATCTTTCTTACTTACGGTTAGAATCTTTGGGAAAAACTTGCATAATTGTTTGGTAGACTATGAAGCATGTACTATTATCATGCCTTAAAGCATTTGCAAGAAACTAGGCTTAACCCCGATCAAATTATAGAGGGTGGTGGTTTAATTAGATAAATCCAAGGTAGAATAATATAACTCCTTAATGTGCACATGCAATTGGCTTTTGAACCAAGAATCCAACAATTTATAGACATACAAGTTGTAGAGATCCATGAGGCTTATGGTATGCTTTTGAGTTGTGATTGGTCTAGAACTTTAAATGGGTATATGTCCATTGATTTTTGTTTGCCATAGAGAGGTGTTCCAAACTAGATTAGGGTATAAAGGAAACCCAAAAAGAAGTACATGACCATTGAATACAACATTAAGAATGAAGAGGTTAAATTTTGTTCATATGACATTGGTGTATACACTCTTGACGTAGGAAAATAGAAATTCCCAAGGGAATTGAGAATACTCTAGGTTTGTGGACTTTACATTTTGATGGAACTATTCCGGACTAGGTTCTAGGGTATGAATTGTTTTTAAAGATTGAAAATCAATAATAGTCTGATTCCTACATATTACAATTCTCTTGCACCAATAACTTGTCTGAATATGAAGCCTTAGTTTTAGGAATACAATTTTCTATCAAACATAAGGTCAAAGAATTAATGGTCTTTAAAGATTAAGAGGTCGTGGTGAACCAAGTGAGAAGTGGGTACTAGTGTAAACAATCCTATCTTAAGATATACAAACATAGGGTATGGGGTCTTATTAAATATTTTGATGCCTTTAATATTGTATTTGTCCCCAAGAAACAAAATCAAGAAGTTAACACTTTAGCATCTTCAATTATTGCCCTCACACCTGCTCAGGTATTAAAGATAGAAAGGATGTTCGTGGAAATGATTCCCACCCCATATTTACCACACAATGTTAATCATTTACAGGTATTTGATGATGAGCATGAGATCATTCAATTCTTGAATAATACAGGTGTCTTGAGTCTCAAATTATTGATGAAAAGGAAGAGGATGAACTACCTATGGATGGTGTCTTACATCTTAAGGAGAACAGAATTCCTAAGGGAATGGTGTCATTGGAAAGAATATTTGATCCAGACAAACAAAGCGAGATCATCTAGTCAATGGTAAAGATTACACCCAAGTGAACCTAGGAACCCAAGAACAACCTCAATTGGTTAATATATGGTCTAGCTTGTTCAAACAGCGAGAGAGACAAGGTGACAAACCTCTTAAGAAATTATAAAGATGTCATAGCTTGGTCTTATGATGATTTAAAAATATTTGATCCAAAGTCATTACTCACACCATACCTTTAATATAAAATCATAAACCCTTTAGACAAAGGCAAAGAATATTAAATCTAGTATTAGAGCCTTTTATTTACAAAGAAGTTAAAAATTGCTTGTTGTTGGAATTGTTTTCCCTATTAGACACTCAACTTGGGTGGCTAATTTGGTTCCAGTTTGTAAGAAGAATGGAGAAATCAGGCTATGCATAGACTTTAAAAACTTGAACAAAGCATGTAAAAAGATAATTATCATTTCCCTTCTTTGAATGAGGTAATTCAAATAGTAAGTGCTTGTGAAATGATGTTCTTTCTTGATGGATTTTTTGGATATAATCGGGTTTTGGCTAACAAAGATGACAGGATGAAGACAACTTTCACCATGAAGTGGGGAACTTTTTCTTACAAAAGAATGCCATTTGGTTTAATCAACATTGGAACAACTTTTCAAAGAGTTGTGGATAACGCTTTCAAGGCTTAAAAGGTAAATACATAATCATTTATATAGATGGATTAACTATGTTCTCAAAATATAGGTCTAATCATGTTGATCACCTACATTTTTTCGAAAGATGCAAAAGGTATGACATCTCTTTGAACCCAAAGAAAAACAAAAATTTTTGTAACAAAGGGTAAATTACTTGGCCATGTAAATGTAGTATTGTTCTTTCTTTCTTAATTTGAGGCCAACAAACAATGTTCTCCCATCAAGCACGCCATGGGATAAAGTGAAATTTGTGAATTCACATTTGGCGAAGCTCATGCAATTCCAATCGAGGTGAAGTAAAGGAGCTTAAAATAAGTAATGACGAACAAGTCGATGGCGAGGAATGTTGGAGTGGAGGGATACATCGAGAGGATTGGTGGTGAAGGGTTTCGAAGGAAGGGGAAGGCGGAGGAGAACATGCCTCCTTTCCCCCTTACTAGTGTAAATGCAATTCCTGTGGACAAGAACGGTTTCAAGTAGGCCTTGGCGATGAAATTGTTGGGGAGGAGTGGGGAAGTCGAATCGGAGGATGAAGCTAACATGTTTAGGAATTGGAACCTAGTTTTGTCATGTTGCAAAAATGAGTGGCAAGGTGTGAATGATTGAATGGATCGCTTGGAAGGAGAGGAGTGGTCATCGGTGCTTCCTCGTAGTTAGAAGGTGGTTATCATAAAGTTGAAGGGGAAGCGAGAGGTTTGAGTAAATAAGGAGGAAACCCTAAGCACAACGGAGGAGACTCCATGATGAGTTTAAGTATGGGGGAAGTTGAGATAAAAATCTCAAACAAAGTAAAGATGGTGGATATCAGTGCACCTACCTTGGAAGAGATGTGTGAACAAATGAGCGAGAAAGAATTAATTTACTAGTTCATTGGCACTTGGCCATTGCGGGCTGAACTAATGGAATGGATTAACAACAATTGGATGATGAGGGTGTGCCTTGGGATCAGATTGTTATCCAAAGGCTTCTTCCAAGTCTGCTTTGAAAAATTGGTGACAAAGATAATGCCCTTTTTGGCAAACCTTGGGTTTTTAAAACAATTGGTCTCTTTCTCAGACCATGGTCCCCTCTTTTTAACCTAGAAGAGGAATTCCTTGGAAAATTTCCCCTGTGGATTAGGCTGTATAAACTACCTCCAAAATTCTCAGGGTCTAAAACCCTAAAATCGATAGCAAAATCATTAGGTGAACTAGTTAGGATTGGGAAGGAGACACGGGAGAAAAATTATCCACTTATGCCATAATTTATGTGAAAGTAGATTTGTCTAAACCTCTAACGCAGGTAATAAGATTAAATACTCCCATTGGAGTTTGGTATCAAGAGATAGATTATGAGTATCCTGCCTTTAGATGCTTTAAATGTAGGGAGGTTGGGCACAAGATGAATAAGTGTCCTTTGATGATTGGAAAACAACCAAGCAAAAACAATGAAAGGACAGAGAAAATGGAATTGGCCTAAAGGGAAATGAATAAGGAAAACAAAAATCAGCCCTCCAATGAAGAGAATAATGGAGGGAATTCGGAAAAGAAAATCAACACTCCCTCTATGGATACGGAAATACTAACAAAGAAGGAGGTTGAGGGCCAAAATCAGACTTCTACTTAAGAAGATAATGAAGGGAAATAGAAGAGCGCATCCATGGCTCCTAGTGGGAACAAGAAGTAAACAACAAAAGGGGAGGTTGTGGATCCTAAAACTTGGGATCAGGTATTTTTATTAAGACATAGAATTAAAGGAATTGAAAAGGGCCTTGAATCTGAAAGATCTTGAGATCATGGTGGAACCCTTGCAAATGATGAATAAAGAACTAAAGAAGGAACTTCATGAGTTGGAAAAAAAGTGACTCCCTAAATAGGTTGATCGGGGTGTGGAAATGTGGGGTTAGGGACGGTAAGAGAAGCGAGACTTGTAGATGTTGTCGTGTTATAGAAGATTCACCCAAATAAAAAAGTGACTAACACTCAAAGGAAGTTTGAGAGGTTGGCTTCCTCTAATCGGAAATCTCAACATGATACAGGGGTAGCTAAGCCCATTGGAAGGAAGCCCAATGCTCTCAAAGCCCAAATGGAAGCTAAGCCCAATATTGGCATTGGCAGTCAAGGTACCTTAGAGGATTATGTGGCTAGTGGAGGGCCGTCTCCTTCCACCTATGGATTATGAAAATCCTAAGTTGGAATGTCAGAGGTTTAAATTCCTACGAAAAAAGTCGTTTAGTTAAGAGACTAAGGAAATTAAAAAATCCCAACATTATTCTCCCGCAAGAAACCAAAATGAAAAAAAGGAAAGGGTAGGTGTATTCAAGTGTATTTGGTTTATGGGTGAAAATGAATTTGTAGATGCTAATGGAAAATCGGGAGAATTAATGACATTATGGACTCCCAAGAAGTAAAGGGGTCAACTAATTTCCAAGGATAGGTGGAGTATCGTCATGAAATTGCGGGATTACAAAATACGAAATAATTTCATAGTGACTAATGTGTATGGGCCAATAGGTGTAGAAGAAAAAAAGTACATTGGGAGGTGATAGGGGGTCTACTAGAACAAGTGGACTACAAAAAGGTTGTGGAGGTGATTTTAATGAAATATTGAAAGATAATGAGAAGAAAGGAGGTAGGGTGTTAAATCCTCGAGTGTGATTGGTTTCAATATCTATTGAAAACCTTTCCTTAATTCATGTTGAGCCGAGATAATAACCTCTTCACTGGAAAAATGGGAGAATGGACTCGGAGGCAATTATGGAGAGATTAGGCATTTTTATTTTCTCATAATGGGGTATTGAAAATTATCGATTTGACTCAAAAAATTTGAAGATAGTTGTGTTAGACCATGCCCCTATATGCTTGGTTTTGATCCTGTAGAAAAAACCAGTTGGGATCCCCTTTAAGATGGAATTCATATGGTTCCTAGATCCATCCTTTGAAGAGCATCTAAGAGGGTGGTGGGATATCAAGGTGGTAGGATGTAAAAGATATAGATTGATGAAGAAATTGAAACATGTGAAGGCGCGGGTGAAGTCATGGAACAAGGATACCTTTGGTAATCTTTTTAAAAGGAAGAATGAGATATCTTTAGATCTAGAGTTGATACAGGAGGCAATTATGTAAAAGGGTGCCACTGAGAACCTACTTGAAATGGAAAAAATTGGTCTAGAGCAACTTAATCAGGTCCTTCAGATGGAGGAAGTCTACTGGAAACATAAATCAAGAGTTAAGTGGTTAAAAGGAGATAGGAACACTAAATTCTTTCATCTATCTACAATTGTAAGAAGAAATGTTAATAGGATTGACAAATTATCACTCCCATCAGGAGAAGTGATTTTGGATATAAATCAATAAGGAAGAAGATATTTCCTTTACGAGAAATTATTATCCAAAGAGAGGCGAGAAAGGGATAAAGGGGAAGATACCTTGCTTTGAACGTTCCCAAGTTGTAAGAAATAATGATACTGTCACCTTGGAGGATACCGGAAAATCCATTTTTGAATTGGGTGTTGATGAGGCCCTGGTCCAGACGGCTTTCAAATTGGTTTCTTTCAGAAATTTTGGCATGTTGTGGGGGAGGACGTTTGGGCACTAGTAGAGGAAAGTAGAAAAAGGAAAGCATTGCTTAAAGAATGGAATTCTACATTTCTAGCCCTAATCCCTAAGAAGAAAGAGGCAAACTATTTTGAATCCCTCCGCCCCATTGCTCTATGTAGTGGAATATACAAGATAATATCCAAGGTTTTGTAACTAGATTAAAGAATTGTTGAGAAAGATAATATGAGATAGATAGAGTGGATTTGTCAAAGGTAAGCAAATTCTAGATGGAATAATAGTGGCCCATGAAACCATCCATTCCTTGGGTCACAAAAAGAATCTTGGAACGCTAATAAGTTGGATATGGATAAAGCCTATGATAGGGTGAATTGGAAATTTTCGGAAGCTGTCCTGGAGCAGTTTGGCTTCCCAAAAGATTGGTTCCAATTAATTTAGAGATGCTTCTCCTCCCCAAGTTTTTGTGTTAATAAATGGGATCCGGATGTACACTTCAATGATTCTAGAGGTTTAATACATGGAGACCCAATCTCTCCATTTCTATTTATAATTATGGAAGAGGGACTGCGTAGAACAATCCAGTAGGTAGTATTGAGAGGAGAACTTGAAAGGGTTGAAAATCAGCTCCACGGTAGAAGAAATTGATAATTTGCAATTTTTGGATGACACCATGCTAATGGGTGAACTAATGATATTAGAAGCAATAAAATTCAAAGATATATTGAATTCATATAAGTAGGAGAAGAACAAAATGTGAGTGTTGAAAAATCAATAATTTACTTATTCAATGTCGCTTAGGGAAATACAAAGAAGAATAGAAAGAATATTTGGCTTTTCAATAAGATCCCTACCAAGCAATTATTTGGGAATGCCATTGATCAGTGGATCTTTCAAGAAGAATCTATAGAAATCAGTGGTTGATAAGGTTCAAGGGAAGCTTTCCTCATGGAAAGGAAGGTGGTTGTCGATGGCAGGTAGGCCCCAGCTAATACAATCTTCTCTCCAATCATTCCCAACATACCTCATGACTTTATTTCAAATTCCTAGCTCGGTGACCAAAGCCTTAACAAGTATCTAGAGAAATTTTATATGAAGTGGAATTGGAGATAAAAGAAAGTATAGCTTGGTAGCTTGGGATGATGTATGTCGACCCATGAAAGATAGTGGCACTGGATTTTAGGGATTGTCGGATGAGAAACCAAGGGCTATGAGGTAAGCTTTTATGCCAAATATACGAGAAAAAGTGAATACTTACCGAGTAGAGTAATTCAAGCTAAGTACATTGACTCCCCCAATCTAGAAAGTTTATTCTAGTAGGAGGTGTTAATGTAAAATCACAACACCCCAAATATCCCGAGTTTGAGATGGGCCATTTGATGTGATTGCACAACATTGGACCATCTCTCAAGCTGTGGGACTTGCAAAACTTGGGATGGACCTCTAGAGAAGGCATATTCTGCTTCCTAATCTACATCTCACAAGCTACTCAAGTGCGGAGTAGAACTAATTTATCCTAATCTAACCATTCCAAGGAAATAAGGAGAGAGAGAGAGAGAGAGAGAGAGCCTACACTAAGCGGTGATACACCAGAAAAGGAAGTGGCTGATCACGAGATCCGACCGCTGAAGTGGAGAGGGTGAGCAAAAGGAGGGTGGACAAGATGCACCACGGACCAGAGATAGATTTCACATGGAACACCACTTCAAAATTCATTAAGCACAGCTCCAAGAACTGCAATAAACATTGCGGTATGCACAATATATCTGCAATGATGACGAGAGGTGAGAAGAGAAAACAAAATAAGCAAGGATGGACAAAAGCATCATGAAACATATATTTGCTCCAAAAGTCACACGATACATCATCAGTGGGCAAGGGGCAAGAAAATGCCATTACAGAGCCATGAAAGGAGGCTTAGACTCTGCGTTCTACCCTAAGGAAGAAAGAGAGAGGGGGCAGGAGAGAAAAGATGAACAACCCTTTGAATATGCCCCTCCTTTACAATATATAGAAGAATGAGAGAGAAAGAGAGAGGAAAATCCGAATCTGCTTCAACCACCTTAAGATATGCATTGAATTCCGCCTACTCCAACCACTTAGAAAGCATTAAAATCCACTTGCCACAATGAAGAGTCTCGTTGCAACACTCACGCCTATCGATGTCCCTTATTGGGCAAGAAAGAGGCCCATTCTTCATCATGACGATAGGTGGGAGACTTGACATTCCCGAAAATAGCAAGCCGAAACATTAATGGAGGCAAGTGAGAATCTGGTGCCAAGATCTTTCCAAAATTCCTCTCCCACCCAAATCTGAGTTTCCAATCGAAAGATATGGTTGTCTGAAGATCAAGGTTGCGGGCGTGCAATATTTAAAAGAGTCTGTAGATACTGAGGTCCATGTGGCAGCCTCGCGCATCTTGAAGATTCAACCCCTTCCTTTTGCTCTTGAAATTGCACCCAGATCGACACATGCCGACTTCTACGGGATCCTTTGTGTTCCTTTGTGTTTTACCTGAGTCCCTCTTATTGGCGGAGACATTGTGCTTGAACTAAGACACGTGGAGGCTTCCGCAGGATTTTGGACTTTTCAATGGTTGGCCTTACCTTTTCAGACTCGAACACATGGCGAGGTTGGTGCTCATTTGGGGATTGCCTTTTGCGCCGCACCTTTGAAATTATGTTGATGAGACACGTGGAAGCTTCCGTTGCTCTACCCTATTTCTTTATGTTTTGGCTAAGTCCCTTTTACTTGGCGAGGCCATAAGTCTAACCCTAGACACGTGGAGGCTCAGCGCTTGTTTGGGACTTCACTCCAAATTTTACTTTTGAAGTTGCGTCATGCTGACACTTGGCTCCTTCCATTGGCCTGCCTCTTCTTAGACTTTTCAATGACCGCTTCTGTCTTTTCGGGCTCTGGACACATGGACTCCGCTTTGGGTTGCGCCTTTTGAATTTGCACCGATGAGACACATGGAAGCTTCCGCTGGTTCTCCTTTCCTTAGTCGATTCGGGCCCGCTCTATCCCCTTTTTTACTCTATTGGACCATAGACACGTGGAGATTCTGTGCACGTTTGGGGACCCGCTCTTTGGACCCATCCCTAGTGTTGTGCCGATGAGACATGTGGAGGCTTCCGCTAACACCCTTATACTTATTCGTTTTAAATGGTTGGCTCTGTCCCCTTTTCGGACCTAGGACACGAGGAAGCTTCACGCTCATTTGAAAGCCCACTCTAGATTTTAACCTTCAAGTTACGTCGAGATGACTCGTGGCTCCTTCTGCTAGCCCTCTTATACTTAGTTGATTTGGACCCGCTCTGTCCCCTTTTTGATTTTTCAAGCTGTTGAATTTTTCCCTTTTCGGACCTAGGACATGTGGAATATTGGCACTTTTTGGGGTCTCCATTTTGGATTCTATCCTTGGAATTACACCAATGAGGCACATGGCACCCTTCACGGCTCGACTTTTCAACGGATCGATAAGACCCCGCGGCTCACGAGGCCCACACTTGAAACCTACGCCATTTTGCGAAAGGTACAAAAAGTTCTAAAATGCCCCGTAGACCCGCTTTTGGTACTTGGGAAAAATTTCCTCCGAAGACTCGTTTCTACATTTGAGTCATCCTCGGGCCCGCCGGCCTGCATTTTCCATGTTTGGGAAAAAGACATCTTCAGGCCCACTGGCCCACTTTTTCCACTTTTCATAAGAAATCCTTCTCGGGCCCGCATGAGCCTACGGTTATACGTGTGTCTTTTGCGAAAAGTGAAAAAATGTCAAAATGTCAAAATGTCACCCCACCGGTCTGCAATTTCCATTGGTAAAAAATCTTCCCTAGGCCCGCCAGCCCGCTTTTTGTAAAAAAATCCTTCCAAGGCCCGTTGGCCCGTAACTTGAAAAATATGAAGAGTTAAAAGGACTTCTTTATATCTCTAGAAAGGGGAAGAAATTTCCTATCTAATGGAAATGCTTTCTAGGGGGCCTTAAGTGCTTAAAATATGTAAAAATTCATATTGAAGCACAAAAGGGGGAAAATGGTGTCTAGTTGACCCAAAATAAGTGTGAGCTTATTTTGGTCAACAATTTGGTGACTCATGGGGATCACTTGCCTGCTAGGTGAAATGATTAGTGGCCTTGAAGCATCCATTAGGCATGGATTCTGCCTAGTAAACAAAAATCTGATCTGAACTTTGAAAATTTGATCCCTGAGCCACTTGGAAACTGCTGGAACTGGAGCTGGTCTCACCAAATGCCACTTCCAATGTCTTTTGCATGAGCAACAAAACACCACAACACACTATGTAAAAAACGGAAAATCATACATGCTCCAAGTGGAACATGCAGAGTGTGCACAAGCACTTCTTCTGATGAAAACAAATCTACTCCTACTCTACACTAACTAGAGAGAAAGGGGACTCAAACAAATCCTGCAACTGGTAGGGAGAAGTAGATTCCATTTCTCAAAAGGGGCAGCCATGCAAATGATTTGACACTGAATATGGCTTCCTAGATTAGTGAAAAACTGACTATAAGCCGGTCCTCCACCCAAATCATCAAGGTGTCAACTGGAAACAAGACCAATGTCTCTTTTAGTTGCTCTTCATTTGGGTTGAAGAGGCATTGCAGCTGATCCTTGGTACTTTGGAGCTCATCCTCATGCCCTAAAGTGGGCATGGTGGGTTTTAGCTTCTCCTTGGCTCCAATGAAGCCAAGTACACGATTAGACGCGGTCGATCCGATAGATGTGCCCATGGTTCTGAATTTCAACTCCAAGAATGGAGTCTTCTTGCTGACCTTCCTGGGTGGATGGTGTGGAAGAGATGATGACATCCTCTTGCCTTTTCCCTTCCTTCTCCTATGAAGAACATGGAAGACTCATATCTTCCAACCTTGGTTCCAGAGGGCTGTCATGAAGTGTAGGTTGTTGTACTTGAATGCTCTCCTTCATGGTAGTAGGCTCATGTGCTTGGAAGGTGGATGATGGAGGAGCAAATGATGTTATCTCCTCAAGCTCCTCTCCATCAAAGCAATCTTCCAAGTCTGACAGACGGTCTTCCTCATTGTTGTCCTGCTGCATGTGCTCGACCTCTTCCATGGTGTCCTCCTTATCTACAACTTGCTCACCATAGTTCCCTTCATCCTCAAACATGAATTTTGAAAGCTCAAACTCTTCTTCAACAATAGAGCTTAAAGGGAATGAAGTGGGAGGAAGAAGCGAAGGTTCTTACGTGGCCCGCTCTGCACTTGGAACCTCTAGAAGCCGGTACTCTTCCATATGCTCCATTTTAACTAGACTTGGAGTTGATTGTTCTTCCTCCTTGATTGGTTGTATAGCTTGGATTAGATCAGAAATCTCTTGAGACAAAGTGTCATTATAGACACCACATTAAGAGAAAATAGATTGTTGATCTTCTCCTTCTTGTTCTTGTTCTTCTTCTATTGCAAACTCGGCCTCACCACCACTAGCTCTTGACCTTGACCTTTTCTATTGGCTTAACTATCAATGGGATCTTTGTAAACACAAATTTGACAGCCCAACTCTTTAGATCTTCTATCATTTCTTCTCTGCTGGGTTCCTCTTCTTGATGTTCTCCTTCACTGGTCTTTGGAATCTCTTCCCCACATGGAATTGGGAAGGCAAGAGGAGGAGTGGATGGGGTTTCAACCAACTTTGCAATTTTTGTGGTGGTGAGGGGAGTGGAACTTCTTGTTTTTTTGGAGGAAATGACTACTTAGAAGGGAAAAGGGCAGAATAATTGAGATGAGATGGAAGACTCGGAGATTGAGAAGGGAATTCAGCACTAGGGGCTGCAGATGGGAAGTTAGACTCATGACAATCTTTGCCATGATAGAGTTTTAGAAAGAGAAAACGAAGGAGAAGGAGATGGTGGCTGACTTACCCATTAACAATGTTGTCTCGCACTTTTCTCATATGTCTCAATATCCTCAATCCACTGCGCAAGGTGAGGCAGCATTTCAACCATGAAGTCAATCTTCTCCCGAGGGTTGTAATGTCTTGGCATAGGGTCGGCCCATGCACAAGGTGCTATATAGCCAATCCTGAATGATTTCATCTGAGATGTGGCCCTTTATTGCACCATGTGTGCCTCCAAAGGTTGGATCTCCTCCTATAAATCATCATCCTCCATGTAGTTGTTACCATTGTATGTGTTCCCTTGTTCTTGATAAGCTCCATGGCCAAACTGGTTTTGACCCTGCTCATATGGGTAAGCATAATGGTCTGGATATGATCATAATGCTGATCTGGAGGAGTTGGGAAATACATTGGAGGTAGACTACATTGTTGTAGGTGTGAATTCCATGAGGGGAATGAAGTCATGATTGTACAACTTCATGGGATGGGAGAAAATGAAAGATATGGAAAGAAAGATGAATGAAGATGGGTGGAAATGGATGGAAAAGGTCTGCAACTCAGAGAATGGGTCATTGACTAGATGGAGTCACCAGATGTGCTTTGCATGTGCCTCAAAAGGTTGAATCTTAACAGGAACACACCAACCTGCTAAGATGAAGTGGTAAGGTGCTTCAGACCTCTCCCACCAGGACATGCCAAAACTATTAGTGGTCACATGGTGGCTTAAGATTTGTTGTTGATAATGAGACACCTCAGAAATATGAGAGAAATCCCACTCTTTGGACCCATCCCCTGGTGTTGCCGATGAGACACGTGGAGGCTTTCGCTAACACCCTTATACTTAGTCATTTTAAATGGTTGGCTCTGTCACCTTTTCGGACCTAGGACACGTGGAAGCTACGCGCTCATTTGGAAACCCGCTCTGGATTTTAACCTTCAAGTTGCATCGAGATGACTCATGGCTCCTTCTGTCAGCCCTCTTATACTTAGTCGATTTGGACCTTCTCTGTCCCCTTTTTTATTTTTCAATTGTCAACTTTGTCCCTTTTCGGAGATGGGACACGTGGAATATTGGCACTTGTTTGGGGTCTCCGTTTTGGATTTTATCCTTGGAATTACACCAATGAGGCATGTGGCACCCTTCACGGCTCTGTGACTTTTCAACGGCCGATAAGACCCTACGGGCTCGCGAGCCCACACTTGAAAACTACGCCATTTTGCGAAAGGTGCAAAAATTTCTAAAATGCCCCGTAGACCCGCTTTTGGTACTTGGGAAAAATTTCCTCCACAGACTCGTTTTTACATTTGAGTCATCCTCGGACCCGCCGGCCTGCTTTTTCCATGTTTGGGAAAAAGACATCTTCGGGCCCGTTGGCCCACTTTTTCCACTTCTCATAAGAAATCCTTCTTGGGCCCATGAGCCCGCGGTTATACTTGTGTTTTTGCAAAAAGTGAAAAAATGTCAAAATGTCTTTTGCTGCCCACTTGATCCAGTAATTTCCATTGGTAAAAAATCTTCCCTAGTCCCTTGCAAACCGCTTTTTGTAAAAATCCTTCTAAGGCCCGTCGGCCCGTAACTTGAAAAATATGAAGAGTTAGAAGGACTTCTTTATATCTCTAGAAAGGGGAAGAAATTTCCTATCTAATGGAAATGCTTTCGGGGGCCTTAAGTGCTTAAAATATGTAAAAATTCATATTGAAGCACAAAAGGGGAAAATGGTGTCAATTGACCCAAAATAAGTGTGAGCTTATTTTGGTCAACAATTTGGTGACTCATGGGGATCACCTGCCTGCTAGGTGAAATGATCAGTGGCCTTGAAGCATCCATTGGGCATGGATTTTACCTGGTAAACAAAAATCTGATCTGAACTTTGAAAATTTGATCCCTGAGCCACTTGAAACTATTTGGCCGGAGTGGTCTCACCAAATGCCACTTCCAATGTCTTGTGCATGAGCAACAAACACCACAACACACTATGTAAAAAACTGGAAAATCATACATGCTCCAAGTGGAACATGCAGAGTGTGCACAAGCACTTCTTCTGATGAAAACAAATATACTCCTACTCTACGCTAACTAGAGAGAAAGGGGACTCAAACAAATCCTGCAATTGGTAGGGAGAAGTAGCTTCCATTTCTCAAAAGGGTCAGCCATGCAAATGATTTGACACTGAATATGGCTTCCTAGATTAGTGAAAAACTGACTATAAGCCGGTCCTCCACCCAAATCATCAAGGTGTCAACTGGAAACAAGATCAATGTCTCTTTTAGTTGCTCTTCATTTGGGTTGAAGAGGCATTGCAGTTGATCCTTGGTACTTGGAGCTCATCCTCATGCCCTAAAGTGGGCATGACTGGTTTTAGCTTCTCCCTTGGCTCCAATGAAGCCAAGTACGATTGATTGGGCACGGTCGATCCGATAGATGTGCCCATGGTTCTGATTTTTAACTCCAAGAATGGAGTCTTCTTGCTGACCTTCTGGGTGGATGGTGTGCAGAGAGATGCGAAATCCTTTTGCCTTTTCCCTTCCTTCTCCTATAAAGAACATGGAAGACTCATATCTTCCAACCTTGGTTCCAGAGGGCTGTCATGAAGTGAAGGTTATTGTACTTGAATGCTCTTGTTCATAGTAGCGGAGCTCATGTGCTTGGAAGTTGGATGATGGAGGAGCAAATGATGTTATCTCGTCAAGCTCCTCTCCATCAAAGCAATCTTCCAAGTCCTGCAAACGGTCTTCCTCATTGTTGTCCTGCCGCATGTGCTCGATCTCTTCCATGGTGTCCTCCTTATCTACAACTTGCTCACCATAGTTCCCTTCATCCTCAAACATGAATTTTGAAAGCTCAAACTCTTCTTCGACAATAGAGCTTAAAGGGAATGAAGTGGGAGGAAGAAGCTGAAGGTTCTTAAGTGGCCCGCTCCGCACTTGGAACCTCTAGAAGCGGTACTCTTCCATATGCTCCATTTTAACTAGACTTGGAGTTGATTGTTCTTCCTCCTTGATTGGTTGTACTGCTTGGATTAGATCAGAAATCTCTTGAGAAAAAGTGTCATTATAGACACCACATTAAGAGAAAACAGATTGTTGATCTTCTCCTTCTTGTTCTTGTTCTTCTTCTGTTGCAAACTCAGCCTCAACCACCACTAGCTCTTCAACCTTGACCTTTTCTATTGGCTTAACTATCAATGGGATCTTTGTAAACACAAATTTGACAGCCCAACTCTTTAGATCTTCTATCATTTCTTCTCTGTTGGGTTCCTCTTCTTGATGTTCTCCTTGACTGGTCTTTGGAATCTCTTCCCCACATGGAATTGGGAAGGCAAGAGGAGGAGTGGATGGGGTTTCAACCAACTTTGCAATTTTTGTGGTGGTGAGGGAAGTGGAACTTCTGTTTTTTTGGAGGGAATGACTACTTGGAAGG
The DNA here is from genome assembly GCA_018340775.1 of Taxus wallichiana var. yunnanensis. Classification (NCBI taxonomy): domain Eukaryota; kingdom Viridiplantae; phylum Streptophyta; class Pinopsida; order Cupressales; family Taxaceae; genus Taxus; species Taxus wallichiana. The sequence goes on from CM031238.1 coordinate 363,671,334, forward strand.
GAAAAGGGCAGAATAATTGAGATGAGATGGAAGACTCGGAGATTGAGAAGGGAATTCAGCACTAGGGGCTGCAGATGGGAAGTTAGACTCATGACAATGCTGCCATGATAGAGTTTTAGAAAGAGAAAACGAAGGAGAAGGAGATGGTGGCTGACTTACCCATTAACAATGTTGTCTCACACTTTTCTCATATGTCTCAATATCCTCAATCCTGCGCAAGGTGAGGCAAAAGCATTTTAACCATGAAGTCAATCTTCTCCCGAGGGTTGTAATGTCTTGGCATAGGGTCGGCCCATGCACAAGGTGCTATATAGCCAATCTGAATGATTTCATCCGAGATGTGGCCCTTGATTGCACCATGTGTGCCTCCAAAGGTTGGATCTCCTCCTACAAATCAGCATCCTCCATGTATTTATTACCATTGTATGTGTCCCCTTGTTCTTGATAAGCTCCATGGCCAAACTGGTTTTGACCCTGCTCATATGGGTAAGCATAATGGTTCTGGATCTGATCATAATGCTGATCTGGAGGAGTTGGGAAATACATTGGAGGTAGACTACATTGTTATAGGTGTGAATTCCATGAGGGGAATGAAGTCATGATTGCACAACTTCATGGGATGGGAGAAAATGAAAGATATGGAAAGAAAGATGAATGAAGATGGGTGGAAATGGATGGAAAAGGTATGCAACTCAAAGAATGGGTCATTAACTAGATGGAGTCACTAGATGTGTTTTGCATGTGCCTCAAAAGGTTGAATCTTAACAGGAACACACCAACCTACTAAGATGAAGTGGTAAGGTGCTTCAGACCTGTCCCACGGGCATGCCAAAACTATTAGTGGTCACATGGTGGCTTAAGATTTGCTATTGATAATGAGACACCTCGAAAGATGAGAGAAATCTAACCTCAGTGTCCCACCGGTTGTGCTGCTGTTAGTGTAAAATCACAACACCCCCGAATGTCCTGAGTCTGAAATGGGGCATTCGGTGTGATTGCACAACATTGGACCATCTCTCAAGTTGTGGGACTTGCAAAACTTGAGATGGACCTCCAGAGAAGGTTGGTTCTGCTTCCTAATCTACCTGCCACAAGATACTCCAGTGCAAGCAGAACTAATCTATCCTAATCTAACCATTCCAAGGAGACAGGGAGAGAGAGAGAGAGAGAGAGAGAGAGAGAGAGAGAGAGCCTACACTAAGCGGTGATACACCAGAAAAGGAAGTGGCTGATCACAGATCCGACTGCCTGAAGTGGAGAGAGGTGAGAAAAGGAGGGGTGGACAAGATGCACCACAGACCAGAGATAGATTTCACACGGAACACCACTTCAAAACCCATTAAGCACAACTCCCAGAACCTACAATAAACATCAAAGTATGCACAATATACCTTGCAATGATGAGAGGTGAGAAGAGACAACAAAATAAGCAAGGATGGACAAAAGCATCACGAAACATATTTTATTGCTCCAAAAGTCACACGGTACATCATCAGTGGGCAAGGGGCAAGAAAATGCCATTACAGAGCCATGAAAGGAGGCTTAGACTCCGCGTTCTACCCTAAGGAAGAAAGAGAGGGGGCAGGAGAGAAAAGATGAACAACCCTTTGAATATGCCCCTCCTTTACAATATATAGAAGAATGAGAGAGAAAGAGAGAGGGAAAATCTAAACCTGCTTCAACCACCTTAAGATATGCATTGAATTCGCCTACTCTAACCACTTCAAAAAGCATTGAAATCCACCTACCACAATGAAGAGTCTCGCTGCAACACCCATGCCCCGTCGTTGTCCCTTACTGGGCAAGAAAGAGGCCCATTCTTCATCATGGCGGTAGGTGGGAGACTTGACATCCCCGAAAATAGTGAGCCAAAACATTAATGGAGGCAGGTGAGAAGTCGGCACGAGATCTTTCCAAAAATTCCTCTCCCGCCCAAATTTGAGTTTCAATCAAAAGATATAGCTGTTTGAAGATCAGGATCACAGGCGTGTGATATTTAAAAGAGTATGTTAATACACGGTCCACATTGTAGCCTCGCGCATCTTGAAGATTCATTCCCTTGCTTTTGCTCTTGAAATTACATCGGACTGACATGTGGTGGCTTCCGTGGGCTCCTCTGTGTTCCTTTGTGTTTTACCTGAGTCCCTCTTTTTGGTGAAGACATTGTGCCTGACCCGAGACACGTGGATGCTTCGTGCTCATTTGGAAACCGCCCTCAAATTTTGCTTTTGAAATTACATGGATAAGACACGTGGAGGCTTCCGTATGCTTTTAGACTTTTCAATGGATGACCTTACCTTTTCGGACTCTGAACACGTGGCGGGTTGGCGCTCGTTTGAGGATTACGGCTGATGAGACACGTGGAAGCTTCGCTACTCTGCCCTATTTCTTTGTGTTTTGGCTAAGTCCCTTTTTCTTGGTGGGGCCATAAGTTTGCCCCTAGACATGTGGAGGCTCAGCGCTTGTTTGGGACTGCCCTCCGAATTTTACTTTTAAAGTTTCGTTGTGCTAACACTTGGCTCCTTCCGTTGGCCTGCCTCTGCTTACACTTTTCGATGACCGCTTTTGCCTTTTCGGGATTTGGACACGTGGGGGTCAGCGCTTGTTTGAGTCTCTACTTTGGGTTGCGCCCTTTAAATTTGTGCTAAAGAGATACGTGGAAAATTTCGATGGTTCTCCTTTCCTTAGCCGATTCGGGCCGCTCTATCCCTTTTTGACTTTGTTGGACCCTAGACACGTGGAGAGTTTGTGCACATTTGGGGACCTGCTCTGTGGACCCAGCCTTGGTGTTGCGCTGATGAGACACATGGAGGATTCTGCCGACACCCTTATACTTAGTCGTTTTAAACTAGCGGTTTTGTCCCCTTTTCGGACCTAGGACATGTTGAATCTTCGCACTCATTTGGAAACCTACTATGGATTTTAACATTGAAGTCTCATCGAGATGACGCTTGGCTCCTTCCACCGGCCCTCTTATACTTAGGTTATTTGGGCCCGCTTTGTCCCCTTTTTGACTTTTCAACCTGTCGACTCTTGTCCCTTTTCGGACACTGGCACATGTGGAAGATTAGCGCTTGTCTGGGGTCTTCATTTTGGATTCTATCCTTGGAGTTGTGCCAATGAGGCACGTGGCACCCTCTGCGGCTCTGTGACTTTTCAATGGCCGATAAGACCTGCTGCGAGCTCGTGGGCTGCTCTTGAAAACTACGCCATTTTGCGAAAGGTGCAAAATGTTCCAAAATGCCCCGTAGACCCGATTTTGGTACTTGAGCAAAATTTCCTTCACGGCCCCACAAACCCGCTTTTACATTTGAGTCATCCTCAAGCCCACCAACCCACATTTTCCATGTTTGGGCAAAAAGACATATCCAGGCCCGTTGGCCTGCTTTTCCACTTTTCATAAGAAATCCTTCTCGGGCCCGTGGCCCAAAATTATACTTGTGCCTTTTATGAAAAGTGCAAAAATGTCAAAATGTCTCCCACCGCCCCTTGAGGTCCAGTAATTTCCATTGGAAAAAAATCTTCCCTAGGCCCGTCGGCCCGCTTTTGGCAAAAAATCCTTCCAAGGCCCGCCAGCCCGTAACTTGAAAAATATGAAGAGTTAGAAGGACTTATTTATATCTCTAGAAAGGGGAATAAATTTCCTATCTGATGGAAATGCTTTTAGGGGCCTTAAGTGCTTAAAATATGTAAAAATTCATATTGAAGCACAAAAGGGGGAAAATGGTGTCTAGTTGACCCAAAATAAGTGTGAGTTTATTTTGGTCAACGGGAGGTTCTCCCAAAAGGCTCGGGCATTCGGACCTTTCTAAGAGGTTGTAGACCAAACATCTTAAGAAGCTTGAAATGGAGAATAAAAAGGATGATAAAATTAGCTTTTGGGATGACATTTGGTTGAATGACACGACTATGCCTCGTGGATCATGTTATTGGGGGCCTTAAGGAGGAGGCAATTGGAAGGTGGGGATCAAAAGTGGAAGATTGTATCCTAAATATAGGAGCAAAAAGATAATGAAAGTAGATTTCTAAAGATTCGGGAGAAAATAATCATGTTCATTTCTTAATTGGCATTGTAATTGTTGGTGAGCCTAGTTGGTATTGTAATTGTTGGTGAACAATAAATTAGAAATAAAAAGCTATTGGTGAGCATGTAGGCTCCCAAAAATACCAATTAGAAATTAGAAAGTACTTTTCTTAAGAGGTCAGCCATCATTTACATTATAAGCCCCTTATGGTTATAAAAGGGAGGTCGCTTGGCCATTAGAGGATTATGTTATGTGGATTTCTCATTTTTGGTAAAGGATTGCTTGTTAAGCATCTTTTTCCTCTCTCTCAAGGACGAAAACCCTTGATTGAGGCACTCCCAAGGACGAAAACCCTTGTGGAGAAGTGGTGTGGACGAAACCCCACACTACCCTTTGGTGGATTTCTCTCTATTGTTGGTTATAACAGATTTCTGCCCTAAGCGACTTGCTTGGAGGTGTGTTTTCAAGGATATTGTTGGTTTTTATGTGATCTCTTTGCATGGTTGGACTCCCTATGATTTATAAAGGTGAAATCTTCCATTTTATCAATTGTTTGGTGCAAATTATATTTTATTTCAAGTAGGGCAACCTATATTGAGGTGGTGTTTTGGTATGTGTGGTGACATTTTGGCAAATCTGAAATTATCATCTTATTCTCTATATTTCATAAGGCCAATATCTAAATTTCATGATTTTTGGTGCTTTCTAAGTTGAGTTATGAATTTTTAAAAATAACATTGTAGACAAGGGTTTTGTGAAATTCATATCTCCATATCTAGGGCATTAAAAATCAGATTTCTTGCACTACATGATTGTTGAGGTTATATCATAATTTTAGAAATTCAAGTGAAGCTAATTTGAAGGGTTTTGAAGGCTCAAAAGTGGGGTTGAAACCCCAAATCAAGTCGTTGCCCTAAAACAAGGTTTAATTTGCAGATTTGCAGGGTTATAACAGCAGCTCTGTAAATCTGATTTGAGAGCTTTTGCCATTTCTGAGGTCCCCCAAAAGGGACATTATAAAGTGGTATCAAAGCTCTTTCCTCCCAACTCCTGTGAAGCATGGAAAAATTGGAGAGGATCATGAAGAACCAAGAAGGAATAATGGATGTATTGGATAGGCTCTCCCTAGCTATCCAAAACATGCAAGGTGGTGGTTCGGCCAAGGGGGAAGAAGATTCACACAATCCCCGTGAATCAAAGAAGGTGAAAATTCCTTTTGCAAGGCCCTACAAACCCCAGTTCGTGGACAAGGAGGAAGTCGCTCCACATGGGAGCCCTAGACAAGCTCATGGCTACATCACATTGCTTGAAGAATACCGAGAAATGCCGGAGGAGTTTGGGAGGCAATGTCTCTCACGGATTTCATCAGATTGAGGACAAAAGAAGGACATTATTGGCAAAGAACCCTAGCGCCAAAAGAAGAAGTACAATATGCCGAGAAGATGAATGTTTCAGCCCTAGGGAGGAGAGGTCCTTCCATCGGGATGAAGGAAGTTAAGGAGCATGCCATCCAAGGTAAAAACCCTTTTGTGCTTAATGATGAATTGATGACACCTAGTGGTTGCAATGAACTAACAATTGTCAATGAAGAACCCTTGATAGAAAAAGATATACTTTTGAAGGAACCAAATGTTGATATTAGACAGGAGAAGAAATTCATATATGCAAGCAAGGAGGATGTAATGGAAACTCAAAGAAAGTGTGAGGAGTGGCAAAGAAGAGCTAGGGCTGCTAGATTGATAGCCGCTCAAGGGAAACAACACTTACAAGAGTATAAGGCAAAGAGCTCTTCATTATTGACAAGGAAAAGGAAGCAACCATGAAGCATGAGGCAAAGGAAAAAGAAGGGTTTGATGAAAAGAAGAAATTTGGAGTTGAAGTCAAATTTCAAGGTGAAATTAATGATTTTCAGCTTGCTGGTCAGTCCCAAACAACCACCACCAAGGAGCCAATCAATGAAGATATCAACAAGGAACAATCCCCATTTTGTCATCATCCAAAGAAAGGTAAAAATCCCTTGTTATTCTATGCTAATTTATTGGATTCTAATGGTTACACAGGGCAGTCACATGATGGAATCAAATCAGATTTAATAAGGGCCTATGAGGATGATGTTATGCATGAGATAAGGGCTCCATCGGGTTATTTTCTGAGTGTTGTTCCTAACTCAGAAATTCTGAGTCAAGAAAGCATCAAAGGCAGCCCATGGTATGAAGAAATCTCTGTCTTGTTGCTTGCTGATTTGACACTGCTGATATGTTACCCTCACACACAGCTGGTTGGAGAAGGTGATCAGATTTTATGCTTGTTATGTCCTCTTATATCACCGCTGATTGGGCATCCTTATGCACCTCATACTCCACGAAATAATGAGGTAAGAAGTGTCTCTTGTTGTATGGATTCTTGGCCTCAAATTCAAAATTGTTTCCGCATAAGAAATATAGGTGCTATGATGAGTTCTACAAAAAGAAGAATGTCTGATTTCAAAATCAGTATGGAGGGAAATTTTATCATGACATGTGTGGGGCATCAAAGGCATGATGATAGTTCTGATTTTCTGTTTCATATGTGGTTAACCCATGGTTCCATGAATATGGAAGAACTAGAAAAATGTGGTGGAAGAGCAGCACCCTTTCTTCAATGTGTGGCACACCTACTTCTCATCCATTCAGGGTGAAGGGTTTTCTTTATAACCAAGGGGTCACTAGGCTTGTTGAGAGTGGCACTACCATACCTTGCACAAAGAAATTGGGACAGCTATCACTTCTCCTAGGAAAAGATGAGGTATGTGATGAATTCTTTGTGATTAAGTTAGTTGATGATGAAGTAGTTCTTGGAATTCAATGGCTGCAATCTTTGAGGGAATTCACCCTCAATTGTCATGATAGAGAACTGAAATTCTATGACAAAGACAAAGAAATCAGAATTCAAGGTATTAAGGATGAAGGGAGTACATTGGAAAATGCTTGGAATTCACATTGTGGTTTGCTTTCTATCATAACAGCTGATTGGAAAATATTGTTACAGCTGAGTATGTCAAAAATCAGCTTGCTAGTAACATCATGGAAGAAGTTTGCATGAAGGAACAACATAGGATAGATGTTTTGGGACAGCAAGTAAGGCACTTGCAATCAGGAAATCTTCCACATCAAAGGTTACTCACACTTGCCACCAAGTGGATTTTGATCACACACACGGAAGTGGTGTTCTTCTTCTAGCAACATGGACAAGGTAAGGGTAACTCTCATAAGATGTTTTTTGGCCACTTCACTTCTGAACTTGCAATGCTACAACCAAGATGAGGTGTTTCTCCCAATTTTGTTTGTTGGGTTGTGGATATCTTCTTGGGAAGCAATAGAGGGGCAGATTTGAAGACATTCTTTTTATGCAAAATGATGGGTAAGAGGGTTCATTCATATTTGGTGTTATTTGGGACAAAATTCATAGGCATGGTATGGCTGTTATATTTACATACCAGCTCTCATGAGTTATGATTTGAGTCAAATTTTGAAAAGATTGGTTTGGGGCAGCTTGGAAGCATCTTTTGGAGGCCAAGGTAATCATCATGACAGTTGTTATATCTTTGTTTTATACGTTGTCTGCATTAATTCCAGCTCTCTACCCATTCTTTTGACAATGAAGGAGGAGTACCCAGCCATGAGGATGAAGGGTTTGCAGTCTATTATCATTGATGATGTGTTTCCAGCTGTTATAAGAAAGATCCCAGCCCCTATCCTTCTGATTTTAGGGAACAAAATACATGATTACAAGCTGTGTTTGGGACAACAGGAGGGAAATTGGGAACACCCAATGTTGGATGGTAATTATGAGGCCTTGGCAAGCAAAGAAGAAGAGCTGGTCATCATAGCCACAAAGCAAGAAGGGATGAAGAAGGGGACACACTTTTTCTTTAATGAGTTTGCTTCATGTGCAGGTACATCAAAGGAGGAGCAGCTGAGATTTATTTGGGATCCAGGAACTTGCAATTGCTTGGGGACAAGCAATTTCGAGAGGGGAGGACTGTCATGTCCTTTTTTGAGCCAATTCCAATTGAAGACCTTGGCCCATTTCCTTCCTCATGGGTCCAAGCAAACAAGCTAGAGGAAGCTAGCAATGTCATCATGTGCTTCATTTCATGTTCATTTCTTAATTGGCATTGTAATTGTTGGTGAGCCTAGCGCCCAACAATAAATTAGAAATAAAAAGCTATTGGTGAGCATGTAGGCTCCAAAAATACCAATTAGAAATTAGAAAGTACTTTTCTTAAGAGGTCGGCCATCATTTACATTATAAGCCCCCTTATGGTTATAAAAGGGAGGTCGCTTGGCCATTAGAGGATTATGTTATGTGGATTTCTCATTTTTGGTAAAGGATTGCTTGTTAAGCATTTTTTCTCTCTCTCAAGGATGAAAAGGAGTGATTGAGGCACTCAAATGAAGGACAAAACCCTGTTGGTGTGGATGAAACCAGCTACCCTTTGGTGGATTCTTTCTATTGTTGGTTATAAGAAAGATTTCCCTAAGAACTTGCTTGGAGGTGTGTTTTCAAGGATATTGTGGATCATGTTCATTGTATGGTTACCTTAGCTCATGAGGTAGTTTAATGCCTTTTATGTATTTATCCTCACCCACTTATGTGTGTTATAAATTATTTAGATAAGCAAAGATATTATCTAGTTGGTTGGTCATAGTTCTTTCCAAATCTATGAATTGATGAAAAAGATGACACAGTTTTCCTTATGATGGTTTGAATAGTTCTTTCGGTTGATTTATGGCTTGAAAAGGGAGATCTTATCCGGAGATCTTAGAATGTTATTCCTTACCTATTTAAAAGGACTCATTTTCATTTCATTAATTCCATAATAACACCTTGATATTCCCTTGCTCATAGGTGCGAAAGGTTTATGAAAAAGCTTATCATGTGAATTCATTTCATCTTCATTTATTATAACTTGGTGTTTGCATTGTAATTATTGGTGGCATAGCACCCTAAATGTGTTAGAAATTCCTTTTATTTATGTGATCTCTTTACATGGTTGGACTCCCTATGATTTATAAAGGTGAAATCTTCCATTTTATCAATTGTTTGGTGCAAATTATATTTTATTTCAAGTAGGGCAATCTATATTGAGGTGGTGTTTTGGTATGTGCGGTGACATTTTGGCAAATCTGAAATTATCATCTTATTCTCTATATTTCATAAGGCCAATATCTAGAATTTCATGATTTTTGGTGCTTTCTAAGTTGAGTTATGAATTTTTAAAAATAACACTGCAGACAAGGGTTTCGTGAAATTCATATCTCCATATCTAAGGCATTAAAAATCAGATTTCTTGCACTACATGATTGTTGAGGTTATATCATAATTTTATAAATTCAAGTGAAGCTAATTCAAAGGTTTTGAAGGCTCAAAAGTGGGGTTGAAACCCCAAATCAGGTCTGTTGCCCTAGAACATGGTTTAATTTGCAGATTTGCAGGGTTATAACAAGGTAAATATGGATATTGGTGTGTTTTTCAAAGTTCTTAAAGCCAACCAATTTTATTTCTATTCCATGACTGTGGGATTGCCTCAAACAATAAGGATATGGGATTATCTCTTTTACATGGTCTTTAGGAGGCTAGGGCTAGGAAGAAGAAGTGGTTAAAGCTCGGGTGGAAGGAGACTCTAAGGTGATTATCAAAGCCATGAAGTTGGGAAGATTGGGAGCATGGAATCGGGATTCAATCATCCAAAGTGCAACTGGTCTAACACCTTCATTTTCTAGTATCATCTTCTCCCATATCAAGTGTGATGGGAATAAGTTAGCATATTGTCTTGCAAACATAGGATTTGATATGATGATTAAGAAAGGTGTCTCCCACATTATTTGGAAGGATGATCTTCCCAACGAGGTATTAAAACTAGTGACATAGGATGCCATGAATGGCCGCATGTGGAAATAATTTGGCTTGGGTGCTAGCGGAGGGGAAGTTAATACTTTCTCATGTGTCAATGCAAGTTCATAAGATAAATGGGAACACCTATACTTGGCGGTATCTTTGGGTGCGCAAAGCATGCAGAGGATGATAAAAGTGAATGTGGGAGAGTTTTTTGGCACTTTGGTTAGCGTAATTTTCCATTGGGGCTTTGTAGCTACCTTCTTTATTGCATTGTCCTAATAACGAGTAGCGCGATGAGAGGAAGGAAGGATAGTGGTGAGGTGCCTAACATGAAGAGGAAGAGTGCGATTTAAGGGAGAGGAAACATGGGATTCCTTTTCCGAATGGACGGGGACAACATTTAGAACGATGTTATGAGAGAATGGTTAGGGAGGGCGTGGTCTATAGCTGAAGAAATGAATGATGTGGAGGAGGAAGACATTTGTGGGTACTTGAGGAATTTTATGCTTGATCCCAAGCAATCCCTGGGCCACTAGAACATGTTTGAAATGGTGTAGGGTTTGAGCTATGAAAATATCCTCTCCAATGCTTCATGTAATTCCTTCTTCACCAAGAGCGCTCAGAGATGGAGGAGAGATTGATGTGTATATAGCTTCACTTACATACTCTTGCAAAGGCATTGCTGGTGGTTTTGAAGGAACGTGAAGCTTTGGCTAAGATGCGTGGTTTCCGATCCCCTGGAAGAAAAGGTGGAAGTTCCTCATTGATGTGCCTCTTCCATGTAGACTAAGCAAGTGAATGATGATTCAGATGTAGAGATCATGTCTAAGGTCAAAACAGATAAAGGCAAAGGGAAGAAGGTGGTTGATTAAACCTAGCCACGTAGATAATATTTAGTAAATTTCTATATAAGAATGTATCCACTAGTTCATAATTTTGATAGTATAGGGATTTAGGTTTTTTTAAATGTGATTATAAGGTATTTAATTATGAGCTGGGATGAAGAAAATTCTTTTTTATCTCCCTCCATCCTATGCACACTAAGGTGATTTCCAATAAGAGCCTAGATGATCGATGCTATCTAAGATTGGTTCTTAATGTATTTTTTGCAAGCTAGGGCTTTCTCCCTAGGTAATATAAGAAAAAAATACTTGGTCATGTAATCACAAAAGAAGGTATATCCATTGAACTTGAAATAATAGACAACATTTCCAAGTTTGGTCCTCCCAATAGTAAAAAGAATTAAAATATTTCTTTGGAAAGATTAATTTTGTAAGGAAGTTTATTTTTGAATTTGTAGAAATTCTCAAACCACCGAATGCAATGCTAAAGAAATATGCTAAGGTTGAGTGGAATCCTAAGGCTAAGAAGTATTTCAAGACATTAAGAAAGCAATAGTCTAGGCACCGGTTCTAGTTAGTCCCGATTTTAGTAAGGATTTTTTATATATACTCATGCGCTTCCGAGCACACTATTGCAACTATATTTACACAAAAGAGATGAGACCATGAACATCCTATTATGTTCATGAGCACCAATCTCAATGATGCACAACTTAATTACTCCATGATATACAAATGAGATATAAGTTCTTATTGATTGCCACTAATTATTACACAAGGTGGACTAAAGTAGTAGCCACTAAGAATTGCAAAACAACCGATGTCATTCAGTTTCTTAAATAACATATCATAACCGTGTTTGGTTATCCACTCTTGTTAATATGTGATAATGGACCAAATTTTTCTTTTACTAAATTTATGGGATGGGCATATGAAAATAAAGTGGTCATCTAGTTTTCCTCAAACTACTATCCACAAGGAAATAATGTAGTTGAGTCTACAAATAAAATATTATCAATGCCATCAAAACGTTTGCATAAAATAAACCCAAATAATGATATTCTCTTTTGAAGTATGCTTTATGGGCTAACATGACCATATTTATAAAAGCCTTGAAAACATTTCCATTTCGATGGTATACGGAAATAGCCAGTGTTTCCAATCACTCTCAGATTGCCTACATATGAGTTCATGTAAGAGTGCGTGGAGGGAGATAATAAAGTTCAAACTAGAATCCTAGACATTCTTTAAATGGAGGAAGCGCACGATTCAAGAGATGGTCCGAAAAGAAATCCAAAGTAAGGACTTCATGATTTCAAATCTTGTTCTTTTATTGGACAAATCCCATGAGAAGAAGGGCCAACACAACAAATTCACACCTTTTTATATTGGAACATATCAAATTGCTGAAATATTGGGTCAAAATGCATTTAGATTGAAATATTCACAAATAAAGGAGATGGTGTTACAATTCAATGGACAATTCCTAATGAACTACTTCTTTGCAACTCCATCCCAAGTCCCAATAGAATGATTATGAAAGAGAATTAGAGTAGTTCTTGTTTGCATTTCCTTCTTTGATAGATTAGTTAGTTTCTACATTTCCTAATTTCTTATGATAGTTGTTTCTTTTCTATTTGTTCTCGTCGCTTTGGGTTAGTAGTAGGTTGTTGTTTTCTTGTTTATTTTTGTTTAGACCAGGCTTGCATAAAGATTCATTGAGAACATATTTTTTTGGAAATAATTTCATCGTATGAAAAATTGAGATAACTAGTAGAGAGTGTCAATGAAATACCATGAAAGAAATACTAAAAGCTTTTGAATTATGTTTGTATTGAGATATTGAATGCCCAAAATACAAAGGTGAATTTTAGAACAGTTTAGTCATCTACAAGGATTGAGTTACTTGTATGAATGAAAATCGACACACAATCTTCAAGAAGCACTCGACCTCTCAAGGTCATGCTGGGACAACCGATGTAGAAATGAGTGGATGGCTATGGGTAGTGAAATATAGCGAATATGTGATATGTGGATGAAAATATGTGGGAATGGGATGAACAAGATATCAAGGAAAAACAATGTCCTCAACGCGCAATATTGGGATCTACTCGTCAAGGGAAAGGAAGGACCTTCTAACCTGAATGGGTCTAATGGATGGGTTGGAAAGAATAGCCACATGAAGACTCAATCAATGTGGATCAGAGCTCGCTTAAATCCATTCTAACGGTTGTGGGATACGTGGAAATCGATGGGTACCTCACAATGATTTCCAAACAAGGTCATGGAATAAATAAGAGAGGCATGGTTCCACTAGATCTATGGGTGGTTAGTTGGTTCATTCTAGAACGTGAGGGTTCGATGAGCTTCTTTGTTCATAATGTTCAATTGTCTAATAATGTCTTGTAAAAGTGGGGACGTCCTAAATACTAGTGTACGTAATTCGTTGTCTAAGTCTAATTGGTTTTTGGCCCGTTTGATTGGGGACCTTGCGGATCACAACCGCAAAATCTCTCTCTGGTCATGGTCCTTATATGGTCATACATGGAATCTAGAATCTATTGCCAGGGGAGATCCAATATTCGTAAGCCTTATCGGCTTCGATGTTTAATATGTTTAGTTGTGCAATTTTGTCATAATATCGTGATGGTGTTTTGAGGACAAGCATATGAATTCCAATATCTATGTCTGTAAGCAATTTAGGCCCATTCGGTTGGGGGACCCACGCGGATCACTACCGTATATTAATTCTTGTTATGGTTTGTTAATGGTCATGTATGTATTTACTCTATGGAAATAAATAACAAGCTAATCTAAGAAAGTAAAAGCTACACTATGTTTTTGTATTTTTGATATAAAAGAAATGAAACAATGCAAAGCAATTAATCTAATAAAAGAAAATTTTTTTACTTTTAAGAACTTTCTAGAATTAAATGAAGAAATGAAGAAATTAAAGCTTATAATCCTAATTAACAAATCCTATACAAATAAATAACCAGATGTAGTTATTTATCTATGCAATAATGTATTAAATCTATTCTAATCAAAACAAAGCTTTTTCAATTTATAGTTGTGGATTATTAAATCTTCTTCTATCTCAGAGACACGAGAAGAACATTTAAAGCTTCAGAATCTTTTCTTCCCCTGTAACTTCCTTGAATAGAATATGTGAGGATTTAAGGGAAACCACAATTTTCAACAAATTTATTATCTATGGTGATATAGCAAGCTTCCTCCATATATTCTTCCCTCACAAATCCACATGGATAGGAAGGGAAGGATCTATCACTAAGAAACCTCTATAGAAGATGTGAAAATCTTCTTGGAAATGAATCTAACTATTTGCAATAAAGGAAATTGATTTTCTTCTACTCTATTTTGATATGTGTGCGTACATTTGAAATGAAGAAATAAATAAATGAAGAAACTTAATAACAACCCCAACCTGGAATTATAGTACAAAGGCAAATCTAGTTGTGGTATCACTTTGTCCCCTCAGTTGTCTTTACCAATATTTTGTGTCCACTTGAGTCCAAGGAATTGGGAATGCAAAGGAAGAAGCAAGAAGAAGGTGTTAGAGCAATGGCATCTTGATGGTAGTCTGGTTGCAATGTAGGTAGAAGAGAAATACAATGCAAGAGAATAGAGCTTGGTTGTGTAATTTCTAACAAGATTGTGGCAGCTCAACTAAGCAAGATACACAAATAATCTCTAGCCATTTTCTTTAGAAGAAGTGATGGTTTTATAGAAGGTTGGTTGGGTAGTGCACTATCACACTTGGTAGCAATGGGGTGCCACATCAACACATGAAGGGGTAGTTAAACAATCAATTAGAAATCACAAGTGAAAGAGGAGATTTCCACAAGTCAGTCAAGCTTAAAATCAAGCTAAAATGATTGAGAAACATGTTCTAAAAGTGAACTGAAGTGAAGCAAACACACATCTAATTCATGCATGACAAAGAGTTCAATTGGAAAATTCACACATGACCTCCACCTACATAGGCAGGTGAAATACTTGGTTAGCGGTTACAAAACCACCCGCATGGTGGATTTACCTAACCAAGGAAAGGGTGGTTTTGTAACTATAGGCCAAAACTAAGGAAAATTGATGCGGGAAGCTGCAGAAAAGTAGGAAATGGATAAGTAAGGTAAACTAGGCTACAAATATAAGTTGTAAAGAGGTTAAGGAGCTCAAACACCTTTGGAAAATACATGAATCATCATTGGGGTTTTGAACCATTTTCCAACAATGTAGCACATGCAAATTTGGGTGCATACATATTGCCCCCTCGGAGAAGCATTTTATCCATGAAGAGGCGTAAAATGTAGAGTTCAGAGTATGGCGTTCCTAAAATGGGGAGTTAGAAGCTATACCTGACATGCCCATGCATGTGAAATGTCACCATCTCAAGCTCCCACTACTGCAAGATGAAAGCAAGACTCAAGTGCAGATAGATATGATATCGAAAAATAAACACTAAAACAAAATGACAAGAGGACTTACCATCTACACGAGGATAGAAGTATACCTACACCAGCGCTCCATCCCTGTAAAGCATATACACTCAAAACAAAGTTAAAACAAAGCATATATATAACCAAACCATTCATTTTCAAATTCATTTGCACATATCCTCATTGTGATTTTGGAGCTCTGGATCACCGATCACCATTTTGAGTGAGAGTATAGTCAAAATGATGAGTGCGTGACGACATGATCATGGCCCCGTGAGTGAGAGAGATCCAATGAAGACAAAGGTTAGTATTTTACATTTGTTTATTTGAAACCTAAAATGTAAAATTTGAAAAATCTACACCTATGGGGTTATTTTGAAATTTCTTGTGTTAAAATGTTCCCTAGGAGGTGGTCTAGGTGGGTCTACCTTTTGTTTTGTTCCAAAAAGGTCTATTTTTGTCTTTTTTTGCATTTTTGGGTCAAAAGGGGTAGGTTTTCCGTTCTAGACACAACCATTGCCCTGTGTAAGGTGGCGGTCATAGAACCACCACCCTGACAAGGTGGTGGTTAGAAAATGGAAATTACAAAACTCACTACTGCATAGGTGATGATTTTGTAATTGTTGAGGCAGAGAGTAATTTTGACCAACTTAGGTGATTTTTTTGGATTTTGGGTTGTTTTATATTATTTTTGATGAGCTTATGTATTGAAATACGTTGTTAACTTGCTCTTTTTTTTGTTTTGTGAAAGCAGAAGGAGTTATACATTTGTTGGAGCTGGACGAGAGAGTGTGATTGGCTTCCAGGCATTATTGCTTAAGTTGACTCAGGATGAGAGGGATTTATTACACCGGGCTGGGTTATGGAGGATCTCTCAGGTGCCACACATATATAGCACTAACCAGCCATATTCTATGTGACATATTGTCTTATTGGGATGTTGGACCTGGAACACTTTTTGGTTTCTGGTGTTAGGGGAGAGTGGACCATCACTCTCGAGGATGTCTACAAGATTCTTGGCGTACTATGACTGGTAGATGGTTGACATTGGAGAAAGGTTCTCCAGTTTTGTATAGACATAGTGGGCATCATATATGGGGGATGATGGGGCATCGATTGTGGGCATCAAACAGGGTATGTGGACTTTATTTATTACCTCTACACCTATCCCTACCCTACGCAAGGCCATTATTGGTATTTTTGGCTTGCGTTTGGTAGGAGACAAGGGTGGGGACAAGCTCTTGTATTGTTGGGCTCCCATCATTATGTAGATTGAGTAGTATGGGAGGATATATGCCTGGGGTGTGGATATTTTGGGGACCACATACCATGACTTGTACAGTGGTGAGGCTACAGGGGAAATCCTTGAGCCATCCTTCTTTAGTGATGTGTTGGGTGTATGAGCGGATCATCCCCTATCAGAGGGGAGTTGGTATACTAGGATCAGGGGCCATTAGGGCGTGAGATGGACATGTATTTGTTCTTAGAGGGCACATCAATCTCTTGCTTCCTTGACTATGAATGATTTCATTGTTAGACTATATCAGGATATGATTGGATTATGGGGTCAGGAGGGGACTATCCTGATTGCTTGTGCCAACACTACACAATTAGTTGACAAGACTATGAGGTGGAGGCCCACCCTACCACTACAAAGTACCCCAGTAGTTTGGGTTACCCTATGATGATGCTCTTCCCTGCAATGCCATGTTTTCTACTATGGAGCATTAGATAGAACACACGAGAGAGGCCCTAAGGGTGAGCATGGTTGGACTATTGTTACACCAAGGGTACCTATCAGTGTGGAGAAGGTCTTAGTCCTAGAGCACAGTGGCTCTCTCTAGATTGAGGCCAAACCCACTCACAGTGGGGAGGAGGAGGAGGAGGAGGCCCACATAACAAATATATAGAGACCGAGGTGAAGCTAGTGAGGAGACGTGGAGGAGGAGAGAGAGGGGGTGATGAGGAGGAGGATAGTGATAAGAGTGGTGGATCACAAAGGAGATCTCTATGGCAGAGAGAGAGAGAAACAAGGTGGAGAAGGAGACTCTTGTTTCTGAGGAGCCACTTCCTCATGAGGGAGGCAGTGATGAGTAATTCGTGATGGGCCAACATGTCGCCTTAGGAGAGGGTGAGGCTCAACAGGTTCCTGCAGCGACTCCACCACCACCATTTGCACCAACTGATCCTACCTGGATGCCCGGAGATCAAGTATGTAGATACTCTTCTCTTGACCTTGTTAGCTAGAATTGTTAGTAAACTACACATTGTGCTTCTTTTTTTTTGGTTTTGAATGTTTTCTAACTCGTCATTGTTTTTTTGTTTTTAGCCATTGCTAATGATGGTTCGAGATCTTATTCATAGGATCTATGTTGATACCTTGTTGATCCCTATGGGGAAGACTCATGTGGGAGCTATTGGAGGATTTGGGACAGCCATTGTAGGATTGGATGACATATTGATGTGTTTGTGCCTCTTTGGAAGGCCATGAGAGATCTTGACTTCTCAGAGAAAATAGATTTTCACATATGAGATGGTGGAGAGGATGGCTGAGGTGGAGCCACTCACGCAACATGAGGCCGTGACTAGTGGTCGATCTCATGGTCACTCTCTCACTCACTGGTGCATTCATGACATCGGATTCCACAAAAGAGTCCCATCCACAGCCGCGCACCATCTCAGGGTTCCCACAGAGAGGGATAGGCCATTGAGCCCTTATTACTTTGATGTCATTTTGTGAGGCATATATATGATGTTTTTGGATTTTTGTGCTCATTATGAGCATTTTGACCACACCTAGTGTGTGATGGCATTATATATAGACTTGATTCACTATGATATATACAAATATCTCTTTTTGATTTGGCTATCCTTTTGCACCAAAGTTGACTTCATTTATGGTTTACTTTGCATGTGTACTCTTAGATGTTTTAGAATTTTGATTTTATATGCTTTTTAGAATGCATGCAGTGGATGATGATATGCTAACAAAATGATTTATTTTGTTTTTTTTTTTATATGATGCTAATGCAAACACAATGTAATGTTAAAACTTTGGTTTTTCAAGCAATATTTGATACTTCTTGTTTTGTTGGAAAAATGTGATGAATGTAATATGATAAGAAAATGAACCCACTCCACTTCTAACCCCACACAACTAGTAAGATGTGAGGGCTCAACACCAGAGAGCTAGGAGGGATGTGAGTTGTATGATTTTGATGAATGGAAGTGATGAGAGAAAGACAAGATTTTGACAGAAATCCAATTAGAAACCTACAACTTAACTCTACACACAGTTTACTACACATAGTCTAGAATGTGATTTTCTTGCAATTTTATCTAGACTTAGACCCATAGATGGCCTCTTGATTGAAAAAATATGGTTTAAGGTTTTAACTCTTTTGGAACATACACATCTAATTCATTTTTCTTGGGATTTATGATTTCAAAGAACTTTTTATTGAATGAATTGCTTTTTAACTTTATTAATTTATTTGAAGAGACCCCTATACCTTGCCCCATGCTACCAGTAAGAAGCATGGGCTCATCACCAAGGACAAGGCATAGGTGAGTAAGGGCACTTCCCTCCTTTCCCAATCTCACGCTATCACTAGTAAGAAATGTGGGCTCATCATTGAAGATTGGTGGGGCAAGGAAGTGTGGTTTTATTTGTAAATGAAATTTTTGCATTTATTTGATTTGACTTATATCATTATTTTATTTTAAACTTTGATTTGTTCTTTTGGGAGGGAGAACTTTCCCCTAGCCTCAACCCCATGTAACTAGTAAGATGTGAGGGCTCAACACCAAAGGTGAGATAGGAAAAAAAGCAATCTCGGGTAAAATGTTTAGAATGCTTTTTCTACCAAAGGTTTTTGGGAGAAGATATGACACCAAGAAGCTTCTAGAACAGACTATGGGAAAAGACACCTATGCTAGAAGAAAACTATGAGTAGAACCAAGTATGCAGGCCTTGGTAGGATTAGTGTCAAAATTTTGTCTTATCTTGTTGAATTGATGAAATGATTAGAAATGTTGATGATAATATTGTAGATATTTGAAGAAATGTGATTGAATGTTTTGCCAATATTTTCAAATTTTTGAAATTTTCTTGAAAGATAAGTTCCTTGATTACAAATTTACAAAGTGATCTAGCAGATGAAAATGCAATGCGGATGTAATAGTGTACATGTGGAAATGTAGATGGATCATGCGTAGTAACATTTTAAGTGAAGTGAATTGATGGATTCACCAAATTCTTCACCCTCTAGAGTACATAGGTGATATGCCCCATTCTTATAGTCCTCCATGACTCGATATGGGCCCAACCACTTGGGCCTGAATTTCCTTCCTTCACTAAGTTTTCTTGTCTATCTGGTTGTCAAGTCTCAATACCAGATCTCCAACAAATATATCACGTTCATATACCTTCTTATTTTACTACTCGGCACATCCGGTCAAGTGTAAGCTCTATGGTGTGCCTCAGCTCTAATTGAGCTTCATCGAGGGTTTCTAGCTCAATGAGTCATGCCTCACGATATCCTTCTTCTCCTAAGATTCCTTGTAATGATATTTGAGACTGGGTATCTCAACTTCAAGTGGTAAAACCACTTCTGAACCAAATACTAAGGAATATGGGGTTTGCCCCCATCAATGTTCTTACTGACATTCTATAGGCCCACAAGGCGAAATAGATTTATATGTCAATCACACTTGTTCTCCTTAACAATTTTCAGGAGGATGGATTTTAACGTCTTATTAGTTTCCTCAGCCTGTCCATTGGCTTGAGGGTAGTATAGAGAGGTTGTGTGATGATTTATCTTGAATTTTTCACACAACTCACGCACCTCTTCATTTTTAAATGATGTGCCATTATATCAGAGATAATGACTGTGGGACCCATATCTATAGATGATCTAGTTCAAGATGAATTTTGTAATTATAGACCCGGAATGGTGGTAAGAGGCATAAGGTGAAATAATATGTGGTCATAATTATAAAATTGTGGTCATCCATAGATGAGGGAGAGAATTTCCCTATCAAATCTAAGCCCCACGTGGAAAAGGGCCAAGGTGTTGCAATCGGTTGTAGAGCTTGGGCAGGTATATGAATCTCATGAGAGAATTCTTACACTTATGGCACTTGCGTATGTACTACTCTACTACATCATGTTCTAGGTGGGCCAGAAATAGCCCATCTAGTGTATCTTTCTAGTGTAGTTGCATGTCCTCCAAAATGACCTCCACAGACCCCATATGGGCTCCATAGAGGATATTTTCAGATTCTTCCTCATTGACACACCTTAGCAACATTTCCATAAAAATATCTATGATAGAGCACTTGTTCTATAATTATGTACTTGGCATGGCTATGACATGTAGCCATCTTCTTCTGTTGTGAAGTTTCTCCCTCAGGGTATGTGTGGTCCATAATAAAATTGACAATATTTGAATACCATGGACATGCAACAATGGGAGGTCTGATTTTATATGTAGTATATACACTCTTCGGGAAACTCAAGTCTACTAACTCTCCACCATCTAATGGGTTATCTTCCAACCAATGGAAATGATTTGTCCCTTGATGGAATTTTGGTTGATATAAGTTAACTCAAATTCTCCCATTAAGGTTATGAAGTGTCCATATTTCTTGGACAAAGAACCTTGTGTTAGGAATGTCTAAAGACAATTTTTTTAACAATAACCCATGTTTCTTGGTTAAGCATGTAATGCCTTAACCATTTTGTTGCAAATACTATAGTGAGGCATTCTTTTTCCTTCATGTATAGTGTGTCTCATAGTATAGAAATGTAATGTATGAATGATGAAGTAAATTACACGTTCATGCTTGTCATCATCGTCTTCTTGTGCTAACATGCAGCTAATGAGACATATTTGCCCAAGAATATAAAATGAGGGGTGATTGACTTGGGAGGCATGAGTGTGGGAGGTGACAGAAGGAATCATTTTGACCGATTCAAATGCCTCATGACACTCATCCATCCAGATGTTGCAGCAATCCTTCTTTAACAAATTATTTATCGGATGAATAAAAAGGTTAAATCAGGAATAAACCTTGGATTACATGAGCTTTTGAGAAAGGACCGAATGCCTGACTCGTATGATGGTGGGTCATTTCTAGTAACTGCTCTTATTTTTGTTGGATCCACATTGATCCCTCATGAAGAGATGATGTATCCCAGTAACTTCCCTCCCATCACACAAAACACACATTTTTCTAGATTTAATGTAACATTGTATTCGATGAGGTGAGAGAGGATGATGTGAAGCACCTTGAGGTGATCGCATCTCTTTTGGCCTTAGCTAGAAGGTCATCAACATATGATTCCACAATCTTGTGAATAAGATCATGGAATATGTAAGTCATTTCTTGTTGGTAAGTGGCACCAGTGTTCTTGAGACCGAACAACATGACTACGTAGCAATAAGTTCCCAAGGAGTAATAAAGGTCATCTTTGTTTGATCTTCCTGGAGATCCTAATTTGATTGTACCTAGAAAAACCATCCATAAGTGACAACAACTCATAACCAGTTGTTGCATCAATGATAACATCGATGGATGGTAGTGGGAAATCATCTTTGGGACATGCTTTGTTTATATCCCAAAAGTCAATGCAAATTCAAAATTTTCCATTCTTTTTAAGAATGGGGATGATGTTAGATACCCACATTGAGTAATCGATAGGTTTGATGAACCCCACCTATAGGAGTTTCATAACTTCCTCTTTAACCATTAGTGCCACCTTTGGTTTCATAGGTCTGGATTTTTGTTTGATGGGCTTGGCATCAAATTTGGTTACAAGATTGTGGACTGCAACATGAGGAGAAATTCATATCATCTCTTTATAACTAAATGTGAAGGATTTTGAATGTTCTTTAAGAATCTTTGTGTGTATTTCTACTTCTTCAAGAGTCAGTGAAGAACCTAACTTCAAAATTTTGGGTCCTCCTCCATCCCGATGTTGATGTTGATCATCCCTTTGATCAAAGAGGCATTACCCTCTTCAAACTCAGGTGGGGCCGAGAGGTAGTTCTATCTCCCCTTCCTCTTCTATTTCACAAATCTCAAGGCCTTCCAAGGAGGAAGGGTCCATCGTGTGATCTTGAAATAGGAGGAAGAGTGAGGAATGAGAGAAAATCCTTTCTTATGATGTGTGGGATGTAAATCCAGTATAAGTGTTAAGGTACCCTAAGATAGCCTCATCATTTTCTGCATAATCTAGGGTAGTAAGCTCATTCTCGGCCTCAATGTATGCCAAGATCATGGATTCGTTGGCATTTTATGAACTAAGGGTTCAACATGAACCAAAACTATGAAGTTGGTATCTTCTAATTCTTTACTCGAATTAAAAGTGGGAAGCAAAAGTAAATATTAAATCGGTGAGAAGGTTTTATTCATGTGGGATGGCTTTGATTGAAATGAATTCAAAACCTTTTCTTAAGTTGAGTACAAAGTCTTATAGAGCTGCAAGTGTTCCACCCTAGTCTCATATACCTTTGAAACTTGATTAGTGACTAGTTGTGAATCACCCAACACTCTAATATTACAAGCGCCCATCCTTTTGGCTACTATGAGACCAAGAAGGAGAGCCTCATATTTTGCACCATTGTTTGTACATTCAAAATTTAGCTTGAAAGAAAAAGGCATGACCTTCCCTCAAGAGAAGTGAGGATCACACCTACCCCAGCACCAAAGTAGCATTTTTCTCCATCGTAGTTAAGAGTCCAACAGTTGCTTGGGAAGATTGATGTTTGATCATTCTTTGTATCTTCTTCCCTTGCTTTTGAGACTTCAACCATGAAAAATTCCTTCATAGGAAGAGAGCCGAGTCCTAGAGCATGTCCTATGCCCATGGAATCGAATGGAAGGAGAATGGGTAAATCATTCTCAACTCGAAAATCTTCTCTATGGTTTCTATTGATACCATCTCAACAATCATGGTTTCATATTTGATTGCTGGAATCCCTTGATTAAATGGTAGTTTCTAATTCCATTGTGGGAATTATTTTTTCTCTAGAGTTGAACTCGTAGGTTTGTTCAATTGGTTTGTGGGGAGCTCAAACTCAATATGCACCCTAAGTTTCTTCTTTAGGTTAGCTAGGTGAATGTCAAAGGGCTTCAAGTCACCTATGTAATGAAGACTTTCCCCAAATGTAGGAATCTTACTTCCTGAAACAATGTGGAAGGAATCACCTTCATACGATGTATCCAAGGATGACCGAGAATCATATTATAGTTAGTTTTCGGTCTATAATATAAAAATCTGTAAGAACCATCTTGGGCCCAGTGTAGTAACTGGTAGCACTATGGTTCTAATCGATGTTTCCTTGAGGTTATCATACCCTCTCAACATATTTCTTGTTGAAGAGAAATTGGTTTCTCTGTAGCCTAATTTTGGAGAAATGAAAAGGGGACAATGTTGACTAGTTTCCCCGTCATGATCATTGCACACTTTACGTAATTTTTGTAAATCCAAACTTATAGATACAAAGCTAGATCACCTCTACATGTCAACTCAACATGTGGGCATCTTACTGATGTCGAATATAAACCCAACATCTCTTTTGGGCTGCCCAGGAGGATGTAGTTTGAAGTCTATGTGATTTATTTGTGCCTCTAGAGGAGGGGTGACATTGATCAAATTCCCAAGACCCAATGCTTCCAATAAAGAATAGCTCTATGAGTAGGGAGTTCTTCAACAAATCTAAGAAGGAGATGTGAGAAAATGTCTTTGTTAAATCATTGATCAAGTCGTAAGCCCCCACCGGTTTTGGAAGTGTTGGAACATCATCTAACATAGATGGGTAAATAGGAATAGGTTGTGAAGAGTAGTCTCGATTTCTCTTAGTAGTGCGTTTATTTTGGTTTAGTTTCTAACTCTACTAGACCCACAATTTTAATCTTTGTTGGTGACTATCCAATAAAGGTGCCACCAATGGGTTTGATGAAGTTGAAGCTTCATGATCATTGTTTCCCATTGAGATACCCTTGTTTGTACCATGAGGGTCCAACTTACCATTGTTAGGATGCGTGTCAAAAGGGGATCGTTAAAGATATTGAGTGGTGTGTTTTGAGGGGATATAGGCCCCATGCTAGTATTCTGAGTTGGTGCCATAGGATTTGCCAAAACATCTCAACAAAGAGTTATATTTGGTCCTCTGGTAGACGTTGAATGAATTTATTATAGTCATCACAACATGTTCTAGCATCATGCCCTCGGACCCTATGGAAGTCGCAATACAGGTTAGGATCATAATCCCAAGTATTTGGTTCATGTTTTGTTGTGGTCCAAATTTATGACTATTATTCAACTATTGGTTATTGTAATTGAAGTTTGGAGGTCATTGCCCTTGATTTTGATATTGGTTTTGGTACCCATTTGGGTACTAGTTAGGGCCTTGAGCTTGAACTTGTTGTTGTTGGGGTGGAGGATGATTAAAATCCACCGTGTTGATCCATAGGAAGTGAATTTTTACTCCTCTGATTGTTACCATTCATGTTATTGTTAACATTATTTTTGCTTGAGGTGTTAACAACATTTGGTTTCTTTGTTTGGTTTGTAACACCGTTGGTTGTAACACCATGGTTTTTTTAGGACCTTAGGTCCTTGATTATTGTTTGTATTGTTGGGGTAACTTGAATTACCTTGATTAGGAGTGATCAATCTCTGTTTGAACCGTAGGTATTTCGACCACTTTGTCTATTACCGCTTGATCAATGTGGAGAGCACCCTCCAACACCTCTTTGTAACTCCTTAGGGAAATTCTGGACTTCTTCCTTCATTTCCCAGTTAAGAGAGTGAAGGAATAGATCACAAAGCTCTTCATCTGATCAATGTTGGGAGCATTTACCGAAGAGTAGAGGACTTGCCGCCATCTCTAGATGAAATGCACAACAGATTCATTGTGATCTTGCTTTATATGTAGGAATTCCCTAATTCATGTTCTTAGTAACTTGTTCATGTCAAAACCTTTTATGAATTCAAGCATGAGTTGTTTAAAGGAATGTATTGAGGCTACATATATCCTATAATACTAGTCAAGAGTGATTCCTTCAAGAGTCTTAAGGAATATCTTTTCTATGAATGCATCCCATGGGAACAGGTCTCGAACGGCAATTGCATACACTTTGATATGCACATTTGGATCTCCCTCCCCTTTAAACTTCGACAAGTTGGGAAAAGGTCGCGGAAGCATTACGCTTTGTATGGTAAATCCCAAGGGCTCCTTAAGATATTCAACGTGCGTGCCCAAAGTGTAGGACTCTACCATAGACGACCCCTAATGGGGAGGTGGAGTAGACATAGGTGGAGTATATGGTGCAATGTAAGCGTTTGTAGAGGCATAATGCATATTTCACATTATAACTCCTTAGGGGGAAGATTATGGACTTCTCCTTCATTTCCCGGTTAAGAGAGTGAAGGAATAGATCACAAAGCTCTGTTTGATCCATGTTGGGAGCATTTACGAGAAGAGTAGAGGAACTGCCACCATCTCTAGATGAAATGCGCAACAAATTCATTGTGATCTTGCTTTATATGTAGGAATTCCCTAATTCATGTTCTCAGTAACTTGTTCATGTCAAAAGCTTTGATGAATTCAAACATGAGTTGTTTAAAGGAATGTATTGAGGCTACATGTATCCTATAATATTAATCGAGAGTGATTCCTTCAAGAGTCTTAAGGAAGATATTTTATATGAATGCATCCCATGGGAGCAGCTCTCGAACAACAATTGCATTCACTTTGATATGCACATTTAGATCTCCCTCCCCTTTAAACTTCCACAAGTCGGGAAGAGGTCGCAGAAGCATTATGCTTCGTATGGTAAATTCCAAGGGCTCCTTAAGATATTCAACATAT
Organism: Taxus wallichiana var. yunnanensis; assembly: GCA_018340775.1. Lineage (NCBI taxonomy): Eukaryota > Viridiplantae > Streptophyta > Pinopsida > Cupressales > Taxaceae > Taxus > Taxus wallichiana. The sequence goes on from CM031238.1 coordinate 363,697,421, forward strand.
GCCCAAAGTGTAGGACTCTACCATAGACGACCCCTAATGGGGAGGTGGAGTAGGCATAGGTGGCTGATATGGTGCAACGTAAACATTTGTAGAGGCATAAGGCATCCCCTACGATCCAGAAAAGAGAACATGTCCCCCCGTGATGACTTGGAATACATGTGCAGATACGGGGGAGTATTACTCTGGTATAGAGTGGGAGGAACAAAAAAAAGGAATGTTGCATTACCAGTTGGGATGGAAATTAAGAACACACTTCCAGCTGGTGCTTATTGAGGGTATCTGTACGAGGTCTACAGGGGCATACCCAATGTGCCGATCCAATAAGGAGATCTCTAGGGCTTGGAATGCCTATATAAACTCAAGGAGGATTTGGCATAGTAGGTACTTGGCCAGAGTTTTTTGGATGATGGAGAATCCTTCCTTTCCCCAGCAAAAGATTAGGCATGAGTAGCCTAGGTAAGTTCCAATTCTATAACCCTATCCACTAATGTCGAGATGACCTCACTGATGATGGTATGGTGTTCTGTTTTAGCACACATTGTTGAACCTTGTTAGGTTGTAAAGGAGTGTGATATCCTACTATGAATTGTTCATTGTTTGGCCACCCCTCATTAGAAATGTTTTCTATTGTGGGAGGGGTAGAGGTGTTATTCGAAGTAAGACATCAACATATCCTTGCATCCTATCTAGAGATTGGTCCATATTTTTGAAGTGTTGTTCACTTGAGCATAACATGTTAGGTACTCCTCATCTAATAATGGGAGCGAATCAGACTGCATATTGATTTGTGGTCTAAAAAAACCCGAGGAGAGGATCCTGACTCTCGGTGAATGTCATATTGTTAGAATTTGAGAGTTTAGGTTGTGGCCCATGCGTAAGTTGATCAATCTCCTTGATCCTGACCGAGGATCCATTATTGGTCCCTTGAGGAGGAGGAGGAGTTTGAGTCGAAGGGAGATTAGTTGAGTAGTTATCCACCCACCCAGATAGTGAGGGTGATTACTGCCTACCCATTTGGTAGTAATACGCCTCAAGACCCAAAATGGGTTGGCCATATTCCTGTCCTAACATATTCGGGGGGTATATGAATACCCATAGAATAATGGGAGAGGAAGAAGATGGATGAAAGAAATGGAAACAAAAAGATACTAGCTCTTCACGTCGGGTTCACCAATTTGTATGAATGAAAATTGACACAGTGATCTTCAAGACACACTCAACCTCCCGAGGTCGTGCTGGGATAATTGATGTAGAAATGAGTGGATGGCTATGGGTAGTGAAATATAGTGAATATGTGATATGTGGATGAAAATATGTGGAATGGGATGAACAATCTATCAAGGAAAAACAATTTCCTTGACGTGCAATATCAGGATCTTTTTATTAAGGGAAAGGAAGGCCCTTCTAACTTGAATGGGTCTAATGGATGGGTCAGAAAGAATAGCCACACGAGACTCCAATCAATGTTGAGCTCCACTAAAACCATTTCGACGGTTGTGGGATACGTGGAAAGCGATGGGCGCCTTGTAATGATTTCCAGAAAATGTCATGGAATAAATGAGAGAGGCATGGTTCCACTAGCTCTATGGGAAATTAGCTGGTTCCGTCAGAATGTGAGGGCTCAATGAGCTTCTTCGTTCATAACTTTTAGTTTTCTAATAATGTCTGGTGGAAGTGGGGATGTCATAAAGACTAGTGTACACAATCCATTGTCTAAGTTTAATTATTTTTAGGACTGTTCATTTGGGAGATCTTTGGATCACAACCGTAAACTCTCTCTGGTCATGGTCCTCACATGGTCATACGTGGAATCTAGACTCTATTATCGGGGCAATCCAATATTCGTAAGCCTTATTGCCTTCGATGTTTAATATGTTCAATTGTGCAATTTTGTTAGAATACCGTGATGGTGTTTTGAGGATAAGCATACGAAGTCCAGTATCTATGTCCGTAAGCAATTCGGGCCCGTTCGGTTGGGGGACCCATGGATCACTATTGTATGTTCATTCTTGTTGTGGTCCGTTAATGGTCATGTATGCATTTAATCTACGGAAATAAATAACAAGACAATCTAAGAAAATAAAATCTACACTATGTTTTTTGTATTTTTGATATAAAAGAAATTAAACAATGCAAAGTAATTAATCTAATCAAAAGAAATATTTTTGTGATTTTCGAAACTTTCTGGAATTAAATGAAGAAATGAAGAAATTAAAGCTTCTAATCCTAATTAACAAATCCTATACAAATAAATAATTGGATGTAGTTATTTATCTGTGCAATAGTGTATTAAATATATTCTAATCAAAACAAAGATTTTTCCAATTTATAGTTGTGGATTATTAAATATTCTTCTATCTCAGAGACACGGGAAGATTTAAAGCTTCAGAAGCTTTTCTTCCCCTATAACTTCCCAGATAGAATATGTGAGGATTTAAGGGAAACCAAAATTTGCAACAAATTTATTATCTATGGTGATATAACAAGCTTCCTCAAGATATTCTTCCCTCACAAATCCATAGGGATAGGAATGGAAGGATCTATCACTCAGAAACCTCTATAGAAGATGTGAAAAGCTTCTTATAAATTAATATAACTAATTACAATAAAGGAAATTGATTTTCTTCTCCTCTATTTGATATGTATGTGTATGTTTCAGAAATGAAGAACACAAAGAAATGAAGAAAATTAATAGCAATCCCAACCTAGAATTACAGTAGAGAGGAAAATCCAGTTGTGGTATCATTTTGTCCCCTCAGTTGTCTTTACCAATCTTTTGTGTCCAATTGAGTCCAAGGAATTGGGAATGCAAACGAACTAGCAAGAAGAAGCTACTAGCACAATGGAAGCTTCGTGGTAGTCTCATCGGTTATAATGCAGATAGAAGAAAGACATCACAAAAGAATAGAGCTTGGCTGTGTAATTTCTAACAAGATTGTGGTGACTCAACTAAGCAAGATACACAAATAATCTCCGGCCATTTTCTTTAGAAGAAGCGATGGTTTTATAGAAGTTTGGTTGGGCGGTGAACTTGCACACTCAACAAAGAATGGGGTGTCACATCAACACATGAAGGGAAATTAAAAATCAATTAGAAATCACAAGTGAAAGAGGAGATTGCCACAAGTCAGTCAAGTTTAAAATCAACTAAAATGATTGAGAAACATGTTCTAAAAGTGAACTAAAGTGAAGCAACACACGTCTAATTCACGGATGAAGAGTTATAGAAAATTCGAACAGATTGTTCCCTAGCATAGGGCGGTGGTTACAAAGCGCCACCCAAACAGAGAAGCAGTGCAATCGCCACCTGTGCATGGCGGCCGTTTTGTAACTATAGGCCAAAACTAAGGAAAATTTGATGCAGGATGCTACGAGTAAAAGAAGTAAATGGCTAAGTAAGGTAAACTAGGCTACAAATATAAGTTGTAAAGAGGTTAAGGAGCTCAAACACCTTTGGAAAATACATGAATCATCATTTGGGGTTTTGAACCGTTTGTGACAATGTAACACATGCAAATTTTGGTGTGTACAATTACACTTAAAACACATCAAGACATTGTTCTGTTTGATCATGATTATTACCAAAAGGAGGAGTTCCCAAATGATTTATCTTTGACAAATCCTTAGACCCTACTAACTTGGTTTCTAACCTTTAAAAGAATGTATATAAAATCTTCAATAAGTGAAACTAATAAGTCTTTCCTAGTAAGGTGATTCGACAATCTCCACTGTGGCTATGAGAAGATGAGAAAGACCATGATTGGAGTCAAAGGTATCTCTGTTGGGGCTATAAACACTTGACTGACAACAAATAAATTCTTAGGAACTCCCTTCCCTTGATCCTTTCAAGTTGAAGTATAGAGGTAACAAAAAGTATAACAAAATAAGCTTCTTAACTAGTAATAACATCATATTTCAAAAAGAACAAGATTAATGAATGTGCAAAACACACAAAAATCATTCTCTTTTGATGCTTCAACTTAATATGTCATTGAGTATGATTAAGTGTTCAATTTCAAGATGTATTCTTAATTTGAAAATGTTTAGTCTTGAGTTCATGATCTTTCTTTGAGATTTAAACCCAATATTTTTGGGTTCTAAATATTGTTAGTATTTTCCCGTAAATTCACCAATTGTTATTTCTTAATACCCCACATTTTAATGATTTCTTTTAATTTTAAAATAGTTTTCCACATGCAATACTTTCATTTAATTTTAAGAAGTGTTTCCTTATCTTCTTTGCCTACGTCCTCTTGCACTTGAAATTTGCTTGGTACTCACACTTCCATTTTGTTAACTTCTCGCACTAAAAATTTTCTCCTATTTTCACATTGAGGCGTTGCCTCGCACTTGGACATTTCCTTAAAGTATAGCTCATTAGTCAATGAAATTGTTTTACTCACACTCCAAATCCATGATGTTTTATTCCTCGCGATCAAAAGTTTCCACTTGTAGTCACGGGTTTTTTTCGCACTTTATTGTCATGAGAATTTATTTCCTTTCACAAGGACACCTCAACATAAAAACTAGGAGCCAATCCAAAACAATGATGCACGTGTCTTACAACCTCGTTTTCACATGGCATCCACATATCAGGAATCTAATCCAATTAATAGACTCAATTTTAATTGGGAAAAGTGTGTGGTTCATATTTGAAAGATGAAATTTCAAAAATTAACAATCTAAAGTCACAAAAACATCACGTCATGTGATATGCGCCATAAATGTAGGCATGCAATTTTGAATTAAAATATTGTCCAATCTAAAACTAAGGCCTTCACATGAAATCATTTGTAAACTTGAATATCCATAGTTTTGAACTTGTAACAACTACAATATTGATTTGAAGCAATGATTTGCAATTCATTGCACTCTCCTGAGAAATCTAATGTGGACACTTTCCTATACACCTATGTAGACTAGAGAATGTTGAGAGACATTGTCTTAGATACTACCTTGTTGGATGATCAATTCCCTCGTTATTCTTGTCTTCTCAATTGCTCAAAGAGAGGACTTTTTTGGATTTAATAGATGAAGATACAATGACACCCGACCAAGTTTAGAGAGATTGAGATATTAAGGCAATAAGGAAGTCCATATTACATTAGATGGCAGCAAAACCATAGGCATTCCCACGTCCCTGATTTTATCTCTTCGATTTTTACCCTCACTCATGGAAAAAATGGAATACTAGATGCCAAGAATTAAGAAAATAGAGTAGCCTTCATCTCTGGTTCCGCATTTAAAGTATAATATAAGCTACCATAAGTTGATGTAATGTAGTCATGGATTCCATCAAGTGAGGATGGATTTGTGAAATTGGGTGAAGGACCCCATTGAGAATATGATGATGGAAACTTGAATAACATCCATATTCAAACATTTAGGCCAGGATTACGAATTGGAATGGCCTTAATGAACCTTATATATCGCAACCATTTCACTTCAAAGGAGTATGTTGTTTGGATCCCTCTTCTATCACTAATCATTGATGATAATCATATTCCTTCCTTAGGGCATATTGTATCACAAATTTTTATTTCCTAGAGGGAGGCATACGTGGCCAAAAATAATTCATTCTTCATGGCATCATACTTAATGGATGCAATATGTGGAAATATGATTTGCCCAAGTTTCACTCACCTTGGAATCCTAGGTCCCCTCGTGAGGTAAATGAAACTTATTCTGAGGTAAATGAAAGAGGTTCATGGCACATCTTGAGGACATATGTAGCTTCTTATATCCGAGTCTACATATTGGTTATGGAGAAACCAACGACTAGGATTTTAGTATAAGTTCTAAAGTCCATTATGAAAATGGGATCTCGCAGTCTCTACCCCCAAATCATAGTCATAATGATTGAAGGAATTCTAACTCCACCTCTATAACTAATTTATCATGTGCCAGAAAAATTATCAAAGCAAGGGGTAGCTTTCAAATCCTCAATGGCATAGCCAACAAATGCAAGGAAAAGAAGTTAAGGCCATATCCTCCCCTGCCTCTCACAGTTGGAATCAGAGAATTTCAAATGATGGCATATTATTAAATATTTTGCTGCTCATATGCATTCTTTCAATTTTCTCAAGTATAAAATAATAAAGTATGATCCTAAGCATAGAGTTTCCATGCACTTGGAGTCTTGGGAAATTAAATGTTGTATATCATCATGAAGTCTATGATCATGATTGGGTATGATTACCCAAGAAGATTATGATGCTATCAAAAAAAGATGAAGAATACATGGGAAGTTCCCCACCTAAGGGATTGATTAGGAGGTACTTTTCAAGAAGAGAAACACAAACTCATACAAATAAATATACCCAACACAGTGAAAAGTCACCAACTTCCTTCCCAAGACCTATTGATCTTGATACTTTGGAATTTTAGGAAGTATTCCATGAACAAGTCCAAGGTCCTCATTTGGTGGAATATGCATTGTCTTCTTCAAATAAGAAGTAACAACAGAAGAACCAAAAATCTCAAGGAGAGAGGGAAATGATCCTCAACTAGTGAGCCTTCTCATGAGAAAAAATAGACTGGGTGGAGCAGGCTCTAGTCACACATAAGAAAGAAACCAAATTGTGTAACACTTGAGTACCCCAGATCAAGATTGAATTTAATCCTAGAACTGACACAATGAAAAGAGTGACTAGGAAAATGATGTCAAGAAATGAAGCTTTGATTTGGCATGAAACATTATAAGACTTGTTTTATCTCGTACAAAAAAAGGAAAGCTAAATGGCCCCAAGTTGTTGAGGACCAAGAATACCAGTGTCCTTCATAAGAGCATCAATCAATTTGACAATGCACATGGTTAAGGGACTTTAAGAGAAGGCCAAAACATTGAAAAAAAAGGAAAGGGCGGTGTCCTAGATGACCTTGTAAAAAAATTGAGCAAGCTTGCTTATCCCTCTTTAACATCTTGAAATAAAACCTTGATGCCAAGAAGAAGGGACGAGCCTTTTCTAAAAAGGGTTACACATTTAGGAATAGAGTGTTTGTGTTACAAAAATTATTGAGATTATCATTAGAGCCACTAATGATGGAGTTTTAGGATCATGTCATGTGCCAACAACAAGAAGATATTGGTCTTTTTCAAACATATATCACCTATACAAAGGCCTCTTTGGAAGAATGGGAGAATTAAGTGGGTATAACTCCCCACAATTATATGATATCATCTCGTAGGAAAATTCAAATATTCGCTAAGGAAAATATCACCAAGGTTTACACATAGAACCAAGATGCAGTGACCATGGATGAATTCTCAGGGAAACTTAGACAATTCATGGTGCACTTCAACAAAATCATTTCGATGCAAATGAGGCAAAGACTTCAAAATTTATTGAACTAGTATCTCATGCTAAAGAAAATATACAAAAGGTCCAAACCCTCAAGGAGATTTTGGAGACAATAATGGATTCCTAGAATACTAGTGGAAAATAATCGTAAAATCTTCATAAAGCCCATTATTGATCTTAACAAACTTGATGGGGATTATAAGTGATTATAAGACATCTTAAATGAATCCCCCCAAAAAAGCCCCAGGGACTTCTACAGGACCAGTGGTGAAGGAGGAAAAGTAGGGGAACCACAAAATGTATTCTAGGAATATTATTTAGGCATGTTGAGCCCATATGATTAATCCTAACTGAATCAATTATATATGTTTGAAAAGGAAAAATTGTCTCCCCTGGTATTTTGTACTCTGTTTGGCACTTTGAAAGGGGTCAATTGGAGTTACATATGTGGGAATATCTGAGTCCCATTTTTTATAAATAAACATGTACCCTTCATTCAAAGAGGAGGTGAATTCAATAACTCTAATGCAAGTCGGTTTCACTAATTCCTGTGAGTTAAATTAATCTGGTTTTCATTTCCTCATTTGTATGATCTTTATGAATTGTTGTTGAAATTATAATCATTCTCATGCTCATAATTTTGACCTTTAAATTTTGCTTTGCAATTTTAATGAATGTGTAATATGTTTCATAGCTTTACATGTCATAATGGATATGTATTTATCAATATGATGTTTTTCCTTGTTCATTAATGTTTAATTGCATATTGTAGTCATAGTTCTTATTTCCTTTGAATACTTTTTACGGTTTTGTATCAGTATGTTCTTAACTAGACTAGATGCATATGGCTATCTAGACATGCATACTTAATACAAATCATTTCAGCTTCATAAAATTCAGTTTCATCAGACATTTCTTTTCTCTCTACCTTACCCTCCTGTTTAGTTTTTCTTCTTAGAAATACCCATTAGTTAGGATCCCATTAGTTCGTAGGTGGCATAGTTTAGTTTGTAAAAGAGTGAGGTAATGTAGATATTGGTGTTATAAGGGCTATAAATATGTCCAACAATACCCCCATTGGTCACTTATAAGACCATAAACATGCAATTGTGCTCTGAGTCATTTCTTTTGACTCTAAAATGAGAAGGAAATTAAGAGCTTATCATCCTTTAAGCGAGCACATAACACCGATCAACACTTCTATTGTTTTTAATGTCCCTTTCACATCTCAAAATTTTGTTACTTCTTGAATTATTCCTCATGTTGTTGCTTCTCAAGTGTCTTATATTCCTCATCACGTGTCTATTGCTTCTCAAATTCCTCCTGTTTCTTAACATGTTTTTGTGCCTCAAGTTCTTACAACCTCTTAAAATGGTTCACTCCTAGTTTGTTCTTCAAAATCCACATATTACTAATATTCTTTTTATTTACCACTTGTTTCTAGTATTCATCAATTTGTTTTACTTATTGTTAATATTTCTATTTTGCCAAATCTTTCTATTTTTCTTGTTTGGCACTTTGAAAAGGGCCAACCAGAGTTACATAGGTGGGAATCTTTGAGTCCCATTTTGTATAAATAGACATGTACCCTTCATTCAAAGAGGAGGTGAATTCAAGATCTCTAATGCAAGTCGGTTTCAGTAATTATTGCGGGGTTAAATTAATCTGGTTTTCATTTCCTTAGTTTTATGATCTTTATAATTTATAGTTGAAATTATAATCATTCTCATGCTCATAATTTTGGAATTTTAATTGTGCTTTGCAAGTTTAATGAATGTGTAGTATGTTTCATAGATTTGCATGTCATAATGGATATGTATTCATCAATATGATGATTTTTATCTATTTATGAATTGTTCAATTGCATATTGTAGTCATATTTCTTATTTCCTTTGGATCTTTGAGTTGGTTGTGTATTTGTATGTTCTTTACTAGACTGAATGCATATATGGTTATCTAGACATGCATACATAATACAAATACTTTTAGCTTCATAAAATTTAGTTTCATCATACATTTTCTCTCTCTCGCCTTACCCTCCTGTTTAGTTTTTCTTCGAGGAGAAATACCCATTAGTCAGGACCCCATTAGTCCAGGACATAGTTTAGTTTGTAAAAGAGTGAGGTAATGTAGAGAGTGGTGCTATAAGGGCTACAAATATGTCCAATAATACTCTCATTGGTCACTTGTAAGACCGAAACATGCAGCTTGTGCTTTGAGTCATTTCTTTTGACTCTAAAACGAAAAGGACATTAAGAACTTGTCATCCTTTGAGTGAGCACATAGCACCTATCAACACTTCTTTTGATTTCAATGTCCCTTTCACATCTCAAATTTTTGTTGGTTCTTGAATTCTTCCTCATGTTGTTACTTCTCAAATGTCTTATATTCCTCATCATGTGTCTATTACTTCTCAAATTTCCCATGTTTCTCAACATGTTTTTTGCTTCTCAATTTATTCCAACCTCTTAAAATGGTTCGTTCCTGGTTTGTTCTTCAAAATAATAGTATTAATGATATTCCTTTTATTTACCACTTGTTTCTAGTATTCATTAATTTGTTTTACATATTTTTAATATTTCTATTTTGCCAAATCTTTCTATTCAAACCGATGCCACTTACTACATTTATTTCGAACCTTGAAATGACTAATATGAGATATACATCACATGAATTGAAAATAAAATCATTTTTCCTTAAATATATCAAAATCCAAATTTTGGGGTGATTTCTAATGATATTTTCTTAACCCCCTTAACTTATGAAGTGCTTTCATATCCACTTCTAATAGGGTTCATCGATTCCATGAAAATGTGACATTTATTAGTCTGTAGTTAGTAGGTGTTTGGTCCTAAGATACTTTTAACAAGATATGCATACAACAATTTTTAGCATGGTTGTGCACTTTATCTCGGGTGTAATCTAATTCAAGGATTAGTTCTTTGATGATCCGTAAACTGGTCAATTTTTTCGAACCAAAAAAGCCTTCAAAGCTATTCAATTTTAATGTCGATTTTAACCCCATAAATAAAATCAACTCAAAGAAAATGTAATGCAAGAAATAATTAAGGAAAAGTATGTACACGTGGATTTGACCATGTTGTTGTACCATTTTGATTATTGGGCTTTCCGGTTATTGATTCGCCACAAGATCGGTGGTAACTCCTAATTATCTCACCATGAGCTCGCTCTATAGCTTGTTCTCAACTCACCAATCGACTCGGTTTCTAGCTCGATCGGGAGGTCAACTCGGTCTTATCTTGATGAAATACTTGGAGGTCTACGGCAATTAGGTCCCCTTATGAACGAGAGTGGACCCCACTCTTGTAAATGTTTTTCATTTTTAAATACCGAGGTTTATATACTTTCATTTTCTTTGCATTATGCCACTTGTCAACTTCACTGACCCACTTTCCATTCGAAGTGTGCTCTAGTCGCATAACTCGAACCTTGGCTTCATCATGTATTTTCTTGTTCTTATGCAGATGTATCTCAAGATACAATATCTATTTTTCACATTCAAATATGCAACAGAAATATCTCTACCCGCTCTTCCATACAGAATAGTTATAGGGAGATCTTGGGAATTTCTAATGCCCAATGTTAACCTTTGGGTCAGACCCCTCCACTAAGGAGGATTTTGGTCCACCAAAAGCTTATTTTCCTCTGCTCTAGATCTGGAACTTTGTGCTACCTCGAAGATATCTCGGGTGACTCGATGGTCTCCAAAACTACTATTCCTTGAATCGGACAATCACCATATGGTTTGATCCTGGGACTTATGGCACATGGGACCACTTCCTCTTTCTATGCCACTTTGATATTAACATTGAAAAATCGAGATAGAGAATCTTCATCTAGTATTTTATAAGGATTTCATAATAGAGATTTGATTACCAATTTTTGTAAGAAAAACACTAAGCATGTTAAACCTGTAGCAAAGTATTTCATTAACTTGGTAGATCTGTTCTACGTCATCTTCTCGAAAATTTATTAAGACAAGGTATATTTTTCCTTGTCTTCATCATTCATAACCCTCTTGTCATGTTTATTTTTCTCCCCATCAAATCACACAATGGCTATTTGATCCACAATAAGCACATGGATATGTCCACAATAGCTCTAGGGTTATTATAGGATCTTTCTTGTAATCAAAGAAGACATGATCATACCTCTTAGGGATATCAACTTTGTAATACTTATAGGGAAAACTAAGCCTTCTTTTCTTGTTAAGGCTTTAGGAGATTTCCTATGTTCCTTGGAAATCTTCTTCTCCAGACTAGATAATCTCTCCCTTAGAACTTTGTTCTTTCCTTTTCTCTCACAAGTCTTCTAAAATTCTTGTATGTACCCTACTACAGTGCCTCGGGAGGTCTACTAGCATGGTCTCTATGTTGGATGCGTGTCTCTCTTGATTATCTTGGAGCAATCCCATGCCTCATTCTTCCACTATTGTAACCTAGAGCCACATGTTGAGGTATTTCCTCCACAATGTTTTTATTGGTGGGCATAATTTTCTTCCCCACCTCTTTACCATCCTACAATTTTTCCGAGAGATCTTCCTTAGCTTGCAGTTCATGTTGTAATTCTACGATTACTCCTCTAAGGAATTATTCTTGAGACTCAAATCTGTCTTGCATCTCGTACTTCTTTGATTCCATGATATGCATATTTTTCCTCAATCGAGAATATGTCTTTAGATTATAGGGTGTGTGCCAAGTTGTAGCTATAGTAGGTTAGTTGTTATTGATCTTTTCCGGTTCATTTCTATGTTTCACCATTCTATGTTGGAACCATTGTGGTGCTCTCAAAGATGGGAACAAATACCAACATTTTTCCATATCATGCCTAGTCATAGAGCAATGTGCACATACCTGAGGACCATCTCATTCTTCTTGGGTCCCTTGGTGATGACGTTCTTCTTGCAATGTAGACTATAGGAGTTCCATGTTCCATCTCAATTCAATAATCTGACGTGCCTAATCTCATTAATGTAATATCACCATGTACATTATAGTACCCAATATTGTGAGTAAAATGGGCCATTGTATGAACTGGTAAAATTCCATTTCACTGCAAAAATAATTCATTATAGGCAACAAACCAAATCTGATACCAAATCGCTTCTTAGATAACAAGTTTGCAAGCGGTGACAACTGTTTAGATACTAAACTTGCTTCAAAGATAACAAATTTGCAAGTGGAAAACACTCTCGATACCAAACTTGATCAAGAACCTGGTCAAATTGTTTCTCAACCAACGGATCCTTATAGGCTATTGAAACTTAATGTTGATTTTAACCCCAAAAATAAAATCAACTCAAAGAAAATGCAATGCAAGAAATAATGACCTTTTGCGCACATAGTTGCTAACGGATTTTGGAAAATTTCCTATGTCTCCGGGTTTGTTTAATTGATGAACCGATTCATTATAAAGTTCCAACTATAAGTAAAAATAAACTTACAATACTATAATGAATGTTCCAGTCCACCCCGAACTTAATGCAATCGGTCCAACAGAACCCAGACTGGTCTTGGAAGCTTTCTCAGTGTTCGGCACAACTTCTTGGCTTTACACTTCATGTAGACTTCCCCTCTACTGCATGACCTCCATCCTCTACACAGAGCTAAGTTAGATAGTGTCATTTGTGAAAAAACCCTCTTGTAGACTTCCCTCATTACATAACCTCCAGTCTCTACACGAGCTAAGTCAAATCCAACCTCATCGACGATCTCAATGATAAGATATTCCTCCACGGCCTCCAAGCAACACAAACTTGGATGAATAACTCCCAACTTAAATAATTAGAGATCCGAAATGATTCTCTAATGCTTGAAAACTCCCTTTATTCCAAAATCATTTTTAGGCCCCGCACAAGAAGTAAGTCTTAACAATAGCCTTTTACAAATGATGGTAATTTAAAAATAATTAACTCCCAATATCATAACGCCTAAAAATAGGTCTTCAATGCCTTAGCCTAATATTCTAAGGCTCTCCTAACTCTTCACTCAAAGCTTTAGAAATGAGCTTGAGTTGTTTTATTTTGAGGTATGGCCTCTATCCCTTTATATACTAGATGTCGGCCCGAGTTCTCGGCATATAGGCCACATCGGCCTAACATATTTCATGCTAACTTGGTTGGTCAAGTTAGTTGGGCTGATCTCTTTGGACGAGTAGGTGGGTGGGTTTATCCCACATGTGGTGGGTGGTGATTGTGGAAATCCTTTATTAAGTATTTTCTTCAACTATGTACACGTGGATTTGGCCATGTTGTTGTACTGTTTTACTTTTTGGGTTTGTCGAATGTCGATTGGCCACTAGCTTAGTGGTAACTAGCCAATCACCTCACCATGAGCTCACTCTACAACTCAATCTCAATTCACTAACCGAATTGGTTTCTATCTCAATCATGATCTGAAATTTTTCTTATCTCGACGAGCTACTTGGAGTTCTATGGCGGTTGGGTCCCCTTCCGAACAAGCGATGGCCCCACTGTTGCAAACCTTTTTTCCATTTTTTCAAAGACCATAAGTTTGTAAACTTTTTTTTTCTCCATATTATGCCACTTTTCAACTTTGTTGACCCACTTTCCATTCTACAATGTGTTTTGGCGTTGCGTCGCCTATACCCCGGCTTCGTCTTCGAACTCCTATCTTGCATGGATTGTATCTGGAGCACATGATATCTATTTTTCATGTTCAAATAGGTGATGGAAAGCTCTCGACATGATATTCTATAAGTAACATGTTTAGGAGATCTTGGGAACTTGTAATTCCCAATGTTGACCTCCGAGATAATTTTATGTCAAATTTCCTTGGTTGCACATGTTTGTTATGTTATTTAGAAATGTGGGATTTATACTTATGATTGTGTTGGAGAGTGTCAGATCATTTTTTATCCAATAAATCAAGAGTATGACTATGGAATTAAAAAATTTCCTTGTCATAGATATTCCTATAAAGAGAAATTCAAAGAAAAGGAAAATCAAATTCTAATGGGAGGATACTACATATTTGCAAACTAGAGAGAACGAAGTTGTCCCAGTGGTAATGTGAATGCTAGTGTCATAATATTGTAGTTTAAAACATAAAGTGCCAATTTGTATAGGAGTCGTGATCTAAATTTTAAAGGATTTTATTAAAAATATTTTTGGCAGACTATATTTGTCCATTGCATTGGAAATGATAAGGTGTCTAAAACTTATGCTTAATTTTGAACTTGTCTCAAAATTGCTTCATTTATTTGAATTTTTGTTCCCATCATTGTCGAAAATGATAGTTTATGGAATCCTAAAGTGGTAGAAAATTTGTTTGAGTGTAAATTTTGTAATTATTGATCCAATAACATTAGCAAGGATCGCGGCCTCAACCCACTTAGCGAAATACTTTGTAGACATAATGACAAAGGTATGGCCATCATGTGAACAAGGTAAATTTCTAATGTAATCTAGTCCCTATATAGTGAAAGCCAAGCGAGTTTCAAGTTCTTAGAGCTTGACTGGTGGAGAATGGATAAAATCATCATAAAATTGACAAGGTTTGCATTATTGGCAAAAACATGTGCACCTACCCGTAAAGTAGGCCAATAGTAAACCATACATCAAAATTTGGGGGATGTAGCATATCCACTACGCTGGAATCCGTAAATACCTTCATGTGATTACTTGAGGAAGGGTGGGAATTCATCCTCAACAACAAAATGGACGAGGGTACACTCAAAGCTATGATAATATATAATGTATTAGTTAAGCATATACTTGTAATATTTCTAGTGGATTCTAGTTTTCTCTCGATAGACGATGTCTAGAGGGTAAGTTTTATTAAAAGAATTGGATGATATTCTTGTACCATGGACCTTGCCTCTTTATGACAAGTTCAATGTGACTTATGAGAGTTATTTTTGTGATGTCTTTGATGTGACACTTGAGAGAGTTATTTTAGGAAGTTAAGGTTGAGGGAGATTTCGGATTTGAACCTTGAATTGGTTATCCTAAAGGGCTTTATGGATTTTAAAGAGAGATGTTGAGGAGGCTAGGGTATTGGAAACATCATTTTTATCTAAAGATATTATGTCAATTGTAATGATGTGAATTATTTAGCTATCTTGGTTACTATCTCGTGGTAGGCTTTAAGGTTTTCACTTCTACAACAATAGTCTTACTTTGTACAAAAATTGTGAGACCCAAAATATGAAAATAAGTGAGGTTAAAAGTAATTGAGACTCACAATCCAGAATGAGAGATTCATTTTCATCGATGTTATTAATGATGTAGAAGTTAAGATGAAAAGAGAAATGAAGGATATTTCTCAAAGGGTTAGTAAGAACACATTGTGCCTTGGCTCCTTATAGATAATTATCTCTGTCAAAGTGGAGGGTCCACATGTCCTCGTGTAATTTGATTACAAATATTAGATTTAATAGGGAAATGAGATCTACAAATCACATATCCACCATTAAAGGTCGAAGACTATAGATTATGGCATGCGGTCGATTAGACAAAGAAATAACTTGAAATATATAGAAAATAACATAGCTTAATGAACAAGAGATGAAAGAAAATAATGAAACAATAACTAGAGATAGATAACACCAAATTTAAGTGGAGAAACCTGAAGCAAAAAAATCCATTGTAAAATCATTGTCTTTATTAAGAATTTACACAAGTTTAACCCAACACTTCCACTTCACTCCTTAGTCTTTCACACCACTACAGAGCTATGTCTCTTGATCAATTAATATAATAATCATGACCATCTATCTCATCTTGTATTCTAATAGTGTCTTACATAGTATGCTATGTTAACACATGTTACTGATCGATATTTTTCTTTAATAATGGGTGTACAAATCTAAACGTTGGTAAAAGCAATCCCAATAGGGATCACACCCACATCAATGTGGGTTGGTAAATCGGTCAAGTCACTTCATTCTTAACTGTGAAAGACCTTTTTAATATAGTTTGATTTGACACAATTTAATAATATTGGGGTGTACTGAAGTAGGTGATCCCACTTGACATTATCACCCCAACACTCCCCCTTAATGTTAAGTGGGAAGAAAAAATAGACATGTCAATTTTACCTGATCCAGGCTAGCATGCAAACAAGGGAAATCCATAGATCTTCCCATACATAAATTCTTAAGACTAATTCTTTACATATGAAGACTCACATAAGATTATAGATCCTTTTATAAAATAAGGCATACCCATAACTAAAGCTTCCTAGGATTTACATGTAACTTCACATAGAGTGACACATTTACTTATTACAAAGTGGAGGAAGTATTGGAAGTTTACAATGAACTGTCTTATGCATTTGCTCATGAGACTTATAGTTCACATACAATGTTACAACCATGTGTAACCAATCCCTAAAGGATCACTTTGTTACATAAAAATTGGGTGGTCATGATCCACTCTTAAAAGATGACCAGGTATTTTATAATAAGCCATCAAGAGTTGGCATTTTCATACACAATCCCCCTCAAGGGAAATTGTGATAGGCTGAATAAAGCACAAAACTTGCAAGACTTCATAACATGCAATGGCCTTCACATAATCTCTGATGTTTGAACTAGATTCTTTATCAAGATAAATTTGGCATTCACATAAAGGAGGAATACTTCCTTTACCTCATATGTGTATCACTACTAAAATATTTTGCGAGAATCGAATCAAAAACGATGCACCACGAAGTAGTTTCACTCCAACAGAATCGTGATAGCTCCAGCGTAATCGCAAGGAAGAATCGATCAATAATGGAAGAACTTTCTCAACAGAAAAAAAGCTTGCACATAGAGGAAAGACAGCGGAGTGTCTTAGCATGCTCATAAATGAATAGTGAAAGGGTACATATAGGGTGCTGAGTAACCCTAGTGCATGACTCAATGATAAACCCTAAACCTAACCCATGTGAGATGACCCTCCAGTATGTGAGGAGGACACATAGGATAACTCACACCAACACCCCCCTTCATCAAAGTTTGGGTAGCGGCTATGATGAGTCAGACGAAAAGAGAAGACACTCCTAAACAACTAAGAAAGATGTGTCAATGGGGCCCGACAACTAAAATCCTGATAAGGTGCCCATATACAAACACAATCTTCCTAGAAGAAGAAGAAGAAGAAGAGAAGGACTACATAGCTCGAAGAAGATGAGCAGCTGCAGAAGACCTCACCCCAAGAAGAGATCGTAAGTGAAGAAACTTCATCTCAGTGAAGGGCTTGGTAAATAAATCTGCAATTTGATCAGCTGTCTAAATGTACTGAATGTTGATGATACCATCATGAATAAGCTCTCGTATGAAGTGCATATGAATCTCAATGTGCTTCGTCTCGCGATGCTGAACTGGATTTCTAAAAATAGAGATAGTGCTTATGTTATCACAAGTAGATAATGGTAGGCCATCGAAGGTGGATGCTAAACTCTGTTAGAATACCCCCGTAGCCAAATAGCTTCACGTGGCAGTGTTAATTGCTCCTCTATATTCTGCCTCTGTAGAAGATATCGTAATTGCATTCTACTTCTTGCTAGACCAACTAATAGGACCCGAACCAAGAGAGAAACTATAGCCAGAAGTAGATTTTCAATGATCTAAGTCATTAGCCCAATCAAAATATGTGAACCCAATTAAGTCAATATCTACCCCTCCATGATAGTGAATTCCATCAGTATAAGTGCCATGAACATAATGAAGGATACATTTAGCTACTTTCCAATGCAGCTCATGTGGCTCCTGCATGAATCTGGACATGATCCCAATAGCATACGATAAATCTGGTCAAGTGTGAGTCAAGTAAATCAAGCTCCCCACCAACTGTCGATAAATATTACCATCAACCAAGGGAGTAGAGCAATATGAAACCAACTTAACCCCGAGAGAGAAAAGGAGTAGGAGAAGACTTGCAATCGGACATTTGAAAATGAGCTAGCAAATCAAGAGCATACTTAGGTTGCGAAATCAAAATTCTGAGTCAAATTGTGAAATTTGGATCCCAAGGAAGTAATGAAGCAAACCTAAGTCAGTCATGGAAAACCTGTTGGCCAAGGCAATCTTCATAGAATCAATAATAGAGGAAGATCTGCATGTGATCAACAAGTCATCAACATAGAGAACAAGAATGAGTATGGAGTCATCTTGCCGTAGAATATAAACATTTGGATTAGAGTGACACCTAGTAAACCATGATGTAAGTAAAAAGGAGTCCATCTTGACATACCAAGCCCGAGGGGCTTGTTTAAGGCCATAAAGAGACTTATTTAAATTACAAATGAGGGAGGGATCTTGGACATAACCGGAGGTTGTTCCATATAGATCTCTTCCTCTAGGTCACCATGAAGGAAGGCACTCTTAACGTCCATTTGATGGACTTTCCATCTTGTTGCGATGGCAATGGCTAGGGTCAGTCGAATAGAATTCATATTCGCAACCAGAGTAAAGGTTTTAGTATAATCAACCCCAGCTATCTGGGAGAAACCCTTAGCTACTAATCGCACTTTAAAATTTTTGACGTCTCCATCTACACCATACTTTGTTGAAACACCCACTTACACCAAACATGATTTTTCTTCCTTTTGGAAGAGGGTGAGATCTCAAGTATCATTCTTTATGAGAGAGGAATACTCCTCATCCATGGCAGAATTCCACTCAAGAATACCATAAGCCTCCGGAAAGTGTGGATCGAAGTAGAGGCGAAGAAAGAGTGGGGTCAACGAAAATCGAGTAAGTACGTCTCATATCCAAAGTATCTCTAACTAAATCTCCAGCACTTTGCAAAGTTTTCCTAGCCCAAAGAGGACCAGGAGGATTAGGCTCAGAGTCAGAAGATTCTTCACTTGAGTGAGAAGGGACATAGTCCTCATCATCACTACTGTCAGAATCAGAAGACTCAGAGGTCTGATGGTCAGGAGGATCATGAAGAGGAGCACGCTCAATAGTATCATCATCTAATGAGTCAGAATCCAAATTAGCGAGTTGAAGAACCTCAATAGGTGGAGAAGTAGAAGTCAAAGAAGACTCATCGAACTTAACACTTCTCTCAATATACAGTTCATGAGAAGTAGGATTCATCAAACGATATCCCTTCACACCATCAGGATACCCTATAAAGATACAAGGTTTGGATTGTGGTTCCAAGGCCTTGCATTTCTTCTTGGGAATCCGAGCCATAGCCTTGGATCCGAAGACTCGAAAGTGCTCAACATCAGGCTTGCATCCAAACCAGGCTTCAAAGGGTGTCATCCCTCTTACTGCCTTGTGTGGAACATAGTTCTGAATGTAATTTACACAATTCACTACTTCGGCCCAATACTACGGAGGAAGAGACTTCGAGTGAATCATACAAGTGGCCATCTCCTTCAGAGTATGGTTCTTTCTTTCTGTGACTCCATTCTGTGAAGGGCTATAAGAAACTATATGCTGCAAAGAGATCCCTTCAGAAGTACAAAAATCCATGAACCTATTGTTTACATATTCACCTCCATTGTCGGTTTGAAGAACCTTGATAGACCATTCCCTGTTTCTCAGCAAGAGCCTTAAATTATTGAAAATGTTCAAAGAATTCAGACTTAAGCTTAAGAAAATATACCCAAGTATATCACAAATAGTCATCAATGAAGGTTAGCACATAAAAAGCTCTAGT
This sequence comes from Taxus wallichiana var. yunnanensis, assembly GCA_018340775.1. NCBI lineage: Eukaryota > Viridiplantae > Streptophyta > Pinopsida > Cupressales > Taxaceae > Taxus > Taxus wallichiana. Next base: position 363,717,365 of record CM031238.1, read on the forward strand.
AAACGAAGGAGAAGGAAATGGACCAGAAACATCGCTGTGAACAAGATCCAAAGGACGAGTGGCTCTCAGGCTTTTCCTTTGTCAAAGTTTTTTTCAGGATGCTTTCCAAGGGTACAACCCTCACAAAGACCCTTAGAAAACTTGACGCGAGGCAACTCGTTGACCATTTCGTTTTGGCTCAATTGTTCAAGGTAGCGATAATTTAGATGTCCAAAATGCTCATACAATAGCTTACTAACCTCATTTGCATGAGTGAGCAAGGCAGTGGGCGTAGAATCAGAAGTAAAGTGGGAAAAGGTATATAATCGTGAATGGCGATCAGCCTTTCCCTCAGCAACTGTAGTGTCATTGTTAATCTCACGAATAATCACTGAGTTAGGACCAAATTCCACTCGCATTCCTTCACCGAGGTGAGTAATTTGGTAAACCGATAGGAAATTGGTAGAGAGATCATGAACACTCAACACTTGGTTAAATGTTCCCCATCCATCTCTACCGATCCACTTCTGAAACCGACTTTGTCGTGTCATTACCCATCGTGATTTGGGACATTCCACAAGGTTCGATGTTGAAAAAATCAACATGCAAGGAACCCATGTGGTGTGAGGCACCAAAATCTATAATCCACGTCGATGAAGGAGCAACTCTGGCTATAAGGGCCTTTCCTTTCTTCTTATCATTTTTAGCACCTTTCATGATAGAAGACTCGGCCTTCGGAGCACTTTGTTTTATGGATTCAGGAACACTTATTTTATTTTTCTCAAGTAAATGAGATAAGTGATCAATCTGTTTCCGAAAACATTGGTGCTCATTGTGACCAGACTTCTTGCAATAGGAACACAAAAAATGATTTTTTGTGCCTTAGGCTTAGAAGTCGAAGTGTTTGTGTCATTTTTAGGTTTGGTCTTGGTTTCTTTCTTAGGTTGATCCTTTGTTTCTTTCTTCTTTTCAATCTTCTTTCCCTTGCTAGTACTTGCTACAAGGGCATGTGACTTGGACTTGAGAGACCCCATTTGAATGAGTTTGTCCTATTCTCGAATGAGTTGGGACGAAAAATAGTCAAAGGAGGGCATAGTCCAAGTATCGCCTAAAGAAGCTTTTGTAGTGTAGAAAGTTGACACAAAGACAAAATATTCGGGACCTAGCTTAGAGAGAATCGACAAGATCAATTGAGAATATTTCTTCTCTACTTGACATCCTTTTAACAATAATCTAATGTGGACAAATTTCAAGAAGAAAGCTTGTAGGTTTTCAAAGTCACTAGGATTTAACCCTAGTAGTTCATTTTCCAACTCATGCGCTCTCATGTCATCTAGTTTTCCAAACATCGCATCCAGTGTTTTCCACGTAGATTTAGGTGTTTCAGATGCCTCAATGTGGAAGAGCAAGTCAGGAGAAATAGACATGCAAAGAAGACCTAAAGCTTCATCACTACGGTTTAACCACTTAGATTTTTTAGGTTCATCGTCTGGTTCAGTCTCAGTTCCCATGGTGATGTGGAATAACCCTTTACCCCTTAGTTTCATTATTATTTTTGATCTCCATTCGAAGAAGTTGAACGGCGTAAGCAAAGGAATTGAAAGTGCATCCATAGTGAAGAGAGAGAGAAAGAAATGTAGAAAAGAAACACAACCACCCAGGACAATATAACAACCCCCTGCTTTCGGCACTTTATAGTTTAGTGCGTTGATTACAATCGGGTCCGAGCATGCGGTTTGAAACACTTGGTAACTTGTCTTGCAATCAAGAAGAAACACAACCACCCAGGACAATATAACAACCCCCTGCTTTCGGCACTTTATAGTTTAGTGTGTTGATTACAATTGGGTCCAAGCATGCAGTTTGAAACACTTGGTAACTCGTCTTATAATTAGCGTAATAACGCGCAAGAGAGGAGACCACAACAGTGTTTCGTGGAGCACAAAAAAAAAGGACACGTAAACAAGCACAAAAGTAAAAAAATAAGGAAGGAGGTGAAAGCAAATCCTGGTTGTGAGAAAAAGTGTCTCATGTCGCAAAGAATACCCCCTTGCTGCAGACTGTGGTGGACGCGCTCACTAGTCGCAAGCAATAATAAGGGTAAAATACAAAGTTGTGAACTCGAAGGAGTTCAAATATCTTCAGAACACCGAAAAAACGCCCATAAGGGAAATAAGTGCTCAAAGTGTCACTGCACACTTGAGCGCATGATTAGTAAAAAATGACAATTAAACACCTAAAAAAATTATCGTGTCGAAACGTCCAATTTAGCTAATTTAAAGCTAATGGGAGTTAAAAAAATGATTAAAAACGTTTAAATTAAAGATGATTTTTTTTTAATTACTAACCGTAAATTAGATTAAACGTGAAATTAATGAAACTAGATTTAATTAAAATTAAATCTAATTAATTACAACTAATAAAAAACTAATTAAGATTTAATTAAAAAATTAAATCCTAAATAAATAAAAACTTTCCCTTTTAAAAAAAAATATTTTAAAAAAATAAAAAATCTAACTAAATTTTTTTAGAAAGAATTTAATTAAAAAAGCTTTTTTATTTAGAAGGAAGTTTTTTTTTTTTTAAATGTGCCATGAAAGAGTTAAAAACTTTTTAAAAAAACAATTAAAAACTATTAAAAAAAGTGAATGGTTCGTTTTTTAAAAAGAAGGAAATAATAATATAAAAAAACAAAAGCTGTTTTTTTATTTTAAAAAAGGAAAGAAAGATTTTAAAGAGAAAAAAAATGTTTTTGAAAAACTTTACAAAAAAATGTTTTTGAAAACCTGCGAACTTCCACAACAATGCGTGAAAAAGAAAGGAACTAACCTTTTTTTTTTGCAGATTTTATGTTTTGATATTTGGCCGCTACAAGTCATGGAAAAGGGGAGGTGTCTCTGCCGTCCACGCAGCCAGCAAAGGAACACGAAGTAGGTGGAGAGACAGCCTCACAAAACGTGAAGAAAAAATGCACAGAAAAAAATGTTTTAGACCAAAATCTCTCCGTTTTAGCAAATAACCACTGAAAAATATTTGAGAACCCTGTATTCTGCAAAGGGACATGCAAACAACATAGAGAAACGAGAAAACCAGAGATCTAAATTTTTTTAATAAATGATTAAAAAACTAGAAAAAAAACTTCTATTTTAACTGATCTTCAAATTTAGCTGCAGGTAGTTAAATGTGACTACAAAACCCCTGAAAGCTTCAGGAATACCTGCACATGCACGAAGGACATAAAAAACTTTCCAAGAGCAAGAAGTTAAATACGTTAGCAAATACCAGAAAATAAAGATCGAAAAAATTGCACGCGAGTAAAAGAACGAAACAACAAGAGTAATCACAACTAAAAACAATGAGTGCACGTTTACTCGATCTCGGCTACGATACCGCAGTGCGGTTAAGCACGCCCCCCCAAAATAGTCTTTGGGATGGGTGACCTCTCGAGAAATTCTTGGTGTCACTTCCTCCTAATGTTGTTGGGCCTGATTTGGTGTATACCCGGCTCTATCGTGCGGGAGGGTATTGGCGTAACAACTGATTAACACGATGAGATCTCTCTCCACCATCAGTTCGAGATTTTGGTGTGACGGCAAGTCATGTAGCTCGATACCATGAAAAAGTTTGCGAGAATCAAATTAGAAACGATGCACCATGAAGTAGTTACACTCCAACGGAATCGTGATAGCTCCAGCGTAATCACAAGGAAGAATCGATCAATAATGGAAGAACTTGCTCAATGAAACAAAGCTTGCACATAGAGGAAAGACAACGGAGTGTCTTGGCATGCTCATAAATGAATAGTGAAAGGGTACATATAGGGTGTTGAGTAACCCTAGTGCATGACTCAATAGCAAACCCTAAACCTAACCCATGTGAGATGACCCTCCAATATGTGAGGAGGACACATAGGATAACTCACACTAACAACTACCACGCAGCGGTCTCTTTAGCCACATGGCTCTTGAACACAAATCCGATTGTATATCTAACACAACATCAACAACTATCATAATAAAAATAATAGAAATCATATAGATTTTCTCTTTTAACCAAGTATAAAGGTTAAACACTAGTTGTATAATAACTAACATATCACTTGTGCTTAGCAATTAGCAAATATGTTGAAAGACTTACAACATATTACACTTTCTTATATATATAATCGGTATTATACGTCTCAATACAAACAAAAAGGTGTCCCCAAGTGTCATTTGATATGCATATAATAATATTTTACTAATCACATAAAATGTTTTATCAACAAACATATATATCTTATTCCAAGCATTTTATACAAAGATAAGACTTGATAGATAACTAAGTGATCAGATAATCAAATCATTCAAGAATCTTGAAGCATATCACGAAAATCATGATCCATTAAATAGTGGACACACTCATGGATTTATGTGAATTTTTCTTCAAACAATGACCATGTAAGCACCCTTTTGAAGTCTAGACATGTCATATATGTTCATATTTTTATGCCAAAAAAACATGATTTAACAGTCAAAAACATTGTCTTACTTCTCTTGATTCTAAGAATTATATTCTTGTTACTACTAAGAGATCATGACTATTTTGACAAGAGAATCATTAGCAGCAAAGATAGTTAGAGCAACCATGCTCATGAAAGCACTTGACACGAAATCTTAGTCGAGTCAAGGATTGAAAGATCTCCCCCTCAATGTCTAGATCCATTATATCAAAAACAACTGAAAAACAAGCTTACGAATAATTTCAATTTTAGGTTATTTAGAGGAGGGAAGAGAGGTAGATTTACAAAATCAAATCACAAGAATATGCACATATTCTTTTCATGATGTACTTGATGCATTAAAAAATATTATATCAACTTCTATTCTACCTCTGTGATAATCCTTTCTTTCTTTGTGACAAGAAATTTACATGTCTTGAGATAGGGGCTTTTAGTTTTCAGGGGTAGCTTGTCTCTCAGTCACAAGATCCCTAGGATATTTAGTCATAAAAATCTCTTAATCAAATTCTTGAAATGCTAAAATTTGTTCCATTAAAATTATTGAGACTTATCCATCGAAAAACCCATGTAACTAGCAATTTTAATGCTCAAATGGCAATGGAGAAAAACAATCTTAAAAACGCATCTAGGAAGTCAAATAGAGACAAAGAACTAGCTACATATCCTTCAATTTTTTATATGACAACAAACAACCCAAATTTGATAAAAAAAATAGCTTGTATTGGTCGGGTTCGGATCAATTTAATAGTAAGCAGTCGGATTCGAGTTACAAGAGCTCGGCGAGTTATTTTACTACTTAGATCGGCGAGCTAAAGGATGAGCTACATGACCTCACACCGAGTTGGGATGGAGTAGCTAGATGATTCATTTAGTAACTCGTTGGGGCGAGCTAAAAGAACGAGCTACACAAGCTCAAAATGAGTTTCTTTAATAAGTAAAATAAGTTAATAAACAACTTAGACAGGGGTCAACACGTGGTACAAATTAACAATACCAAGTAAGGCACATGTCGGCTTCAAAATAGATCTTGGGCGGACGGAATGATTTTAAAAATTAAATTTAAAGCCTCTTCGGGTCTGAAACCGATTCAAAAATCCGCAACAAAAGATAAACAAACACACGTCAATACGCTTATCTTTAAAATAAAGAAAATACACATGTCACTTTTTAATTAGCTCATATTTTGCAATGCAACTAATAAGACATACTAACAATTAATTAAAAGACAGAACCGTATACACATGTCTTTAATTAATTGGATCACATTTCACACTCTGACACAATGTGACAAAAAAGTCTAAGTCAAACAAGCCACTTGTCAAAAAATTAATGGCTTAAACAATTTATAAACCAAACTTGAAATAAAGTTCGGGTCTGGAAAAGGAATAAGACAGTTGTCACAATATAAATGGCAAAGCCAAAGCAAAGACTAACACTCTGACACAAGTAGAATATGTTTCAAAAACAATTGGATCGTGTTTCACAAGTCTAACAAGTACAAAACAACATAATACATGTCGTTTTTCAATTAGATTAGGCTTCGTAGTTAACGAGACTTAAAAACCCGTGGAATGAAGAAAAATTAGAGATCTTGCGGTGTGAAGGAAATTTAATAAACCCACGAAACAAAGAACTAAAGTTTGACACCACAAAAATACTAAGATAGGTGTCACTTTTCTATTAGTGACACTTCGCAAGTCTACCAAAAATGACAAATATACGTGTTCAAATGTTATTGGATTGCACGTCGCAAAGTGTAACCAAAAAGATGAAGACACGTGGAGCCTTTTAAATGGTTCAAATTTCATAAATCTAACAAATGTGACACATAAGATACTTGGAGCAATATTATTGGCTCAAGTTTCACAAATGTCAGAAATAGGAAACAAGGGGTAGATAATGCGAAATGTGGAACAATTCTATTAGTCTATATTTATCAAATGTCGAGGATATATAATTCAAGTCTAACAAACATGAAGACACAAGTAAAACCCTTATTGGCTTGCGAGTTGTAATCGACAATTGTATAAACAATATTCGACACCTTGAAGCAAGATGGAGCTTTCTAATTGGCTCGGGATTCATAAAAACTAACAAATGTGAAGCTAGCTGGAGCAATATGATTGGCTCAAGCTTCGCAAATAAAAAGAAGTCAAATAAGTTTGTCAAGGTGAAGCCAGATGGCACAAGAGGATTGGCCCAAGCTTCAAAAAGATAGAAAGATGTCAGATTGAAGCCATTTGGCACTCTATGAGTGGGTGTGGCTTCACAAACACGAAAAAGAACAATAGCGAAGCTACGTGGAGCAATATTATTGGTCCAAACTTCACAAAAATGAAAATGACTAGAAATACGAAGCCAGATGGCACAAAATGATTGGCCCAAGCTTCACAAAGACAAAAATGGTGAAAAATAAAGATTTTACAGCCAGACAGGACTTAAAAGTCCCAAATAAACTAGATCTAACTAAATATTTCAGATCCACATTCAAAAATGACTGTAACGACTATTTACAGTGGGAAAACTAGAAAAATAGCTCACAGCGATGGATTCAAGTCTGTAAATGGCTAAAACGAGATGCAAAAGCACATATCTAAGAAAACAAAAGCTTAAACATGATCTAAACAGCCATTTAGCCCATTTTTAATCAATATTTCAAGAAATATTAGGCGGAAACTGGAAGTTTAAACTTGGTTAGCTTGAACACGATTGTGGAACTTTTGGGTCTTGCAGATCCGTCAATAAACTTAAATTTTCCTCGCAATTTCAAGTCAAAAGAATTCTAGATCAATCCCACACACACACAATCACCAGCTCTGATACCATGTTTAATTTAGCATGGAAATGAGATCTACAGATCATAGATCCGCCATTAAAGGTTGAAGACTATAGATTATGGCATGTAATCGATTAGACAAAGAAATAACTTGAAATAGATAGCAAATAACGAAGCTTAATGAACAAGAGCTGAAAGCAAATAATGAAACAATAACAAGAGAAAGATAACACCAACTTTAAGTGGCGAAACCTGAAGTAAAAACTCCACTGTAAAAGCATTGTCTTTATTAAGAATTTACATAAGTTTAACCCAACACTTCCACTTCACTCCTCGGTATTTCACACCATTGCAGAGCTATGTCTCTTGATCAGTTAATACAATAATCATGACCATCTAGCTCATCTTGTATTCTACTAGTGTCTTACATAATATGCTTTGCTAGCATATCTTACAATTTGATTTTTGTTTTTAATACTAGACTGTACAAATCTAAACGTTGCTAAAACTAATCCCGAGAAGGATCACACCCACATCAATGTGGGTTGGTGAATCGGTCATGTCACTTCGTTCTTAATTGTGAAAGACCTTTTTAATATAGTTTGATTAGAAAAACTTTAATAATGTTGGGGCATTGAAGTGGCTGATCCCACTTGACATTATCACCCCAACAATGACTTCTTCATCTCATTTATTTTAAGTCCTTATTTTTATTCTTGGGTTTAGTGTCACCTTCTTCAAGGGCCCATGCCTCAAGATCACTATCAAAGTTACAGAGAAATAGTCATTAAGGGTAAGGGCTTGGTTCACACACTCAATAAAGAATGTATCGTCATTAGGTAGGATGTCCTAGATATGTCAATAGAATGGTATTGGAACAAAGGAAAGTTTATTGCAATCAATTTCCCCTTTATTATTTTTTTGTGTGACAATGCATAGGTCAAACTTCATGAGAAGTTTCATCCATTTTCCAATGTTGTTTTTAGATAGGACAATAGTGGGGGAAAAGTGGTAAAAAGGGTTTATAGATTAGAACTTAGGTTCTTTAATATAGTGTATAATGTGAGATCTTAGAAGTGGAAAAATATATAGCTAGACAAGCATGCTCTACGTTGGTGTAGGGTATGACATAATAAAGGAGTTTTCAATTAATGTAATATATGAATTATTCTTTTCTCTTTTCATTCTCTTGTTATAGCATTTTCCCAATAGATGTAGGGTAGATAAGGTATAAAGGATGAGGGGTCAGTCAAGGGAAGGAGGTCGTAAAGTAGGTATGTTGAGTAAAGGTTTCTTCATGTAGTCAAATGCACCTTTACTGTCATTGTTCCATTCTAGTTTGGGACATTTATTCAATAGGTTGTTAGTGAAGTGAATTCAATGAGCCAGTTTGGGAACAAACCATAATTTCCCTAAGCTTTCCTAAGAAATTTTGAAAGTCATGAATGGATGTGAATCGAGGCATGTCGATGATTGAATTATCATAAGGTCCATATGAAGTCCTCGTTTGGAGATGAAGAATCCTAAAATATTTCATTGAGTGACATAAAATATGAGTCTTTTTGGGATTAAGGTATACCTTTAATTTTTGGAGGTGCTCAAGAGCTTCGTTGAAGTCGTAAGTGTGATCTTTTGTGTGCAAGATTCGATTAAAATATCATCTACATAGACTTCGACGGTTTTAAGTATCAAATCATGGAAGATGTGGATCATTACACATTGGTAAGTTTCTCTGGTATTTGAAGGATAAGGGCATCTTCATGTGGAAATATATGCCCCAAATTATTGTAAGTGTCATTTTCTCTTGATCCTCTAGAGTGATTTAGATTTTTTTGTAACACGAAAACCTGTCCATGAGGGATAACATATCAATCTAGTTATAGCCTCAAATATGGCATGAATGGATGGTAACATATTATTATCTTGAGGAAAAGGTAGGTTAAGGTTATACAAGTCAATACACATGCAAATGGATAATTTAACCTTTTTACGAACATGTATGATGTTGGAGACCCATTTAGAATAGTTAACTAGTAGATAAATTTGGCATCTAGAAGTCTCATGAAATTCCTATGATGAAGTCTAGAAATGTTTGGAGGGAATAATTTTATCTTTTGTCAAACATGAGTGACATCAAGATAATAACAATTTTATCGACCACAATCTTTCTATTAATTCCATGCATATATGAATAACCCCAAGAAAATGTCTCATACCTTAGGACTACTTGATGTTTGTACATGTGAAAACAATCTTTGATCATTAAAACATGGAGTCATCATCATCGTCATCATTAAATTGGTGGTTAAGAGTAGTTTCCACAAGCATAGAGTTGCCATCTTGGTAATGACATGGAACATCAAGTCATTTTGAAATTTCATTACTTATTAGATTGTCATTGGACACGATGTTTTGAACAACAACGGGGTTTTCTTAATAAAGTTACCAAGTTTTTGAATATGGTAATTAGTCTCCTCATGTATGTATTATCTCAAGAATCACCTTAAATCATTGCCTAAAGTAGATAAAGGACAATTGTACTCAAAACTAATTTGAGATTAACATACTGTTTATTGTTATGATTGTGTTTTAGATTAATGTTTCATACATGTAGCACCTTAGCATCAAAAGTGACTTCTAATGCTCAAAGCTAGGCTTAACACCGTTTTAATATCATCAATCGATTAGAAACACATTGGATAATGCGAGTTGGCTATGATAGGATTTTATAAAACAACATCAAGTTTCTCGGGTGAAATACTAGTGCATTTTCATGTGGGAGAGGTATTTCTAAGTGGCATCATGATTTTGTAGGATGGTTGATGCGGTTTGGATTGTTTGTTATTTTCTAAGCTACATCATGCTTTTAAAAAGTAGGGTCAATGTAACCAGTATTGATTGTTTTTCAGTTTTATGCCTTGAAGAAAAATTTGAAATTTATTCAATTATCCAACTAGTATTTTCCAAGGGTGGTTAGTGACGATGGTAGGGATCTACTAGTTACTTCTCGAGCTTTGTCATTTTCAAATTCTAGCACGAGTTGAAATTGTTTATGTTTCATTAGTTTAAAAATTCATAGGACATTTACAAGTTTACCTATATGGGGATATTACAATTGATGGGGCCTCGAGGATAATCCAAACTCATCACGCCTCACTCTTTCATCTCGAGGGAAAATCTTGAACTCTCTACTCGGTCCCTTTGGCCAGCTAACTCCTCTCGGCCCTTAGTCAACCAAATCAACCCCTTTGCGACATTTTAATCACCACCTCCTCAATGATACTCAACAAAAAAACCCTTCAACAACAACCTCCAATTTTAGTGGTTCCTCTTCTATTTATAAGTGCATGTTGTTAACTTTCCCACTTTGAGTTGTCTTCTCCAATCTTCCCACTCGAATTCAAATTAAAATCTGTCCTATTTACTATGCTTATGTGCACAATCTCCTTCCATTCAATCTCCTTGTGCCACACCATGGGGAAGTTGATTAGCCTTCTCATCATTCGGTCACCATCAACCACGTGACCCTACAAGATCGTCCTTTGTCCTTTTTCGAGTTGTGCAGGATCCACTCCTTTGCACTTTACAACTCCACTCTTCTTCTCTAAAAATTTCACGGGCTTCAATTATTATTTCTGTGTCACTTCCTCCTTGCTCCTCTATCTCATGCGCATATCCTTTCGTCTCTTCATATTATCATTATGGGTAACTATTATTTACGTACCATGTCCTATGTACGATTTAATTCTTCTACGCATTATTCTCATCACGCATACCATGTTACGTTGCCCGTAGCGCCCTTCTTTCACGTCTTTTTCTCCTCTGGCAGTTTATTTTGCCATCTTTATGTCCCAGAACCTATTTTGTGTGTCATTCTCACCCTATGAGAAATTGGTTGGCCCTATCCATCACGCACGTTCGTGATGGTGGGGAGCAAAATCGAACCTCTGACCTCCTCCAAACAACTCCTGCCACCCACCAATGCGCCACAGCTAAATTTAGTATATCAAAGTCAAAAACTTAGTTTTATTATTGACTGCAAACGTGCGTGATCTTTAGGGTAATCGTGAGAAATTATTTTATGCATTCCTTTATGCTTATGGCTTCAATCCATTCCTTCTTACATCCTTATCTTTGTCCCACTTCTCACAACCTCTTCTTCCATTTGACTAGTTGCCTTACGGTCGGCGGTCTACCCGTATTCTTGTTTTCTTTTCGTCGGTTGTCTCCACGAATCTCCTCCTTCTTCTTAGCAGCTTTTCCTTTTACCACACATCTATTTCTTCTTTCTATCGACTAGTTTCCTCATGGTCGGTTTTCTATCGAGTTTCCCTTCTTAGCATCTCTCCTCCTCGTGCTTCTACGATTCTTTCATGGTTAAAGGAAACATCTTCTATCTTTATTGTCTCTCTCTGTGACTTTCCTCCTCTTTCCTCTTGGGATTTTCTCCAAGACTTTTACCACACATCTTTCCCACACTCTCCTTTTCTCCTCTTGCGTGTCGTCCAATTCTCCCACACTTCCTCCATTTGTGCGGGTTTTCTTAAGTCTAGGATACGTCTGCATCAATTAGACAAGGGACAAAAATGTAGATTTTATTCTTCCTTATCATCACTAGTGTCAAAATGAAGAGGATCAAAATCATAGCAAGTAGATAATGGAGAATCGTAAAGGTGCCTAGATTTTGCATGGGGTTACGGGTATGATGTAATCCTCATCATAAGAGGGCTATATAGTATATACTTGTGTATCACCATGATCAAGGGTGCGAGTATTGGTACAAGGTTCTTTGGAAGTGACACCAAGTTGGCTAAATGATCATACATAAAGAGGTGGATGCTCTTGGAATATTTTGATAAATTTGAAAGTCATTGCATTCAAATATATTTTCTTCATAGTTGTAAGTAACTTCATTTGTGTTATAGGAGGGTATTTTCTTCAAATATGTGGAAATTGATCTTTTAGTAAGAGAGATGGAGGAACCGATCTATAATATAGTATGGTAACTTGTTTTTGTCGCATGTATTTTGGAGTTCATTATACTTGTCATCATCGGACTCTACAAGAGTGACTTGTATAGTGGGTTGATAATCATAAATATTTGGTACAATACACATGGTTGGAGTGCTAATGATGGTGAAAATAATATTTATGGGATATAGTATAGGTGGAAATCAGTCTCTTAGTACAATATATGGAGGGAACCGTTATATAATGCATTACATGGTAACTTGTCTTTGTCACATACATTTGGAGTTCATTTGGCTTGTCATCGGAATATGCAAGAGTGACTTGTATATTATGTTGATAGTCAAAGAATTCAATATTTGGTACAATAAGCATGGTTGGAGTGGTAATGATGGTGAAGATAATCATTATGGGATATAAATGAAACGCAAAGATAACTTAATCAATGTTGGAGTGAGAATTTCCTTGGGTTCATCAAACCGTATCAATGGTGAAGATGATCATTTTGGGATTGTTAGTGAAATAATTTTTCATCTTGAAAATTATGTGTTTCCACCAATGCTCATGAGGTTACGCTCCTCCTTCTTTTGTATGGGGAGGCTCTCATTATTGAATATAAACTATCCTAAACCTATCTAAATATTGTGGGGTGTCCAAATAGGCCGCAGATCACACAGGAACACTTCACTAAACCTTTGGAAAAATGTTTTTAGTGGGTACAAGGGAGGAATTTACAGAGATGAGGGGTGAAGGAGAGAAATTAGGAAAGAGAGGTTTATTGTTGCAAGTAGGCAATAACAAAGTTTAAACACAATAACCAGTTTAGTTCAACATTCAATTAGAGGAAAGAAATAATGTAAGCCATTAGTGAGACTAACAAACTAGAGACACATTTTTTTAGATTCATCAATCAAGGATGCAAAGTTCCTTCTTGATCATTATGCTTGCAAAGTGCATAAAAGAAAGAGAGTAGAGGAACACATGAGAAAGGGAAATGGAAGAAATGTATCTTTTATTTCTTGTGTTGGTGATACAAAGCTCAACATCCAAACCATAATCCACAATTTCTACCGAAAAGTAAAATTTGATCCTTTGGAATGGAGAAGCCATTCCAATTTATAACATCATGAATTGTCTATTCCTCTACCCCCCTATATGACTCTTTGTATTCCTATTCCACTTGTGACTTTTCAATTACCCTAATAAGAGAAAACTTAAGTATCTCTCTTATAATTTGAGAGAATAATTTTACATTTTACAAATATTTTATTGCCACTTAAGTGAAAAAGAAAAATACAATGATTATGTACAATGAAAAGATTAGAAAGATGGGAGGGAATACGAGAAAGAATGAAGGAAGGAGAGGAAGGATTCTCCAAGCCATGGATTTAGATGTCCCCTCCTTTGATGAATATTGGCTCCGATGATGATGAAGATGGAAACTTGTTGCATGATGACCCTCTGCAACACTGTGATGCTCTGTTGATGAAGATTGATCCTTTGGAAACTTTTCCCTTTCAAGACCTCCCTAGAATGTAGCACATTTGGACTCACTAAAAGGAAAGGTGATGAGTGTTGAACCACTAAAGACAATGAGTAATTATTTCCCTCACTTGAACAATTCTTCAAACCTTTGAAACACTGTAATGCCTCCAAAATGTCAAGTTCTTGATGCAACTTGAGACCATTGCCTGCACAATTCAACATGATGATCCCAACCCTTGGGAAATGGAGAAATCAATGAGATGTGGTGAAGAAAATCTGATCATGAGCTGAAAAAAGGTAAGATATTGGATGGAACATGCTTGCAAATTTTGATCAACCCATCGATGAAGTGAGAAGCACACCGAGACCCAAATACACTATTGTGACCAAAATTGAGGACCGAGAGAGCTCCTCTTCTGCTTGAGACACAATGCCACTATCTACCCCTTTGAAAGCATGAGTTTTCCTCCATGAAGGTTGGGATTATTGAGGGATTTGGAGGATGAACAACCATGACATTTTTATCCTTTTTCTAGACACTATTTTTAGTAAGTTCTTCCTGGGTGCCTACTTTTTGGAAATTTTGTCGTATTGTCACTTTTGATCACTTTTCCTCTTGGGGAATGGATTGAGTGACTTGAATCAATTTTATCTTAGGAAATAATACTATTATTAATTTTATTTAATATGGAATTAATAAAAATATACACTAGCCACAAAGTGTCAGATCATAGTGAAAATGGTCTCCAAAAATTTTATGTCACATCGGGATGCTTCGCTTCAATTTTCAGGGATTTCTCTCATCCGAATCTTTGTGAAAACAAAAAGTGAACTTGCAAGTATGTATTTTCATCCATGGAAAATGTATAATGTTAAAAAAAATATTCAATCATATCTTTAACTATAATCATTTTCATGGGGCAAGAGAGTGCTCATTGGAAAGTTGATTTTTGTAGAACTTAGTCTCCGATGTTGAGGAAATTTGAATCACTACAACTCCATAGATCTAAGGAGAAATTTTTCATGGCTGGAAACTTCAGAGAACTATAAAAAAATTGTGAGAGAATCATTGAGGTCATGTAAAAATCAATCCAAACGCGATCACATAAGGAAGCTTCATGCAAAATTTCAGGGCCATCGGAGGTGAGGTTTAAAAGAAATGAGCAAAAAGGTGTTTGGCTATGGTAGATGTCTGTTTTGTCTGGTCATTCATAACATAAATGAAGGGAAGGGAAATTTTAAAAATGGATTCAAAAATGAATAATTATTTGATTTATACTCACCTCTCCTTACTAACCAAGCCAACTTACTCCTTAACTCACCTTGACCATTCTGGCTTAACCCGGGTTAACTAGCAAGTGTGAGCATGGGTTAAGACTTTCTAAATGGGTATGAGATTTCCCCATGTCCCTTACCACATTTATTAAGGGACAAAGGGACATCATGGAGTGAAAAATTCACCAAGGGTGGATGATTCATGGAGGGGGCCAAAACACATTAATTTAGAAGTTGAGAATGACAACCTAGAGAGCAAGTTTGAAGTCTTCAAGTGACAAAATATTCTCCTCCATGTGGTGGAACATTTTCATTTCCCCATGTCCCTTTACACAAGTGGAAAATGGGATAGAAATCCTCTCAAAATGCATCATGGGTCTGATTCACATGAGGAAGGGACCATGGCTTAGTGTGAGTGAAAAACACATTTTAACACATAAAGATGGTGTTTAAGTGACATAAACCTTTCTTCCATGTGGTGGCACAATTTCCTATCCCTATTTTCCCTTTTGGAAATGTAAAATTGGACATCACACCCTCATATATGTTCCATGGGTCCAAGAAACATGAAAAAGGGGCCAAAACTCAATGTGAGTTTATAACATCATTCTAACTCCATACGTTTTCTTTTAAGTGATGCAAGATTATGATACATGTGGTGGCACACTATGATTTCCCCATGTACCTTTGGGAAAGGGTAAAATGGGAAAAGGGACATTAGGGGTCTCAAAGTGTGATTTTTCACTTTTGGAAGCTTGCCTTCACCAAACACTACCAAAAATAGTCATTTGAACCCATTTTCTTTCCCAGGAGCTTCCCTAGGAGTTTCATAGGAAACCCTTATATGTTTTTGATTCCAAAATGGATGATAAGAACATTCCCACCTTTTTTAGAAGCCAATTATTCTTGAAATTTTAAATTTACCCTCTTTTTAAATTCTACTCAAGCTTATGCTTATTTGGTGAAAGGAGCTTCCCTAAAAGTTTTTGATGATGAAAATGAAAACCAACCAATTGGGTGTGAAGAGGACCTCCCATATGTAATTTTTGATATTTAATAAAGTCCCAAAATATTCATAGAACTCCCAAAACCATCTTTTGAATCTCAACTATGATCAGGGGTCTTCATCTACATTGTCGGGCATGTATCTTAAAATATACATCGTAGAATATCTTGAAATTTTTTGCAATGTTAAGTAGGATTCCTTATCTTTCTAACAAGTCCATTTTATTTCCAATTCATCCTGTGGATCCTGATATATCTGGAACAAACTAACTGGCTTTTCCATTGTTTTCATTTCCTTACACCATGCTACAAATAGCTCGATGTTGCATAACTTGTTCCTAAACTTGATTTTTCTTATAAAAATTTCATAAACTACCTCACATGATCACAAGGATCTGCCACACACTTATTATATGCATTGTCTCTTCTCTTTTCATTCCCAGAGGGTGTTCACTAGGTGCAAAAATCCTGAAAATAGGCCTTTCGGGGCCTCTGGAAGCACTTGTCTTTTCTTAGATCCAAATATCTTCATGAATCAACTTGAATAACATCCCATGCACATGAAACACACTTTAAAATCATATTATCACATCCCTTTAGTACATAACAAGGGTAGGACATTGACTAAGTTGGCTGGAGGGTAGGTTCACAATGACCGAGAGAAACAAACACAATGGGAAGGGAAACACACAAGAATGGGAAACACAAAAAAAGTGAAAAATAAAAACACAATGGAAAATGAAACTATATTACATGGGGGAAATTTACAGAGGTAGGGGGAAAAATGTACACATACTCGAAAACGGGTTGAGAGAAATATGTAACATCATGGAACAATGGGTTGAATTCAGACCCTTGAAGCTCGAAGATCGTTATCTGATCATTCCATGTTATTGTAATGGCTTTGCATGGTTTTAAAATAAGGTGACATACCAAGATTCCATCTTCATGCCTATATTGTACTGAAAATACACTTACATTCAATGACCATTTTGTAACATGCTTGAAAGTCCTACTTTTTGTAACCTCCTCTTGATGCTTTATGGTCGTAATAAGCCATTCCTCCATGTTCTCAAAAATGGAATCATTAGTTTTTTCATGGAGGCATTCACCATCCTTGAATGAAGGTTGTAACGTAAAAAAATTCCTTGAATCAATGGGGATTTTAGGGGTGGTGAGAAGGATTTGATCCTTTTCCCATTCACAAGCTTGTTCAAGCCTCTTGCTTTGTTGTTCAGAACAACTACTTTAAACAATGGAGGATGAAACATGGGTATAAATACCTTCATCATACATTAGTGAATATCACCATAAGTACCTATGTTCAAAATCAGAAGAGGTTTCAAAAATAGTGAAAGTAATTTGATTTTGGTTGTGTTCATAATACTCTTGCACATTCTCACTTCGTCACGAACAATTATCTTCAATGCAAACCAGCTCATCATTTTCCATGGAGGAGGTGTTGTTTTCATAGTTGAAAATGTTTGTAGGAGATTCAAGAGTCTCTTTTGTTTTCCATTCATATTCTTGTTCACAAAATGAGAAATGGGATAACTTACCTCCAAATTCAGTCTCATCTATCGAGGCTTTGAGAACAGTATTGATCTTGCTTGTTTGTTCCATTCCATCATGAGACATTTTTGTATCAAATGAAGAAACACAACTGAGATCATACTTAACTTGCAAACTCATGGCATATGTCAAGATCTCTACACTGAGTTGAGGGTCTTCAATTTCTTTTGCAATCCTCAAGATCTCTTGCACATGTTGCTCTTTCAAATCTGCCATATACTCGCTTTCACCTTTTTTAAAGACTCTTCACATTGGGCTTCAAGGAAAAGAGTGGAAATATGATCTTCACATAACCAAGGGTCACTTGAAACATCCTCTTTCTCTTGATCCATATTCCTTTCCATACAAGGGTTTTCTTCTTGCAAGTTTGGGAATAATTGGATTTCATCACTTTAAAATAGAGAGAAGAGATCCGTATTGCACAAAAAGGGCACACCTTTCAATTTAAGATTCACTAAGTTATCTTCACGGAAGGAGGTAGAACAAAGTTTTGGAGTTAACATGAGGACCATTTTATACACTACCCTAAACATCTTCAAGAAAGTCTTCTTCTTTGAAAAAGTGGTAAAAATCCATGCTCTTGTGATGATCAACACCACTGAAATGCAACTTTTTCCCTTGACTAAATTCTACTAATTCTTGGCAAAATCTCAATTAGTGTAAGACTTATACACTTTTTGAATTCTTAATATTATTAAACTAAGTATCTATGTCGAATTACAGTAGATTATACGCTTATTATACTAAACAAGCTAAATCAGTTATAGTCGTATTTTAATTAATAAAATAGTAGGAACCTTTATATATGTGGGATATTATTAAGAAAGATTAATTAAGCTTTAAACATGATTTAAAACAAACTTACAGAGACTCAAACTTGTGAAATTAACTAGAAATAAATTAAACTTCGGGTCTAGAAAATTTGCAAAGACAAAGGACAAAGACATGTGTCATCATGTTTAATGGTAAATGACATCTAATACTGACCCTGCGAAATGTGTGTGTACATGGATCTTTTATATTAGCTCGCACTTTGCAGTGCATCATACAAATCAATATACCAATTAATAACAAGACAACACATTAAACCGTACATGCGTGGAAATATTTAATAGTTTGTGGATTGACAAGATAAAAAATATGTGAAACAATGCGGTCAAATTATATTGGTTTGCATCACGACCACTTTGACAAAGGATTATGATATGCAAAATTGGTTTCTTAACCTAATTGGTTACAACTGATAAGATTGTCAAATGAATGACAATGCGAAATCACGACAGGACTTGGAACAATCCTCTTCGGTTGGGTTTCACATTCGATAGAGATCAACTAGAACAAGTATAAATCTATGAAGGAATTAGAATGATCTAAATGGGATCGTGCTTCAAATAACTTAAAAGAGACTCGACACGGTCATGACATTGCAAAACTATATGGTGTTATCTCATTGGTTAAACCCTCACAATAATCAGTAAGTTGACAAGTCAATAACACACGGTTTTTCTCGATTGGCTAAATCTTCACAAAAGACAAAGGGATCTAACAACCTCTAACACAACAAATGACACATGGTTCTTTTTAATTGGCTAAGACTTTGCAAAGGTACTAAGACTACGACATTGTGAAGTACACATGGAATATTTTATTTGTCTCAAACTTCATAATTTTGTATATTGACCTTTGTGTTGGGGCGGATTTAGAACGTAGAATTAACTACAGTTAAAGGTGATTTCAGGTCTAAGGCATAAAATACGGTATTACATTTGCGAAGAGATGGAAACACAACAAACACAACTATAAAATAAAAAAGATAGATAATTTAGCTTTGAAACACCATTAAAATTGCAAGATTACTTCAAACAAGATCAATAACATTAATACACTCTTGTTCCATATCAATTTAAATAGGATTTTCATTAAAAATATACATAGATATCTAAAATTATGTATTTTATTGACTTATTTATATAATTCATTGTATTTAATAATACAAACACATATTTTTATAAATATACACGACCACATATACGAGAATTCATTCCTTTGCATGTTTTTAACAACATAAAGAAGAATTAATATTCCTTTTAATAGTTTTTGATGTTTAAAGAGATTTAACATAAACATATGGATCTTTTATAGACAATACTTATTTGAGACAATTCACAGGAATTCTTGTACCAAATTCCAATCCAGACTCAGGAAACAAACACCAGACTATGGCCACACTTGAGAGGAATGTGTTATACACCCTGTGTATGTTCGCCTTGCCCTAGCCGAGAACCATCCAAGGTTGTAATTTTTATCCCCTGTTATGACACCGTTGGTGCCCCTCTCTCTACCCACCACCGCCTATGCCTAGTGACCCTTGGAATTTTCTTCCATAGACTCAATTCATAATATTCTTCAGACTCTTTGTTGGTATTCTTTCTTAGAATCACCATTACAATTTTTGTCTCAAAATCACAATGATTCAAAAAATAATGTCCCTCCTTTCTCTTTGACATGCCTTTTAATAGTTTTTCATTGGAAGTTAATAACCATCACATTGATTGTTCACACCTTTTCATAAATACATTAAACATCTTTAATTGAAATCTTGTGACATTCATTACATTAATAGCTATGTACAATGTATTTTGCTTAATTAAAACTTGATATTTAATAATCCGCAAGTCTTTAATTCTTTTTAAGCCTCAAGGATTTAGTCACATAACATTTCTCCGTCCTTGAATCGGCTACTACCATCAAAGTAGTGCCAAGTCTATGTTGAAAATCACATAAAAACACAAGTCATTATTTAAACAAACCGGGATATTGTTCTTTCAAGAAATCTTCTCTTTCCCAAGTAACACTTTCCACATCACAAAAAGTCCATTTTACTATAACTTCTTTAATTTCTCTATTTATAAGGTTCTTAGTCCTTTCCAAAATTATTTGGGTTCAATTTTGAATTCACATGTAAGCTTAATAACTATATTTTTCCAATCAATAACATGAGTAGAATTATACACATATTTTTTTAACAAGCTTACATGAAATACATTATGAATTCTAGACAATTCATACGGTAAAGCTAATCTCTAAGCCATGTTTCCTATTCTTTCTAGAATTTCAAAAGGACCACAAAAACGAGGAGCTAATTTAGCATATTTTCTTAACTTTAAAGAACTCTTCTTAGGTTTTACTCTAAGAAATATTTTATCACCTACTTTAAATTCTTTAATAGTTCTTTTAGAATCAACCCAATGCTTATATCTATCTTGGGTAGCTTTCGTGTTCTATTTGGATTTGTTTATGATTTCTTCCATTTCTTTCAAATTATCATTACCATACCAAGATCTATGTTCAGGATTATACCATGAAATAGGATAAGTACAATTCTACCATACACAACTTTAAACGGTGTCATTTTAGTTATAATGTGATAACCTTAATTATAAGAAAACTCAATCAAATGCAGATATTGTTCCCAATTACTAGGTTTTTCACTTGTATACATTCTAAGCATATCTTCTAGTATTATATTTATTCTTTCAATTTAACCATTTGTCTTGGGATGATAAGTCATATTAAAGCTCAAACAAGTACCCAACTCATCAAATAAGGATCTCCGAAAGAAGAACTAAACTGGGGTCTCCATCGGTTGTCAAATATTTAGGAAGACCATGCAAACGAAAGATTTCCTTAGAAAACAAATGAGCTATATCAAAAGCAGAAGTTTTGATTTTGGTTGGTAGAAAATGAGCCATTTTTTAATCTATCAACCACTTTGCAAGAATAACATCATGTCAATTCTTAGTCTTAGGTAAACCTGTAATCAAATCCATACTAACTGACTCCCATTGCCAATCAGGAATAAACAAAGGTTGTGATTGTCCGGTTTACTACATTGTTCAGATTTAACCTTTTGACAAGTCAAACACTACTGCACATACTTCCTAGTGTCTTGTTTCATCCTAGGCTAGAAATAATTATTTTTGAGTGACGAGTAAGTCTTTTAAAATCCATGATGTCCAACTATGGTAATGTCATGAGAATGTCTCAAAAAAATTGTTTCAAACTAGGAAGACTAGGAATACACAATCTACCTTTATAGTACAACAATCCATTCACACCAAGAAAATAAGAAATAAGTCTATCTTTTAAATGCACATTTGAAGTTCCATTTTGCAAACCAGAATACAATTCAAAAAAATAACTATCATTAGGCAATGCGTCTTTTATTTCTTGATCAAATTGACTTCTTTCTAAAGAGAAAGCATTTGCAAACATTATTTTCCTACTTAAAGCACCAACAATTATATTTTCTTTTCTAGGAATATATTGTATTTCAAAATCATATTGAATTAGCAATTCTACCCATATTCTTTGTCTCATATTTAACAAAGGTTGAGTAAAAATATATTGCAGTCCTCTATGATCAGTTTTCAAAACAAATTTACGAGCTAACATATAATGTCTCCAAATTTTCAAAGCATGAATTATCCATAACAGTTCTAAATCATGGGTATGATAATTCTTTTCAAAGAAGCAGAAATTTTCTCGATCTAAAACATACAACTCTACTATCTTGCATTAGTACACAACAATTACCAGAGCCACAAGCATCAATAACAACAATAAAAGGCTTAGAATAATCATGAATACATAATACAGGTGTGCAGATTAATGCTTCTTTCAATTTATTAAAATTAGCTTCACATTCTTCAAACCAATGATATGCGTTATTTTTCTTTGTTAAGTCCGTCAGAGGACTAACTATTTTAGAATAGTTCTTAAAAATATTCTATAAAAACCGAGATACCCAAGAAAACTCCTTATTTCTTTTACATCTTTGGGTTTATCCTAATCTTATCTTGCTTTTACTTTAGAACGGTTATTTGAAATTCCTTTTCAAAGATAATATGACCTAGATAAGAGACTTCAGTTTTTAAAAATTCACATTTTCTTAACTTACCATACAACTGATGTTTTCTTAAAGTTTCAAGTACTAGCCTAACATGTTTCTCATGTTCTTCTTCATTTTAGAATAGATCAAGATATCATCTAGAAATATAATCACAAATACATCTAAAAAAGGTCTAAAAACATCATGCATCAAAGTCATAAAAGTGGTTGGAGCATTAGTTAACCCAAAAGGCATAACAACAAACTCATAATGACCATATCTAGTTCTAAAATATTTTTTTGCAATATTAACATCTTTTATTCTCATCTAATGATAATCATAGCACAAATCAATTTTATAAAAACATCTAGCACCATTCAATTGATCTAACAAATCATCAATTCTAGGAAAAGGATATTTATTTTTAATAGTTAGCTTATTTAATTGTCTATAATCAATACATAGTCTCATAGTACCATCTTTATTTTTGACAAACAACATTGGTGCACCCCAAGGAGAAACACTAGGTCTAATTTTTCTTACTTTAATAATTCAATCAATTGTATCTTAAGCTTAGTTAATTCAGGTATAGACTATCTATAAGGTGCGTTAGACACTTTGGCTTAGCTCCAAGAATAAGATCAATAACATGTTCTACAGATCTTCTAGGTGGAAATTCTTCAATACCAAAAGGAAAAACATCCATAAGTTATTGGACTATAGGGTGAACATCTATGTCTACTTTAAGCTTATCATTTTGAGTAACCAAAGCACAATTTTTACATTTTTATTTAAGACTTCATTTAAGCTGTCAAAAAAATGGTTTTCAAAGTCAATTGTCTTTTTATTCCCTGTGAAAATATGAGTATTTGCATATTGATATTGAATAAAAACTTGTTTATTTTCGCATTTAATGAGAGCATGGTTCTTTTCTATCCAAGTTATCCCTAAAATACATCATATTGACCTAAGTTAAGCACATGAAAAGTTTCACTAGATACAATATTATCAATTTGAAAATCTAAATCCTCAACTAAAGCTCCCGTTTGCTTGATTATCCTTCCATTAGCCATTTCTCGACTCTTTTGGTTCAAGTTTTATGGAAAAAAATTCAATTTTTCAACTAAGTTGGGATAAATAAAGCTATGACTACTACCAAAATCAATCAAAAAAACAAGGATTGTGTTTTTATTAGACCCCGCTACTTCAATCAGAGACACTTGCTTATGCATTGTACCTATATCAACAACAACATAAACTTTCAAATTATGATTACCTTATTTTGTTTTATCATCAATTTTCTTATTTTGGTTTTGATCCCAACCTTTTATTTTCTTAGGAAAACCCCTAGCATATTGGTTATCTCCACAATTCCAGTATTTAACTTCTTCAGGTTTTGTCTTAACATAGTCTTGTTTCTTTTGTTGATTTCGATCCGATTATTTTTGCAATTTACTGGTCTCACTAAATGATCTTTTTGTCATTAGTCTTTTCAGAGTTATTACATTTATTTTACGATTTACTAGACTTATCAGCTTTATCAATCATAGCTTCTACAAATTGGCTTTTTAATGTTTCTAATTACTCAAAAAGATAATTTACTTCTCGCCCAATTGTTGGTTTTTCCACTCCAATTCATTGTAATCCATGCCATTCTGTGAATCCATTCCATTCATTTTGTCATTTATTACATGTGTATATACACAATTTTAGCTTTGTGAGAAAATCACCACAATCTATTACTTCACAACATTTTTATTTTCCTTTCATCCATTCAACAATAGAATGTATTTTAATGAGGATAATTAGCTCTGATACCAAATGAAATGTAAATTTTTCCATTGACTAAATTCTACTAATTCTTGGCAAAATCTCAATCGGCGGAAGAGTGATACACTTTTGAATTCTTAATATTATTAAACCGAGTATTTATGTCGAATTATAGAAAACTATACACTTATTATAATAAACAAGCTAAATCGGTTACAATCATATTTTAATTAATAAACCTATAAGAACCTTTAAATATGTTGGCTACGAATAAAAATATTAATTAAGCTTTAAACACAATTTAAAATAGACTTACGAACTTAGACTTGTGAAATTAGCTAGAAAACAATTAAACTTCAGTGTCCTGGAAAATGCAGCGAAGACAAAGGACAAAGACAGTGTCATCATGTTTAATGGTAAATGACATCTAATATACGACCTGTGAAATACGTGTTTATGTAGCTCTTTTCTATTTTTTCACTTCGCATGATGCATCATGCAAATCAACATACTAATTAATAACAAGATATTGTATTAAACCATACATACTTGGAACTCTTTGATTAGTTTGTGAATTGACAAGATAAACAATATGATAAACAACGTGTTCAAATTCTATTAGTTCGCATCTTGAAAAATCGACAAAGGATTACGATATGCAAAATCGATGGCTTAACCTAATTAGTTATAACTAGCAAGATTGTCAAATAATTGACAACGTGAAATACGGCAGGACCTAGAACATGTTGGTATGGTCTTAATAGGTGTTGCAATTAATGCATAACCACATTAATGAGAAACCAAATTTTGTATGATGATGTCAGGATGTTGTATATGATTCTAACATACTAGTTCATATGTTTATCGATTCTTTATAGTGGGATTGATGAGGTGTGTTTGCTGTAGCAAGCCCATACATGTGCCTAAGAGGTGTAGCTTGACAATGTGAGCTTCTTGGATGCTTGGGAATAATTTTGACATGATGTATAGCATTATTTGAGGGTGCTTGTGTACTCACATGGCGGTGGCATGGTGCAGGTATAGGTGGTTCACTTGGTTACAGGTGCTCATTAGGAGCAGGTATAGCAACTTGGAGGTGTGACATAGTGTTTTAGAGCTAGATGAGCTCATGGAATCAAGAAATAAGGTTTATCATGTAAAATGAGGTATGTTTGGGTAATTTTCAGCGGTTACTCGATGATTTATTGGATTATTTCAGTTAACTCTAGCTTCCACAATGAGGATCTAGCATGCAAGCATAGGTAAGTCTTAGTGACTAGATATTTTGAGCCATGGAATTGATTTTTTTATGATTGGATATGTTATAGGGATAATTCATAGTGCTCTCAGAAAAAAATTCAGGTGCCCATGATGTGTATTTTTCTAGATATGATTGATTTTGTAAGACATGGTCAAAATCTAGTGCATTTCAATTTAAAGTGCAACTTCAAATGCTTGTTGTGAACAGTTTGATTTGCATGGGACCTTGTGAATTTTAAGGAATATTATATGGTGATTTTATAAGGTTTCACAAAAATAATGAGTTCATTTTATCATCATTTTTTATGAACGAATGTTAAGAAGGTAAAGAGATCTAAAACCCTAGTTAAACCCTAGCTAGGAGTAGTTTGTAGAAAGTGAAATGTTGTGACCCATTTTTGATTGATTCATTAAACATGATAATTATATGTTGTAGAGGACTCTAGGGATTTCCAGAAATGTATGGTAGAGGTCATGGTGATGAGTGGACCCCACCTAAAATTACTAGTTTACGAAGAAGAAGGTTTTAGGACAAGATAGTCCAAATGAGTAGCATGAAAAATTGGTGATGCATGATTTTGGGAGTTTTTATTCATGTACATGAATTTTTAGAGAAATATCTTATAGGTACATTGTGTTTTGAGGTCCAAATGGGTTGACTCATCAAATGACAATTTTAGTGTCTCAAATAATAGGATTGATAAAATGGCTATAACTTGAGCTACACGTGGATTTTGAGATGATTCAAGTTGTGTTGGAAATTGGATTCATATAAATTTCTATTCGTGTGTGTGTGTGTGTGTGTGTGTGTGTGTGTGTGTGTGTGTGTGTGTGTGTGTGTGTGTGTGTGTGTGTTGGCTCATGAAGAGGTAACTTGATAGGGTTTCAAGGCATTCTTTGAGAAAGAAGATTTTTGGTAGTTCAAGATAACATTTGTTTTTGTGCAAGTTTGATGTTATTTGAAGCATGATATGGATTAGGTGATGTTTCTTATCACCTGTAATATAAATAGGGATGAATTTTGCATCCAATTAATCAATTTTGAGGTATTGAATGCATGTATAATTTTTATGAGCTAACCTTTGGAAACAATGTTTTTGGAAGGTTGATATGGTGAAGGAAAATGTTGTTGTGGTTTGAAGTGAAGGATGTTTCATGAATTATAACTTTCTTAGAAGTGCTCTATTTTTTTGTCACATGACATGTTTTTGTTGATTAAAATATATTTGGTGATCGGATGAAGTTTCGAGGTGTAGGAAATTGTTTTTTTTAGATTTGTAAAGGGAATTGGGCCTAGCAAATGAAATAATTTGATTGGTTGATATTAATTACGACCATATATAAATTTTAAATGATATTTTATTAATATTTAAGGGGTTTTTGGTCATGATAAATTATGGTACTAATGTTAGGGAAATTTTAAGATTGTGCCCATTGGGTTTTGAGCCATTTTTTCTCTTGTAATGTGGGTTTTGGCTAGGCCGACCTAATCGGGTCACTTGTGACTGTTGTATTTCAAATTTTAAATGTTTACTTGATGTATGGGTTGAACCAAATGGAGAGAAAAGGTTGTTCCTAAGTTTGAAATGTGGAGAAGCATATAAAAGCATGTTTTTGGGTGCTTTTTAGAACTAGTTGTGTGTGTGCATGTGGAGCGACCTAGGTGAAGTGTGATTGTAGGTTTTTTAGAATGATTTGGAGATAAATAAAGTTTTTGTAGGCAAATAAAAATAAGAATAAATGAAAGCAATATTTTGATGATTTTTAGAGGGTTTGAGGAGCTTATTTTGTGAAGATTGATCACCTAGGGTTTGAGAGAAGAAATGCAAGTTGAACATTGGATATACATCATTGTGGCAGAAACAAATCAAAGATATACACATCATAATGTGGTTGAGTTGGTTCTTGATCATCTTGGGAGGTTGTAGCCTCCTTATGGAGTTGGTGCTTCACAAAATTAGGAGTTTGTGCTTCTTGTAGGGTTGGTGCTCCTTATGGGGTTTGTGCCTCACTAAATTGAAACATATCAATATAAGATTGTGTTTCAGATTTTTTATTCCCCTTGAGGTTTTCTCACTTATATCTTGTGTTCTTGTTGTTTTTCTTTATTTTCATGATTACATGTTTTATTGATGGTTTATGGTCTGCACACATTAGGATTTGAATAAGTGGTTATTGTGATTGTATTCTTATGGTATGTTGGGTTTCATATCTGAAATATAATTTAAATTTTTATACGGACTAATTCACCCCCTCTCGAGTTTATTGTGCTTCTAAAAATTGGTATCGAGTTGGTCCATTTGCAAAAGTCTAACTACTTAAAAGGAGATCCTTGAAGCAAAAAAATGTCCGGCAACATTGCAATTGGAAAGCCACCACTATTGATGGAGTGAATTATAGTTTTTGGAGCATAACGATGAAGAATTTCATCATGGCAAAAGAGTGATGGCCATTTTTCTCTAATAAGTCTATTTTGGTTTCGTTATATTGGTATGGTATGAAGAAGAAAAAGAGTATGCCTTGTATAGCATAATTTAGGCCTGAAAATGATGGATTATTGTCTAGAATGATGGAGTAATGATGGAGCTTGGTATTTCATGTTATTATTGGCATGCAAATGGTGTTGTTGTCTATGTTTCAAGACTGCTACAATGTTGTCAAGAAGCTCAAAATAGGGTTGAAGATGAAAAGTTGTTAGTTTGCATGCTTAGGAGGTTGGAATGATGGTTTTTCCCTAAAAAGGTGATTTTTTTCTTTTTAATGATTAATTGATGGTCTTTAGATGTTTGAGGTGCTTCTTCCAGGGGAGTTTGTTTCTTGCATGCTTAAAATGAACACAAAATTTAGATTTTTGCAAAAACCAAGAGATGGAGCTTGTTTTAAAACATTTGGTTGATGTTTCTAACCAAAGCATGGAGGTATGAAGATGCAGAAGGTAAGTTACAGGTATTCATTTTTCATTAATGTAAAAAGGGGGAGAAGTTCAGGGTGTTTTCCATCAATGACAAAGGGGAGATTGTTGGCATGGTCCTAATAGGTGTTGTCATTGATGCAAAACCACATTAATGACAAAGTGAATGTTTTATTATGATTTCATGATGTTGTATATGATTCTAACATATTGCTTCAATTTTTATCGATGCTACTGATCGGATCGGTGGTGTGCTTGCTCACAGCAAGCCCATATAGGTGCCTATGAGGTGTATCTTGGTAGTGTGAGCTTCTTGGATGCTTGGGAATTATGTTGACATGATTTATAGAATGATTTGAGGGTGTTTGTACACTTACATTAGTGTCATGGGTTAGGTAATGCAAGTGGATCACTTGTTTACTGATTGTTCATTGGGAGCGAGGTATATCACTTGGAGGTGTGACAAAGTGTTTTGGAGCTAGATGAGCTCATTGAAGCATGAAATTAGGTGTATCATGGAAAATTAGGTATGTTTTGGTCATTTTTAGAGGTTACTTGACGAGTTATTATATTATTTCAATTGGCTCTAGCCTACCGTGACGATCTTAAATGTAAGCATATGTAAGTCTTAGTGACTAGAGATTTTGATTCGTGACGTTGATTTTTTGATGATTTGATATGTTAGAAGGATGATTCATAGTGCTATCAGAAAAATTTAAGGTTCCCATGATGTGTATTTTTCTAGATATGACTGATTTTGTAAGACAAGGTCAAAATCTAGTGCATTTCGAGTTCGAAGTGTAACTTCATATGCTCGCTATGAAAAATATCCTTTACATGGGACTTTGTTCCTTTTAGGGAATCTTATATGATGATTTTATAAGTTTTCACAAAAACAATGAGGTCATTTGATCATCATTTTGTTATGAACGAATGTTAAGAAGGTAAAAAGGTATAAAACCCTAGTTAAACCCTAGCTAGGAGTAGTTGGAGAAAGTAAAATTTTGTGACCAGTTTTGATTGATTCATAAAAACATGATTATTGTATGTTGTAGATGAATCCTCTTTTATTTCCATAAATTTATGGTTGAGGTCATGGTGATGAGTGGGCCCCACCTAAAAATAACAATTTTTGGAGAAGAAGATTTTAGGAAAAGATTGACCAAAGGGTGGTGCATGATGTTTGGGAGGTTTTCTGATTTCCATGAAGTTTTAGATAAATATTCCAAATAGGTTGACTGGTCAAAGGATAGTTTTGGGGTCTCAAATAACAGGGTCCAGTAAAATGGCTAGAACTTAAGCTATAGGTAGATTTTTGAGATTATTCAAGTTGTTTTGGAAATTAGATTCAGAGATATTTCCATTTATATATTTATTGCCTCATTATGAGGTCATTTGATAGGGTTTCCAAGGCATTCTTTGATCAAGAAGATTTTTGGTAGTTCAAGACAACATCTATTTTGGTGCAAGTTTGATGTTATTTGAAGCATGAGATGGATTGGGTGATGCTTCCTATCACCTGTAATGTGAATAGGGATGAATTTTTCATCTAATTAATCCATTTTTAGGTATTTAATGCATGTATAAAATTTTTATGAGCTAACATTTGGAAACCATGTTTTTGACATGTTGATCTGGTGAAGGAAAATGTTTCGTGGTTTGAAGTGAAGGATGTTTCATGACTTATAAATTTATTATAATTTTTCTAAAAGTTATTCCATTTCTTTTGAGTGGTCACATAGCATGTTTTGGTTGAGTAAAAGAGATTTGGTGATTAGATGAAGTTTCGAGAGTCTTTGAAGGGTGTAAGAAATAGTTGTTTTGAGAATTGTAAAGGAACCAGGACCTAGTAAATGAAATAATTTGATTTTGATATTAATTGTGACCTTTTACGAATTTTTAATGATATTTAATTCATATGTAAGGTGTTTTGGGTCATGAAAAAGTATGGTACTAATGTTAGGGAAATTTTAAGATTGTGCCCATGGGGTTTTGAGCCATTTTGGCATTTGTAATGTGGGTTTTGGCTAGGACGACCTAATTGGGTCACTTGTGAATATTGTATTTAAAATTTTAAATGTTTCATTGATGTATGTGTCAAAAAAAATGGAGGGAAAATTTTGTACCTAAGTTTGAAAGGTGGAGAAGCATATAAAAACATGTTTTTGGTGCTTTTGGGAACTAGTTGTGTGTGTGCATGTGGAGTGACCTAGGTGAAGTGTGATTGTAGGTGTTTGAGCATGATTTTTAGTTGAATCAATTTTTTTATAGGTGAATAAAAATTAGAGGACATGAAAGCAAGAGTTTGATGATTTTTAGAGGGTTTGATGAGCTTGTTTTGTGAAGATTGATCACCTAAGGTTTGAGAGAAGAAGTGTGATCTTAACAATGGATATCCATCGGTTGTGGTAGAAAAATACGATATGTACACATCATAAGATGGTTTATTGGGTACTTGATCATCTTGGGGGTTGTATCCTCCTTGTGGAGTTGGTGCTTCACAAAATTAGGGGTTGGTGATCCTTGTAGGGTTGGTGCCTCACTAAATTCAGAAACATATCAATATAAGATTGTGTTTCAGTGGGTTTTCTTCCCCTTGAGGGTTTCCCACTTATATCTTGTGTTCTTGTGGTGTTTCTTTTCTTTCATGGTTACATGCTTTATTGATGGTTTATGGTGTGCACACATTAAGAGTTGAATAAGTGGTTATTGTGATTATATGCTTATGGTATTTTGAGTTTCATATCTAAAATATAATTTAAATTTTTATAAGGATTGATTCACCCCCTCTCAGTCCATTTTTCTTCTAACGAGAATAATACTATTGGGCGGATTCCACATTTGACGGAGATTAACTAGCGAAAGTCTAAATATGTGAAGGACATGGAATTATCTAAATGGGATTGTACTTCACAAAAATTAGAAGAGACTGAAACGGGCATGACATTGCGAAACTATATGGTGTCATCTCATTGGTTAAACCCTTGTAATAATCATTAAGTTGAAAATTCAATAACAAACGAACTTTTGTTATTGGCTAAAGCTTCACAAAAGATAGAGGGATATAACAACATCGACACGATGAATAACACATGGGTCCTTTTTATTGGCTAAGAATTCGCAGAAAGGTACAAGACTTTGACCCCACGAAGCACACATGGAATAGATTAATTGGATCAAACTTCATAATTTTGTATATTGTATTGTGTCAAGGCGGATAAATAGAACATGGAATTAATCATGATTAAGGGGACTTTCGAGAGTCCAAGGCATAAAATATAGTAATACTACCGCAAAGAGATAGAAGCATAACATGAACACAACTATAAAACACATAAGTTATATAATTTAGCTTGGAACACCATTAAAATTGCAAGATTACTTCAAACATGATCAATAACATTAATACACTCTTGTTCCATATCAATTTAAATGGGATTTTCATTAAAAATAGACAAAAATATCTAAAATTACGTATTTTATTGACTTATTTATATAATTCACTATTTTTAATAATACAAGCATGCATTTTTATAAATATACATAGCCACATATACGAGAATTCATTCCTTTGCACGTTTTTCACAACATAAATAGAAGAATTAATTTTCCTTTTAATAGCTTTTGATGTTTACAGAGTTTTAACATAAAATTATAGAGATTTTATAGTTAGAATACTTATCTGAGACAATTCATAGGAATTATTATACCAAATTCCAATCCAAACTCAGGCAAAGCAGAGACACTGACTATGGCCACACTCGAGAGGAATGTGTTATACACCCCATGTATGTTCACCTTTCCCTAGCCAAGACCATCAAAGGTTGTACTGCACTGACCCCTGATTAGGACACCGATGGTACCCCTCTCTCTACCCACTGCCTACCTGTGCCTAGTCAACCTTGGAATTTACTTCCACATACTCAATTCATAAGATTCTTCAGACTCTTTGTCAATATTCTTTCTTAGAATCACAATTACAATTTCTTGTCTCAAAATCACAATGATTCAAAAAATAATGTCCCTCCTTTCAGTTTGACATGCCTTTTATAGTTTTTCATTGGCAGTTAATAACCATCATGTTGGTTGTTCACACCTTTTCATAAATACATTAAACATATTTAATCAAAAGCTCATGACATTCATTACATCAATAGCTATTTACAATGTATTTTGCTTAATTCAAACTTGATATTTAATAATCCACAAGTCTTTAATTCTTTTTAAGCCTCGGGGATTTAGTCACATAACAACTACACTTCTTTAGCAAGGATGGTGAAATAAGTTCCTTGGAGAATTCATACCCAATTTTCTCATTCATTTCAGATTCAAGAAGTAATTTTAATGCTTCCACTTCCTCCATTTCAACATTGTGAACTTGTTCATCCATGATTGTATCAAGAAGAGAAATGGATTCTTTAATTTTCTCTGTTTCATCATTCAGATTTGTGCATCCATTGAAGAACCAGAATGAGAGAGAAAGTCATCAATGATTACCTCAAATTCATCCTCCTGAAGAATCTAATTTTGGGATGGAGGACTCATTTCTTGAACATCCTCGTGACAGGTGGAGTATTCAACAAGAACTGGATCATATTTCATAGAACAAGAATCTTCATCTCTCGTATCCATTATTTCTCTAGTGGGTTATTCCTTGAGCCAAAATGAATTGATGAATGAAGGTTCAACTATCGTGTCTTCTTCATCATCCTCCAAGGTTTTGATTTGATTCTCATCATAAGGTTAAAGGATATGGAATTCATCAGAGGTGTAAAAGAATCTTCCAAAAATCAACACCTCATAATGTGGAAAATCATGAAAATATTCTTTTGAAAAATGAGTTTCTTCTTCCTCAATATTGTGAAGTGCTTCAATATGTTCATACTTTTTTAAGGTGTATGCATAAATCAAGATTTCATGGTAGGTTTTGGGATCATAATTTCCTTCTTCCACACTCAAAATCTTTTTCACAAAATCTTGTCTCAAGTCTTCAATGTATTCATCTCTGTATGCAATAAAATCATCTAGAGGAAGGGAGATTAAATACAATGTTCTAAGTTTCTTAGTCAGTTGGGTGAAATTGAAAATATTTCCTTCAATAGATTATTTACCATCATGTCCTTCATACAACATTTCATATCTCTTATGAATCTTCTTCATCCATTTCTTGGATTCTTGATCATCAGCAGGTATGATTCCCATTTTATTTCCTTTAGCATCAGTTCGCTTGAATTGGAGCCACAAGGACTTGATCACGGGATCTTCACAAGAAAAAATCTTCTCCATTCTAGACAGTCTTTTTATAACTACTACAAAAGCAGTGTGGACCTTCTTTCCCTTAGATGATTCGGGTTTTTCTTAAAACAAGAGAATTTTTCGTTCTGCATGTGAGAACCTTTACTTTTACAAGAGATGTTCCGAATGATGACTATCGAAAATTCATGTATAAGGTTATTCTTCTTCTTATTATTGTTCTTCTTTTTTATTGTCACTCATTGGTACTAGATACCAATATTAAAACTTCATCATTGAGATGCAGGAAACAAACGTGACAAGGATTCATTTTGTGTGAGACTCACCTTCAAAATCTTATTTTTCTTTAACATATAATTTTTTGTTTTTGTAATTTTGGTCTTTCGTAGAGATATTTACGGGTGCACGAGGGAAGATCTCTCCTCGTGGAGTCACCAAAATTGTTGGTGAAATAATTTTTGTGTTGCAAATTATGTGTTTCCACCAATGCTCACAGGGCTACGCCCCTCCTTGTGTATGGGGAGGCTCCCATTATTGAATGTAAACTATCATAATTCTATCTAAAGTTTATGGGGTGTCTAAATAGATCGGTGATCACACATGAACACTTCACTGAAACTGTAGAAAAGTGCTTATACAAGGTACAAGGAGGAATTTGTAACGATGAGGGGTGAAGGAGATAAATTAGGAAAGAGAGGGTTATTGTTGTGAGTAGGAAATAACATAGTTCACACACAATAACCGGAGTATTTCAACATTCAATTAGAGGAAAGAAACAATGTAATCCATTAGCGAGACTAACAAACTAGAGACACACAATTATTTAGATTCATCAATCAAGGATGCAAAGTTCCTTCTTGATCACTATGCTTGCAAAGTGCAGAAAAGAGAGAGAGTAGAGGAACACATGAGAAAGGGAAATGGAAGAAATGTAGCTTTTATTTCTTGTGTTGGTGATACAAATCTCAACATCCAAACCACAATCCACAATTGCTACCAAAAACTAAACTTTTATATCCTTTGGAATGGAGAAGCCATTCCAATTTATAACATTGTGAATTGTCTCTTCCTCTACCCCCATATGACTCTTCGTATTCCTATTCCACTTGTGACTTTTCAATTACCTTAAGAAGAGACAAATTAAGTATCTCTCTTATAATTTGAGAGAATACTTTTAAATTTTACAAATATTTCATTGTCACTTAAGTGAATAAGACAAAATACAATGATTGTGTATAATGAAGAATTAGAAAGAGGGGAGAGAAGAGGAGAAAGAATGAAGGGAGGAGAGGAAGAATTCTCCAAATAATGGATGAATATGTCTCCATCTTCAATTATTATAAAGATGGAAACTTGTTGCATGATAACCCTCCGCAACACTATGATGCTCGCGATGAAGATTGGTCCTTTGGAAACTTTCCACTTTCGAGACCTCTCAGAATATAGCACATTTGAAATCACTGAAATAAAAGGTGATGAGTGTTGAAACACTAAAGACAATTAGTAATTATCTCCCTTAGTTGAACAAGTCTTAAAACCTTTGAAACACGACAATGCCTCCAAAATGTCAAGTTCTTGATGCACTTGAGAACACTTCTTGCACAATTCAACATGATGATCCCGACTCTTTGGAAATGGAGAAATCAATGGGATGTGGTGAAGAAAAATATTATCATGAGATAAATGAAGGTGAGATATTAGATGGAACATTCTTGTAACTTTTGATCAACCCATCGGATGAAGTGAGAAGCAATAGAGACCCTAATACATTGTTGTGACCAAAATTGAAGGCTGGAAGAGAACCTCTTCTTTTTGAAACACAATTCCTTTATCACCCCTTTGAAATCATGATTTTTCCTCCATGAAGGTTGGGATTAGTGAGGGATGTAAATGATGAGAAACCATGACCATTTTGAACCTTTTCTAGACACTTACTATTTTAGTAAGTTTTTCTGAGTGACTAGTTTTGGTAATTTTGTCGAATTGTCACTTTTGAGAACTTTTCCTCTGGGGGAATGAATTGAGTGACTTGAATCCATTATTTATTCAGAATTACTATTCTTAGTAAGTGTATTGAATATGGACTTACTAAAAATATACACTAGTCATGGAGTGTCATATCGGAGTGAAAATGATCTCCAAAAATTCTACTTCACATTTAGGATGTTTTGCTCCAATTTTTTGGGGTTTCTCTCATCCAGAGATTCATAAAATGAAAAGATAACTTTCAGGTCTATGTTTTCATCCATGGAAAAGGTATAATTTAAAAAAATAATCATTCATATCTTTAATTATACTCATTTTCATGGGGTAAGAGAGTGCTCATTGGAAAGCTGATTTTCTGTAGATCTTTGTCTCCGATTTTGAGGCAATTTGAATCACTACAACTCCATAGATCGAGGAGGTATTTTTCATGTCCTGGAAACTTGAGGAGGATTGTAAAAATGGTTAAAGAGCATCAATGAGGTCATATAAACAATCATTCCAAAGGCATTCACATAGGAAGCTT
Organism: Taxus wallichiana var. yunnanensis; assembly: GCA_018340775.1. Taxonomy (NCBI): domain Eukaryota; kingdom Viridiplantae; phylum Streptophyta; class Pinopsida; order Cupressales; family Taxaceae; genus Taxus; species Taxus wallichiana. The sequence goes on from CM031238.1 coordinate 363,753,520, forward strand.
CGTCCAAAGTTTTAGCGCCATTAGAGGTGAGGTTTTAAAGCAATGAGCAAAAAGATGTTTGGATATGGTAGATGTCTAGTTTTTACGGAAAATCATAACAGAAATGGAGGGAAAGGAAATTTTAAACATGGATTTAAAAATGACTAAGTATTTATATTCTCATCTCCTTACTAACCAAGCCAACTTACTCCTTAATCCCCTTGACCATTCTCGATTCACCGGAGTTAAGCGACAAGTGTTAGCATGGGTTAAGACTTTCTAAATGGGTCTGAGATGTCCCCATGCCCATTACCACATTTAAATGTGAACTAAGGAAGAGAATAACCAAAAATAAGACTTTTATTACTTCCAAAAGATGCACAGTCGATTACAATGGTGGAAGAGGATAGTATCCACATGTAAGGAGCCAAATATGAGGCCTGCAACTCAAAATGCAAAGGAACAATGTTTTGAACAATTCTCTTAGCAAACCAAGAGGTTCCTACCTTTACAATGAGCATCATTCAACAATATATAGAAGAAGGAGAGAAGAGGTAAAGAGAGAGGGAAACTTGGATTTTCAAATCCAACCACCAACAACCCGCAGTGAATGTCTATAAATCCACTTGTAGCTTTGTCATATCTACCTCCCCATGTTTTTTAACTTGTGGAAGAAGGAAAGAGGCAATATATAATCAAATTTGGGTAGTTGAGTTGATTGGATGTGTGCATTAATGACCTGAGTCACATTTCCCTGTTTTCCACCTACCAAATCATGTCAAAATCTGGTTTTGAATAGCCTGGAGTGTAGCCCACACAAGCTGACTTTCCAATAGGACTAGAAGAACATGAATCCGAGCTCTGTAGAAAACTTTATGGTGATTTGAAGGTATGCGTACAAAAGGAACAAACAATACATGTGACGTGTTCGATTGATCATGAGGATCGGTTGACTATATGTTTATTTTGTTTGTTTTACCATGTGTCATGTATTCATTTGTCGTGAGGATTCAACGTGCAACTAGCATGTTCTAATAGGTTGTGTGTTGTGTACTTTATGTGATAAGTTCCCGGAATGGACATGTGTCACCCAATGACTGGCACATAAGGATTACATACTTGGAACATACACGGAAGTAGAAGGCACGAAAGGGAAGAATGCAAAGGTATGCGAGCACGTGCAAGAGGGTGTGCGAGGGTGGGAATAAAATGTGCATATCTATGGAGGTATATAAGTATGTAGGAGGCACGAGGATCTGATTAAAGGAGTGCACGAGAAACAAGAAGGAAGAGGTGTGCGGAAGAAAAATGAGCGCGCGAGAAGGCAATCTCAATGATGCGCAAAGGAAGAATGCGAAAGAAGACCGAGTGTGTGCAATAGGTACATGTGAGAGGAAGGAAGGCATGCATAGAAGGAGGCGTACCAAGGACTTAACCAAAATTGAAGTCAAGTTAAAAGTGTATGTGAAAGAGTGCACAAAATGTTGGAATGAAAGCGAGTGCACAATGATTTACGCATGAGGAATGGAAGGAGATAAAAGAATACGGGAGAAGGGCAAGAGTGCGTGGCAGGTGTGTAGAAGGAAGCGAAAGGAAGAAGAAATGAAATAAATGATAGGAAGAGTGCACAAGGGTGTGCGCGAAGAACTATAACCAAGAAATTATGCCAAGGAAAGAAACCAAGGGCGCGCGGCCCTAAAACTTGATGTCAAATCCGAATGGGCTGCAAGTTTTCTAAATAACTAGGGGGTTATTTTGGACAACAATTTGCAAGGCTACAAATTATTCATTTCATTTATAATTAACTTATAAAAATACACTTATTGGGTTCTTTTCTCTATTACTATCATTTCCATAACTCAATAATAGATTGAAACATTTTATCACACATGTGAGAGTTTCCTAGCTCTCGGTCACAACTATAGTTTTTGTCTCACCTAAAAACACATTTACTTGACATTCTTAGTTGTTATGATTCAATAATTAGTTAGAGTCACTATAACCTTTGTGCGACATGAGTTTCATCTTCTAGGTAAGAGATTATGTTTCTCGAATGGTTGAACTCACATGGAGAAATTAAAAGAACTTTCAACAATAAAAGAAGGCCTAACTAAAAATAAGGTAATTCCAAGTTTCACTTGTGTGTCCATTTTGTATTGCTCGCATTTCAAAGAGTCGAGATTTTATTAGAGGTACTAAGTGAGGTACCACCTCACTTTATGGTCTGCCAAAGTATACTTGATCACATTTCAAAGAATAAACATTACCTTCCTTGTTGCTCTTATGATCCAATACACGTACAATTATTAACCCTTCTCAGGAGACTTAGCATAAAAGACAACCATCTAAAATGTTGCTAAACATTACATCAATCATGTCACAAAGTGACATTGCACACATAACTATGACAACAAGCTCATTTCCATATGTACAAAAAGGCCCTTAACGGTGACCAACACACGAGTAAGCACAATGCTAAAGGAATCTACAACTTGATGCAAGATAACTTTGGAGCAATTCAACCTCCCATAGATAAATTAGATGTGAGAGGGGTTAAAGGAGTTAAACATGAGGATTTGATACAAAGGTAACAAGTACCGACTTCACTCATGACACATAGATCTCACAATGAGATCATTCAAAGGTGAAGGGCAAGAAATGACATGTGATAAGTTTAAGTATTTTCTAAAGTGATAAGGGTATTATAAAACTATACAAGACTCTTTTAAGAGAGAGATACACAGTAAAGGTTAAGAGCATAGTTCCTTTCGATAGCTTAGGAATAGAAATTTTCTGCCATCAACATAAGTATTAAGGGAGGAAACAATAATTGCATTATAGAAGCTTGTATCAAAACATCTAAGCCATAGAACAATATACAAACTCATAATCAAGTTCATACCCAAATAGAATGCATGTTATTCCCAATACACCAATATAACCCAATTTCTCACTCATCACAAAAAAATTAATAAAAAACATTCATGTTCATAACAATATTATTAATACATATACTTAATATTACATGTATATTTCAATGATATTTCATATTATAAAAACACCAACCATGCTACCATTTCCTTCTTGTCTCACGTACCTGCAACCACCGCATGGTCAACACAATTGTTGGCATGGCATCAAACTACAACCAAGCACGATATGTGATTTCACAGTTCTCTAACAATAATGAAACTATATTTAACACACTTCCAAGAAGAGTAAGAATTGTAATGCCATTTCAATTTGTTTCCAGAGCCAAGGAGAGAGATAGAGAGAGGAGAGAGAAAACACCATTTTTCCACATTCAATTTATTTTCAAGCAAGTGTCAACAAAAAGTTTCCTACAATCATGTATTCGTGTTTACAAGTTTTTTTATCTTTATTTGATTGGATAAGTTCATATGATAGTTTTTACCAAGCAACAACAAATTTCAAAAATGTCAAATTTAGACAAGTTGCTAAAAAAACATTCAAAAACCATCTTTGAGACTCAAACATGCAGGAAACAAACTCTTACCTATTCCCTATATACAGGGAAACACTCAGAGCTACGAGAATCCCAAACCGACAAAGAGGATTAAAATGGCACTCGTGTTTCCGAGAGCTACCGGTCATAAATGCACCCAAGTGGCCTTGTCACCCAATGACTAGAGGCCTACAAAACCTATCAAGAAAACTAGCTTGTGGGACATTTTTCTCCAAATTGATGTTTTTAGTAATTTTCTTATAGAAATATTAGAGGTATGCAGAAGCCAAAATCCGTTTCAACACCCAGGGCCAAAATGGTGGGTCAAAACCAAACTACATTTTTAACTTTTAGATTGTTTAAAGTTGTGAACTAGCTCGTTGGGCTCCTAAACACATTACAAAACAAGGTAAAATGGATATACAAATAGCAATGCATGGTTTGGTTGGACACTCCACATGACAAGGTACACGGCTAAAGTTTTATTTTCCCATTTTGGGGTCTGTAAGGATATTTTGTGCCTCCATGAAAACAAGTTTTATTAACATTACACAAATTCGACAAAAGTAGTTTTACTAAGTTTCTCATTTATCCTGCCAACCGCATGGTTTCCAAAACCAAATCTAGTATCATAGTTCATCTATCCATCTTACAAGGTAAATGAGAGAATAATGTTTACATTCATGGATACTCGTCAAGTGCATACCAAACAGAGGTACAATTTGCTATAGGAAACACATTTTATTTAATTTACCCAAAATTTACTCTTCTTTAGTTTGATTTACAGCTCCATTCAAATTAAGAAAACTAGAACATTTAAATTATGCAAGGATGAAGTGAGATAACCATGGTTGTTCGGAAATGAAGTGGCACGAGGGACCCCATTGATCCACCTTCACAATCAAGTGTAATCTATAGGATGTACACTGGATATTATTGTGTTATCAAGTCATGAAATACAAAAGGGTCATTAAATGAAAAATAAGGTGTATGCATATGCCCACATAAAACTTATTGTGTTTTACAATAGTATAATGTAGGATGATATAACATTATTCAACCCCATTCCTAAAATTAGTAAGCTGAAAAACATTGATTAACTTCTTTAATTGTTGACTAAACATAATTTATGTTAGAGTTATTTCTACCAAACTAAAGTTACCCATATAAAATATTATGTCAAATTCCTACCACTAAATAGAATATGAAGATCACAAGTAACACATGGTTAACCATTAGTGAAATTATCAATAAAATTTGTTGGGGTTAATCCTTTCCTCCCTAAAACTCATTTTGAATTCTTAATATGAGGAACAAATTCCCTGATTGAGCCATTTTTGAAAGGCCTTTTGATTGCAATCAATGAAAAATGTTATTCTCTACACATTTTCTAATGTTTTTAATGGCACATGCATGCCACTATCTTCATAACTACCATATGGATGCCTCTACCTTCACATCTTCCATGCAATCTATATTCCTTCTTGTTTCCAATTAGGTAATGTTTTCACACTTTTATTTATTCATTTATTTTTTTGAATATCATATTGTTTTTAAAGGATTGCATTTATCACTTTGTATTTTCAAGCTCTTCACCATATGGAGCAAGAATAATCAAAATTGTTTACAATATGTTGTGATTTTTTTGTTATCAAGATTATATTAATCTAAAATTACAAACGTTATATATGTTTTTTCAAGTATGGATTTTATTTTGTTAATTTCATTTATGGAAAGGTACATTGCATCAATTTTTTCAATTGAGAAATGTGTTGTTCAAATTTTATGATGAGCATATGGGACTCATTCAAGCATAATATAAAGTTAGGTCATTTTGTGACATTCCAAAGCATGTTTTGATACCAAACAAATATAAAGAGGGGTATTTTGTTTTGAATTTTTCATAAAATTTGTGTTTGTGCTTTAGGTATGATTATGATGTATAAATACATAATAAACCTAATAATGCATGCAAAAAACCATTTAGTACAAATGAAATGGAAATTTGTTGTGATCTTATTCTATTTTATTTTTCTTATTATGTTATTTATATCACTTGGTTTAGTATCCATTTCTCCATAGGCTTAAGGTTTTGGGTTATTGGTGGGTTACAAGTAGGTTTTCATCATCGACCCAAATTCTATTCCCATCGAGTCCATTTGACACATTCAATAAGTGGTCATGGGGACAACTTGAGGCAAGGGTCAAAATTTCTCCACATGGATCAAGAAGAACGGAGTGGAGTGCTTTGTATGCAAATCAATAGGTAAACATTAATGACCCAAGTCCACTCACATGTCCCAATTTGAGAAGGTTTTTATGCTTCTTCATCATTTTTGTTCATATATTTAGTATTAGTATAGTGCTTACCATCCAAATTTTATCTTATTAATGGGTAAGGCATAGTTATTTAATATAGAGAGATTATCATATGAGAAAACTAGAAATGGATCCCACCCAATATGGGAATCTTTGAGCTTTACATCCTCATGAAGCAATCCTAGAATCTCTTGTGTTGGTTGCATAATCAGAGACTTTCCTAGATCTCTCGTTTGTTTTACCTCCTTTCATATGTTAGATGGGACTAATACTAAAGCCTTAACCTTGAATATATTAAAAGGAATTCAAATTAGAAAAAAATGTGGAATCAATAAATTACTCATCGAAGGGGACTCCCAAATCATTATCTGGAAAATGAAAGAGGGAAATTCTGAAAACGGAAGATTGACAACACCTTATCCCTAATTATACATCTATTATCCGAATTCGATAAATAGTAAATTCGTCATTCCTACCTAGAGGTGAATATGGTGTAAAATTACTTGAAATATGTGGCGAGGATACTAAAACATGAATTTTAAGGTGGACAATGTAGTCAAAGAATGACCGGTAATTCCACCCTCTTATCCATTGACATAATCACTAGCAATCGCACGTGAAATGTGCGATGTGAACGCCGAAGGGAAGTCTAAATCGAGGTTTATTTTGAGGGACATATGGGGAAAATGGGCTTTTCATATTATTTTGTTTTATTTCTTATCCAAACGTAAGGTTCGACATTGTGCAAACATGTTTACCAAAGCGTTCACAACAACAACATCTGGAAAAATTCATCTATCCTTTATGCTTTGATGTAGGGTTTATTTATAGCTAATAAGATACTGATTAGGGCTTCCCCTCATCAAAATTCCATTTGATCTATGGAACAAAGGTGGGACATAATGAATTAAGTATTGAGTAACACGAGCCGACCATATCAAAAAAGTAGTGAGCTTAAGAATAACGTTGTATTGCATCCATGTTAAGCCATATGGAGGGTTCACTTAGTCAATGAAATACAAAATTTCATTGGTTTTAGGGCACTAACAATTGTTTCGAACTTAAAAAATAAAATAAAATAAAATGGTATTAAAAAATATGGGGAAAATGGGTTTTTTAATATTTTTGTTTCTTATTGTGTCAAAGTTTTAGATTTGATGTCGTTTAATTTGTTACGTAAGATGAAGTCGTGAATAAAAATTTGGAGAAAAAAATATGGGAATTAAATACATGCATGTCCCACATCTATTCCATGGCTCATATTGTTCCCTACCAAACAATGTTTGTTATTTGTGCTATAATTCATCACCTCAATTTCGCTCGCATTATTTACGTGAATGCAATTCACCCTTAAAAAGACAAACTAAAATGCACGGAAAATATACTACAATTTTATCTTCTTGTCACATTTTACACCCACCCTTTGTAGTTGGTCATATGAGTGTTTGCAGAAATGATTCGCGGGCGCTTCTTTTCTATCAAAGAAGCTTGATAGAAATTCGAGCTATAAGATTTTATCTTAGGCTCTTGTATATAATAGCAGGGTCTTATGAGAGCTCGCCATGTTATGAACACCGAGGGAAAACAAACACAACTAATGCCCAACAAGTTTTAATATATAAAACATTAGTGTGAAAATAAAGATATTTCAAAACCTTCCACACTTCCACAATGGGCAGTTTGACCGACAATATCGCCAATGGCGGGGTTAATTTAGACAGTCGTTTAGAATTTTTAAAATGGTTTCAGGCATTAAATATTTACAAATATTTGAATTTACTATCACATGTGACTTTCATAGTTTAAGTATGACTAACATTTTTAAAATACATTTATATGTAAAATATACTAATATATATTAACAATAGTTATATAAAAAAACAATAATTTATATATATTGAGTGCCCACACCTTTCCATACCCTATTTCAAAGCTCCTATTTTGACACAGGCCAGAATCCGCCGAGAAATATAAACTTGACTAGTTTGGAGATTTGTTTGTTGCATACAACGAAAAAATGTATGTTTCGAGAGAAATCCCATCTCTTCTGTACACTACCATAATTATTTCCATGACAAGTTGTCTCGTTATTTCACTTGGTGAAATGCTTTACTATAAAACCTATTAGCATGGAACATGGGGCAAAACTAAGAAATAAATAGAGCGTGGAAAAATGACCGAGATTTATTTGATGTTGTTAATACGACGTATCAAATGGATGAAGGAGATCGCATGAAAATCCACCAACAAGTAATGTGAAGTGGGTTTCAATCTGACGTTTTTATAGCAAGCGCCCTCATAGACACATATGCTAATTGTGGGAAAAGTGAGGTTGCATGACAAGTGTTTGACGAAATGTCTCATCACGACATGGTCTCATGCAATGCTATGATATCAAGTTATGCACATATTGGAAACCTTGATGAGGGTCTATATACCATTCATATAATTTCCCAATGGAATGCGGCCTCTTGGAACACCATCATTGCATGACGTGAAGAATGTGAGGGTCTACGAATTAGGTCTCAATATAATATATTTTATCCCACCATCAAAATAAAATCTCCATCTTCGTTTTGTCTACGCACTTAACTACCCTTGAATTTTTAGAAAAAGGAAAAATAGATACATCCAACGAAAATGGTGGGATTTGAAAATTTCGATCCATCTATAAAATTGATGACTTTTTAACATTCGAGATTACCATAAGTAACTTGTCTCAACAACATTGTCACAACCTTAATGAAACCCGTGGTGCTTCACATAATTTAAAGAAATCGTTTACTAACTATTGTTTATTCTAGGGGTAGTTTTCAAAAGTAAGGCAAGAATTTTAGTGGCTCGGTTGAGGACCGTATCACATCATTTACGTTGTGAAACCGGTAGATGGACTATTCTTAAAGAGGATTGGGAAAGGAGAATTTGTCTTTTTTGCAACAAAGGGGTTGTTGAAACGGAATGACATTTCATTATGGAGTGTTCAAACTTATGATGATATCCAGATCCAAGATTACGAAAACGATTTAAAATTGGACAACTTAAATGAGATATTTACAGAAACAAAACTTCAAAAGATCGTTGGTTTAGTGCTCAAGATTCACAATAAAAGAGCCGATATGGCAAAGAGTCGAAAACTACTTATTTTATCAGTTTCGTTGGTCCCATAGACTCTTCAATCTCATGGACGTCATTAAAATCTTCCATTTCATAAATTTTCTAATGTTTATCTACACCAAACAACCATAGATCCGCGAGATCACTTTGCCGATTTTGAACCTTTATAAAATACAAGGTTCATATAAAAATATGAGAAACAATAATCAATCGTCGGCGAAGGACATAGACTACATTCACTCACTGAATAATTATTTAACGTCATAAAGTCATTGCATGCGTCCATTATCCATTCAAGATTAAGACCTAAGCTTGAAGTGAAACAAACTATTTAGGTCAAACAAAGAAGTTACATCCATGGTTTTTCTGGAGTTTGTTGCATGCGGACAGAGTTCGTATATGCATCCCATATAAAGATCGTATTGGCTGCCTAGTAACCAGTCATTTCCCATTGCCACATTGTTGCTGCATCCACAATGCACATCATGTCAGTTTCAACAGTGCGAAACGGGGATTGTTGATCCACTGACACGCATCAGATACCCCAGGGCTCTCTCCCATTGTAAAAATGCCTTCGCCATAATTAAGCATATTTATTTGTATATGAGTATAAGTGATGACACCCTCATGTGAAATCCATCATTATAGGTCATTCCTTTCCTGTAGAGAAGGATTTGATTCATGTAGTTTTTAATTATGCATCCAACATAGGAAGATGGATTTTGAGAGTATCATTACGGATAAAATGTTGAAAAAATTATTCAATTCCCACTCATCGAAAATTTGGGAGGCCATTACGACTATTTGGGTTTGAATTACGTGGAGTTATGTAGTCACCCTTAGGTAAATTATGAAATAGCCATTTTCTTTGTTGGCAATGTGCTAAAGGTTAATCTAGACAAGAGAACTTCCATGACATTATGGGCTACCTATGTCAAGTGTGAACATAGGGTTAATTTGGATGTCAAGATTGAAATCTTGGACTTGGGTGGGCGGGGCCCTTTTCTCATTTCCCCATACATGGATGTCTCACATGGATTTTTCATTGTTACTGCTTTCAAGGTGTTGGAGGACCATTTATTTACACTCCTGAACCTCATTTGAAAAATTATTAATCACTAGGTGTCTTTTAGGAATGTCATATTTGTGCCCCTACCCAATCTGGATGCCTTGAAGAATCCAATATCCCTAGATGGTGAACAACATCTCACTCTCCACATGGATGTGGTCAAATATGCATGTAAAATCCTACTTAAGAAGGTTATACGGAAGGTTTCAATGCAAGAATGGGTTGGAAAAGGATTCTCTCTACTTCAAATATGGATGATGTTGCTCCCTCTATCCCACAAGAATGAATTTTCGAATAAAGTAATGCTTATAATCTATAGTACTCCCCAAAGAATGGGCTTTTGTCTAATAAATTTTGATACTTTGTTTTTGAATGGTCCAGAAGGATAATAATGTATGATATAGGATATTAGGCCTACAAAAATCATGCTCCATGTTTTTGTATAATTTTCAAATTGTTAATCAAAGGGAAAAGGACCCTACAACCTTATTTACCTATCAAAAATATATATCCATTTCTCCATAGAATCCTTCATATGCACAAAATCTCCTTTTACATTACAATAACCATGAAAGATCATGCCATATGTGTTTAAAATGCAAAATACAAAAATTCACCACCTCAACCATATTTTATTCGGATTTCATAACGTAAATCATGCTCACTACAGTTTATTAAGTAGAAATGAAGTATTAAATAAAGTTGTATCAAGAAATTCCCATATTCATCTGGAAAATTCATCATGTTTTTAGTGGAATGGGTTTCACAAGTTTTTCTTGCTTCCATATTTTGTAATATGCCTATTTTTCATAAATGAAATGTTTGATAAGATCTACGTAATGATTGGTTGTTAAAGATCCATGAATGTTGATAATAGGTACATGTCACATGGTTAGACTTTATGAATTATTATTACGAGTTTTGAATTATTAGAACTAGCAATCGCATGTGTACAATGCAATGTGAACGCCAAACGATATATGTTATTTGATTTAGAGGGATAGTTATTACTTTTGTAGTTGATGTTGATAAGCGGTTGATTGATTTTGTAAGTGTAGAAATATAGATGAACCACTTAATTTAAAGGTTATCTCTGCATTTCAAACTTGTTGCAAATTCGTACATTAATACATTCGATAGTTAATTACTTTTATAGTTGATGTGGTTTGTATTAATTTTGGGGTAGTTGTGTTTCGTGTTGCATCGGTTGTTTGGTTGGTCTTTTGTTGAAAAATCTTGTTTTGTACACTCGATAAGGTGTGTGATTGATAGTGGTAATGTAGGAATATAAATGAAACATTACATTGAAAGGTTGTATGTGTACATTTAATTTTGTTACACATTCGTACATATAAAGTTCCAAATCATATATCACAACATCAGATACATGAATACCTTCGTACACATAGCGAAACATGTATACATTTGCAGTATTTATATCATGAATGGAAGCCTTTTGTGGGCAATTTTATTTCCAGTAAACATGAATACATTTGATACCCCTTGAGAACGGAAATTTCGCTTTGGATACAAGAAGTGTTGAGTAAAGTAGTAGCGAAGTTGGCTTCAAAGTAGAGGGTAGTATTTATGAAGGGTTGAGGGATATTCTTGAATATTGGCCTAAAATTCTACCCCAACCATTGGTAATATAACTTAAAATAAAGAAAATAAGCACCATGCGAGTGATAATTTTCATGAAGAACAAGGATATTGATATATTTTTAAGAAAAAAAATCTCATGCACCTTTGTGGTTGTGGTCATGGAAGTAGGGGTCTACAAAGATGGCAAAATTGTTGACCCTATAAGCTAATAACTCATATTTTCAAACCAAGGTCCGACCCATGTGACTAGTTGAGCTTTAACCACCCTACCATTTTATTAAACATAACAATAATATACTAGATTTTCAAAGGGAAAATATATATTTTATATGTTGGTGCAACGTAGTATTTTAGCTTGAGAGAAATTCTTTGAATACTAAACATTTAGTCACATCCTACTGCTGGGTTGGTTGGAATAATGTTTCTATGAGAGATTCAAGTATCCTATCTCAGATATGAGGTCTCAAAATCCTACTACCATCTCTTTTTGTTTCTCTGCATGTTTTCAATTTATATTAAGAGGAAGGAATAAATGAATGAACATGTTTTCTGAAGGAGGCATTAGTTCACTAATGAGCTTGGAAAAGTTTCCTGATGTTATCAGAGTCTCATTCCAAATGGGGTCTGCTCTACCCAAAAGTTGAAACTACACGAGGTAAAGAAATGGACGTAGCTGGCTGCAAGTCACAACTCTGATTAAAAAGTGGCCCTAAGAGAGTGGAATTAGGGAAGCCATTACACACACTGATAATAATTGTTTTCGAAAAGGCATCACATGCACTAAAATCTTAGCCAAGAAGAAGATAACACAACAATGACATACTTGTTTTTCAAATGGTTAACGCCCTGGTTCATGAGCTCCAAACATCCGCAAACATATTCTCAGATGCAGGAATAGATATCAGGTGGGTGGGAGACGAAAATGGAGCTACGGGATTAAGCTCCTGGTCTACCATCAATGGATCTTCCTTGAATATTGGAGATGCATCTCTAGAGGGGCAAGAATAAAAAAGCAAGAGCAATTCCTTTTTGGGGAGGGAAATTTTGTAGCTTTGAATTGAATTAACACTTTGTTTCTCCTTCAGGTATTTGAACACAGGGGACCCATATGGAACAGATTGGATTCCTTTCCGAATGCGATGTATCCATCAGGCCTGGCTGGTTTTGGCACCCTGATGAGAAACCCAAAAGGCTAAGCAAATTGCTGGATATTTACTACAATTCAGTGGGAAGGAACTGCCTGCTCTTGCTCAATGTTCCGCTAAACACAACAGGTCTTCTCTCTGCCCAAGATGTGGAAAGGCTAATGCAATTCACAGAGGCCATAGAAATCATATTTCTTAAGAATTTGGTTGCTTCTACTAGTGTCAAGATATGGAAGAAAATAGAGACTCAAGAATGGTGTCAAAGTGGGTGAATCAGACACACGATAACAATGAGCCAAGACACAAATTTAACATAGGCAGCAAAACCAGAAAACAAATTACAAAAACATACGCCGCTAAAACATGGTGGAAAATCAAAATCAAAATCAAAGGCACTTAGTTACATACCCAACAGATTAACCCAAAAATCCTCAAACTTAACGTTGAATATATATATATATATATATATATATATATATATATATATATATATATGCCCAAGGGTCATTGTTTCATTCCAAAAGAATACATTAGCAGCGGCCATCCTGATATACTGGTAGTCCAAGGCTGGTAAAAGCCAAAAACTCAGAAACAGAACTACACAGAGCCAAAAATATTTGATCTCTGAGGTACATAATAACAACATGTGGTCAGTCAATAAATACTCTGTTAGTTCTGAAAAACAAAATACAGGATTTGGTATGCAAATCTGAAAGTCAAAATTAGAAGTTCCTGTTCTGTCATTGTTGTCTCCTCTTACGCTGCTCTATTGTTGTTTTCTTCTGTCTATCTCAAATTCCTAGCAAGCACTCCGAGCCAGCCCACAAAAGGTGTAAGCATAAATCTATACCGTGGAAGGTCTTTTTTGGCTTTAAAAGGACTCATATCCACATATTCGAAACAGGATATACATATTACTTGAAATCGCAATATGAACATGGAGACAAAGAAGATGATTTCCAGAAAACCCACTATAGATTCCTGGTAAAATAGCAAAACAAAATGACCCAAATTCACAAAAACACACAAACGAAGAGTTTGAACTTACCAGAAACCCAACAAAATTATAGAACCTGTCAAATTAGGGGCAACTGCTAAAACCAGCGAAAAAGCTAAAACGTCAAAACTACGAAAAGGTGCAAGAAGGAATCCTGTGAAATTGCAAACACAAACACAGAGTGAAAAGCATTTGAAAACCTCTTTGGCACCTCTTCTACTTATACACAAAAATATGTGTCACACAAACCCATGCAAAAAACATGCACGGAAAAAAGTAAAAACGTCCAAATGGCCGTCAAAATTAATCGTATTGAAAAGATGTCCAAACAACCATCAAATTTAACATAGTCGCTGAAACAACTGGAAGGGTCTTTCCCATAGGGGGAACGCCTTCGGTGTAATTATATCAAATACTAAGAAATCCTTACATAATCTATATTTTTCAATGATTGTAGGATTAGTTGGTTTATCAATTGTCATTTGATAAATCTCTACTAATCACCACTTAAATGTAAGTTTACTTAATGATATGTAGGCAAGTATGAAGTTAAATTGGATGTTAAATGCACATTTGTTCATGGAAAAAGGAAGGATCATATTAGATTGGATGGTAAACACCTAGGTTGACCACAAAAAATTAATAATTCTATCATATTTGATGTTAAATGACTGGGCAAGCCTAAAAAATGGAAGAATTATATTACAATGGATGTTAAGCAATTGGGAAGGCCACACAAATGAAATAATTTTGTCACATTGGATGCTAAATGACTACAAAGGCCATGAAAATGGAATAATTGTATCACATTAGATGATAAATGACTGGGAATGCAATAGAAATGGAATAAAAAATAGTAATATTGGTAATGAGAAGATTTATTTGGTAAGAGAATAAGAAAGGGACAACAAAATAATTCCCGAATGGAAGGAGAAATATACCATAGAATCAAAAATATTACAAGATTGGTAATGCATCACACATTACAAAGAAATTCTAATAATTCAAAATCCTTCATACCTATTCAAATATCCACAAATGCATGAGAAATGTTCCATCCTTTAAACAATTGCATTTCTTAAGTAGGGGCAAAAATGGTTTGAAAGAAATATACATTTATCAAGTTGTGGATGAATCATAGACGAGGAACCCGAGCTCACTAGATTGGTACCAAGTGATGAAGAGCCAACTCTTTACACTATCGTAATGACTCCTAGACACGTTTCTTTAATATTCGGTATGGTGTATGTGAATGATGAAGGAAAGCTAACAACTATTTTGAAACAGATATTAAAAAAACATTTTTTTGTCCTATTAGGCCGAATAAGGGAAAGGAAATGGAACATTAATCTGCGGTTATTATAAGGGGAGTGGTTTGGATTCTCGATCATTCCGTGAGGGATATATATATATATATATATATATATATATATATATATATATATATATATATATATATATATATATATATATAAAACTAGTTCATTTGATATTATCACTCGACCAAGCATGTATGTATGCATTTATTATGGTGATGTAATAAGATTACTTGTAGCTTAGTCTTTGTGTGATGTGTACCCGTCGAAGTATTGGAATTATTTGCATAAATTTCTAGTGACGAAAAGTCTTATATGAAGAATGTTAAGAGACGTGAAGGAGATGGAGAATTGAATGAGATATGAAAGGAAACCTCTGCAATTAAATATGCAAGGAGATCGAAGGAAAAGGAGAGGGTTGCTTTGCATTGTTATATTTCTCTACTCCATGGCCTTTTTCCTAAGTATTAGATTTCTCCTCTCATTTAATGAAGGTTTCATATTTGTGTTACCTCCATTCTTGTTGCATACTATATATTTCTTATATTATTTATGTTTTATGTTTCGCATAAATAACTAAATGTATTTTATTACTTTTTAGCATGCCTTATGTCGAGAGGCCATTGTTAATTATGGTTCGGTGAGTGTGGAAGTTGAACAACCATAAAGTGGAGCGTGAATGGGAGCACTTTGATAGACCATGGAAGTCAAACAACCACAAAGTGGAGCATGAATGGGAACACTTTGATGGAGTGTGGATTCGATAAGTAGAACCAAACATGGATGAGAACCGAGAAGATGAAGCGGTGGACTTAAGCAGATGAAATATCTTCTAGTGAGTAAAATGTAATGGTGCTTGTGAGTTTTTATTTATCTGCTAAAAACGCGTCGCAAGAATTTGAGGCACATGGAATCAAACTAGTTAAGAATGCACAATGTTATTCTATATTGTGAAGATGAGGCATTGGAAATGTTGGTCGGGAAAATGATAAGAGTTGATATAGTGCAAAGTAAATGCGCATGGATGCACACGTGTGGAGGACAGAGCAGCGCATAAGGGGGGTGCGCAGTGGAGCAATAGGTCAATGCGTGGGCTACGCGCACACTAGAAGAGAGGATAAGGACATAGCTATTATTTGAGCCAGGGCTAAAAATAAGAAAATTGGGGTTTGAGTTCCGACCAAGAAAAGGATAAAAGCATGATGACTTATCAGCCAAGAAAAAGCTATAAGTGGGAAAATCACATGCGGAAAGATAAAAGAACCATGCACGAGTCAAACTAATAATAGGATTAAAGAAAGTCTTATATTTATGATAATATATGATTAGCATAGAAGGTAAAAGCATGCAATCTATTTTGTGAATACGCCTCTTATAAGGAGAGTGCATGTGCGGTGAAGGGAAATTCCCCACCCCTATATATATATATGAGGTATGTATTTGTTAAGGATGAGTGTGTGTGGAAGAGCAAAGTTATGCTACTTGACACAAATTAAGGGTTTGGTGTTTGTGTGCATGGTCTTGCACGCCATTATAATGACTATTATATGTATTCATCTTTTGTGATGTAATGAATTTGGTTTATAATGGATACTTGTTGGATAATGATAGTTGATATGTCTAAAGATGGTGTCTTGACAATGTAATTGATCTTAGTTCTTGTTTACATTGATTAAGTATCTTCCTTATTATATGTGTTGTTGAATTATCATGATGATTTCTTATGTTTGAATGGATTTCTTGACTATATATATATGATGAAAATACATGCTAACACCTTGGTAAGCATAACAAATGAGGGACCTGGTGGTTACACGCGCTTTGGGTGAGAGTTTAGAGTTGTCTGGATGAAGTGTCAGCGCACATAGCTATTAAAAGGGTAAACAAAAGACTACATTTTGGTTCCATTTCTGAGAACTCATTTCAATTTGTCTACCAAGATGTTGCATACAGATGGCATATCGATTATCTTTGGATAGTATTTAGAGATGGGTAGAAGGCGAACAAGACACGTTTGCATGAATATATAGCACTATACATGACTTTAATGTGCAAAAATTGGTAGAAGATAACTGTATGATTTGCTTGTATGAGACATTCTTCAACTATTTCCCTCTAGAGTTATACCATTGGTTAGAAGCCTACACGTCTAATAGAATTTTTCGCAAAGAAAGAGAGATTGGACATAGGAAAACTATTATACCCTATTTGATTTCATTGAGACGTGGACTAGGGATGTGGATTGTTAGTGGGAAGGCATGCTGCACAACTATACTTTAGAATACGCAATTTCCACATATTCATGTCTAGAGGAAGCAAAGTTCAAGTTCTTGTGCGAGCCTAGAGGATCCTACTTACGCACGATACCCTTAGCTATCAAGATCTTGATGATAGAATTAGGATTGGAAAGATTACCTATGGCTAGCTAAACCCCCCCGTGTGTGTAGGGGTAGGAGCAAGTGTGGATAAGGATGGTGGAGGCCCTGACAAAAGAAAGATAGAGAGAGGAAATATGGCTCAAGTATAATGAAGTGCAACGAGAGGTAGTAGTTGGCACAACACTTTGTTGTCGAAAAGAATGATGACTAGCGAAGGTTTTGATACCCCCATGGAAGATGAGTAGCCGTAATCATGTCCGCCAACTTTGGGAAAGCATATTAGAGAGACCCCTTGACTTGAGATGCGTCCACATCAGAGCAAAGAACGAGAACCGCGGGTGTGCATCTAATCCATCCTAGCTACCTAGCCCTTACGCAAGGTGTTCTAGATCTAGAGGTAGTTGTTGAAGGAAGTGTAGTGAAGGAAAGTAAGTAGGGTCTCCACGTTGGGAAGGATATACAAGTAGTCATAGTATAGTTTCATCTAAGGAAGTGCAACATACTAGGGACGTGCACATGGTTTCCCAACAGGCGCCAGTGTTTGGGAGTACCTTTGGAGTAGTTTTTACAGGCGCATCTTCGAGACAAAGTGTTGGCACATAGACCATTGGAAGTAATATTATAGGTGTTGAGAAAACATAGATAGTGGGTGTCTAGTTTAGTACCACAACTGGGACACAAGGAAGTTCATTTACGGGACCTCAAACTATGGCAGGACGATGCGGGAGGCTTAGAGGTTTGGGTCAGCCACTGCATGGAGGAAATCCTAGTGGAGGTTAAGGATTTGGGTTT
Source organism: Taxus wallichiana var. yunnanensis (assembly GCA_018340775.1). Classification (NCBI taxonomy): domain Eukaryota; kingdom Viridiplantae; phylum Streptophyta; class Pinopsida; order Cupressales; family Taxaceae; genus Taxus; species Taxus wallichiana. The sequence goes on from CM031238.1 coordinate 363,771,697, forward strand.
AGTCCTAAGCCAAGGTAAGGTCCTGCAACTACCTCCTAACTAGCATCATCAAACACAACCACAACAACATACACCTCAAGTCTACTTTGAGATGTCTCTTCACTTACTAGAGTACCGAGGTGTGGAGGATGCTACTGAGAATGTACACAAGTGTGAGTTATTGTGGAGGGCTAAGGGGATTACATCTTCTGATAGAAAGTGAATTCAATTTGCCACTATACTTCAAGGGTGCACACACATTTGGTATAGAAAGTATGATCCACACTAGAATGCGGTGGAGTATGACGCTTTCCACATATCATTTTTAGCTGAGTTCCACATTCCATAGTTTGAACAACAGAGTATTAGCGGTTCAAGGACATCAAACAGGGTTTATCTAAAAGTGTGAGGGAGTATGATGTGCAGTTTAAAACTCTCTTGTCCAATATATCTTACAATATTCATTTGAGTCAACATGTATAGTTGTTCATTAGAGGATTATTGACATCGTTTAAAAGGGCCTTATCTCATAAGACATATGCAGATCCGCACGAGGCATTGGAAGCAACTATGTGCGATGAAGTAGTTGGGAGTGTTGACACTTTGGAGTAAGCCCACTTTTGGAGGCACAAATAATAAAAGCGGCTAAGAAGTTGGAGAATATTTCTACCAACTCAAGTACATGAGATGCGTAGTGGATTATGGCGCACTGATTGTGAAGTTGAGGTAGATACGAAGGATAGTTATCCATGCATGACTATGTGTGCATTGTTACAATCTTGTGAGAAATGCCATAAGAATCATGATGTCTAGAATTTCCCTCTCTTATAAAAACGATGAAGAATATATCCATTTATTACAAGATATGTGACACACATACCCATGATATGTAATATTTATAGTTGATCAATCAAATTCATGAGGCTTGTGAGACTGGATTATGGAAAACCACGGTGGCAAATAGCTCTCAGGTGTAGGAAGACCAACCTATGGAAAGGTGCAATAATGAAGGTGGATTCTGAGGTGGATATAGAGCAGACACCATGTCAAGAGAGGTATATTTACATGTGGGATGTGTTACACTTGTGGGTCCCAGATCATTACCAGCGTGAGTGTCCCCAAAATTTGGTATGTGTGTATTATGGCAAATAGCATAAGGTCTAGGAATTCCCGATCTTTATGAGCATATGTGTAAGAGAAAGAAGAAGGACAAAGGTGGGGATGATCAAGGTGCAAAGCACCCGAATAATGACCAATGGATGCCAAAGAAGATGCCAAATCCAGATTTACAACCCATGTTAGTGATTGCTCACATGGAAGCATCACACGTGTGCGAGCCTCTTAAATCCAAACAACGCATAAGGAGAGAAGAGGTTATCCATACCAAATATCTAGATGTTTCTCATCAGAAGGATGTCTATCAAAAGACCAAGGGAGTGATCAAGTACTTACAAGGTGAGATCCAGTTCTTGAAGGAGAGAAGGAGAGAGAGAGAGAGAGAGAGCGCGTACAAAGAATATTGGGATCCCATAGAAGGATGTAGATGATCTAAAGGAGGTGTGTAATATGTTGAGTTAGGAGAATATCGTCCAACTGCTAGGAGAATGGATGTGTGAGAAGGTACCACGCATAGGGGTTGAACATGAGTGACATATCCTCCATGTAAATTTTCCATGATAAAACTATGAGTTTGAAAAAGAGATTATGTTGGATGTCGTGAATTATGGTTGGTTGGTAAGAAATATTTTTAAGTGTGAGAGGTTTCGAGGTGAATATCTTGACTCTAGATGCATGGAAATAGATGGGGAGACCACCGTTGCATCCATCTTCCAATGTTTTGTATATGGAAAACAAGATAAGGGTCATGCCTATCACCCTTCAATTACCATTCAAGGAGCCAATTTTACTAAGGTTTTGGAGCTTGTTGGGGCGAGATAACTTCCCAATGTTACTTAGACACCTTAGTGTTATGTGAACAATGTTTTTTTGAGACTCAATAAGAGATACATCATTTTTAAGAACAAGAATGAGTGTGTAATCATACCATTGGATGATGTGAATGTTCCATCATACATTGACCCTTTGAGTGAATAAGATCTTAATAGAATATATGTACAAATTGTGTGTGATCCCGAGAATGTGGAACCATCTAAGGAAGTAATACTTGATGGGAAGACACGCACTCTGTCGGTGACACCACCAGTGTTGCTTGTGATAATTGGGCCCATGACACGTATGAGATGGTCGGGTGTGAGATGAAGTAAATGTTAGGAAAACTATATTTAATTATTAGTGTTAACATATAACATTGAAAGAATAAATACATATTATGTGAGTTGTTTATGTAGTTTAAACAACTTACGTAGAATAGGAATTTATGAGATAAAATAGGGGAGGTTGTTGGAATGGTTACGAGAATCAAAACTATAACTCCTTGTTTATAGGAATACATATTCCTATATAATTGTAACTCAAGTTTATTATTTGAATTAAATCGAGAGAAGAACTTATTATTGCTCTATAAATTTGTTGTGTTGCCTTCATATGATATCGAGCATCATTAATCATGTCTGTGATTTTTTTTAAATTTTCTTAATGGGATGATTCATGGATAATTCTGACCAGGAGAAAATAAAGATGTTTGTGTGGAAGTGTGGAGATGTTTGTGTTGATATCACATTGAACTAAAGGTGGCACATATAATAGAAGCACACAATCATGTAAAAGTATTTTATTTTTCATCTCAGATTCACAATTACTGCTCACATTGACATCAATTGCAGTGAAAGCATATCCTCCACAGAAGAGAAGAAGGACATCCATACATCACACATGTTCTTCAATTGGATGTAGACAACAAATTCTCTAAACCACCCGTAATGAGCTTCCTCAACTCTTGTACTAGATCAACTCAAAACAATTTTGTATGCATGTAATGATCCCTCTACATCAGGTAGTCTTTTCTTTGATCAGTCAAGATCTCCCACCCACACATTTCTAAAAGAATAGTGTAATGTGCTCATACGTGTCTTCTTTTGATAATTAAGGTGTTTTAAGTTTAGTACTTTAGTCATTTTAAAGTTGTGGCCAATAGTTTATTAAAAAGTTTTATTGGATTCATTTTTATAGTATGTTGTTTAAAGTGTATTTGGTCAATTGGGATTAGAGTGTCTAGTCATAATCAATTACAAAAATGAGTCAATTTATAGTTTGCTTTGAAATTAGCGTTATATCTTTGATAATGTGTTTTTAAATGAGAGAAAGCCTTCTATAATAGTTGTTTTAATTTCTAACCTATATCACATCATTCTATATTGTTTCGTGTCATGAAAATAGTGTTGTTTGTAGTGTTAATAATCTTTGTCAAAATAGTTGTCAAAGTTGTAGTTTTTGAGTCAAGCTCAATAAGTTTTATGAGTCATTAAACAGAGTTATAAAATTAAAAACATTTCCTCATAGGTGCATTTTTGGTGTTACCTAACGTCCAAAAAATTAAATGTTTCACATTGCACGAGGAGAGAAAATAAAGTACAATGTGGAAATTATTGAGTGTCCAAGTCAAATTCAGATGAGGTAGCGGCGTCATTCATTGGAGGTCAGAGGCAACAAAGGAAGGAGGGTAATTAGTGCCTCTCGTCAGTCACCAACAACGGGGTCATGTATAGCATTGGTGGCACATTTTTATAATATTTTTAGTTGTTTGCTTTGAGTGGTGTGTGCAGAAATAAAACATGTTATACATTCCTTGCCAAAGATTGAAATGAGGAGGATGTGCATTTTGGATTGAGAACAATTGTATAGGAGGGCAACTGAACTAGAGTGATCCTCTGACTACTAAGATTCTTCGATTGTCATACTTCTAACATCGATCGGCCGGTGAAAGAGCGTTCACTAGAAGTGAAAGTGAGAACTGTTGAGTTCACGTATGTAGGTGAATCGATGGAAGTGTGATCATCCGTATGGGATTCACTGTGGTGAAGCGGATAGGTCATGTGGATCAAGATCTGGACAGTAAGATCCAAACCAGCAATATGCAGACCTAAAAGTATGTGGAGGAATATGATTATGTTTTCAATTCGTGAGATATGCATTCTTCCCATGTTCACACTAAGGGGGGAATGTTAGGAAAACTATATTTAATTATCAGTGTGAACATATAAAAGTGAAAGAATAAATATATATTATGTGAGTTGTTTATGTAGTTTTAAACAACTTGTGTAGAATAGGAATTTATGAGATAAAATAGGGAAGGTTGTTGGAATGGTTACAAGTATCAAAACTATAACTCCTTATTTATAGGAATACATATTCCTATATAATTGTAACTCAACTTTATTATTCGAATTAAATCGGAGAGAATAACTTATTATTGATCTGAAAATATTTTGTGTTGCATTCTTTAGTCACTAGGATGATCAAGCCACATATGGTTAGGTGGTTGGGTGCAACTCGGTTACCAAGCTATCTTGGTTAGAAGAATCATGATTATTTCTTGCACCCCGTGGAGAACTAGTGTCAAAAATGAAGGTGATAGAAGGAATATGCTGGTCTATACCTTAAATCGGTGGTAAAAACACAAAGATAACCTAATGGGGTGGCGAAAAGTGAGAATCATCTTTTCAACAAGGTTTACTCGAGTAATGTACCTACACTTATACATGAGTATGATGGAAAGACTCCTACTTTGGTGCACGTCTACAATTGTGAGAGACAATGGGCGCAAGGTCAAGAGGCATTACCACTATCTCTTTTTGCATAAGTTATATTCCACTTTGCGAGGATGTGCATGTGCATGGTATGTCCATTTGGGTTGAAGAGGGAGACTACAAGATGACGTGAGATGATGAAGGTATTGTTCACACCTTTGATCATTTTTATAATAAGCTACATGTGTACGAGGATTTACAAATTATGAAGCGTATCTCATTGGTGGATAGCACAAAAACATAGGAGCTCATGTTCCATTTACTTGGAGACCATGATGCGGAAGTGCGCAAAGATACTCCCGAGACAGAAGAGTTGTGATTGGGCCACACCTAGAAAGAGAAGGAAAAAGGAAAGCTAGTGTGCCTCATTAATGATCAAGAAGTAGATAACCTGGATATTAGCCATATAGATGGTGCACATGAGCTAATGAACTCTACAAATGAAAAGGAATGTGCGTACCATGCTCCCATGATGACTAAGAAGGTTAACATTGGCACTAAGGATGCGCCTAAGGAGACCATCATTGGAGACTACTGGTTAGAACAAGAAGTAGAAAAGATTATTGATATTTTGCACAACTTTCAAGACTTGTTTCCAAGGGGATATCATGAGTTGAAAGGAGTGCACCCCTCATTGGGAGAAATGAAGATTAAGCTTAGAGAAGGTGTGTACCATATTCGGAAGAGGCCTTACATGATCAATCCGAACTGCGTGTGAAGGTCACGGAAGAAATAGACAAGATGCTTAAGTCTGGAATCATTGAACCAATTAAGGAGTTTGAGTGGGTTATCCATATGGTTATTAGCATAAAAAAATGGGTGGATTAGGACTTTTGTGGATTACAGGCAACTAAATGTGTCATGTGTCATAAATCATTTTCCTACACCATTCACAGAGGAAATTCGTGAAGGAGTTGTAGGGCGTAAAATCTATTCTTTCAAATATAGATTCTTAGGCTATCATCGTGTGTGTATTGTGCGCGAGGATCAGGAAAATACCACCTTTACCACTGAATGGGGAAGTTTTTTATATATTGTGTTGACTTTTGGATTGAATAATGCACCATATGTGTTCTCATGCATAGTTTTATAGGCCTTTAATGACTTTATTCATAAGTTCTTACAGGTCTATTTAGATGAGTGGACTATCTATGGGCTCATCAAATATCATTATGATAATCGAGGATCATGTTAGAGAGTTGTAGGTAGTTAAGCGTCTCTCTTACCATCAAGAAGTGTATATTTGCTACACCTTTTGGCACATTTATTGGGCACATCATTTGTAAGGATGGATTTTTGGTAGATCCAGCGAAGATAGCAAGTGATTTTGGGATTAGAAGAACCTACCAACCAAAGTAAAGTGCGCAGATTTTTGGGGCATACTAGCTATTGCCAAAAATTTATCAAGGGACAAGCAAGGATTGTTACACCCCTAGAAGAATTTCTCTAGGCCAAAGGAAAATTTTATTAGGGTGACATGTAGCGATAAGCATTTGAGCATTTGAAGGAGAGACTAACTCTGCTCCTATCTTGTGATTTCCTTCTTAGAATAAACCTTCATGTACATGTTGATGCCTCTGGCATGGCTATTGGTGCAATATTGGTGAAACTAGGCGAGGGTAATTTGGATCATCCCATCTACTTTGTAGAAGCAGAAATTTTACACCAAAGATAAAAAAATTATTCCATGATAGATCGCGAAACATTTTCCATGATCTACGCGCTTCACAATTTTAGAAAATACTTGGTGGCCACACCGTTTATTTTCTATACATATCATATGTCATTAAAGTACTTGGTCAACAAACCTTTTTGCAAGGGTGCATCTGTCGGTGGATACTCTTTTTTCAGGAAATTAATTTCACCATTGTTGTAAAGCTAAGCAAGAGCAATTTGGTACTTCATCACTTATCAAGGATAAATTATAGAGAGGACACGTAGGGTATTGAGGAAATTATACCGATGCTCATTTGTTCATGTTGAATCGCATATGCCAACAGATTTAGAGGACATAGTAGTATTTTTACACGGTGGACTTGCACAGAAGGGATGAAAACATTAAAAAAGAAGAAGCTTGCTATTCGAGCCTTGCCATATCAACTAATTGGAGGAGACTTATATAAGATGGGTCATGACAAGGGCTTATGTAAGTGTTTTATGGAGCATGAGTGTGAATCCATCATGAAGGAAGCTCATGGAGGTATTCTCAGAGGAAACTATGCATGGGATGTGACTACACGCAAGATCATTCTAATTGGATTATGGTGGTAGACATTGTATAAGGATACTAAGGCTTATGTCAAAGCATGTGATCATTGTCAGGAACTTGGGAAACCTAGAAGTAGAGATGAAATGTATTTACAACCCATAGCGAGTGTAGAACCATTAGAGAAGTGGGTTGTTAACTTTGTAAGGCTTATTGCCCCACTGCGTGCGGCAGGATCTGGAACATGCTACATTATCACATGCACCGAATATCGATAAGGTAGATAGAGTTTTCACCTTCAAAGGATTGTCTTGGATCCACATCACCGAGGTTACTTTGGGAAAAATTCATTAGTAAGTATGGATATCCATTAAGTTTGACTAGTGATAGAGGAACTCATTTCTTGAACAAGACAATTAGAATTTTGCTAGAAAAGTTTATGGTGGCACACCATAAAACTAATCCTTATCACCCTCAAGCTAATGGTATTGTTGAATCCTTCAACAAGATTTTGGGATAGACTTCGACAAATATTTGTGATGTTGGAAGGAAGGATTGGGATGATAAAGTATCGAGTTATACTTCAAGTTTACAAGACCACATATAAAATGATGAACAAGACCACACGCTTTCGGTAGGTGTTTGACATAAAGGTGATATTACATGTGGAATTTGTTTTACCATCCCTATGTATTACGCATGCAGCAACTTTGTCAAATGAAAGGGGGTGGAAGAATGCATTGAGAAATTAATACAACCGGGTGAGTGGTGCATCATTGTGCGTTGAAGCGAGACGATAGAGAAGGCACGATTGAAGGCTTGGCATGACATGCACATCAATAGCAAGTATTTTATAGATGGGAAGATGGTACTTCGTATGACTCCAACTTTGTGTGACACCCGGGAAGTCAAAGGTCCACTAGTTAAGACCCTTTGTAGTGACCACGATACTTGACTCGGGCACTTGTCAATTGGAGGCGCCTGGATGGTACCATGTTTCCCGGTTACTTCAATGTGAGTAGATCGAATCCCTACTATAAATAATTTTCTTTGTGTTTGTAATAAGGAAGTATTTCCACTTCGATTATATTTCATTTCATGTTTTTTTCTTGTTTTGTTGTAATAAGCACGCTTATATACAAGAAGTTGATTACTATTAATTGAGATGATGCACAGAGGACCACACATACTTTTAGTGTGGGGTAACCCAAGTATAAGTGCGTGAAAAAGAGGTCATATGATAATTGGACTTACGATGAAATTGGTACAAATTTGCACACGATGGTATAAAGGCAAGGATGTTGGTTAAGGGTGCGCGTAAGAAGAAATAAAAAGGTGTTACGGGTGTTAAGGATGATGGTGCTTAAAAATAATTACTCAGAATGAAGACCAAGCGAGGAAGAAGCTACACAATGTAAAACAAGGTAGCCGGCAACCAAATGAGCTACTTGGTATATAGCATAAAGGAAGATGTGTTGCAGTGCAGGGAAGTGTGCGCGAGGATGTCTATTACCTAAAAGTAGTGGCGCACCAGAAGGTTATGAATGTTGTGCATAGAAGAAATTAGAGTAAAGTGTGAAAAAGCATATTCGAAGCTGCAGTACGGTGGTAGGTGAGGAGTAATAAATGTGATAAAATTTTGAAATATATAAGAGGGGCACTAGAGAGAGTTCATTTTTACCTTACCTTGCAAAGAACTTGAGCATTTTAAGAGTGTGAATTTGTGTGAACATGTCAAATTTTCAAGAGAACTTGAACAATCAAAGCAACCCAAATTGAGCAAGCACGCAACCTAGATGAGAAGCTCCTTCAAGTGGAATTTTAGAGCATCGGGAAGGCATAGAAGTTAGTATTCAATAGGTTAGTTAGGGTTTGTGTTTTTGGAGTTAGGGTTTGAAAAATATAGGTATACAAATTTGAATCCAGAGCAAAAATCTGGTAGAGGGATACAAAGGATTAAGAGCAAGGAAGGTAGACAGAGTGGATATTTTGTGCGGACTTTTGAGCGGGAGGATATCGAGCACATAGGGCACAAAATTATTAAGTTGTGAATAAAGTGTTGCACATCGAAGAAATGCCACCAAGAAAGGAATCCAATGTCTCACTTAAGGGAAAAGGAAAAGGAAAGGGGAGGCCTATAGTAGAAGATGCGCCTAAAGAATGGTTCTCTACGAGATGCGAGTACCCATGATTGTAGGGCATGTATGGGAGTCGTACTTTAGAAAGTGCAAAGTTAGTGAATATAACCATCATTCGGATGAAAATGAGCACAAAATATATAATTAAGTGATATGAAAGATGGACGAGAGGACCTCAAAGGGAAATCTGATCTATGTTGAGAAGATGCAAAAATACTTGGAGAGCGCAGAGTTATCCATCTCTATGAGCTTCCTTTCTTTAACAAGCTATTAGAGAGGAAAAATTCAGCTGGAAAAATTTATGGGTTTCTTGTCAATGCTCTCTAAGAGTTGAAGTCCCTCTATTTAGATGGTTCAGCTTCCATATTTACATGCGCATGAAAATGTGAGTTTTTCCTAGTGGCCTTGCGGTCGGAGATCACACGGGGCACTCCACCGACCTCGCGGAAAAGCTAGTAATTGCTTGTTAGAGAAAACTATTTTTAGAGAGCAGGAAATGGGAGTGAGAGAAGAGATAGGAGAGCTAATGTTGTGGGTAGAAAACTAGATTGATACACATGCTAGTTAGAAATTTCAACACATGCATTTATGAGAAGAAAAAACCAAAACTTCAATGCTACCATTCTACAGGAAACCATGCATACAAATATGCACACATTTATATGCCTTGGAAAACAGAATCTTCTTCCTTCATTAGCATTTCCATTAGAGTTGTACAGTAGGGAAAAGGAGGAAACATATGTAAGTGGAGAATGGAAGAAAGCTGCTATCTCCTTGGTTCTCTCTAAGCATAATGCACTCTTGAGTTTACAAAATTGATCACCCACCATTTGATAATGGGAGGTCTTTCCTTTCATACGAAGAGAGATGACTCTTCATATGCCCCCAATGACTCTTCATATGTCTCAAAATAACTTAAAATTTTCATCTACCTAGAAAAACATTTAAGTCCCTTTTTATAACATAAAGGTGACTTTTATACATTAGAAAACTAAAGTTACTTTTATTACATTGGAGACATGAAAAGTGCAACCCCAACACAAAATTAGAACATCGAAAGAGAGAGAAATTTGGGGGTGAGAAAAGAGAGAGATGGGAAAGGAAGAATAAGGAGAAAGAATCACGCGATGATGAAGAATCCACCTCCAAAAATTCCGTTAATCATTCCAGATGACTCGATGAAATGCTCCAATGTGATGAACTTTTAATCCCTGAACTCTTTGCGCCCCAAGAAAAATCCTTCAGATGGTCCACGGACACCTTGGGTTAAGTGTTTAAAAACAATATTGTTGAATGACTTCACCAATGACCATGAACACCACTCATGAAGATCCTTTCCAAAGAGATAGGATCTCAAAATTGACCCTTCCAGGACCTTTATAATATGACCACCTGCTAAGTTGAATGGAATTTTTCGCCAATGATTGCAACCTCCTCTTTACACATGATACACATGAAACTCCGAACCATGAAGTGAGTGTTGGAAGACACTTTTAGGATCTCCCGATATGGATTCCAAATGACCTATGAGTAATGTTTACGACAATCCCTTATGACACTTCCATGATCCTTTGGCGAATATGACACATTGAAGAGATAGGAAACAACAACGATGAAGGTACCATTGGTGACAAAAATTCCCATTTTGTAAAATTGAATTTCTTGGTCCCTTGTGACAGTTACTATATTTGGAGAGTGTAACTTACTATTTTTAGTAAGCATGAGAATTTTCCTTTCTGAACCCTAGATGGCAATATTGACCTAAATGATTGCCCCTATGTTCACTCCTATGAAAATTGCCTTTGGATATGACTTACTATTAATAGTAAGCACTTGTACATGATACTTATTAGTTTTAGTAAGTAGTGATTTTGACCCTTTTTTTGGACAGTGACTATGAGATTGACTTTCTCAAATGTCCTTCTAGTCAATACTTTCCCCTTGATTGCTTCTTGGTATGACTTACTATTTATAGCTAGTACCCATATAGGGAACTTACTATTTTTCCTAAGTGGAATTTTCTCTGTGCTTTGCAGCCTTTGGAAATCCATTTAAACCTTTCAAATATCCTTTGTGCACATTGTCTTTTTTTCAGAATCACTGCTTCTGGTGACGACTTACCAAAAATAGCAACCACCTGTGTAGGAAGACTTACTATTATTGAAAATTGGGTCTCTAGTGGTGTGTTCATGATGAAACAAACGTTTTCAATATGGGTTTTTTCCCAATAGTGTTCCACTGAAATTTCAATTTGATTCAATGCTAGAAATGGGAGATTTTAGAAAATCAAAATTTTCTATGGGGAAAGGGGGGTTTGCTTGCCGTAAAAAATCTGGGTTGTGCATGAAAAAACTATCACTTGGATCCTCGTGGCCTCTAAAAAACCAAAAGTCTACAAAAGATTATATCTCAATCTATTGAGTATTTTGGGAGATATGAACAATTCCTCCTTCACAGACTTCGAGGGTTTTTAGAAAAAATCTCTTTGTTTTTCTTTTTTTTTCTTAGTTGGAATCCAAATTTTTGTGCTTTTAGTGTTCTTAGATAATGGATTATTGCAAGGAATCATTCAAATGAAAAAAATGTTCTTGGAGAAAATTGGCAAAGATTCTAGCGAGAGTATGGAGGTGTGGGTGGAAAACATGTGCAAAAAAACTAAGTGTCGGTATTTATAGCATGAAAATGGAAGGGAGGGGGATGGGGCGCGGTTTTTTTCCCCTTTCATATTCCCCTTCATAAAGGTGGGTGCGACACTTGGCTTATTTTTGTTCGTTCAGTAACTTTAAGTGGGGGGGCTAAGTTTTAGCACATGGGAGCTTAGGGAGGTGGTTTCCGGGTCATATGGGTGACTTGGGGATTAAAAAAGGGTTGGGAGAAATTAAATTTTCCTTATATCCCTTTGCAAAAGGGACAAAGGGAACATTAAAATGTGCCTTCACCACAGGTTGCCATGTGTCCTTTAAAAATTTCACTAAGTACTAGATATCATACCTTGAGAATCAACTTTTGAAAGCCATATCTCGAGCTCTGGATGAGGTTTTGGGTGAAATTTTATATCATTCGACCTGAAAACGACCCATTTAATCCAATGGTGATATCATGAAGATAAAATTTTGACTAAAATACCTCCAAATGGCCCCTTATTTCTCTGGATTGCTTGTGTGCGCCAAAATAATAAGTTCGCTAGAGAAATGCACAAGGATTCAAGAAGTATAGTTTTTCCACCATGGAGGTAATTAAAAATTATTTCCATTGACACATTTTTGGGCTTTCAAATCATCAAAAGTATCCCAGAATATTGTTTTGAAGCTGAGGTCCTTGTTCGCGGTGTGTGCTTGTTAAGGTCCGAAAACCCACTCTTGGTGAATTGGCTCCAACACCTCTGAATCTTCCCTGAATCTTTCAAAATCATCTCCATGATGTTCATAGCACTTGAAATCCTCCAAAATGAGTCTTTCTCCTTTGATCCACTCCAAGGGTAGTGCACTAGTCCTAGGAAGGCTGATGGTAGCCCTTCCCAAAACTACTTGAATACTTGAATGTTCTAGAAGATCCTAAATCACCTAGGGGGACTGATTTTGCTTCCTAAATAACCTAGGGGAATACTTGACATTCACATTGGGATCATTTGACTGAAAAAATAGGACTGGTGATTGGGATAGACTGACCTAGGGGTGTCTTGGGAAGGTATGACTTTGAAAATTTTCAACACTATGGTCCATTATCATGCTTGAAAATTTGAAATTTTCCCCTAACATTTGCATGACAACAATTGGCTCTAGCTTGGGGACATGTTATGGAGTGAGTGCAATGAAGACATGATAAGAGTAACCCTTAGAATCTCGATTGACAATACATTGACCAATGCCTTATCCATTGGGCTTTACAGAGTCACATACAACTTGCAAGAGATAGCCTGAAAGGAATAACACACACACACACAAACACAATGACAAACACACCACACTTGGAAAGGTAAAAACACACACAACCAAAAAGGGAAACACATACCTAAAAATCACCTATGGTGCAATCAGGGGACAACCCACTTTCAATGAAACACTTTCCTTTTCAGGAGTTACCCCCAAAGAGGTAACACCGAATGACGATGTTCTACAAAGCTGTTGATGGTGGTTCCAAAAGTATCCTCCTCTCCTCAATTGCTTATGAAATCCAATTTGTTTCATGATTGCCTATGTAATTTGTAGGAGTGATTCTATATGATCTTCTTGATGCTCGAGGTCTTCGCTTGGAAATTCCATTGCCTTCATTATCTTTGCAATTGATTTCATAAAGCACTTTGATTTTGTCTTCAATGTTCATCCACATTGCTGAATTTTCATTTCACATCTCATCATTGCCCCAAGGCTAATTTTTATGCAAATTGATTGAATATTCTAAGTTCTTTTCATCCTTGCATCCATGTTCATTCACACATCTTTCGTAGGAGCCTTGAATTCATATTTTTACTCATATCATTATGAGGTGTTTGAATATTACACAAAGGATCAAAGATGACCCCATATCCATCTTATATAGCCATAGCATGAGCCAAGAGGATGAGCCTTAGCTCGATATCTTGTTTCTTCCATTGTTTCCAAGATCCCTTGTATAAAATATTTCTTTGAAACTTCTAGAAGTTCATCTTCGTCCTTATCGAAAACTATTTACTTTGAGATTAAGTGGAAATCATTCGGAGGAAATGCTTTGATATCTTGAGGCTCATGGAATTTTTGTACTTATTTTTCAAGAGGAATCCCAACTTTGAGGGCTTCAAAATTCTCTACTTCAGCTTCTTCATAAGAGAAAGATTCCTTTTGAAATGGGAAAGAAAATGCCTCACTTTCATCTTCACGTTCATCATCCATTTTCTCAAAAGAGAAATCATGTTCTCTGCATTGCTTTTCTCAGCGTGACCGATCTCTAAATTAAGTAGAGGGATTAGGATTTGATTCATGTTTGTCTTTCAAATCCATAGCTTGCATCATGAGTTTGAGACTGAGCTCAAGGTATTTTTTTCTTTCATAGTTCTATGGAGATCTTTCACATATTATTCTTTCAAAATTTTCGAGGGCTTATCACAGGTTGGATTTGATTTTTCTTCATGGAAGGCATCATCGAGAGAATCTTCATCCCGAATGGGAATGACAATATCTCCTCCTCTTGGGTAAGTATACAAGTTAATATCTCACTTTGAAATTCAACAAGAACCAATTCTCCTTCTTCATGGCCCGCATCATGTGGTGATTCGGGGGTATTTTCTTGCATCTTAAATTTCCTCACTACTTCCTCTAGATCAATATTCCTCTAGGAAGGAATGTTTGGTCCTATTAAAATTGGGATATCGTCTTCCTCTTTAGTTGTCACAAAATAATTCATCCTCTTGTTATTTTGAATCAAAATGTTGGCTCCTGGATCTCTTGAATTTCACACCATGTACCTCATCTTTTCATAGAAACAACTTCTTCATATCTCCTTTCATTGGTATGGTGGCAAGAAGACCAATTCATCTTAATTTTCCCTCCCAAGTCTCGGTACAAGCTTTGTCCTAACAACATTCCAAAAGTTGTTGGGATGTCCGCTTCTAAAATAGTCATTAATATCTTTTTATCTGGAAACTCAGCAGGAGTCACTTGTGCATCTTGGATCTTCCCTACAAGTTGGAATTCTTTTGACTCCATGGAGTAACAAGAGACACTAGGCAGAGTCATGGTGAATTTTAGAGCTTTGGAAACCTTCACAAGCATTACATTGTCAGAGGCACCAGAATATATAATGCAATTGTTCAATATGTATTCTCCAATGAGAAGGGAGACATAGAAAGGATCAATCTTGTCTTTCTTTGATACACTCATGGCAAGCATCTTCTATGAGGGAGGCATAGGTTGGTTTGGTAATATTCCTTTAGAACTGGGAGTTAGAACATTGGGTGTTAAACTACCATTCTGATATATCAGATGAATCTCTCAAATTATTTAGGGTGAGTCCACAAATATTCGGTTTCACTAATATGAATTGTGGCTTTGTTTGCATATTCTAAGAAGTCAAAAGGGTAGATGCGGACAAGGGAGGTGAAGGGAATTCTTTTGGGGCTGGGATAGGTTTGCAAAAAGGGGTTGATGTTTGGGAACAAAGGCTATTTTAAAAGGTAAAGTGGAAGCTTTTGAAGTATTAGATTTTACAGGAGTAGATTTACATTTAGAACTGGAAGAATTAGAAGACTTACTTGGAATTGCGGGTGACCTCTTGCTAATCATAGGATCAGGTTTTTCCAATGCAGACTCCATGCAGGGTGGGAGCTAAGATCCTGACTGATTATTTTGTTTTGCAGATTTTCCACAAGAGGATCTTAATATTCTTGTTCTTTACGTAACAGGGGGTGGAGGAAGAAGCTCCTTTCTTAGACTAGGAATGGGTGAACACTGCACATGAGAGACTAGGTTCATCTTCAATATCATCTTCATCACCTTTGGAGTATTCACAAAATCTTATTTGTGTGTCATTATCTACTTCCTCAACCTCTATAAAATCATCATCCATACTTTCCTATTCGAGCTCTTCTTCATCTTCATGACTCCTGCAACTCGCATTGACAAACGGTGCCTCTAAGGAAATCCTTCGGTGTTCTTTGGCAATCTGATTCCTATTATTTCTTTGAGGAGATACTCTTTTAAAAATTTCCCTCTTTAAAGATTTCATTTCATTTTCCAATTTTTGCAAGAATGGATTTGTTTCTCATCTCCTTAGGATTCTAGGCTTTACCCTTGGAGGGATTTTTATCTTTTCGGAGGGGATGAGATCATCATCAAGTTTGATGGCCATTCTTTGTGCTTCTGCAATATTCCTTGGTTGAAATCTTCATAGGAAAAATCCTACCTTCGGTGACTTAGCATTGATGAAGAATCTCTTGACATTGTTTTCAAATAGTGAATCTTCTTCCGGTATCCTGCAGAGTAACCGGTCAAAACGAGCCACGAAGTCTCTCATAGTTTCATTTGCACATTTCTTCATTTGTGCCAATTGAACAAGGAGATCTTAATAGTCTTCATAGATTTGAATCTTTCTTTGAACTTACTTTTGATGGCATTCCAACAAGTGATGGATCAGGAAGGAAGAAGGTAGAACCATTCTACTATTTTTTCTTGGAAAGACTCCATGAACAATCTTATAGCGAAATCTTCATGTTGGACACCAAGAATCTCACATGATGTGGTGAAGGTTGATATGTGTTCCTTGAGTTTGTGTGCCATCACATTTGAATTTTGGAAATTTCTTGCGTGAATTTGTCGATAGATTGTGGAGAGGGGGTTCAACAACAACTAGGCATGTATATCTTCCCCATAGAACAATGGGTTGAGGTATTTCTACTTCATCTGCCATTATTGTTTCTATTTTTGATTTGGCTCTTGCTTCCACAAATTCTTCATCGAATTCTTCTTTCCGGTATTTCTTCTTCCTCACCATGGAATTACATGTTCAACGTAGGTTGAATAGTGGGAGAATTTTTAGGGGGTATCAACATGTGTTTGAATGGGATTACCATGTGAAATTCTTGAAGGCTTGAGAAAAAATGGAGATGAGGCTCGATAAAAGTAATAAGTCGAATCAATGACACCTCTACACCAATTAATTGGGTGTATCTCCTTTCATCCAACTTTTAGAGAATCTTGTGATGGGAATACAAAAGGACACTATGGAATATGAAAGGTCACTTGCAAGAATCAACAATGTGTCTTTCAGCAATGGATTTCCATCAATTCCTTTTTTATTTGTTTTTTTTTTTTGGAATATTTTTTTTTTTATTTTGGACCTTGTGGTCATATTTTGGGTGTAGATGTTGCTAATCTCGCCCATGGTGGGCAAGGCACCAAAAATCAGTAGGCAAAAAAATTTTCGGGTGGAAAAATTTATGGGTTTCTTCCTAACACTCTGGGAGTCAAATTCCCTCTACTTAAACGGTGCAACTTCCATATTTGCATGCATGTGAAAATGTGAGTTTTTCCTAGTGGCATTCGGCTAGGATCATACAGTGGCACTCTAATGACCCTGTGGCAAAGTTAGCAATTTCTTTCTAGAGAAGAATTTGTCTAGAGAAAGGGAAAGGGGAGTGAGAAAAGAGATAGGAGAACTAATGTTGTGGGTAGAAAATCATATTTCTACACACACTAGTTAGAAATTTCAACACATGCATTTATGAGAAGAAATAACCAAAAATTCAATGCTACTGGCTAGAGGAAACCATGCATACAAAGATGTACAATTCATATGCCTTGGAAAATAGAAGCTTATTCCTTCACTAGCATTTCCATTAGAGTTGTAAAAATAGGAAAAGAGGAAACATATGTGAGAGGAGAATGGAAGAAAAATGGATATCTCCTTTGTTCTCTCTAAGCACAATGCACTCTTGCGTCTTCAAAATCAATAACCCACCCTTTGAGAATGGGAGTTTTTTTCCTTTTATAAGAAGAGAGATGACTCTTCATATGCCTTCCAATGAATCTTCATATGTATCAAAATAACTTAAACTTATCATCTTCCTAGAAAAACATTTAAGTCCCTTTTTATAACATAAAGGTGACTTTTATACATTAGAAAACTAAAGTTACTTTTATTACATTAGAGACATCAAAAAGTGCAACCCCGATGCAAAATTAGAACATCGAAGAGAGAGAAATTTTGGGGTGAGAAAAGAGAGGAAGGGTGAAGGGAGAAGAGGGGGAAGAATCATGACGATGAAGAAGAATCTACCTCCGACAAATTCTGTTGATCCTTCTAGATGACTTGATGGAATGCTCCAATGTTATTAACTCTTAATCCTTGAACTCTTTGCACCCCGAGAAAAATCCTTCGGATGGTCCACGGAAACCTTGGGTTAAGTGTTTAAAAACACTGTTGAATGACTTCACCGATGACCACGAACACCACTCATGAAGATCCTTTCCAAAGAGATAGGAGCTCAAAACTGACCCTGTTAGGACCTTTATAATATGACCACCCTGCTAAGTTGAATGGATTGTTTCATCGATGATCGCAACCTCCACCTTGCACATGATACACATGCAACCCGAACCATGAAGTGAGTGTCGAAAGACACTGTTGGGATCTCTTGAGATGGATTCCAAATGACCTATGAGCAATGTTTACGACAATCCCTTGTGACACTGCCATGATCCATTGGCGAAGATGGTACATTGAAGAGATAGGAAACAACACTGATGAAGGCACCATTGGTGATAGTGACAATTCCCATTTTGTAAACTTGAATTTCATGGTCCCTTGACACTTACTATATTTGGAGAGTGCAACTTACCATTTTTAGTAAGTGTGAGAATTTTCCATTCTAGACCCCAAATGATGATATTGACTTGAATGATTGCCCCTTTGTTCACTCCTTCAGTGAAAATTGCCTTTTGATATGACTTACTATTAATAGTAAGCACTTATACATGAGACTTACTATTTTTAGTAAGTGGTGAATTTGTGACACTTTTTTAACCGCACCAACGAGATTGATTTTCTCAATTACCTCCTTGTAGTCAGTACTTTCCCGGGATTGCTTCTTGGGATGACTTACTATTTATAGCCAATACCCATATAGGGAACTTACTATTTTTAGTAAGTTTGACTTTTCTACCGTTTTATAGCACCGAAAAACCATTCTAACCTTATGAATATCCTATGTGCACACTATCTTTGCCGCAGAATCGCTTGCTTCAAGTGATGACTTACCAAAAATAGCAACCACCCATGTAGGAAGATTTACTATTTTTGGAAAGTGGGTCTCTAATGATCAGTTCATGATGAAACAAATGTTTTCGATATGGGGTTTTTTCCCAATAGTGCTCCTCTAAAATTTCAAATTGATTCGACACGAGAAGCGAGAGATTTTAAAAATCACAACAATCTACTGGGAAACATGGGTTTGTTTGTCGTAAAAAAACTAGGTTACACATGAAAAAACTCTCTTTGATCCTCATGGCCTCTAAAAATCTAAAATTTTGCAAAAGACAACATCTAAATCCGTTGAGTATTTTGGGAGATATGAACAATTCCTCCTTTGGGGACTTCAAGGATTTTTGAGTGCAAAATCTCTTTTTTTTTCTTCATTGGAATCCATTTTTTGTGTTTTTATGTTCTTAGATCATGGAGGAATGCAAGGTATCATTCAAATCCAAAAAAAAATTCGTGGAGAAAATTCGGCAACATTAGAAATATTTCAGGTATAGAGGTATAGGGGGTAAAAATATGCAAAAAATGACTAAGTGTTAGTATTTATAGCGTGATAATGGAAGGGGGAGGGATGGGGAACATTTTTGTGTCCCTTTCATCCCTTTTCGAAAGGGAAAAATGGGACATGAAATTCCCCTTCATTCTGGGTGTGACACTTAGCTTATTTTTATTCGTTGAGTAGAACTTTAAGTGGGGGAGCTGAGGTTTAGCACATGGGAGCTAAGGGAGGTGGTTTTCTGGTCATATGGGTGACCTAGGGGCTAAAAAAAGGTTAGGTGCAATTTTATGTCCCTTATTTCCTTTTACAAAAGGGATAAATGGGACATGAAAATGCCCTTTCACCACTAAAAGACCACGAGTCCCTTAAAAATTTCACTAAGTACCAAATAACATACCTTGAGAGCCAACTTGTAAAGGCCATATCTCGAGCTCTTGGATGAATTTTTGGGTGAAATTTTATATGATTCCTCCTAAAAACGACCCAATGAATCTAATCGTGATGGTTGTAAGATCAAATTTTGACTAAAAACCCTCCAAATGGCCCCTTCTTTCTCGGGATCGCTTGTTGTGTGCCAGAAGAATAAGTTGCCTAGAGCAATGCACGAGGTTTCAAGAAGTCTCATTTTTTCCACCATAGAGGGAATTGAAAATTATTTCCATTAACACCTTGTTGGGATTTAAAATCAACACATGTCTCCCAGAATCTTGTTTTGAAGCTTAGGTCCCTATTCACGGTGCGTGCTCGTTCATGCCCGAAAATCCGCTATTGGTGAATTGTCTCAACACCTCTGAATCTTCCTTGAAACTTTCAAAATCATCACCATAATGAGTCTTTCTCCTCTTCTCCACTCTAGGGGTTGTGCACTAGTCCTAGGAAGGCTGATGGTAGCCCTTCCCAAAATTGCTTGAATACTTGAATGTTCCAGAAGATCCTAAATCACCTAGAGGGATACTTGAAATTCACATTGCAATAATTTTATTGAAAAAATAGGACTAGTGATTGAGATAGACTGACCTAGGGGTGTCTTAGCAAGGTATGAATTTGAAATTTTTTGACATTGTGGTCCGTTGTCATGCTTGAAAACTTGAAATTTTCCTATTGCATATTTGCATGACAACAGATGACACTAGCTTGGGAACATGTTATGGGTGAGCACAACGAAGACATGACATGAGTAACCCCATAATCTCAGTTGATAATATGTTGACAAGTGCTTTATCCATTGTACAAAGTCACATATAACTTGTAAGAGATAGCATGAAAGGAAGAACTCACATACACAAACACACCAAAAAACACATGAAAGGAAACACACCACATGTGGAAAGGGAAAGACACATATCCGAAAAGGGAAACACATACCTAAAAATAACCTATGGTGCAATGTGGGGACAACTCACTTTCATATAAGCGCTTTCCTTTTTAGGAGTTACCCTCGAATAGGTAACACTTTGAATGATCATGTTCTATGAATCCGTTGGTTTGGTTCTAAAAGGAGCCTCCTCTCCTCAAGTGCTTATGAAATGTAGGTTCTTTCATGATTTCATGTGTACTTTTTATGAGTGAGAATAGATGAGACTCTCAATGCTCAGGTCTTCGCTTGAAAATTCCATTTCCTTCATTCTCTTTGCAATTGGTTTCATAGCACCAGTTGTCTTCCATGTTCATCCACATTGCTGAATTTTCATTTTGCATCTCATTGTTTCCCCAAGGTTGTTTTTTTGTGCAAATTGACTAAATATTCTTATTTCTTTTCATCCCCACATACATTTTTATTCACACATCTTCTTTAGGAGCCTTGAATTCATATTTTTACTTATATCAATATGAGGTCATTGAATATTACACGGAGGATCAAAGATGACCTTATATCCATCTTGTATAGCAATAGCTTTGAGCCAAGAGGTTGAGACTTAGCTTGGGATCTCTTGTGTCTTTCGTTGATTCCAAGATCCCTTGTATAGAATATTTATGTAAAACTTCTAGAAGTTCCTCTTTACCCTTATCTCGAAAACTCTTTACTTTCATATTCGAGGAAACCATTGAAGGAACCGCTTTCATATCTTGAGGCTCATGGAATTTTTGTACTACTTTGTTAAGAGGAATCCTAACTTTGGGGGCTTCAAAATTATTTCTCGCTTTGAAATTCACCAAGAACCAATTCTCCTTCTACATGGCCCGCATCATCTGGTAATTTAGGGCTATCTTCTTGTAGCTTAAAGTTACTTATTGCTTCCTCTAGATCAATATTCCTGGGAAGGAATGTTTGGTCCTATCAAAATTGGGATCTCGTCCTCCTCTTCAATCGTCACAAAATAATTCATCCTCCTGCTATTTTGATACAAAATGTTGGCTCCTAGATCTCTTGACTTTTGCACCGTGTACCTCATCTTTTTCACAGGAAGCAACTTCTCCATATCTCCTTTCACTTGGTATGGTGGTAGAAGACCAATTCATCTAAATTTTCCCTCCCAAGTCTTGGTAGAAGCTTCATCCTAACAACATTCCAAAATTTTTTGGGATGTCTGCTACCAAAATAGTCATTGATATATTTTTATCTAGAAACTTAGCAAGATCCACTTGCGCATCTTTGATCTTCCCTACAAGTGGGAATTCTTTTGAATCCATTAAGAAACAAGAGCCATTGGTTGGAGTCATGGTAATTTTCAGAGCTTTAGCAACCTTCACAGGCATTACATTGTCAAAGGCACCAGAATCTATAATGCAATTGTTCAATATGTATTCTCCAATGAGAAGGGAGACATAGAAAGGATCAACCTTGTCTGTCTTTGATGCACTCATGACAAGCATGTTCTGTGAGGGAGGCATAGGTGGGTTTGGTAGTATTCCTTTAGAACTAGGAGTTACAACATTGGGTGTTAAACTACCATTCCTGATATATCGGATGAATCTCTCAAATTGTTCGGGGTGAGTCCGCAAATATTGATTTCATAATCTACACTTTGGCTTTGTTTGCATATTCTACAAAGTCAAAAGGGGAAAATGTAGATAAGGGGGATGAATGGTATGCTTTTGAATCTAGGATAGGTTTGGAAGTAGGGGTTGATGTTTGGGGAACAGAGGTTGTTTTAAAAGGTAAAGTGGAAGCTTTTGAAGTATCAGATTTTACAAGAGTAGCTTTAGATTTAGAAATGGAAGAATTAGAAGACTTACTTGGAATTGCGGGTGACCTCCCGCTTGTCATAGGATCAAGTTTCTCCAATGCGAGACTCCATGCAAGGTGGGAGTGGATATCCTTGACTGATTTTTTCGCAGAGTTACCATAAGAGAATGTTCGGTCTTCTTGTTCTTCATAGCAGGGGTGGAGGAAGAAGCTCCTTTCTTAGACTGGGAATGGGTGAGCACTGCACATGAGATACTAGGTTCATCTTCACTATCATCTTCATCGCCTCTCCGGAGTATTCACAAAATCTGATTTGTGTGTCATTATCTACTTCCTTAGTCTCTAGAAATTCATCATCCCTACTTTCTGTTTGAGCTCTTCTTCATCTTATTGACTCTACAACTCTCATTGATAGGTGACACCTCTAAGGAAAGCCTTTGATGTGCTTGATAATCTAATTCTTGTTATTTATTTGAGGAGATACTCTTTCAAAAAATTCCCTTTTCAACGATGTCAATTCATTTGCCAATTTCTGCAAGACATGATCCGTTCTCTCATCCTTAGGATTCTGGGCTTTACCCTTTGAGGGATTTTTTATCTTTCCAGAGGAAATGAGATCATCACAAAGTTTAATGGCCATTCTTTGTGCTTCTCAAATATTCCTTGGTTGAACTCTTCATAGGGAAAATCCTACCTCCAGGACTCGAGCATTGATGAAGAATCTCTTGACATTTTTTTAGACGATGAATCTTCTTTTGTTATCTGTGAAAGTAAACTTCGAAACAAGCCACGAAATCTCTCATAGTTTCATTTTCTTCTTTCTTCATTTGTGCCAATTGAACAAGGAGATATTGACAATATTCAGTAGATTTTATTCTTTCATCGAACTTGCTTTTGAGGCCATTACAACAAGTGATGGATCGGGCAGGTAGGAGGTAGAACCATTCTACCACTTTTCTTGGAGAGACTCCAAAACAATATTACGAGAAAAATATTCATGTTGGACACCAAGAATCCCAAATGATGTGGAGAAGGCTGATATGTGCTCCTCGGGGAGTTGTGTGCCATCATTTTTGACTTGGGAAAGTTCTTGCTGGAATCTGTTGGTAGATTGTGGACAAGGGGTTCAAGAACAAGTGGCCCGTATTTATTCCCCACGGAACAACGGGTTGAGGTCTTTCTAATTCGTCTTCCATTGTTTTTTTGTTTCCAAATCGGCTCTTGCTTCTACAAATTATTCCTCAAATTCTTCTTCTGGTATTTCTTCTTCCTTTCCAAGGAATTTAATGTTCAATGGAGGTTGTACAATGGGATAATTTGTGAGGGGGGGAATTAACAAGTGTTTGAATTGGATTACTAGGTGAACTGCTTGAAGACCTAGATGGGATGAGGCTCGAGAAAAATAATAAAGGTTATATCTGATTTGATTCCACTGATTTTGGAAAGCCTCAAACATGGAATCAACGACACTCTCAACCTATTTAAGCGGGTGTATCTCCTTTCACCAACTTTTAGAGAATATTGTGATGGGAATACAAAAGGATACTATGAAATATGAAAGGTAACTTGCAAGAATCATAAACATGTCTTTCAAAGAATGGATTTCCATCAAATCATTTATTTATTTTTAATTTTTTTTGTTTTTTTTGGGAATATTTGTAATTTTTTTATTTCAAACCTTGTGGTCATATTTTGGGTGGAGATGTTGCTAAATATGCCCAACAAGTGGGCGCAAGAAATTGTTGGCGAAAAAATTTATCGGGTGGACAAATTATGGGTTTCTTGTCATTGCTTTAGGATTCGAAGTCTCTCTACTCGGATGGTGCAACTTTCATATTTGTATGCATGTGAAAATGTGATTTTTTCCTAGTGGCCTTGTGGTCATAGATCAACAGGGGGCACTCCATTGACCCCCGTGATGAAGCTAGCAATTGCTTGATAGAGAATACTTTGTTTAGAGAGTGGGAAAGGGAGTGAGAGAAGAGATATGAGAGCTAATGTTACGGGTATAAAACAAGATTCCTACACACACTAGCTAGAAATTTCAACACATGCATTTATGAGAAGAAACAACCAAAACTTCAATGTTATCGGCTAGAGGAAACCATGCATACAAATATGCACACATTCATATGCCTTGGAAAATAGAAACTTCTTCCTTCATTAGCATTTCAATTAGAGTTGTACAAAGTAGGGAAAAGGAGGAAACATATGCAAGAGGAGAATGGAAGAAAATGGTTATCTCCTTTGTTCTCTCTAAGCACAATGCACTCTTGAGTTTACAAAATCGATCACCCACCCTTTGAGAAAGGGAGGTATTTCCTTTCACAAGAAGACAGGATGACTCTTCATATGCCCCCAATGACTCTACATATGTCTTGAAATAAATTAAAATTTTCATCTTCCTAGAAAAACATTTAATTCCCTTTTTATAACGTAAAGGTGACTTTTATACATTAGAAAACTAAAGTTACTTTTATTACATTAGAGACATATGAAAAAGTGCAACCCCAACACAAAATTAGAACATCAAAGAGAGAGAAATTTGGGGGATTGTAAAAGAGAGAGAGGGAGAAGGAAGGAGGAAGAATCATGTCGATGACGAAGAATCGCCTCCGAAAAAAGGTGATAATCCTTCCAAATGACTCAATGGAATGCTCCAATGTGATGAACTTTTAATCCTGAACTATTTCCTCCCAAATAAATCTCCTTCAGATGGTCCATGGACACCTTGGGTTAAGTGTTTAAAAACACTACTGAATGACTTCACCGGTGAGCACGAACAACACTCATGAAGATCCTTTTCAAAGAGATAAGAGCTCAAAACCGACCCTGTTAGGACCTTTATAATATGACCACCCTGCTAAATTGAATGGAATGTTTCACTTGCTAACCTCCACTTTGCACATGATACACATGCAACCCGAACCATGAAGTGAGTGTTAAAAGGCACTGTCGGGATCTCCGGAGATGGATTCCAAATGACCTGTGAGTAATTCTTACGATGATCCCTTGTGACACTCCCATGATCCATTGGTGAAGATGGTACATTGAAGAGATAGGAAACAACATTGATGAAGGCACCATTGGTGACAGTGACAATGCCCATTTTGTAAACTTGAATTTCATGGTCCCTTGACACTTATTATATTTGGAGAGTGCAACTTACCATTTTTAGTAAGTGTGAGAATTTTCCTTTCGAACCCCAAATGGTGATATTGACTTGAATGATTGCCCCTTTGTTCACTCCTTTTGTGAAAATTCCTTTGATATGACTTACTATTAATAGTAAGCACCTGTATAGGAGACTTACTATTTTTAGTAAGTAGTGATTTTGACCCTTTTTGACCGCACCGGCGAGATTGGCTTTCTCAGTGTCCTTGTAGTCACTACTTTCCTTGATCGCTTCCTAGGATGACTTACTATTTATAGCTAGTACCCATATAGGGAACTTACTATTTATAGCTAGTACCCATATAGGGAACTTACTA
Organism: Taxus wallichiana var. yunnanensis; assembly: GCA_018340775.1. Taxonomy (NCBI): domain Eukaryota; kingdom Viridiplantae; phylum Streptophyta; class Pinopsida; order Cupressales; family Taxaceae; genus Taxus; species Taxus wallichiana. Next base: position 363,797,572 of record CM031238.1, read on the forward strand.
TTTTTAGTAAGTGGAATTTTCTACGCATTTTTGGCATTGGAAAACCATTCTAACCTTCTGAATATCCTTTGTGCACATTGTATTTTCTATAACTGCTTCAGGTCACGACTTACCAAAAATAGCGGCCACCCATGTAGGAAGACTTACTATTTTTGGAAAGTGGGTCTCTGGTGCTTGGTTTGTGACAAAACAAACTTTTTCAATTTTTCCCAATAGTGCTCCTCTGAAATTTCAACTTGATTGATATCGAAACGGAGATTTTAAAAAATCAAAATTTTATACGGGGAAACAAGGGTTTGGTCGCCGTAAAAAATATGGGTTCTGCATGAAAAAACTATCACTTGGTTCCTTTTGGCCTCTAAAAAATAAAATCTTGCAAAATAGGACATCTCGATCCATTGAGTATTTTGGGAGATATGAATAATTCTTCCTTTACGAACTTCGAGGATTTTCAGGTAAAATATCTTCATTTTTATTTATTTTTCTTTGTTGGAATCCATATTTTTGTGATTTTTGTGTTCTTAGATCACGGAGGATTGCAAGGAATCATTTGAATTAAAAAAAAATGGTTTTTTTTCTTGGGGAAAATTCGGTAGCATTCTCGTAGTGTATGGAGATGTGGGGGGGAAATGTGCCAAAAATGACTAAGTGTCGGTATTTATAATGTGAAAATGGAAGGGGAGGGATGTGGCACATTTTTGTGTCCCTTTCATTCCTTTTCAAAAGGGACAAAGGGGACATGAAATTTCTCTTTGTTCTAGGTGCGACACTTTGCTTCTTTTCTTCGTTGTGTACCTTTAAGTGGGAGCTGAGTTTTAACACTGGGTGCTTTGGGGGAGGTAGTTTCAGGTCATATGGGTGACACTGGGGGCTAAAAAATGGTTGGGCACAATTTAATGTACCTTATGTACCTTTGCAAAATGGAAAAAGGGGACATGAAAATGCGCCTTCACCATAGGTTGCCACGCGTCCCTTACAAATTTCATTAAATACCAAATAGCATACCTTGAGAGTTGACTTCTAAAGGCCATATCTCGAGCTTCGGGATGAATTTTGTGTGAAATTTTATATGACTCGGCCAGAAAACTACCCACTAAATCCAATGGTAATAGTCCCAACATCCCATTTTTACTATAATACCTCCAAATGGCCCCTTATTTCTCGGGACCGCTTATTATGCGCAAGAAGAATAAGTTGCCTAGAGCAATGCATGAGGTTTCAAGAAGTCTCGGGTTTCCACCATGGATTTCATTGAAAATTATTTCCATTGACACCTTTTTTTTGCTTCAAAATCATCACGGGTATCCCAAAATCTTGTTTTGAAGCTCGAGTCCTCATTCGCAGTGTGTGTGCTCATTCGGCCCGAAAACCCACTCACGGTGAATTGGCTCCAACACCTCTAAATCTTCCTTGAATATTTCAAAATCATCTCCCGATGTTCCTATCACTTTAATACTCATTCACAACAAATATTTCTCCTATGATCCCCTCCGGGGGTAGTGCACTAGTCCTAGGAAGGTTGATGGTAGCCCTTTCCAAAACTGGCTTGAATACTTGAATGTTCTAAAAGATCCTAAAACACCTAGGGGACTAAATTTTCTTCCCTAAATTACCTAGGGGTATACTTTACATTCACATTGGCATAATTTAACTGAAAAGATAGGACTGGTGATTGGGATAGACTCACTTGGGGGTGTCTTAGGAAGGTATGAATTTGAAAAGTTTTGAAACCGTAGTTTGTTGTTATGCTTAAAAATTGGAAACTTTCTTGTTTAACATTTGCATAACAACACAAGGTGTAACACCTTTACCAATGGCTGATGTTGTGATTTCATGAGGAGTATTTGTATTTCACAGGTGTAGAAGGATGTGTGTCACTAAGTAGTGATTGGGAGAATCGAAGGTTTGCGTAGTTCAGGAATTGAAATAGAGACCAAATTAGAGGAAGATGCTAGAGTGGAGGCTATTTTTGTTTCCTTGATATATCGAGAGGAGGACATGTGATGTATATTGTTAAAATATTTGACCCAATTGTAATATTTTCCATGTGCCTGGTTAGTTGCAAGGTGGGCGCGTTAGAAAGATGGACACAAACAAACAAGAGGTGGCTCCATATTGTGCAAAAGATGGCTAGTAAAATTGTGTACAACATTGCCTCCTTTATTCTTTGAAGGAATTATAGAATAAGTTCTCAAAGGAGAAAAGATTACTTGGGTGTCATCCTCCTATTGATTGTGCTTTCAGATATTTGAGTTCCAAATGGGCCGAATGATAATATGTGGAAGTATCCCCAGAGAACAAGTCCCTCGCGAAGAGGTTCGTTGAGTATACTGCGATGAGATTAATAATGCCTACAAACTCCAAAGGGATAGATGGTTTAGGTTAATGTGCGAGGCATTCGAACATGAGTGATGCGTCCCAAGGAGTTTCCTCAAAAGATTGGAAGGAAATGAATAATTTTTGGTATATCAACATTTCTCCTTAGGAAAATTCTACATGAAGTTTGGAGATAAGATCTCTTTGTGTAAACTCCCTTTTTCTTTTTACAAGATACTTCTAAGCATCTATGAATAGGTTTTCCGATGTGTGAAAGTTAAAGTTTGATGCAAAAAAAGTGGATGTTGATCACCACATTTTGTGTAAGAAATATGTGTACCCTGGGAAGACAACATATGTGAAGATGATGGAATCAAATGATATCAACATTAACTCTCGGACTTTGGAGATAGGAAATGAATAAGTAGCAAAAGTATACATTTAGTTTAAGCCTAAGTTAGCTGGTGGAAAATATGTTGATGCAGAAGATCTTAAGCTCCCATGGCCATCTAAGAGAAAGAAAACTATGGGAATAAAGAGCGAGCGCAAGGATACCCCTCCGCATAAATAAGAAGAAGAAGAAGAATAAGAATAAGAAGGAAAGAGTGACGAAGATGAGGTAGAAATAGAAGAGGAGACAACCCTCTACTAGAGCGCAAGGGTGAATAAAAAACAAGAGTGCGGGAGGAAGAACAAGGTGTGAGTACCTCTGGAATGATCAAGAAGTCTCCAAAGAAGCCAAGTCCCAAAAAGAAGACACGGTGAGGAAGAAACCCATAGTGGTTTCAAGAAAAGAAACAGAGGAAGCAGAGAAGTCTAGTGGAGAAGAGAAACTAAAAATTACCCTAATCATCCACAATGTAGAGGAAATAGATGAAGAGGAGAACAATATGCATGAGGAAGAAGGTCCAAGGAATAATGATGAGGAAGAAGGCCACATCTATCCCTTCACAGATAACATAGGTGGAGATAGGGAGGTTGAAGAAGAGTGCAATGTTGAGTGTGATGAGGAGGAAGAGAAAATTAAGCACACAATTGCAGTGGAGGATATAGCCACGGGGAAGCAAGTGACATGCTTCACTCTATTCGTAGGAGGTAGAAAAGAGGCGTACAGAAAGGGAAGAAAATGAAGGCACACCCCACAAGACCCTCTACTACAATATATTGATTATCCTACAAAAGTCCTGCGAGCGAGATATCATATTTCGGTGGCCACAGAAGATCTCTTTTGTTGGTCATTCATAGAGAAGCATGAGGCCCTCCCACACGGAGAAAAATTCTCTCTTGGGCATATCACTCACATATGGAGGAACCCAAGTTCGAGATCAACACATAAACATTTTCTGAGACTCAAATCAAATCAGCTCCAGGAGAGGCATTCCCCATGGTCAATGCGCATATGCTTACTAATAAGAAAGCATGTAATGTGCTTACTAATAAGAAAGCATGTAATGTGCTTAATAAAATGTCATTAGAATTAGGAGTACAAATTTTTGAAAAGGATTGTATTATTAAGAGACTACATGAGGAGATACATGAAAAGGATGAAATAATTGCGCAATCGTGGTCTAAGGGAGGAGAAGGGTAGAATGTGTGCAACGTATAAGAAAGCAGAGTACATCGTGGATATTGTCACTTCCACATACCCAATCCTTGTTGAAAATGCCGAGGAATATGAAATGACACTACATCATATGGAGGACTTTGCATGGATGCTCTCACATGAGTGAAGAAAGGGTATAGGTCCGACAACCAATGAGATAATATCTACTCTTCGTACATCCTGCAATACATGTTTCACTTGGGGCGTCTAATCCTCCACTTCTTAGTATTCCTATTTCTATACCTATAACCACTATTATTCTTATTTCTCCTATCTATACTCATGAAGAGCATATACTTCTTCTCATGTTATGGATTCTACTTAATTGCTTCATATCCAAATTGCACCCAAACCGGCATGCTACCCTTTTCCTATTAGTTTTGTTTCTCATAATATTCCTATAAATGATGGCAAGGGTGATCATGAAGAAAACCTGTGTACATTTCATGTTGTTTACGTAGACTATTATTCCAATGACACATTGCTTACCAAGATCTTCACTCGAAGTCTCAAAGATATTTCCCCGCAATGTTTTTACAATCTACCCATGCATTCGCTTGAGACTTTCACTCCTTTGGAAAATCAGCTTCTTGCACATTTTTCGATCTATATTCAAGACAAAGTATCTTATGTCAAAATGGATAAAATACAATAAGGTTATAATAATCCTATCATTGATTATTTCCTATGCTATAATACCATGCTTACTAAGATGAACAATATTTGATTGATGGTGAAGTACAATATCTTTTTACACATTCTTCTTCTCCATTTATAAGAATCAGCTATGTTGAAAATTTTCAATTCATTTTATCATCTATTTCATACTCTTAAATAATGTGAAGCTAATATTCTCAACATGCATAAGATAAAATATGTTGTTAATCCTCCTAACACATCTCATTAAAATTTTCAAGGAAAAACTACTTTTAAGAGAAAACATAATGACGACAAATCAAGTAAAAACCATTTTCAATGTTGTGTTTCAGCCAACAAAGCTACAATTACAACCCTCTCGATGTTAGTTCACTCGTTTACCTTGTGCACCACAAAAAGTGCTCAAACAATTACTTGAGTACAACTTGGCATCTCTCCCTCCACCACTTAAAGTTGATACAAGTGCACCTCGTGGTAAGATATTTGATGTTAATGCACATTTTGATTACCATCAATGCATTGGTCACTCCACTAATAGTTGTATTAAGCTTCGTCATATTATACAAGATCTTCTTGATGGTAGTTTTATTGAATATGATGCTCCACCTCAACCTAAGCATATTAATTATAATGAAAATTTCAAAATATTTAGTGATCCACTTCCAAAACATGATACTACTAAATCTACCTCAAAAGTCCACAATGTTTACCATGTTGTACCACCTCCACCTTCTTATGATCACACATTTTATGTTAGGATTGGTATTATTATTACCATGCCTCCTTGTTAAATATTACTTTAAATGATGTTGATATGACCCAAAATTTTGTTTCTAATACACTCTATATCCCCGATTTTGTTGACAAGCACCCTATACACAATATTTTGGTTGATATCACTACTCCCCATAATATGTGCACTTTTAAGTTATAGCGTTCTCTTGGCTATACTAAGAATCAATTCGTAGTTGATCCTAAGACAAACATATGGCTTTTTTTTCTTCCTCTCACGGTTGGATCTACTACCTTTGACATCACATTTTTCGTGGCATATTCTCTTAGCTTATGTGGCATGAGGTTAGGTTGTTCCTAGCTTTATACTTTTCTATTTGTCCCTCATTACTATATCAATGTGTTAGGTTCATTCACAATAAACAAGTGGTTACAGTTATGGGTACCCCATTTAATGACCTTATATCGCAGTAGCTTGGCTTAATACATACATTTACGACTCTTAGCACTAGTGCATCTATGTCTCGGCTTTCTAATTCTTATGTTATTCCTATTAGGACACTCCCTTATAATGCATCTATGCATAGGTATTCTAGTTCACACACTACTCATATAAGAGGTCACATATTAATTCACACAAGGTACCTTATCCTCATCCTTTTGTTAGGTCATCTGGAACACATACTACTTCTTGCGGAAACCTCATCCTCGGCCTTTAACTAGGTCTTCATCTACACATACTACTCATGTGTCTTCCCACCCTAGCTCTTTTACGGTACATCTCATGGTTTCTACATTGATCATACACGAGCATCCTTCATCTATTCTAACACTTACGGGGCCTAAATCCCTTTGAGTGTGATGTGCATATTAATGAGGATCTTATTGGGTAGGTATTATGTTATCCCATTTCTTTTACATATCTATTTTCAAAACAATTCAAAAAAATCAAATAATCACATAATACAAAAACATGAAAAATACAAAACCAAGACATGTTTATGGTTTGATTGGATAGCTTGTTAGTTTATACATGTTATTTTTCACATTGGTTCAATTGATAACATATATTATTTATACACATGCATTCATGATGTATATTGATTGTGATGTAGGGCATACACAAGTTGATGATGTGTGTCATATTAGTTCCTTACACTACTCTTAGGGGCATCCCCATGTTATATAGGTGATTTTTCTTCATTACAGTTATTTTACAACTTCCTCATCATGCTTGATTATATACATAGTTTTTATTGTTATCTTTTGAGCTAACATATGTGTTTTTTCCAGTGTTAACCTATCTTGTTTTTTTTTACTATCACTATTTTTATACTTGTTAGATACAATATGGTCACTATTGTCTTATACAAATAATTTCCTTGTTTGACTATTGTGTTATTTGAATCTTTGCTTATGGTTGATTATTGTCTCGCTTTGATTACAATTCTATGATTGTTTACTTTATAAGGTCAAAGTGCCTTGATTGTTTTGTGACATTGTGGGTGAACCCATGTTAGTGGCTTTATGCCCACCTTGCATATATGCACTTATTAATCTGAATGTGGCCCATAGAGCTTCCTATTGTGATTATCTTGTGACATTATGGGTGTCCCATGTTTGTGGCTTTATGCCTACGTGTGACTATGCTTCTTTGTCTCTATACTAGTGTTTACTTGTTTGTACACTAGTGTTTCTATAGTTATACTATTACTACTATGGTTTATGACATTCTTGATTTCTACCATGATGTTTCTAAGCTATTAATACTATGTATTATGAGATAATGGAAACTTTTACTATGTTGTTTGTACTTCTATACACATATGCTTTCTTATCATGGGTTACATGTTGTTGTTTTTTAACATCATGGTTTCCACCATGCACAACTCCTTATATAAGTACAAGATCCTAATGGTGGCCACCATTTCAGCCTTTTATGTGATCCTAGACAAATTATCAAACTTATTACACATGGGTACATCATATTTAATATTTTGAACCGCGCTCTCAAATGCTTTATCAAACACACCTCAAAAGAGGGGCATTCGTTGGGTTGTTTTCTACATCTACATATAGATTACAAAATACAAGAAAATATTTTTACAAGGCTCAAATCCTCGAAACAAGAACAAATACTAAAATGTGGTGGAATATAAAATAGTTCAAATTCATACATTATAGTCATGATCATAGTAAAAACTTGACCATATTGGATGTTCTCCAAACAGGGGCATATTCTTAGGAATTTTAAATTTTATCATCTATCTCATAGGATTCTCCTACAATTTGAAATACAAATTACTCAGATTCATAACATGATACAGGGGGCATGAGTACTTCATTTTCTTCTCTACACTTCTCAAGCACAATTACAAGAACATGTTTTGGGGATATGCCTCCTTCTCCTCTATGATATTCCATAACTTATACACTCAGTTTCAAGTAGCACAACACCTTATGGAGGCATGGTGTATCCATTGCTCTTTATGGTTATATCTTACTCAAGATTATATAAAATTATACCTAGATCTGTTTTTGTCAATGTGGCCTATGGGTTTTGTGGAAGGTATTGAAGTGGATAAGTTCTTCTTAGGTTTTCCATCCTCTTCTCTTACTAGATTCTCAAATGTGGAAGGTATCAAAGTGGATAATTTCTTCATAGGCCGATCTTCCTTTTTACAAAATCTCAAAAAGGGCTCTCTCTCTCTCTCTCTCTCTCTCTCTCTCTCTCTCTCTCTCTCTCTCTCTCTCTCTCTCTCTCTCTCTTGTTGGGTTACACTAAACACTTTAGTCTCACCTTCCGCAAAAAATAGGGACAAATCACTCCTAATCCTCTCGACATCTCAAGAATCACCAGAGCATGCTAACACCAACACATCAAAGAACTAATATTGAGCAAAAAGAAAGTGTGTGCACACACTCAAGTATATTTTTCCTTTAAGCATGCATTTTTCAATCAAACACTTAAAGATGGGGAATGTAGATGCTAAAATTATGTAACTTGTCTTTTTTGCAATGCCAAGTTTGACCATGCTCCTCTTAAGAAAATTGCTCACTTTCGAATTTGATTGGTATATCTCTCTAGTTCTATTGTGACTTGATTATATTTATACCATGTTATGTCATCAATTAAAAATACTATCAAATCAAAACAGTGAACAATATATGTAATTCATGCCACAAATTTTTGTTTCACTTTGCATCTTTCTTGTCAGATTGTACAAAATGGGTAGGATGCGACGCGTTCGGTCTTGGCCGACCTAAACAATCATACCCCTTTACTTTCTCTAACTCTATTTTTGATGTGAATATCTTTATTGGGTCATTTCATATTCCTAGGGTTGGCCTTATTAGAATATTTCACCTACAGAAGGATATATAAGCAAGTCAATGTCAATTTATAACTCACATGGCTCTCTTACAAGCTCTTATTGCAAATATAATTTTAAAGACACCCAAGGGTCTCTCAAACCTGCCCAAATCAGTTGCACATCAATTAGAGCATTCCATACTATAGGTTTGAAACACTCAACCATGTTAAAGAGTCTAGCTTACCTAATTTCCAAGCATGCAAAGGTCATATAGCCATGTCTTATCAAGATAAAAGTCACTCCAATCATTGTTCAAGTGTTTCAAGGAACAAATACTTAGGTCATATAGGTAAGGCACACCACATCACATTAGTATCATATTGGGTACATTCTATATTATAAATTTTTCATGTTATATTGGTTTCAAAAGACACAAGAGCACCCTTGGGGGGTTCGCTAGTTTGCACTCACACTTGCACAAGCACCTAGGAGAACTACGATAGGCTTTATTCCCACGAGGGCATGTAGTGCAACACTTGAATTGGTTCGGTGGTTAGGGTGGACCACCAAGGTTATACGAGCCTCATTACACACATATGAGTTCTCCTTTTGGTTTGTTAGTGCTTTGATAAAGGGCATTGCCGATTTCTAGAGCTTCCACATTATTGCAGGTGATTACATCACATCTAGAGTTTGTGGGAGTAAAAGCGACATGTAGTGAAGGTCATCTCCAAGAAACTAAAGAACGAATGAAGTTTCTGCACTGAATGTCGAACGGTCTAAGATTGTACAACCCAAAGGTAGGACCATATCATTCTAGTATGGACTATACAAAGTAGTTATATGGTCCTACACATGCTCGGTTTATAGTTCCAAAAATCATAACAAAGCATCTCTAATCTCTTATCTACCTTTTCCACTTGTTTTCACATTTAGATCCTCTATTTTCTTATCTATACAACTAGGTATTCCTCTCCCCTTGTGCATTTGAGTTATTACTTATCGTTTTAACAATCATTACAAGTGTTAATGCATTATTCTAGTTATGAATGGTTAATAGTGAATTAATTAGATTAGAATAATCCCTTTCTACAAACCCCTACATCCTCTTTATTTTTGTGCATTTCCATAACATAGATTTAATTAAGGTGTAAAAATGTACTTTAAGCATTCGTATAATGTGGAAATAATAACACACATCTTATGTATCTAAGGTCATCCTAATAAAATGTTACATGCACCATAGCCAAGTAAAACTAAGAACCAAGTAGTAATTGTTTAATTCCTACCATAAGTGGTAACACAATGCCTACAAGAGACGTTTGACATTATCAATCGAAGCTTTTACCATGTTAGTTTGTCAATACGATCAATATATGTGTACCCAAAGCTAGTAAGTAGTGCCATAATGCATATATTTTTGCTTAATCATTGTATACCATAACACTTTATATCATATGTGAATCAATGAAAGCACATATGAACACAAGCTTGTCATAATGGTGTTATCGTCAAGAATTTCATGGCCATCAAATGTAATAGTAGACCGCCGTAATCTCATATCTATCAAGTGCACCAATGAGTCAACCTAATGGATATGGAATGTTAACTCTAGGAGCATATTAAGTCGGAGGAGGTTGTGCATTGTAATTCATGTGTACCTTCATTTTTAAAAAAAAATTGGCACTCCATAGTTCAAAAAGGGATCACTAAACATATTCAAGTGTTGATAGGTTGAGCATTTGATTAATTTGGTGGTGCATTATCACCATTAATTTGAATGGTATTGTTTTCAATAAAATATTGAATTTTATGTCATAAGCCAAAACATCTATTGGTCTAACATCCTAAATATCTATTATAATCACAATATGCATTGAAATCAAATCTCTTATATTGTTGTTTAGTTGCATCAATCACCACAGGTGGAGGTAGAGAAATAATATTACACTCAAGTCGTTGTTAAGGAGAGGTAGATTTAAATGTGTAAAGTGTCTTTATGGAGAAGCGAGATAAGACAAGCTTGGTGGTTGTGAAACCGTATTGATAGATGTTTAAGCCTCGCTTATTAGCATCATTAGTCTTATCCTTGAAGGATGTTTTACTTTGAGATTTGGCTCCAAAAGATGGGAGCAACGCTCTCGTATTTTAACTTCTTTCAGAGTAACGAGCTTGATCTTATGGTACTTAATAGTATGATACAATTCGGTGAAAGAATGATGAGTTTGAAACATAAATGTCTTTGATATGTTGAAGCAATCTTTGAGTGAAAAATTCTTATAATTCACCATCATCAACATGATATGACATTCTACAAAGCATGGTCTTGAATCTAAGAGTGTAATCGCCAATGATAGGCCCAGTAGATCTATGTTTAAGTTGTGCAATATGAGAAAAACATACATTTTAAGCGATGTTGATGGGGAAATAGAAAAATAAATTGTCACCTAAAAGGTTGAAGGCATGCATAAAACCCATAAGAAGGGTGTAAAACCACTTCAAGGCATAGTCCTTAACGTTTATTGGGAAGAAATTGGTGAGCAATCTATTGTTACCCAATAATCTAGACACATAGAAAAGAACGTCTCGAGATGTTGATCTTAATCACCATTAACATCTAATAACGTAAACTTAGGTGTAATAGACCTTAAACAAAGGGGATAACGAAATATATGTGGGCCTAATAGATTGTGCAATATGTTGAGAGAACTCCTCATGTGGTTCGCTATATTAAATCCTCATCTTAATTGTGCAAATTCGATTTGAATGTTTATAATTTGTAAAGCATATTGATCTTGAGTATGAGGTGTAACGTGAATTACCATGCATATCATTGTTGAAAATAGAATAGGAAAATACGGTGTCACATTAGCATAGGCCTAGGAGGCATAAATGAAATTGTATGTTGTATAGGAATGCGTATAGAAATATGAGTAGGTTGTGGTTCCCCTGTGGTGGGTATGGGCGTCACTTGCAAAATCATAGGTGTAGACACATGAGTATGAGCAATAGTAGTACCCAGTCTAAACACCTAGTGTAGGATTTGACCCTCTAAAGGTAGATTATTATCAAACGAGGGTTCATTGTGTATCACCTCGGTTGTGATTTCCATCAATAGCTTTGCATTATGAGATTTTTGTAATACACACACACACACACACACACACACACACACACACACACACACACACACATACATATACATATGTGTGTGTGTGTGTGTGTGTGTGTGTATGTGTATGTGTATGTATATGTATACATATACATATACACATATACATATACATATATACATATGTATATGTATATGTATATGTATATGTATATGTATATGTATATGTATATGTATATGTATATGTATATACATATATAGATATACATATATACATAGATGTACATATACATATAGACATACACATATACACATATACATATACATATACATACAAATACATACATACATACATATATACATATACATATGTGTGTGTGTGTGTGTATGTTTATGTATATGTGTATACACACACACACACACACATTGTGTATATATATTATATATATGCACATATATATCTTAGGATGAACTTTTGACTACTTCATGAAATCATACAATTTTACCTACACGTTATTGATTCACATCTTTAAGGTCATTGGGATCTATCTTGCCATAGTAATTAGGATTGTTCAAAGCATGCTCATCAAAAATATTTTCAAGATCGATACATTTTCAATAATAATAGTATTTTCATTTGTATTTACATCCATATGTACACCATCCACATTTGCATCAGCGAAAGAAGAAACATGCATACCATTAATGTTCATCATTTTGTTTGTTAAATAAACACGAGATTGAGTCAAAAAAATTGAATATGATCAATAATAGCACCACTCAAGCTAGCACTTCAAACAAACCCTAAGTTTCTTAATAGAAAAATATGCAAACGTGGAAGAACCCAAAAAGCTAAGGCTAATGATAAAAACAAATCAGATTTGTTCATGCAACATGAAGAAATTAGAGAATCTACTGAAATTAGACCCTAAGAGAAAAAAAAATGAAACCGTGGTGAAGAAGAAAACACTAGGTTTGGTGTTCATCTAATCATGGGGTTTGCCAAAATGTCTTAACTATTTTACATCTAAAGGTATAAAATGATTTAAATTTTTGATATATCTTATATTATAGAAATAAAGGCATTCAACAACAATAATTTGAACATAAATTAGGGTAATTAGAAAGAAAGTAGATAGATAAGGCTAAACTATGAACAATAGAAAGATTCAACCTAATTCTTCCTAAAGGATGCCTTCATATTGAACATAAATATTGCAATCTAGCTCGGAAGAGTGTCGTCAAGAGATGCTAAAAGTTTCACTGCTGAAAACTATGTCAAGACATTGCCTACAGGAAGGGACAATGATTACTAGTGGCTTCCTGGGTTGTTATATGTAGTCTACAACTTTTAGAATGGAGGTACTTTCAGGTTCTGGTACTAGAATATCACAATTTGATGTCATGAAGCATAGTTTACCTCTCATTTGTTCAACCTTAGTAATATTCACTTGGACAAATAGGTAGTAGCCCTTGATTAGGCCTACATAGACACATGCACCCATTGTATGGCAATTGCATGTGAGCACTACACCATATATCCATATATCCAAAGGGGGAAAAGGCACATGTAGTTCTCCCAAGTCTTATATGAGATGCAACTACAAAATTAATATGCGATTTATAATGATCTTTCTCTTGACTTTTAACACTTAGCACAATTTACCTTTGAATCCTTGTACTTCATATTTAACTTGTGGAATACTCTAGGGCTACTCTTGGGAGATTTGTGATGTGTATGAGCCTTTGCATAATGATATCCAAGGTGGTGAGAGGTGATAATGACCTTGAAGGTCATTTGTATATGTATGTAACACTTCATTCATTTTCTTTGCAAGCGGACCCATAAATCAAGCTTAGGGCAACCTAATGAAAGTGCATATGTTTGAAAATTGATCATTACATATGTAAAGGACAATACTAGCGAGAGGCAAACAATATCGATGGACAATATTGTCTAGGGCTACCAATTGTATACTAGAGGTCAAATATAAGATTTGTAAATGGGGAAATGTGTACATCTAGTGATGTCCCTGTATAGAGTTAGAGGTGATCATAAGTACGTAGAATTGGTATAGAGAGGAGACCAAGACAATGTGAAGGTGATTGAAAGGAGAAACGATGTAATAAAGAATCAAATATGTGTTAATAGTCCGGGTGTGTTAAAGGGTGTCATATCTAGGGTTGCCAAGTGTATATTGCCAAAATTGTGTGTCTACATTAATGTGATGGTTTTAAAGAATTGCACATATCTAGGGTCGCAATAATAATGGAGTGACACGTGCCCCTCAAAACATCCACTTTTTGTGTTCTTGCATGGGGTTGTTGCCCTATTAAGATTCCAAGGAAGGAAATTAGTTTTACGGAGATCTACACAAAATTCTAGAAAAACAAGTGAAGTTTTCAACGCCTAATTCTTATGAATAGAATCGACAAATCATATGTGAACTAACTAGTTGCCATAGTATAGACTAATAGCCCAAGACATTAATATAATGGTTCTAGCAAAGGATTTTTCTCTCCTTCGCCTCTTTATTTGGATTTTCTCTACATTGTTTGTTTTTGCCAATTAGCTCAAATTTGTGACAAATCATATATTCCTCTAAAACCCCTCATCATTTATTACTAGTTCTGAAATAGTTTTTATGCAATTGATTTTACTTTTTAAAAATATTTAAATCTTATTGCAATGATTATAGGTAGATGTGCTGTAATTTAATTTTTGTACACCCACTCTCTCATAAAACAAAAAGATTTAAATAATTAACGTTTAGAGGGACCAATATTGGCGTAACTCAATGATTTCAAGAATTAATTATGGTGTTCATTGTGATTATGGTGTTCATTGTGTCCATGTGAGAAATTGAGTTCACCCATAAAAATAGTATTAGTCTTTCAACTTCTTCATTTAACCTATAGAATAGTTACACATACTAAAATTGTTAATTGTTAATGTAGTTGGAGTGGGATTTAATTCTTGCATTGACAAAATGGAAAATGGCTTTTGATTAATTGGCTTGAGCCTCCTATAGTCTTTTGTAACAACCTCCTTAGATGTCGTCGCTAATAATTTAACCCCTTTAAGATTAAAGTGCAAACCAAAAAGTAAGGTTTTTAGTAGCCGGATTTACTTTGTATGCTAAGTTCACAAAATCACAAGTAACATAACTCAAATGAAAAAGAGATGATGCAAAAACCACCAATGTAGGTATAGTCATGTATTTTAAAATCTGTTGGGATTTGTGCAATTATACTTGTTTCCAAAATAAAACAAGGGGCATAAAATAGTGAAACCTTTTACCCTTAATAGTTACCCCTTGAACAATTGATTCTTACTCTTATGTATAAGCATTAAAACCTTGTCAATCTGAAAGTTTACTTTGGAATTTAAGTCCATGAGTTGATATGCTAACATCACATACCTTGAGAGGCCTCCTGAATTGTGGTTACCTATGGAATATTCATAAATTTAAAAGATATTTAACAGATTGGCATATCCCTAACGGGATTATGGTCCACTATAATAGATGCCACCGAGAAAGGAATATGAGAACTGGACTTGTTTCTATTCCTTTAATATACATTTTTAACTTGTTTATTATGTGTTGTACATAACAAATAATGCATGCAAGCACGCATGCATCCACGCAAGTGGGTCGTGAATGGACACATTAATTACAAATTTGTTCATAACATTTCATCCAACGGTTTCCTTCAAGTTCTCCAACAACATTTTAGGGAATGAGGAAACATGTCAACCCTTTATAAAAATTTATATAAGTCAAAAAAATCACTAATTACTCGACCCACTTGAGCCCAAAAGCTCAAATCAAGAGTAAGCGATCTGTGAAGATCTACCAATCCTCGACAACATGGAAAAAAATCCAATGGTATACAACCTTGGATACAGATTGAAATGTTAAAAGTTTTGACATTCTATACTTGCTGTCTTCAATTGCAGCTTTATGTATTCACTTGTCAATTAGGTTTGTATTGAGTATCACAATTATGATAAAACCAAGCGAAGTGTTAAATTGGACCTAAATGAACAGACACAATATCCAGGACAGATTTAAATGGTATTGAAGTGGATCCGCTTAGTAATCCTAACGCTAACTGAAATCAACGAGAAGCCATCATGTATCACATATGTGACATATGACACAAGCCGTTCTTTGTAATTTGAGGCAGTGTGCACCCAACAAGAAATTCAAAGAAAAAAACTGGGATTTATGCTAAATTTAAAAACCTTGTATCAGCACAAAGAAAAAGACTGGCTTCAAACTCATTTTCCCCAAATCATACAAGGACTGTTATTTATGAGCATTCTCTTCCTCTCCTTCCCCTACACCTCATTATATTATCCGCTGAAGAAAAATATTACAGAAATCAAGAATACAAAGCAAGATGAGTTTCTCAAAAGACATCTTTAGTTGAGATTGCATTGACAATGCTATCCCATCATTCCAGATGGCTCTCAAGTCAAATCGGAGAAGGCAAAGTTTAAAGAATGAATCAATTTTGAAACTTTAATTGCATCTCATCTGCTGTGCACATGTTGACCAAAGTTTTGGAAACAAATGGCTTGCCAGCTAGGATGATCCTCGTGGGGACTTCCTTGCATAAATCAGCACCATCATAAACTCCTCCGCAGTGGAACTAGCCATTTCTGAATTGAATCTGGAATCAGCTCTTTCAGGATCAATTTCCTGTAAAGAAGATAATCGGTCTGACGACACAGCATACTGTATCCAGAACTCAACAAGACAGTACAGGGATAGGCTTGGAACAATGGGTTGCCCACAGCATGTTATTTCAACCTACACCACAAAGCCCATAATATGAAAAGATGTCAAGGAAAAAGAAACAAGGAAATAGCAGGTTTTCATTTTTGTCTGATAATCGCTAGCATGAAACAAATAAATAAGAATTAAAAAGGTTTTTGACAAAAGGTGTAGAAATATAAATGTTCATCAACAACATAATAATCTATACCAACCAAAAGAATATCAATCTTCAGAACAGTGCAATTTATTCCATTCACCATTAATATACCCTAAATACAGACCCATGTAGTTGCACTTTTTCAAACAAAGCAATGTGAGATTTGTAAGCTATATGAGTTGATTAAAAACACATTAAGTTGATTAACTAAAGCCAGATTGTGAAGGAAAATAATCAAAGATCACACAACCAATATCAAATATGCCATTAAGGCAAACTCCACATTGCTTCACAAAGATTACACACCCAATATCAACTATGTCATCAAAGGGAAACTTCATATTGCTAGAAATAGTACACCAAGTTCAATTAGAAATTTATGATTACACTTTTCCGACGTATAGTAAGAAATAGCCTCGTGGAGAATCCAATTAAATTTTATTTATTAAAATGAATCTAAGTAACTTCAAAGTAGGTCACCCAGCATTTATCTGTTTTATTTGAATACTGTGTATCAGCCTATGCAAAGCCTTCATACTCATTTGTCTTTTTGAAATCTCTTTTGTTCTAGCTCATGGAAAGTTGTCCATTCAAAGAACAGAACTTTCAGAGAAATCATTAACCATATTTCATGTCTATATGAATCTACATAGCACATGAAATATCCCTTTTGGAGATAAAACTGAAAATTAAGGAAATTAGCTCAAACACCAAATAACCAAATCTGATTTTTAAAACCAGCCAACTGAAAATAATTTGAATTTAGCAATATTCTAGGGCAGCGAACTGTTTATAGAATTCAAGTCCACTTTTCACCATACAAATCAATGAATAATGCCACAAAACAATTACTCTATCCATGGCAATATTTATGAATCACAAATACATCAAAAGATGGACGGAATATCAAATTACACAGCTGGAATTAATTATTCAAATCAGCAGCAGACTAGCCAAATCCGAGGGCTAGGAAAAATAGCTAAACTTCTCAAAAAATCACCAAAATAGAGATTCTAGCCTTATAAAATATGACAAATCAGATTATGAAATGAAAATGCAATTTTATGTTCACCAAACACTCAAAACCTACACCAAGGTAGGTTGCTCCACATGTAGGAAGCAAATAAAAATCTGAAAGTGAATGTTTTCTCCACAAATCTGCCCTTTACTTCAAAACCAACCAATGACGAAGGGTTTTCGTCCTTCACCCAAACCACTAGAAGGGTTTTCATTCTTCTAGGAAGCCACACAAGAGGGTTTTCGTCCTCAAGTGGATGAACAAGGAGCAACAAGCTCACAATGCCCAATATTAGGAAAATGCACCAAAACTAGATGCACAAATGATGTCTTAAGACTCCTTTTATATTCCTCCATTGGCGCCAAAGCTTGAAAAGGTAAGGCCAACCCATAAGAGATGTTCTTTTCTTTCATTAGCTTCCTTTATTTGACTCTAACTCATACAACCTGCTATAAGAGGAAAACACTAAAAAGAAAATATTAAAATTAGAAAAACAAAGCAAATGGAAGCTCAATGTTCTCCTCCAACTCCTTTACTTCTTTGCCATATTACGCTTTTTTTTTTGTAAGTTACACAGTTAATGTGATTTCCTTAGCTTATGTCATGAAGGGGAGGAAATGTTCTGTTGTCACCCAAAAGTTGCACCCTGCTGGAGAATGGTGTTTGTACTCTCTCCGTTGACAAAATTGGAACACCTCAAGGCTGTGGGTAACCTATGTCTGAGGTGAACCTCCAGAGAGGGCTGGTTCCCTTGTGAATCACCTAAAAAACGAAAAACTTTGACAAGGGAAGAGGAATGTGGAAAATGGGAAATAGGGGTGATACACCAATAATTTGACACTTGCATGTAACTCTGCACACAAAGAATTTAAAGATCCACACACCTACACAACTCTGGACTATTTTGCATAATAAATTCAAGGATTTTAGGAAAAGGACAGCGGTAGAGGGAATGAATTCCACACTAAAGCAAACACAATATCCTATAACAAACACAACAAATAATATGAAAATAGCAGTATGGAAGGGAAAAACGAAGCTTTATTTTATTCAACGATGCAAGTACAAATGCTGAAGATGCCTAAGCAAATCAGCTGCTCCAAGTATATCTTTTTACAATAAAAAATTAACCAATATAGGCTGTTCCATGCCAAGAATAGACTGACCCCCATGCAAGAATAGACAGTTGTTCTGAGTTCTTTTATTTAAAGAATTCCTCCTTCTAACCCTCATGCACATGGGGACTGAATATTGACTTTTATTCATAAAAATTCCATCCTCTCTTGGCTGGCGCATGGGACAGCAACTCCCTTTCTTTTATTTATTTAATTCCTCCATGCCTTGGTGCCAACAACTAAAAATGGACTGTTGCATGCTTTTTTATTTATTTTCCCCTTGACTATTCATTCTATCCTTGGCACCAATACCTCTAAGAATAGAACAGCAGCATGCTTTTCTTAATTTCTTCTATTTCTATTTTTATCCGCAATCAACTATAGCTTGACTTTTATTTAATTCCTTCTATCTTCCCTTGCGCCAATTTTAGAACAGCAGTTCTATTTTTACCCCTTTGGCACCACATATAGGACTGCCTTTCCTTTTATTTATTTAATTTATTCTCCATGCATGCAACCTTATCTCTCCATGGTGCCAACATCTAGAAGTTATCTGTTTTGTTTATTTCATTCATTCCTCCATGCATGCAACCTATTTTCCTTTGGCTTAAAATATGGTAACAGTTCCAAAACTAATATAACTATGCAAATATAATTAAAATAGAACCACGAGAAGAATTCGAATCATTTTCGCTGATAGTAAGAGCCATAATATTGAGATTCGAACTGGATGTATAGAAATAAATATTAAATTTGAATGACTTCATCTTATGAAGGAATATACCAAGATATCTGATAATATCCACCTCCGTGCAAATCTAAACACCCTCCCTCATTCTCACGAATGAAAAGCATATTTATAAATAAGGATTACATTTAAAATCACTCATATGAATTGGACTCCCATGTCATTGAGAATCCCAACGCCTGCAAAAGCAAAATTGGCACCCCTGAGTAATGCACTTCCATTATTTGAAGGGTCCAAATATGGTAGCATGGATTCTGCTCCCAGCTTTATGCCTGCAATTGACACCATAATTCTCTTTTACTTCATAAAAACTTTGCAGATACTCTTCCAAAATTCCTTATGGAATGAAAATAGTATACATGTCTAGGAAAGAAGATACACCTGTAGAGTTGCTACAAAACAATTTAGCGTAACTATCTCAATATGTAGATTGTACATACTTATAAAGTGTGGTAAATTGAGTCCATCAGAAAACCAGCCAGTAAGTCTATGAGTGGGATAATCTATACCATAGGGATATATGTTTACTCTTGCAGTGGTGGTAACATAATCATCAATCCCACTGTCGACCAGTGAATCTCCAAACACAAACTATGTGGGCGCTGCATTTACATAACAGCTGCAGCATAATATGATGAGCAACCCAAAGAAAGACACCATTGCCTTCTTATCAATTGAAACTGGTTAAGAAACACAAATTGAATGGGAAGAGGAGGATGATAAAGTAGCAGTTGTATAAAATCAAAAAGACCACCTAAATTCCTTGCTAAAGAGTTAGTTTTGCTCACCAATTGCTCATACGGATACCTTGTGGAAAACACTATATTCAAGGCGACTGACATTTACACGTCCCAGTCGGTTAAAGTGGTCACCAGGTCAAGGACGATATCCACATCTCACCAACAGTCACATGTGCTTCAACATGTACCACTCAATTCTTAGATCGAATGAGTCTCGATTTATTAGTGTCAGTCAACCACAACTTGTCCGTTTTCCCTAATTGGCATTTAAGACTAATGAAAAATTGGCATTGTGGGTACTTATCGATCCCTTAACATCATGGACGGCTTTTCTAATCCAAGGCATTATTTTCCACAAAGCGCATCGGCAGTCTTGAAGTGTTGATGAAAAGTTGGAGAAGTTGTTGGGGAGAAACCTACACTATTCCACGGAGATGACAAGTTGTTGAAGGTGGTGAGCGTCATCATCGGGGATCTCTTTCATAGTAGACATGCCTTGGGCGTAATTAAATCCTCTAAGAGATATTCTTCCATGGATCTATTGGACGTCTGATGACTAATGCTCTCCAACATTAAAGTCTCTCAGGGCATATACTGCAAACAACACTATGGTGTCCTATCTACATGCCCATATCACTTAACTCCATCCTTCACAACAACTTCCCATGTAGGTTTTACTTTGACTTCTTCAAATGTGCTACACTCGTATATCTACGAAACAACAATAAGAGAAAAATTTACCTCTCGTCACCTTACACCATTTGTTTTCCCGTTCTTGTATATCAACCTTATATTGCCTATGGTGATTTGCCCTCCCGACCATCCTTCATCATAGTGTAATACCACTTCATATTTATCTTTTGGACCACTCGATCTAGCTTTGAGGACCGAGAATCATTATTTTTTCACTAGATCCCTCCCTCGGAACTAAACTCTTCTAATCTTTCTAACTCTTAGCCCTATTTCATTTGAAAACCTAAACTTGTTCCAATATTATCTACAAGAGTTACTTATACATTACTTGTGAGTAGATTTACCAATATTTGGGAAGAAAGATATCTTCTCATCTACAACATCTCTATTAACCACAATTTTATTTGTAGAGACATCTAGTAACTCGTATGCTTTTGACTTCTTACCATAGCCAACAAACATATATGTTTTCCTTTTGGCATCTAAATTATCTTTTTCACTAGGAATTCGTACAAAAGCAACACAACCTAATATACGTAAGTCACGTACATTAGATTTTGTCTAACCATGCTTTCTCAAGAGTGACATCCTGCAAAGCTTTACAAGGACTTTTGTTAAGGATGTAGTCTATTGTATTCATGAAATTTCTCAATAATGAGATGGCATATTCAGACTATGCACTATGCACCTTGCCCTCTTCATAATTATCGTATTCCTCATTTCCACAACCCCATTTTGTTGTGGAGTGTATGGAGAAGTACACCGCCTATGTATACCTTTCTTGAGAATTCCTTTAAAACCACTAAGTTGAACTCACCTCCATTATCAAATCTAAGAGATTTGACCTATTTACTTGTTTGTTTTTCTACCAAAACTTCCCATGTTACAAAATTAGAAAAAAAAATCTAAGTTTTAATTCAAAAAATATACCCACATTTTCCGGGAAAAGTCATCAATTAGTAGCAAGAAGTATTTTGTTCTAGGCACTTTAGGTGTCTTCATTGGACCATGTAGTGTCTTCATTGGACCATGTACTAGATCCAAAACTCCTTTGGCCTGCCATGCTATATTAGTATTGAATGGATGTCGACTCTATTTTCCCATTTGAATCGTACATACACTTTGACTCTCCCGAATAGATGGAAGAGCATCCACCATGTTAGTCTCACTAGGTACAGAGAAATATTGATAATTGAGGTGTTCATACCTCTCATGCCAAAGTACAATAGTATTCTCAACCGCTGCTACTACATGTTCTTTTATTTTTTTGGGATCAGCTAGTTTATACCGTGTACCAAGGGTTCGTCCCCCCCGTACCCCACTAGATACATAACCAGTACAGATCCATCTCGAGTATAGTGCAGATACGTCCCCAGGCACGCCTATGACATACCCGGGATATGCCCATAGGCTAAGAAAATGGGAAACATAAAAAGTTTTTTTATTATTTTGACTTGGTCAAAGACCAAAAATCGAGAACCCTAGACAAGTAGAGTTAGACAAATATTTGTTTTTATCTTATATTTTGTTCTATTGAATGCCATGATCTTGGAAACTTACCACTGATTTGTAGTGAATTCTAGATTCAAATTTGTTCATAAGCTTTACTGCAGGGTTACTCTTTGCACTATTTATGTTTTTATTCATTACACTCCATATTATTTTGCATCTACTTGTTAAAACTGCAATTTCCAGATACAGGGTGATTTACAATCTAACAGACAAGACAAATTCACAACTAAATAGACATTTTCTGCATATTGGTAAGTGCATTGAATTGATAGGGAAAAACTGATATGTAATTATACTATATTCAACAGATCCTGTTGATTGTGGTTTTTTTATAAGACTTTGTTAATTCACAAGGAATATGTTCCACACCAGAAGCTTCAATACAATTCGCTTCACTTTGGATTATTAGTTTTGCACTTGTATGAATGTAGCTTTTCCATTACGGGAAAGGCGTCGGTCCTAAGCACCCTATGTTTAACGGTGTCCTAATAAAATTATGAAGCAAGAGGGACTCCAAAAAAAAAATTACCACGTCAATAATTTTATCGCGATTTTGAAGAAGTTTGGCTGCCACATGGTGGTCCCACAACACAAGACCCCTTAAAAAGGTCAAAATTTGACAACGAACTGGCAAATAAATCTTCCCACACGAAAAATTGAATGCAACCATGTGGCGCGTGGTCAAACTTCCTCCAATCCAAACAAAAATGCATTCAATTCACTTCACATCACCCCTACACCACGCCAACCTCCACCGTCATTATGCATCTGCTGGCTGCGCCAATGTCGCATGCAATGTTGTCATTAACTTCTTGTGTTTGTATTTGGCAAAGTGCACACTAGGGACGAGAACATGAACGTTTCCGACCCTTTCCACCCCGCAACAAAGCCGAAGACCTATGAAAACCAGCCGCGGAGAAAGGGATCCAATCTATCTCGCACTCGCTTGAATCGCCAAGTGGGTCATGAGGTGAGCCCGTTTCCATAGTTGTTTGGATCTTTTCTCTACGGGTTTCATGCAATGAGCGCATTGGCAAACAATACCAGGATTACAAATGTATATTCATTCTATATTGAGTTGTTTCAATGCATGTTCTTGTTTTAATCTTTCGTTCGGCATGAACTCTATTGATTCATGTTATTTTGGTCATTTGTACACATTTCTACACAAGGTTATTCATTTTACTTTGTTTATCCCCCTCACCACAAACTCGCTAATACGGTATAGTAAATGGCCAAAAAAATAGGATTTTTTCACACATGTATCTTACAGTTTCAAAATACAATGTTGTTATTGAATATAGAGTGCTATTATCGAAGATACACTTACACTTTTCGATATACATTTCAGTTTAGTTATCATATCGACTGACAAACGAGGTTTGTTCTGACCTGGTTTTTTTCAAGCATGCACGCTTCACTATTGTTTTTTGGTTTATTTCAATGTTTTTCTTGTTTATCCCCCTCACCACGAATTCTACTAATATGGTGTAGTAAATGTCCAAAAAGGGTTTTTTCATGCATGTGTCTTACAATTTCAAAATATAGTGTTGTTATTGAATATATAGTGCTATTATTGAATATACACTTACATTTTCGGATATACTTTTCAGTTTAGTTACCGTATCAACTAATGGGTTATGTTCGACCTAATGTTTTTTCAAGCATGCATATTGAACTATTGTTTTTCAATGTATATTCACTTATTTCAATGTATTTTTTAATCCTTTGTTGGCCATGAACTCTACTAATACAAAGTGTTGTAACTGTCTATAAAAATACGGTATTTTTGCTTTGCATCTTATAGTTTCAAATTACAGTCTTGTTATTGAACAATGAATATACAGTGTTATTACTAAATGTACACTTACATTTGCGAATATACTTTTGAGTGCAATTATCATAATTGACAAACGGATTTTGTTTTGAACTAATGTTTTTTCAAGCATGCACGTTGAATTATTGTTTTTCACTGAATTATAGTCCCGTCTAGGTGGTACTTTTGGATCGGTTGAGCATGAAATAATAAAAATGTTCACATACAAATACAAATACGCCCTAACTTATTAGGGATATTTAGGGATCATCTATATTTAGGCACACTCTAAAATCGTCAAGGAGAAAAACTGAGTCATCCAATTCCTTATAGCACTATCACAACAGCAAGCTACTGAATTTGAAGTCATTTATGATGCTACCCAAGACCAACCATGAGCTAAATCTGAAGTTTAACTGCATGTTGCCACCCATGAGAGCCAAATCAAGGGCTCTTTTCTATATAAATTTTGCGACATCTCATTGTAGGTTTGGAGAACTACGAGGGTTTGATCCCTCTTTGGAGTAGTGATATGTAACATAGCGCTCATCATATCAGTGAGGGTGTGGTGAGGCAATCCAGCCCAATCTTTGCTAACCTATTTTTCAGGTCTCAAGCACAAGGTTAGGATTTCAAGACGAGGATAACCAATATCTCAGCACAACAAAGTCATCGCAAGGTTCCAGGCCCAAAAATCAGGTCTTCAAGCATAGGAAAACAAGATCACAGTAACTACATCAGAGGCACTTCCCGAGAAGACGGGTATCCCTTCAAGGAATCAAGACAGATTTGATGCCGAAGGTGTCCTGCTTCCCACGAACTTGTCCTACACTAAGTTCCAAATCAAAATATTTTCTTAGCAGCTCGAAAACAGTCTGATCCACTCCTTAACACATTTAAGCACTATGTCACACTTTTTGCATGCATATTTTGGTTCCTCTATCTAACCCTAGTAGTAAGTACGTTATCAAATTCTAATTGGCATTACCACTGGAAAAATCAAGAGTAGCATAATTTAAGGCTGTTGAGATTGTTTGTTATGGTTCTGAATTATCATTATTGCAAAGCATAGTAGATTAGGCATAAAAATCTAATTTCATATCATGCCAAGACTATATCATGAAAAGTTTGATGGTGTCGTTGTAGATTAGTAGAGTCAATACTAATAAAGTGTGCCTCATGAACCCAACCATGATGAACTTTGAAATGATCGTGTGGTCATATCATGCCAAGACTATATCATGAAAAGTTTGATGGTGTCGTTGTAGATTAGTAGAGTCAATACTAATAAAGTGTGCCTCATGAACCCAACCATGATGAACTTTGAAATGATCATGTGGTGGAAGAAGAGATCTATTAAGGTTTGAGAATCTATTCTAAACTTGTGAATGATGCATGAGTAGAACCCTTTTTAGTAATAGCAGAACTTTGAGAATAAAAACATTGCAAGAGTTCTAAAATCATTCAATTTATAACAAGAGGGTTTCCAAAGTCCTTGTGGTGTAATATTTGTAGGGAAGCAAGACATTAGAAACAAACTGAAACATAACTAATCCAGTAAAGGAACTACTAATGAAATCCATGGGGATTTATGTCAACATACATATTGAGTATTGATATGGCCTCAACAGTTCTTAAAAACAGCCAACCTTCTTAGATAGGTGCAAAAGAAGAAATTCATTTAGCTTCTACAAGAAGGTAGAAATCAAATCAAGTGAATAAGCTATTTTTGGGCTACGCCCATCTTGAAAATTATTCTTAGTCCTATAAACTTATTAAGAGCATACTCGTCTAGATCTGAAATAAGAATTTATGCGAGGAGACCTTGAAGTTTTAAAGAAAGAACAAAGATATAATACAAGAACTAAATACTAGAAAAGGGGAAAGAAAGATGTACGAGTATAATCCAGTAAAGGAACTACTAATGAAATCCATGGGGATTTATGTCAACATACATATTGAGTATTGATATGGCCTCAACAGTTCTTAAAAACAGCCAACCTTCTTAGATAGGTGCAAAAGAAGAAATTCATTTAGCTTCTACAAGAAGGTAGAAATCAAATCAAGTGAATAAGCTATTTTTGGGCTACGCCCATCTTGAAAATTATTCTTAGTCCTATAAACTTATTAAGAGCATACTCGTCTAGATCTGAAATAAGAATTTATGCGAGGAGACCTTGAAGTTTTAAAGAAAGAACAAAGATATAATACAAGAACTAAATACTAGAAAAGGGGAAAGAAAGATGTATGAGTATATCCTCCAGGCACAATGGGCAATCAGTACTCTTACAAGTTCTCATTCAAGGTTGGTATCTATTGATCATATGTATTGGTTATTCTTGTATTTATGACCTCCTAGAAATATTGTATGGGTGCCTTCAATTTAGTAATTAAAGTTTAACTGGTATGTTGTTATATGCTTCGTTGCAAGTAGAAGCTT
Source organism: Taxus wallichiana var. yunnanensis (assembly GCA_018340775.1). Lineage (NCBI taxonomy): Eukaryota > Viridiplantae > Streptophyta > Pinopsida > Cupressales > Taxaceae > Taxus > Taxus wallichiana. The sequence goes on from CM031238.1 coordinate 363,824,332, forward strand.
TGAGGTATCTTTACAATGCAGACAGGCATAGTGTAAGACCTTAAGTCGATATGTAATGTCTTTAACAGTTTTTTATAAATTTGAAGTTTGTTGGTATTAAATTATGGGTAATGATATGTATCATAAACATTATAGAGGGTACACAAATAATCAATGAAATGTGCGCAAACGTTAATTTCGAATCATACAAGAACCTTACGTGTGAAGAAGTAAACCGGTATCGTCCCTAATGCAAATTTCCACTTGTCAGTGTCAGTCTACACTATGAAACTCTACTTGATTAGAAAGGTCGTAGCTTTCCATCCTATACCCAACATTACATGTTTTTACAAGTAAAAGTAAAGTCTTATGCAGTGTTTTGAATGGAAATAGTATACCTCAGAACGGGACTAAATGCATTTTGAGATTAGTGTTGGTATACAAAATCAGTCTGAATTTCAATCACAGCAATTAGCCTGAACTTGCCTCTCTCTTTTTCCTGAAAACACCTTGTAAAATTGATGATGATTAAATGGCAACATCAAATAGCTTTTTATGTTATGAATGTGGTGTCTAGTATTACTCATTGCAATCCAATAGTCTTCCTTATTGATTCATATTGTTCCCCATGACTGAAGTGCCACACAATGTCTTCACAAAGTTGGTGCACTACATCAACATTGTTAATCAACTTGAACATAGGCTTGTTATATATCATTAGAAAGCTTGTTATTTACCATTGGATCTAGAATATAGTTCAAAATGGCATAAACTCCATATTATAATGCCAATTATTTCCTCATATCTCTTAGTTTTTCTAGAGATGTTAGGGTTTCTTGGTTACAACAATATAACAAGAGATATTCACGGTAGATCCCTTACAGTAGAATTGGAATTAAAAGATTAAAAAATAAATTTAGCTTCACCTCTGTATTCCTATTGAATGATGCCCAAAAATGAAGTCCAATAGATGAAATAAATTACTTAGTTAATTAGTTTTTGGTGAGCATATATGCTCAAATTAGAAATAGACTTTAATATTATAAGGTCGGCCATAAGTTATGATGTAGCACCCCTTATGTTATAAAAGGAGGATGCTTGGCCATTATTATGTTATGTTGAATCTTATTATTTCTTCTTGGTAAAGGTTGTACCTTTCCTTTCTCTCTCATCAAGGACGAAAACCCTTGTTTGAGATCCCTTCAAGGACGAAAACCCTTGATGGTGGAACTTGCCTTGGGGACAAAAACCCTCAAGCAAGGATATTTGGAATCATTGAATATCTTAAGGTATTTGGAGCTGATATCTTTTTATCTAGCCCTAGGCGACTTGCATCATGAGCATTTTGGAGGTGTTTTGATGGATGTATGGTTTGATTCTTGCATGGATGGACTTGTACTAATTTCTAAAGGTGAAAGCAATCATTTCTTTGCATATTGAGCCAATAATTCAGCTTTTCCAAGTGGGGTGAATTGCATAGGAGTGGGGTTTGCATTGATTTGAAGGGTTTCTCCATGTTTGTTTTGCATCATTCAATTCCTCATATTTTATAAGGTGAAATCTACATTTTTGGTGATTTTAGGAGTTGTCTAAGAGCTATTTCCAGCCCTTGGTTGTGGCTGCACTATTGTTGTCATAAAATTAATTGCAGCTGGGTGTAATCACTTGTTTTCTCCATTTCTTTGATGTAAATTGGATTGATAAATGTTGTCGTGATTGGATTAATTATTTAGAAGCATTTTCAGTGTTATTACATGGTTGTATGATGAGTTGAAGTCCTATACAGTTTGCTGCTAGGGTTTCTGATATTTTTAGTTTGCTGTTATAAAAATCAGATTACTCTCAAGTGGGATTGGTGTTGTTTCTTATTTTTCAGTTTCAGCCCTAGAAAGGGACATTACAATGGTATCAAAGCTTCGGTCTTCCCAACCTAAGGGTTTCATGTGAGGTGAAGAGAAGATGGACAAAATGATGAAAATGCAAGAAAGACTAGCAGACACCTTGGACTCTCTTGCCCTCACTATGCAAAATCTAAAATAATAAAAGGACATTCAAGGAGGAAAATCTTACCCATCAACAAGAATGATAGCCGGAGGGAGAGCTCATTCTCATCAAGACCCTCTAGACCTACCTTCATTGTTAAGGAGGAAATCACAACCAAGGAAGAACCTAGGGTTTCAAAGTTAATAATGTTGCAGCTAGCTTTGAAGAGTATCAAGCTCTCCGGAAGTTATTCGTGATGCCCTACCATTTTCCGAGAAAAATTTGTGCAAGTAATGGAGGAAAGATAAAGGGCATTGGAATCCACTGGTGCAAGTGGAAAGCCATGCACAAGGGTCTTGGGAAGGATATCCCAACCCTAGAGGAGAAGAGCCCCATCTTGTTGGAAAAGCAAGAAGAGGCTATGAAGTTTGATGAAGAGGAAGTCATGGTGAAGTTCAAAGATACAACTTCTCTCTATAGCAACCCTTCCGAGGTGACAAAAGAGGAAGATATCCACCATGCTAAGGAGGAAGAACCATCGCAGCAGCTGCTTATGGTGATGGATCAGCCTTTGGGAGCCCTAGAAGCACCCACCATCCATTGTCAAAGGTGATCCCTTGACTGATTTTCCTTACAGCCCTATGAAAGCACAAGAGGATGGAGAAATTGCTAAGCAAGAACCAAGCAAAATGGAAGGTAAAGAACTTTTGATTGTTAATGATATTCCCTTGATTTCTAATGGTTGCATGTGGCAAAATACTAAGGGAACTTGGGAGCATGAGCAAAAGGATGAAGGGAAGCATGAGGAGCAAGATGATGAAGTGAATGTTGGAGATAGCCCAAGCAATTCTCATGTGACAATAGGAGTTAAGCATATTGGGGATGGCCAAAGGTATGGAGGTGTTTCAAAATCATTGCTTTCTTCTACACCAATTCAATTTTGTTGTCTTGAGCCATTTGATGAAAAGAATAACAATATGTCATGGTTGAGGCTCCATTGTAAACCATGGCAAGTGGTTGTGACAGGTGTTTAAAAATCATTGCCTTGGCAAAAGGTATGGAGGTCCCCAAACTATATCAATTCAATTTTGTTTGAGCCATTTGATGAAAAGAATAACAATATGTCATGGTTGAGGCTCCATTGTAAACCATGGCAAGTGGTTGTACATCTTGATCAACAAGCTAAAAATGGGGTTATAATTGGAGAAAAATCTGAATATTGGAGGATCTATGAAGTGGAGTTTCCAAATGAAGTTGTTATGAGATACACCCATGGAAAAAGGGCATTTTCGGGTGCCCATGACCACCTTCAGCCCGCTGTAATTTTCAGACCAGCAACAATGGTAAGCCCTCTGATATTTTGTTTGATCATGACAAGAGTCTATTGCATCATTATTTGTCATTGCCATGCTTTGGTGATCATACCTATGCTAAGGAGGTAGAGGAGCAAGGTTGGGAGGAGAATCTTGGCCAAGGATTCATTATACATCTCCCAAGCAATGCCTATGAGATGGTTTTCATGACAGCCCAAGGTGCAAACATATTTCAGATTCTTTGTTTCCTATTTCATCATCATGTTGGGCTGGTCATCACAAACTCTTGGTCACAAGTTTGGGCTTCAAGATAGAGGTTGCTTTGCACATGTTGATGGAGAGAAGAAGAGGTATGGTGAAGAGTTACATAGATTGCTTACATCCTTGGAATCCGGGTAAACCCTTGAAGCTCAAAGAAGGTGAAGGTAAAAATTTCAGTTTTGATTTTTCCTCTCTTTGCTTATGGAAGGAAAGAAAATTGATGAGTTTGTATGAAGTTGGGAAGAATTCTAGCATGGCATGTTTGAGGCATCATAAGTATGATAAGAATTCTGATTTTCTTTTCCATATGTTGCTAACCTATGGTTCCATGGAAGGACTAAAGGATAGGAGAGAAAAGAATAACAATCATGATGACTATGATGCATGGCTCCATTCCATGATACTGTTGTATTTTTATCTTCATGATCAGCTTGCACCAAGTAAAGAGAAGGCCTAGAAACGAATGGTGTAGCAAAAGGTGTGTAGATGCTTTGATGCAATGTCAAACTTGTTTTTGTGCACATGAAGTGGGTATCATTGTGGGCTGCAAAAGGGGAAGGAGATCTGATTTTGAGATCAACATGATGGATGACATTTTTGTGCATTGCAAAAGGAACAAGGTACAACTGTCATACCTCATAGAAAAATACAAGGTATGTGATATTCTCTTGAAAATTAACCCAGCTGAAGTTATTCTTGTTTGTGGGGTACTTTGGTCTCAATTTTTGGAAAAACTCAGCCTCAAATATTATGGTGAAGGACTGAATTTCTGGGTTGGAATAAAAAAATCAGATTTCATGGCACAATGAATAAAGGGAGCATGGTGGCAAGGAAAGATGAGAACCATGGTCCCATACATACAGCTGAGTTTAGAGAGAGGCCTGATTTTATTTATTTACCAGCTGATCATTATTTTTCCAGCTCCTTTCTTGCTCTATGGACTGCTGTAAATAAAAATTCAGCAGTGTTTTGGATAGTTGTTGGGGCAGCCCTCTTTGAGGATATATATCCACACTTTGGGGGATGATTTCAGTCACTGTTAGCTTCCCTTTGGAGAGGAAATGCATCATTACAACAGTAATTGTGTGGCAAGCGAAGGATTGTTGGGTGTTTGGGTCTTGTGAACACAAAATGCATTGGTCACCCATGTGTGAAGATACTAATCACATTCATACGCAGCTGTATTTTGGCTTGTATGGGCACCTACCAACCAATCAAAAGAGAAGAGAAGTCTAAGGCACCTAAGAGAGGATTGATCCACCGAACTATGGAGCATATGGGAAGGCTAATAAGAGCCTCTATTTTTTCTAACATGTTTGTTCCATGTGCAGATTTGAAAATAAAAAGAAGATTGCAGCTGAAGACATCCCTTATTTCTAGAGTGAAGAAGGATGGTAACCAAGGCATGTTCTTGCAAAAGCTTCTCCACTTGACCGGTACCGGATCTAGATTGCTCGCTTGGATCAAATTGAAGCACGAGAGCTTACAATTGCTTGAGGGCAAGCAATTTTGGGAGGGAGGACTGTAATGTCCCCTTTTTCCAAGCTAGTCACTATGGAAGACCTTATCCCATTCCTTCCTCGTGGGACTAAGGATTTGGAGCTAGAGGAAAGTTTGTCGAAGATATTGGATTAGTTTTAGGAAATATTGCACTATTTTATGTTGTATTCCTATTGGATGCCTAGCGCTCCAATAGATGAAATAAATTACTTAGTTAATTAGTTGTTTGGTGAGCATATATGCTCAAATTAGAAATAGACTTTAATATTATAAGGTCGGCCATAAGTTATGATGTAGCACCCCTTATGTTATAAAAGGAGGATGCTTGGCCATTATGATGTTATGTTGAATCTTAGATGTAAATGGGGAGTGGATAATTGACCATGGCGGTCACCCCCTGAGTGAACTTATGATCCGGGCACTACACTACATTTCAGACTCCATATAGTTATGTGTGTGTGTAGAATTGTGCCTAGGTAGCTCTTGTGCCAAACGCACTTGAATAGTGAGCAATAGTTAGATGTATAAAATGTAGATAGATGTGTGCATGGAAAAATGAACTTCCCCTCCTATGAAGTGTATGTAAAAGAATGCAGTCCCTTGTCCCTTGAATGGATGTTAGATGGATTTGATGCTCTTAATGCCTTTGGATGCAACCTTAGGTGATGATAGTAGATGCTTAGTGCTTGGTCCTTTATTATGATCACATAGATTTGTATTTATATGATTCCTTTGTTTGAATTTGTAATTAACCACTAAAAGGCCAACCACCAAGAAAATAAGATGCCCAACAAGCTAGAAAAGGACCCAAAAGATGCGAGAAAGATACAAAGAGGTCGGGGGCCCTGAGGGGAAGGGGCCTGGGTATGGTCTGGGGCTGGTTAGTGTCTAGTCTAGACTTAAAAAACTAAAGTGTCAAAAGTCAAACTAGGAAAGAAGTGTGTGAGACCAAGAAGGAAAATAAAAGAAAGCAAAGAGGCCAAAGACAATGATCAATTAGTACTTTTCTTGCTTAGGAATCATATGAATAGTAGTATGTGATCAGGACTAGAAATATACCCAAAGTGTGTGATTTAGTGTCTACATTTTCCCCCCACTTTATGTTGTTGAGTGAATGCTCGATAACATAAAGTAGATAAGAGATGTGTACTGATAACCATGTAGATCGATGGTGAAAAGTGTGTGTCGAGGAGACAAGAAAAAGCATGGAGTGATAAAAAATGAAGCATGGAAGCTAGAGAAGAGGAAGTGAAAAATGATGACCCTAGGGGTGAAAGTGTATGTGAATATGTCACATTGTACCTATTTTTGATGTCGATGATTTGATGATGTGATGATGTGCTTCCCATAAGGATGGACCTACAAAAGAGAAAGAAGAAAAAGAGTAGTCAAATATGTGTATATGAAAAATTTGATCAAAAAGTAAAAAGTGTAAAAAGTATGTAAAAATGTGAAAAGGAACATGTGCACTGATCCGTGATGAGTGAAAGAGATAGAAAGGATCTTGAAAGATGTTGTAGAAGAATGATTTTTTTGGGTGATCTCACGCCAAGCACCAAGTTTTTTGCAGTACAATTTTTGGGCAATCTCATGCCAATCTCATGAGGAAGAAGTGTGGAAGAAGTGTAGGGAGAAAGGTCTAGTGTTATTCTCCAACCTTTGACTACTTCCTCAAAGTATAAACACCACTGTAGATGGTGTGTGAAAATCTGATCCATTTTGATCAGTTTGATCCAATGTGAAAAATAAAAAAAGAAGGTATGTAATGCATGCATGATGTGAGTGTTGAAGGATGTGTACTGTCTTATAAAATTGTTGTGTAAACTACTATAAACTATGCCAAAATGAGAAAAATATGTAACTTCCCCCTGGTCATAGGCACCTAAGAAGGGTCAAGGGCTGGTGCACCCAGCTGCTACTATGTCTATGTGTTTGGTGCTAGTGTTTGTGTTGTGCTAAGGACCCAAGTTAGATTTTTGGGCCATTTTTTGAGACTGAAAGACTATGTTATTTGTCTTAAATGTTAATTGTGACTATAAGATATAAATTGTATGGGGTGATGATTCACCCAATGATGCCCCCCTCATTTGGGGTGCATATGATGTCGTCTAGGAGTATGTGGCCCAAAGGAGGACCGATCGTTATGCTAAAACTGATGCCCTATAGGGGGGAGGGAATGTGCTTGGTAGAAACCAAGGCACACAAAAAACAAAGTGGCTGGAAAACAAGTGTTAGTGCAAACAAGATAAACATGCATATAAAAGACAAATGTAAGAATAAATGTAAGCTAAAAAAAGCAAGAAGACAATGTAGACCATGAAAAGTGGGTTTACAAACATGGGACATCACTCATGATGTCGCAAGACAATCGAGGCCAAAGTGGCCAAAAAGCATACAATGTGCACACAAGACAAAGGGAAAAGCCCACAAACAATGGCATACAAAAAAAAACAAAAAAACAAAAACAAGCAAATATAACAAACAACCATGGTAAAAAATAGTTCTGCAAGACAAAAAATGTTGCACATGAAGCACCCATTAGCATGTTAGAAAGATAAAAAGTATGTCAAAAACATGTATGATCCGATATAGTAGTGTGCTAGTATGAATAGGAAGTAGTATAAAATGAAACAATAACACCTGTGATGTGTGTACAAAAGTGGATGCCCCCAGAGAGCCTCATGGGACTGGTAAGAGGTACAATGCCAAACATCCATCCATGTTGCATGTAATGATCTATGTAAATTTTGTGATCACAACTAGAAGGAAAGTGAACATGCGCATGTGTATATAGATAAAGATAATGACATATACAAAATATCTATCTAACATAGTAAGCAAAGTGTACATACAAGTATAAGTAAACAAGAACAATGTGCAACCAAGATATGTAATATGATGTGAGTGTGAATGGAATGGAATGAAAAAGTGAGTGTGTGATAGGAGCAAGTGTGCCCCCGAGAGAATGTGAATGAGTATGCATGAGATGAGGTTCATTTATAAATGCCCCCTCAGTAGTCAAGAATGAACCATAGAACAAGAGTGCGTCATCGGGAAATGGTTTGAATGTGTGCTAGAAAGATATGATCGATAAATAAAGTGTAGAGTGTAGAGAGAGAGTGAGTGAGTGTGGTGAGGTTCATTTCAGATTTAAAACCTCAGCAATCGAGTATGAACCATGGAACTAGAGCGCAGGGTAGTGTCATAGGGAAGTGTGATGTGTGATGAATGTGAATGTGTTATGTGAAGAAAGATGTGTGTGAATGTGTGAAGTGTGAATGTGTGTGTGTGATGATGTGAGGTTCATGAATGTAGTAAGCCCTCAACAAGTCAAGTGTGAACCATAGCACAAGAGTGTGTCATCGGGTAATGATGATACAAATGTATCAAGATGTGTAAGACATGTGTGAAAGACTAGAATGAAGTAAGAAGTGATATAGTAGAATGTGTAAGACACCTGATAATGCTAGAGGGGGGGGGAAGAATAAGTATGATGCCCCCAAGTGTGCATTGATGAATATGTTATCCAATAAAAGTGAAAGATGAGGTCCTCCACCCGATGCTTGTGGAGATAAAGGTGTGTGACCATGCTCTAAGATCAGCGGTGTATGAGACAAATGATGTATCGGTGAATGAGATCTATGTGTATGAGACTATGAGAGTGGAGGTGATGAACACTATGTGAAGAAGGAGACCTATGAGAAGGTGAGGTGTGAACACCTATATGAAGGAGAAGATGTGAGGTGATGAGATGTGAAGTGATGGAGGTGATGAACACCTATGTGAGGTGATGAACACCTATGTGAGAGGTGTGATGAACACCTATGTGAAGGAAATGAGGAGGTGATATATACCTATGTGAAGGATCCATCCGAGTGGTGGACCTAGACTGATGTGATGGACTAGTAGACCTGTGAGACCGAGTAGGTCGTGTGCATGAATAGAGAGCTAGGAGCAGATTGTGCTTTAGATTTGAGAGGTCATGGGGACCTAGATGCTCTAGTGAGTGTAATGGAAACCTCAAGAGGAGGTTCGGCCATGGTGTGGATGGTGGAACACCATTGATAGTAATGACTTTCCTATTGTGAATGAACTTTAGACACAAGTGATTCATGGAGATGATAGCCTGAGTTGCATGAGCCAAGGAAGACCTAAGAGCATGTCACACCCTTTGATTGAAGGTGCCACAAGAAAAGGCACAAGCATGGTAAGAGGAGGACCAATGTGACTGGAAGCTTGACATAACCATATGATTTAGGAACTGGATATGAAATTTGTGAGAGTGGATAACCGATAAGCAACAAGAAGTGCAATAGAACATGCACTTATGAAATGATGGATCAACCATAGTGTTATTGATAAAAATAGATCCAATAGAAGCACTAATGTGTAAGCAATGATAGAAGAGAATGTAGCATGATAGTCATGATCGAGAAAAATGCAATGATCGGTGGAGATGTCTCAACATGAGAAACTAGAAAATCAAGAGCCCCGATGCAGGAGGAGGAATGCGATATGATATGTATGATTGGATGAAGAAGAGTCAACCACTTCTTGTCATGTTTAGGAAGAGGATTGTTGAAGATCTTGAGCTTATGATTTTCATTGATAGTGCAGAGATGTCGTAGGCTCAGGAAGCTCAATTGCATTATTATCGATAAGATCTTGAATAAGATTTTGAAGTTTGAAACATCGATCTGTAGAATGCCCAACATATATGATAATCACATTTGAAATTTTCATTGTAATTATGACCTTTAGGATGAGATGGGTCAAATTGAGTGGAGGAGGAAGTGTAATAAGATTTCTCTCAACGAGTTGTGGTAATATAAATGTGAAGATGTGGAGCAATAGGAATTTTAGTAAATGTACGCTTAGGTGGTTTCCATTGAAGCTTTTTAGATTAGATACAACGTTGATAGTAGCCTTTAGCTTTAGTAGGTTTTGTAGATGGCTTGAAAAGTTGATTTACTTGAAAAAGTGTAGAAGATGAAGCTTTGCTCATGATACTTAAGCTTTCCTATAGATAAGAGTTTAGTTTCACGTAGCTTAAGAGTATGACACAAATGATCGAATGATGGAGATGTCTCAAAGATAACACTCTCTCTGAGAGAGGTGGTAATAGACTTTGGACAAATAAATCTTGAAGTTTAGAGTCCACAAGCACATTAGACATCTTAGCTAAGTTGTTCTTATATCACAAGACATAATCTGCTAGATGTTCATTAGATCCTTGTTTAAGTTGTGTGAGTTGAGCATAGGATATCTTAGAGCTGATATTAATAGAGAAATGAGTGAGAAAAGCATCGGCTAAATGCGTAAAAGATGTTATCGAGTGGACAGTAGATCATAGAACCAACACATTGCATAATCTTGAAGATTGTGAGGAAAGAGCTTTGCTAGTAAAGTGTGATCATCGCATAATCTAGACATGCTACATGAAATTCTCGGAGATGCTCTTGAGGATCACCATGACCATTGAAAATGGGGAGCTTGGGAGTGACAAAATTAAGAGGAAGTGCATAAGTGGAAATGGTGGGTGCAAAAGGAGTATGGAGTAACAAAGTGGAATCTAGAGATGGAGACACATGAGAAGTATCCATTGCAATTGATGGATTTGAACTTGAAGATCCTGATAAAGAGAGGCCAAATCTTGAGTGCTAATGAAGAAGAGACTTCCACACGTGTGTGAAAACAAGAGGTGGAGTGAATGGTTGGTGGGAGTAGGAACATAAATGGGAATAATAGAAGTAGGGAAAGAGTGGAAGAAGGCGAGTTGAGTAGTAATGGGCATGGAAGCGAGGGATGGATGCAGGAACATTAAGTTTCTTGCAAGATTGGTGGCCTCCTCATGAGAAATGAATAAAAGCAGGTCTAGATCCTGAGGATGCTCAACAAGATGATCATTAAGCTCTTGAAGGTGGGCTTCAGTGAATTCACCATAAGATTGAACCATAGTGAGAAGATGATAAAAGACCCTAGAAGCAAGGTGTGTTCAAGTGATGGGTTCACCAAATGATTAACAAATATTGAAATAAATAAATGCTAAATCTAAATATGTAACAATACGGTTAATATAGATAAAATAAAGTACAAATTTGACCAAACAAGTAAGCTAATAAATTTGAAACCCTAAGTGTAAAGAGAGGGTAAAATACTTAGTTGATTCGCAATAATCCCGAAGTTGTGTCGAGAGCTGGAAAAAACTGATGAAGAAGGAAGATAATCACAAACGAGCCTAGAAAATTGAGTGTTGGGAAATGCTTGAGATGTAGGGACTAGGGCTGGACAGGGGAAAGGTCAAGGGTGCCGGGGGCTGAGACCTCCTTTGGGCACATGTGACTACTCAAAACCTCAAAAAATTTTTCACAAGTGGTCGCAAGAGATTCATGATGATGTCATCTTTAGTTTCACTTATATATGTATATGTTGTTGCTTGATTGTTCAAATTCACCTGAAACCTACAAAGAGAAAGAGCACCTACAAAACCCCAAAACACATCAAATCCTAAAAAAAAAAGATGCAAATGGGGAGTTAGACTGACCCTGATGGTCACCTGAACTGAGTGAACTTACGATCTGGGCGGTGTTGCACTACATTTCAAACTCCATGTAGTTTTACAGTGTGTGTGTGTGTAGAATCGTGCCCTAGGTGGCTCTTGTGCCAGATGCACTTGAATAGCGAGCAATAGCTAGATGTAGAAAATGTAGATAGATGTGTACATGGAAAAATGAACTTCCTCCTATGAAGTGTATGCAGAAGAATGTAGTCCCTTGTCCCTTGAATGGATGCTTTGATGCTCTTGTAAATGCCTTTAGATGCAACCTTAGGTGATGATAGTAGATGTTTAGTGTTTGGTCCTTTATTATTGTCACATAGTTGGTGTCCGCTTTAGGCGCCGGTGTCCAAACTCAAAAAAACTTAAGTGTCGAAAGTCGAACCGGGCAAGAATGTGTGTGAGACCAAGGCAAATAGAAAGAAAGTAAAGAGGCCCAAGACAGTGGTCAATTTGTACTTTTCTTGCTTAGGAATCATATGAATAGTAGTACGTGATCGGGACTAGAAATATACCTAAAGTGCGTGATTTAGTGTCTACCTTAGGTGACTTGCATCATGAGCATTTTGGTGGTATTTTGATGGATGTATGGTTTGATTCTTGCATGGATGGACTCGTACTAAATTCTAAAAGCGAAGCAATCATTTCTTTGCATATTGAGCCAATAATTCAGCTTTTCCAAGTGGGGTGAATTGCATAGAAGTGGGGTTTGCATTGATTTGAAGGGTTTCTCCATGTTTGGCTTGCATCATTCAATTCCTCATATTTTATAAGCATCAATCTTCTTGAAGCACTTTGGAAACCCGGGATGGAGAATCCTCAATAAATTGAAGAGTTTTCATTCTTCAATCAAACAAGGAAGGTTTTCGTCCTCCTTGTTGGCCACACCAAAGGATTTTCACCCTTAAGTGGAAGTAATTGAGCAATCAACCCAAAACCATGCAAAGTTAATTTTTAGACAAGATCATGATGCACAAATGAGCCAAAGTGACACTTTTATACCTTGTTGTGGTGCCAAACCCAATTAGAAAGCTTCCAATTAGGACCGACCTCATAATGGATACTTTTTTTATTTTTTCTTTGGCTTTTCACCTTCTTAACCCAACCGACCTGACTTTATGTAGAAAACTATTAAAGAAGAATGCAATGCTCACGAAAATAATTGAAAAACATGAAAATTACTTCCCTTGTTCATTTCCTTCTTGCCCACGGGAAGTGGAATGGGCTCAAAGTCTCCAAATCAAACTAGCTTGGAAAAGGGGACATTACAGTCCTCCTCCCAAAATTGCTTGCCCACAAGCAATTGCAAGCTCTCATGCCCAAGTACCATCATGTCAAAGTGAAGAAATATGTTGTAATGCTCCAATAATCTAGATCATGTACCTGTCAAATGAAAGAGCTCTTGCAAAAGCAAGCTCATACACTGTTGTCTTCATTTTCTTCTTCAAAAACAACTCTAGCAAATTTGTTATTTGCATACTTATCTGTACTCAAAACCTTCCAAACTGTTGTAACCTGATAAAAATCAGATTGTAGATGGGCTGGAAGTGAGTTACAGTAGCCACAACATACTTGGGTTTCCACCCAACTAAGTACCTTGGTGGTTGTCATAAAATTGTCTTCAACTGAACCTTCTTTCCAACCTTTTTTATCAAGAGTTTTTCCTTAATTTGTACCAACTTACAACTGTCCTTAGCTGGGAACAGTTGTACTATACCTGTTATTTTCATGCCCATCAACATGAAAAAGGTACAACAGATACCAAAGTGGAATTTTCTTGCAAAAATCAACAACTTAGGCAATGTAGGGGCTGGGAACAGCCATGCAAGCACTGAAAATCCCATACTAACCATCACCAATTGAAAAGAACTCCCCATGTTTGAAGGAACTTGTAAACTCCTTTGTATGAGAGCAAAAGGAGTAATCAAGTGGCTGGTGAAGGTGATGACAGCTATACCAAAAATCACTCTCATTGCTGCCCCAATTGTGTCAAGCAACTCTTTTACCTTGGTTGTATCAACTTCTTTCCGGTGTGCTTCTTGGGCTTGTGGAGACATCTCTTCATCTTCCGCTGCAATCTCATATTCATCATTACTTGCTTGGGCTGATAACAAACTCAGTTGCTCTTCCTTGTTTATACCTGTACCTGCACATGGAACAAACTCATTAAAGAAAACAAGAGTTTTTCTCATCATTGCTTCTTCCAATGAAGCTTCTTCAACCTTTGCACCATCCAATGAACAAGGAGTTGGCTTCCTAGATAGAGCATCCCCAACCGCATTATTTTTCCCCATCACATCCTGGTATATACAAACAACTCTACCATTCATTCCCATCTTTATGAAGTTTGTTATGGTTGTATTAACATTCAAGCTGAATACCCTTAGAAATTGTTGAAGACATAATTGAGCCAATCTTTTCATGTTGACTAAATTGACTATATGATGCCAAGCGAGCTCCTATCTTGACAACCTTTGGCTGAATTTCAATACCTTCCATTACATGCAGCAAATTCAAAGTCTCTTTCAGGCTGCCCAAAGCATGTTTGAAGCATTGCCATTTCTTACTAAAATTCAGAGTTGTAGTGGCCAGCAAACATCTTGTGATAGCTACACATACCTTATCAATGTCACTAGGAGAAGAGCACCTCTTCCTTGTGATCGAAATCCACTTGGTGGCTGCAAATAGAATGTGGAACAAGCTGGACATGTTGGTCATAACAGCCACAAGATTCGAGACAGCTCCCACAATGATTTGGGGTTCATGATTCACATTTCCCAAGCTCATCTCAGTCGTGTTAGAAGGATGACTTACACCACAAAACTCACATTGAATCCATGTCTCATTAGGCATTCTTGCTAGGTGTGTTTTAGAGAACCAATCCCAAACAATAGCATGATACATTACTTCACCTCGGTTCATGAAAACTGAATTATTGCATACCTTGTAGCAAGCTGAATTTATATTCCATGCAGCTGAATTTATATTTTCAGTGGATGAATTATCCATAACCTTCACATACATCCAAAAGTGGCAATCTTGAAAGTAACTTGAGTCCCACAAAACCATAGCAAGTTGATTCATACAATCTTGACTATAAAAATAACATCTAGTTTGCTTACCATCTTTACACCTTAAGCATCCAGCTGGAATTATCTTCTTTTGGCCATTCCCTACGATCTTGTCTTCATGTGTGTTACTTAGCCCCCATGAGTGTTCTATTGACCGAGAACATTGATCCTTCACAATGTGGTTAGAATGCACAACCAACCCTCTATGATTGCTCATAAGTTTCCTTTCAATCCAAGTGCAAGAAATGATATTTACCTTGATCTTCTAAAGACCACCCATGCCAAAGCAATCTTGGCCTTGAATAGAAGAAGCAACATACCCATAGCTGCAAGTTGTCCCTTTGGACCTATCATGCTTCTTAAAGTATTTTTATGATGACAAAAATATGGCAGCGACATAGGAGGAAACAACAAATCAGAAATATGGTCATCATTATCATACCTTGGGCTGCCCACAAGGAGCTCACCCTCCTTTGCCTTTGCTTCTTCAACAAGTGAAGATCTTCCTGCCTTGTCTCCTTCCATATTTTGTGGACACATGTATGGAACATCATCATGGTTCTTGCCGAAGTCAAGAACACCATCAATTTGCTTTCTTTTGATTGTTGTTCGGAAAATTCCAGCAAGTTGAACATCATCATTAACAACCAATAAATCTCTTTTCTCATGTGTATGCCCTTCAACATGGTCTTCTTGGGACTCCCCCTCAAAACCCTCTTGCAGATCTGTTTTTTCTTTTTCTTCATTCAAGAGAAACCCCTTTGGGTTTGGCTCCTTGGCGTGTTCTTGTGGTCTAGGGTTTAACCCTAGCATCTTCACCCATACATCGGTTGTCCCTTTGTTGGAGCCATCAAATGTGGAGAGTGTCACCTTCCCAAAGCATTTTGAAGATCCCTCGATGTGGCGCATGAGGTCTAGGCTCCGGCCTTGACCTTCCCTTGCTTACCCTTATGAATTCAGCAAGCAAAATAGCATCACGGATCTCATTCGGAAGAGCCCTATATTCTTCATAGCTGGCTGCAATATTGTGCCCTACTGAATGTCGTGTATCCACCTCTGGAATAACTCCTTCCCTTGGGAGGAAGGTAGGTTGAAAAGACCCTAGCTGTAGGATCCATCATGGATTTCAGTGGTTGAAGATTGTTGTTGGCCCTTGAAGAACTTCTTGGATGCATATTATGGATCAGTCATGCCATTATATCAGCCAACCTCTCTTGCCCTTGGGCAAACCTCTCAAACCTAGCATCATCAAAATTTATGTTTGCCATTTTATCTTCTCCTTTTGAATGAATACCCTCAGGCTGGGAGGATCGATGCTCTGATACCACTATAATGTCCCTTTCGGGCTCTAACTGAAAAACAAAGGAAATAGCACAAACCCCAATTGATAGTAAACTGAATTTTATGACAGCTAACTGAAAATTATAGTAAACAACAGTCTGATTTTTTATAACAACAGCAAGGAAAAAACAATAACTCTTCAAAATTGCACCATTCACACCATCCAAAACATGTAGGGACACTTAGAAATATTTTAGAACCAATATTAACCAAGAAATCAGCCTTCAAACCCCAGCTGGAAATTAAATAAATGACAACAAAGAACACCCTTACAAAGTGGCTGGAAATGAATGATTCCAAGCCCAAAAATGAAGTCCAAATATAGATTCCAGCTGCTAAAAATATGAAGAATGCAATGATGGCTGAGTTGGAAGTCGTTCGTGCCCTAGAAACCACCTAACTCTTCCCCAAGGTGGGTCGCTCCCTAGAGAGGGGCTGGAAATCACTGTAGACTCAAACCCTAGCTGAAAATCTGCAACATCAATCTTCTTGAAGCACTTTGGAAACCCCGAGATGGAGAATCCTCAATAAATTGAAGAGTTTTCGTTCTTCAATCAAGCAAGGAAGGTTTTTGTCCTCCTTGTTGGCCACACCAAAGGATTTTCGCCCTTAAGTGGAAGTAATTGAGCAATCAACCCAAAAACCATGCAAAGTTAATTTTAGACAAGATGATGATGCACAAATGAGCCAAATGACCCCTTTTATACCTTGTTGTGGTGCCAAACCCAATTAGAAAGCTTCCAATTAGGACTGACCTCATAATGGATACTTTTTCTTTTATTTTTTTTTTTGGCTTTTCACCTTCTTAACCCAGTCGACCTAACTTTATATAGAAAACTATTAAAGAAGAATGCAATGCTCACGAAAATAACTGAAAAACATGAAAATTACTTCCCTTGTTCATTTCCTTCTTGTTCCATAATAGGCAATTGCATCATCTTTCATATCCCTCCTATACTTTGACATATTAAATGAATGTGATAGGTACTACTGAGTACTGTCCACTTTTCTCAAAAACTAGACTTAAGTATAATGAAAATAGGATTTTCATGTCTCAATTGGAATTCTAGATGCATCAGTAACTATACCAAGTATCCCTCCCCAATTATTTCTAGAAACAATTTTGTAATTTAAACTTTTATTGTAGTGATATATTGGTCTATGCAAATCGAACTGCATAAGGAAATCCTTAGTCTTCCTTGGCCTAAACTCTAAAATTTTAAGTTAATTTCATGTTAAGAGAAATACAAACTCTCGAATCCTTAAAAAAGAGAATGTTGATTGATTTCCACGCCTAGTATAGTGTGTCTCATCCAAGAGAGTTTAAAGTTTCAAAATTAAATTTCAAAAGCAGGACATTCTTAGAGAGAGGTCAATGTTGCTCGACATCCAATCTAAACTCAAAATTGAAATTTAATATTATTCTCAGACACAATGGGCAGCATAATTTCAATGCTGCATTATCTCAATATTTACCACTGACTCACATTTATACTCTGAAATCTAGAAAGAAAATATCAGAAAATCTCACCTCGGATTCATTCTTCAGGTCAAGCTTCTTTACAAGATATTTCTTGACATATGAAACTGGTACATTTCCATCTCTGTGACAATGCCAGATATATAATCTACCATCAGCTTGTTTGCAACATTTTCATACAAATAGAAATGAGAAAACATGGTATTTTAAACAAGAAATCTTGGGGATAAGATTAAAGTTCCTTTTAAAACAATATCAAAGATGCACGAAATTTAACGTTGACGTCAAGATTAAGATGATACTATTGATCACAGAAAAATTATATGAAAACCATTATTGTCTGGGAATTTGTTCTCCAAATAATATAATTTCTAATGGTGCATGTTCAACCATCAAGAATTGTTACAATAACATCAAAAACATTTTCACACTCTTGCTATTTTAGGACAATTAAAGTCTTGCTACTTGAGCAGTAAAAAAACGCAAAGAACATTAGCTACTTTAGTATATCTTTTATCAGAAAATAAAACATTAAGAACGCCCAAAGGTTTTGATTATAACCACTTCTCCCATAGGTTTATTATTTATACTTAAAAAGTGTGCCCATAGGCTGGCCTTTATATCAACAATTATGCTTATAAGCTGACCCATAGGTCTTACTTTTAGCATTTGTGCCTATAGGTTCCCCCTTAGGCTCACAAATCAACAATGTGCTTGCATAGGCTTATATTCAAAATGCATGCCCCTATCCATAACAATAAATCCCTTCATTCACCATGAAAATTGAGTGTTCATTTTTAAACACTGTGCAAATCATAGGAAGTCCAAGCTTATCCCATCCTCTTTGAACGATCCGAGGACTACATGCAGCACAATATACTTGAGCGCATTATTCATATCCTACCTTAAGAAAATACATTTCATCACCAAATTCCTTCTCAATTTAACTAGCCACACAAAATCTGTTCTTGGAACAACCACCTATCAACACAATCCATACACAACCTCCCTTAAAAACCATAAACCCCCAAACTAGCATTTAAAAAACCAAAGTAGCTGCTACAACACCTGTAGGGGCATGTACCGTACAGTACCTTTCATGTTTTGTTTTTGTGTTTTGCATTTGTTTTATACATTCTATCTCACTTTCAGGGTTTCATATTGTGTTTTAATTACTTTTTAACTTTATGAGTAAAAAGGCGAGGAAAAATTATTTTAAAAAAACATTTTTGTCCCGGAAACGTACCCAAGAGCAGCTGAGACATCCCGGTCGTACCCTGGCTGCTCTCAAGCACGTTTCTAGGACAATAATATTTATTTTAATAACTTTTCTCACCTTTTACTTACAAAGTTATAAAAAAATTAATAAAAACACAATATGAAACCTGAAAGTAGGATAGAATGTATAAAACAAAACATAAAAGCAAAGCAACTTACCTTTCATCCCCTCGTCACTTACTTGCCTCTCTAAGCTCTCATTTTGCTCATTTAGGTTTGATACTTCATCAACAAGCATTGCAATCATTTTCCTAAGCTAGTACGAGTGCCCATTTGCTGCCAAGGTGATTGAGGAGCTTGAAAGGAGGAGGATTTGTAGATTATTAATTGAAGGTAAGCTTTTAACTTTCAAATTTGTTTTATTTTTTGTTTTCAATTTTTCACACACTTCATGCTTCTTTTGATGTTTTATTATTTTCATTTTAAAATTTTAAACTGTTTTTCCATTTATTAAATTATTTTACAATACATACATGTTATGCCCTAGGGCCTAGGGTTTAACCATTGTTTTCTTTGCTTATGGTGTTGGTTTTTAAACTTGTAGGCGCAACTAGATACTCAAAGAGGATACAACTACAATGGCAGCAAGTTCCACCACCTCTAGCCAATTCTTGTTCAAAGAATATATAATAAAGTTGGTGCAAGGGGTCTACTTAATTTCACCCTGTTCTTGTGTAGAACATAATTACCTTGAGCATGCAAGATCTTTCTCAACACATGAGCACTGTCCATCCTTGTGCTCTCTATCTCCCCTTGCACTTAGGATCTCTCTTAGCCAATATTCATGGTTCATATATACTACACTAGCTCACAATGTCAGTTCTATATATTTCCAACACCATCTCATTCTTGTATGCAAGCACTACATGCATGAAACATGGAAGGAGTATACCTTACCCTGCCTGACCAACTCCCCTGTTCTTATCCAATCAATACACACTCAAATCACTCTCCTTGCACTGAACAACACCCTTTCTTATACTACTATCCTCTGGTCCAAACCTGGTTTGTTGTTTCTTTCCTCCACTAGCACAACCATATTAGTTCTACAAGGCCAAAACACTCAATACCTAGATTTAGGCTTTTCATCCTTGTCTACAGGCTTAGAGCATTGATCCTAACATGTTACAAGGGAATAGAACCTTCCTCACCATTTTGGTCATTCCTTTCTCTATACTTGTGCTTATTAGACCTAATTCCCTAGTAGCCCTTCAATCATACAAATTGAGTTGGATCTCAAGTTCCTCTGAGACAACCATGCAATACAATTACAGATTCAGGCACACTCCAGCAGGTTCTCACTCATATGTGAAGATGAGCCCCTAGTACTTTGGATGGTCATGAACTTCTATACCCTGTCATGCACTAATTAGGCATATTTTCCACCTCCAACTATAACAGTAGTTCTTTCAACTATAAACTCACCTGAGACTTAAGTGCATTGCCTCTGAAATGCTTCCTAGGTGCTTAAAAATGAATTTTTACCTTGATTCAAAGATTTGATGTCTCAAGCACCCAATCTCTCTATTCTGCAGGCCTGTGACAGTCGACCAACATACAGCTCCATGGATCTAATACACACATGTGAATTAGGTCTTAATGCTTGGGAAACCTCTAGTACCCTCTTGGACAGAGATGTCCACAAAATTTTGTCCAATTTGGCTGGATGATTTCTGAGTTATGTGATGCCCTAGATCCAGCCCGAGAGTGTATAATTTGAGCTACAGGAAATAGCAAAGCATTCCAAGGCCTATAAAAATTCAGGATAGTTATTAGTGCCTACCTTCTCCAGATAATGCATTCACAGTTCAAGGAAAGTGTATTTAGAAATGACTGTCAAAATTTACGGCTCGGCCTGGAACAAACTTCTACATGCACAGTTAGTGTAATCTGAAAAACAAACCCTGAAACAGGAATTTTCTTCTTACCAAATCAACAACACACCTTCTATTCATCATGATCTATCTCCATTACATCATTTTTTCCTCCTGCTACCCTTCCATATGTGCATACCTCTCTCAAATAGATTGTTTTCTTACAATAAGACTAAGAACTAACACCCTAGAATAGTGCAACTAACACTATTGTTGACTCAACAAGATTCTCAACTTAGAATCAGGCTAAAACAACCCATGACACATGTTTGCCAACAAGTACTATCCTCCTACATAGCCCATACAACTTTATTTAGACTAAATTCACCCTTTACTAGACATATTTACAATTACACTAACACAATTACATGTATTTTGAACTTCACCCACTCCATTGAAGGGAAACATGTTTGAACTCCCCAAATACCTATTTGAACTTGTCATCATGACAATGATGCTCCTACATCAAAAGTTCACCATTATACAGGCATGTCACAATACTAGAGCAGCTTCCAAGTGGTGGGTGTTTTGTTTGGAGATGCCATGATTGCGAAAGTGTATTCAAAGGCTCATATAGTCGGGTGAAAGCCCACTTGTGTGCAATATTGAGTCATGGCATTAGAATTTGCAAGGGAAAGAACAATGTAGGGGTGCCAACAACAAAAGTTTTGCAATATATCAAGGAACAAGAAGATGCAAAAGCACCCTTTGCCTTGAAAACGGGTCATTTGTTGTCAAGAAAGGAACTTCATCTCGATCATCAAGGCCACCTATTGCCCCATCTAGTACAAGCTCCCTAGTTGTGACCTTGCCACATCCATTTGTAACGTCTCCCTCCATGTAAGATGAGGATTAACCTCTTTTATGGAGGACAAAAGAACCACTAGAAAGGTCCTTTTAAAATGAGAATAAAGATATCATGGATGAGCACATTGCAAGATGTGTATATGCCAAAAACTTGTCATTCAATGAACTTTTAGGTCACCATATTGGCAAGAGATGGTGAAAGGGATAAACGGGGCCACAAACGGTACAAAAGGCTAGGTTATGAGAAGCATTGTACCACCCTATCGGGCAAAGGGAAAAAATAGGTGGAAACCTCAACAGAGTCATATAGAGACTCGTGGACCAAAATAGGAGTTCTTATCGTTTCGATTGATTGAATGATGCAAGAAACCATCCTTTGATTGATGTGGTTGTTGTATGCCCTCTGGGGCAATGTTTTTGAAAACAACTGATAGTAAGGAGCATGTGAAGGATGCCCAATTCATTGCCAACATCTTCTTTGACGCTATTGAGGCAGTGGGGCCTCAAAATGTTGTCCAAGTCATAATGACAATGCCAAGAATCACAAAGTAGTTAGGATGTTAATTGAGGTAAGGCATATTTTTAGACATGTGTTGTCCATTCACTCAATTTAATGCCGAAAAAGTTGACCAATAAAATTGAATGGATTCAACAAGTGTATGTCGAGGGTGAAGAGATCTAGATATTTGTGACCAACTATTCCTAGTCATAAGCATCTTTAGATCTTTCTCACATTTGAAGTTGTTGAAGGTAAGGGAAGCTATCTTTCTTTTTTTATTTATAATGTAAGTTTTTATTTTTAAAATATAGTACTCAAAAAAATTTCAAAAGTTTTTTAATTTTTGTTTCTCATTTCTTATTAGGTTATTCAAACTCAATTTGCATCACACACAATCATCTTGAGACGACTTGTGAAGGTGTGAGAGGTACTTAGCAGGATAGTAACTTCCAACCTATGGGTTGTATAGAGCGATCAAACATCAACGAGCCCAAAGAGTAAAGGATTGGTCTTAGATGACACTGGTACTACTTGATTTTTACAAAGCCAATTATGAATATGATCCGCTTCACTGACATGGATCAGCCATGTCTAGAGAGATATATGTTGCCATTGACTCAATGATTGAGAAGATAAAGACCATCATAAATGCAAATGAGCAAGATCCCGAGGAGAAATTTTTCAAAGAAGTACAATCATACCTCATTGAGTGATGGAACAAAATGACCACCCCATTGCATCTCTTTGCCTTCGCATTGACTTCTAGATTCTACAGCACGAATATCCTTTCTTTTTTGGGGAGGGTGTCACCATACAAGGATGTGGAAGTTAGTGAGGGGTATATGTTGGCGTTGTCTAGGGTCGTCCCCGATCCTCGAGACAGAGGACATGGTTATAAGAGAATATAGGAATTGCATATCGAGACAGGCCATAGCCTTCGCACTCTTCAAGCCAAATACAAGATGGATGCTCATATGTGGTGGTACCTCCATGGTCAATCATCTTTGTACTGCAACCTCTTGCAATCAAGGTCTTGGCACAAATTTTTTAATTTTTTAATTCTCTTTCCTTTTTGTTTTAAATTTTTTTAAATTTAAGTTTGAGTGTTTAATTTTATAAATTTTAATTTTTTATTAAGTATTCCTCTATAGATTGTGAGTTCATCTTCCTTTGAGCACAACTGGAGTACATATACCTTCATCCACTCACAGAAGCGCAACAAGTTGAGGGGTAAAAAGGCCGAATATTTGGTGTATATACAATCCACCTTGCGCCTTCTATCCCACAGTCGGATTACAAGGGTCAACAAAGCATTGGGATATAAATCCAGAGAGAGTTGACTTGGATGCTTCCATTTCCCACTTGTCATTAAATGATGAGGGATTGGAGGCTTCTTTAGCACCACGAGACCTACATGCACAAGGGGGTGTTAGTGGTAGTGGCCCTAGTGGGAGTGCTTCGAGTCCAAGCGGTTCTAATGAACCACAACATGATGTCGATGCCGATGCCGATGCCGATGTTGAAGAGGAATATGATGACTATATAATACTAGTTTGAAGTTTTCACTTTGATTATTGGTGTAATAAATTAAACTTAATATATTGTGACATTGTGTTTAATTTTAGCATTTAACAAATTATGAGTTCTTTTTTGTGGTTATAAAGCTTTTTTTGTCTTTCATATGCATAATATGTGGTTAATTCCTATTTATTAGGTTGGAATTTATGCATTTTTTAATCTTTTGATATTTTTCGAGTGTTATGCGTGGACGCGTCCCGGCCATTTTGCTCATGTCCCGGACGTCCCGGACGTCCCAGGGACTTGGGGACGGGGAACGGACGTTTCCCTGCCGTCCCCAATTTCCAGAAAAAAAGGGGGACGTCCCCCACAAAACAGAAACGCACCCAGGACATCCCGGGTGCTTTGGGGACTTCATGACGTCCCCGAGACGTCCCGGGGACTTCACGACGTCCCCGAGACGCCCCGGGACTTCACAACGTCCCCAACAAAATCTGCACTTTTCCAACATTAAAACATGTGAATTTCAGTTTTATAATACTTTTTTTAATATTTTTTTAAACTTTTAATACATTCTAGTAAAAAACAACATGCAGATTTCTCATAATTGCCATAAACTGCAGAAGTATTGTTGCTCCTCCATGTTATGTCTGATGATATGAAGTAATGGTAACAGGCCGAGTTTTATAAATTTTCAGTCATACACTATACAGCTAGTGTTTGTTAATTCTTCGTTGCTGGTTATCTCGAGATAGTTTATGGTTCTTTTTGTTTCAGTGATAGGACATTTTGTTTGTTTGCTGCATATTTAAGATTTTATATATCGCAGGAGTTTTTGCTTCAGACCCATCTGCATGTAGCAAGGATCAGAATGTATGTAATCCTATTCTCAAATATAAAATATAATAGTCACAATTTTTTTAAAAAGGAAAAAGTAGAGATTATAGTTTGTACAATGTTGTGGCATTCAGAAAAATGAGTAATCTTTATGCTTGCTTAATTTTCTATAAAGATATTGTAGTTTTCTGTGGACTTGCAGCAGACACTAACTAGATATAACTAGCTTAGTCGAGTGTTAGCATTTGAAAATCATGAGAACAGTGTAACAGTTACTCTTGTTCTTGTTATGTTCTAATCAGTGGCTTTGTAAGAGGTACGTCAACCACATATAGATGCAGTTACCCATGTAGTAGTGGATGAAATCACGTTACAAACGTATTAACTTTCAAAACATATAGATCTACTTAAATGGGAAACAGAAAAAAGTAAAATGAAAAACCTCAAATAAAGACTCTTACCTCTTAAATCCCTGTCGAAATCTTTTGAAGCTGATGCAGATGAATAATTGGATTAATCATTAATGGTTTCAATCTTCAAACTTCCAATTTTAAGTCTTAGTTTATTGAATTATTCATGTTATATTTGTAAAATTAATAAATTTTATATATTTTTTATTAGCCGTCCCCCCGCCGTCCCCAAATTTTCAAAAAAAATTGCCGTTCGGAAACCCCGTCCCGTCGTCCGGAGTCTCGAGTAACTATGATATTTTTGCACCGCCGTATCCAAATTCGTATCCTGGGGCCCAAAAAAATTGTTGTACCCGAGTATCGGATACTCGTAGTTGTGCCCATATCCAAAACAAATTGCAAGAAGTCATTAGAAAAAATACACAAATGTCAAATATATCATACCAAATGATCCTAAATAAGCCACAAGTGATTGGCTGCCATGAGTAAAGCACTTCCAAAATCAGAATAACCTTTAATTTGTGAATCTAAATTCAGTACACAATGCCAACCGTGAAGAAGTTTGGGAAAATTTTTACCCTAGAAGAACTTCAAACCCCATTCTCAGCCACTGAGCTACACAAATTACACACATATTTTAAAAATCTCAAAGTATTAGCTCATTCCTCTATGCTTGACCATTGCATGTATTTCATATCATTATTTTGATGCAACTCCACTTATAATGTATATCTTTTTTTCTCTAACTTTTGCGGTGACTGTCAAGCCTAATTCATCTTTGAAAAATATTTGTCCGTTACCATCTTTAATATTATTCCATAAGATTCCTTTTAGCACAATGCAAATGGAGGGTGTGTCCGTTAAGGCCCAAGAACCTTGACAGCACAATGACCAGATAGATATTATAGTGGAACAAAATCCTACAAGCTGTTGTGAATATTGTGACAAGAAACCATCCTATTGTCTCACAACGGAAATACAAAGTTTGTAGTAAACTTAAAGAAAAGGCAGAATTCAAAGTAGAATCATGAAATAAAAGTCAATACATTGGACATCTCAAGAGAGTTCAGGCAAGATACCATTTTTTGTCATATTATTTAAAACAGGGATCATAAAAGATATTTGAAAAGTCAAGAATAGAACCAACCTCAAAGAAAAGGACCGCTTATGCTTGGGTTATACTGACCACTCAAGAACACTATAAATTTGAATTCAAGGTTGCACTTGGTAACTCGGCACATTCACTCCCTTAAGGAGGTAGATTCTGATAATAAAAAAATAAAATAATAAGCATGAGCACCCAAAGAAGGAACCCACAGCTTAACAACTTTCCATTCAAAAACTAGATGAACATAGCTTGTGGGTACAGGTGATCAAAGGAAGATAGGCCCCTCCCGAGTCCCATCATTGAAATGTTGGTTTGAGTAAAATTCGAAGAAGTGCACAAAAAACTAGGGATCTCATGCTTCGTGTCTATGGCCTTCCTAAACCCCTTGATTCTGTGCAAGCCGGCCATGTTTTCTAAAATGAACCTTTGTTTCAGGACACATCTCTTGACAAGGCGTGGACAATTGTGGATGACACTCTCGGCATCTGGTTTCAATATGAAAAGAAGATTCTACAAGCCTAGATGGCTAAAACTAAGTTATTCCACTCCCAAAAAGGATTTAAGTTGACACAGATCTCATGAAAGTCCAAGTGGGGGAGCTTCAAAAGGCACGTGCTAAAATCATGGTTGCAAGGATAAGAAATGGATTTTAATCTACAATTGTGGGACAGTGATTCCTGATTTTTCCCTTCCACCCCGAGATTGTCACATTCTTGACTAATTAAATGATGGCACTATCAAGTCTCAATATGTGGTTGTGGAATTTCTATCATTTGTTACAAGATCTAGTGTTACAGATTACTGTTGGGTCTGAAAAATTAAAGGTGCTCTTCGTAAACCTGAGAGGATGTTCTCTGGTTCAAGATGACATTGTGATTCTCACGTGCATTATAGATACATGTAGCACTGAGATTGAACAAGTCCACCTCTGCTTCAAGATACCGTCATTGCAGTTTGTCATTTCCCCCAACTTGATCACTGTTCGTTGTGCAACATCATGCCAACCTTATCTTGATTCTTGACATCTATCTAAATTTATCATTATTCTTTGTTGGATGATGTTATTCTTCATGGTAATTTTAATTCCCTCACTAGAACCTATCATTCACCTAAACATGATTTTGCGAAGGATGGGCTCTGCCTTCAAGAAGTAAAATCTTAGGATTTTGGTTTCTTGTGAACCTTAGCAGTATTAGATAAAGCATTTAGTTAGGAAAACTTGAAAAGTAATATAATGTTTGCTAAAATAAGATAAATTAGCTCATCTATTTTAAGCCTATAATTGTTACACAAGTGTAGTTTGTTATGGGCTTCAAGCTTATTTAAAGCAGCCATCAAGCAATGTATTTCACAGCTTCAAAAATAGAGATCATATGGTACCAGAGCTAGAACATTATCGGTCATTACTGCATGGTGCAATTGTGAGGTAAAAGCAATTGATCGGAAGACAATTTTGGGCGAATTCGAATTATGCTACATTGGAATTTCGTTTGTATGCTGGCATGAGTGGAGTGGTGCAGTGAGCATGGGCATTTTTCTATTGGAGATGGCCTGTGGAAAGAGGGTTGAGGCCCATGGATCTGTCCAAAGAACCAGTGTGAGCAGCAAGGCATCTTTGTTGCTAGGCCTGTGTATATGGTGTGCAGGCATGATGTAAAGTGCACCTAGGAGGAGCAAAAGTTAAAGGCATTTTAAGGAGAGGTGTTGTTTGAGTGAGAGGTGTGCTGAAGACAAATCAGAAGCGAGGGCAGAAGCAGCAGCACATGACAGGCTTTTGAGGGAATGATGCCTCTAGAGTACAGGGAAAGGATTTTATAAAGTTAATAAAAATTTACGGTTAAAATATTAAAAAAAAATTAAGGTTTCTAATATTATAAAGTTAAAATTTAAAAACTGCTAAAATATTTCTTCATAATGAGTGGCAGGTCAAGTTAATTCAATAACTTTTTATCAAGTGAGAGCTTTTCAATGAGAATTTTCCAGATTGCATGTAGTGTGTCAGAGTGAGTGGCAGGTGTATTTTGGTTTTTGCATTTTCAGCTAGCAGAATTTTGTAGTTTCTGTGAGCTAGGTAATCTGGTTCTATAGTCAAGAATGGCTAGTGTAAAAAAATTATTTTTCTCTAAGCCCAAAAAATGTGAGTATAGAGATCTTGACCAAATTGTGTTAAACAAAGAATAGAGACCTACTAATGATCTCGCAGATTATAAGAAAAGACATAAAGAAGCTGTAATGCTTCTAAGGTTGTCACTCGCGGATGTATTAGTACTAAAAGAATGAAATGCCACTATAGCGTCAACACCGTGGACAAACCTAAAAGAAAAGTAACAAACGTCAAAATTTGGGTGAGCAATCTATCTTAAGAATCTCTAGTTTTCTACTAAGTTTCAGGAAGAAGGATCAATCTCCAAATAAATGCTATCGAGAAACTGGTAGAAGATCAAGATGGTAGCTTTGGTTTTACAAAGCTTTTATGATATGGGGCTTGAGAGGAGACATGGTGGACAACCACACTTAACAAGTTCAGTGGGTTATTGCGGAAGCGTACAATGAATGGTAAAAGCCAAAAGATATATCAGTGTATTAAGACAAAGGAAAGAGCAAAGAAGACAATAGACACCAGATTAGAACTATAATTGCAAACTTGTATTATGCAAAGTACTGTACAAGATTTGAGAATGCCAATGTACATTAATATACAAAGGAGGAAGATTAAACATCAGTCCATTACAATGGTTGGTAACAATCATTTCATAACTAATCAGTAGTTTGTCATTTTATACTGACATTACTGCTGAGTTGCACAGTATAGTACTGACGCTGTAGGAATTTTGTGGCATCAAAGAGAAGTTAGGAGGTCACAATATGCAGGCATATTTGTGGGATGATGATGAAGACATATCATGTCACGGAGCAACAACATGATGCGAGAAATCAATTGAAAGCTCAAATTCTCCAGGATCAGTCGCCCTCCTTGAAGAGCAATGGTACCCATTGCATGAAGTTGCCAAACAAGATGTGGAATGTTGCTAGAAACTTATACTTTGTAATCCATTAGCCCTAGGAAGGTACTTTAACTGCTTTGGCGATCTAAAAGAGAGGGATCTCTTGTTGACCTATCCATTTAACCCTAGTGTCAGTTACTTGATCTGATTCTACCAGTAGGTTGCAATCAAGATTGATTTTTGATTGCTGAAGTGTCCCTGCAACATCTGAAGTGTCCAACAAAGGTGGAAAGTAGTGGCGCTAGAGTTTTGCATTGAAGAAAGGGTGCAACCCAAGGTAGGAAGGAAGATTAAGCTTGAAAGCGTTACTTTCTACTTGCTTCGTGATGGCTTAGGGCCCGTACTTAAGTAGAGAAAAATTGTGATGAGGTCATGTAAGTATTTCCTTCTACAAATGAAGCCATAAGTGATCACCAACCTGAAAGGTGTGCAGTGTGTGGTGTTGATCATGGCGCTGCTTGTATTTAGCATTTTCCTTCTGCAGAATGGAATGCACCTGCTGCTGAATGTGTTGAATGTGCCCAATGAATTTAACAACTTTATCAACTTCCTTTTGGGCTAAAGGAGTAGTTACTTTTGATGATGGCATGGGATAAGTTGCATAGAAAGGGTTGTTTGTGGTAGATTGCGTTGTGTAGAACTCCGTTGCATTTGTATTGAATCAAAGGAAGAATTTCATCCCATGTGCGTTGCTTTTTTGAATTGTACATTCTTAGAAGATGCATTGTCATCCTGTTTACCACTTTTGTCTTTCCATCAGTCTGTTGGTGGAATGCGGTAGACTTTTTCAACTTCATGTCTAACATAGACCAAAGTGCTTTCTAGAAATTGCTCAAGAATCTTGTATCCCTATCCAAGAGAATATTTTCTAGTATACCAAAGTGAAACCAAAATGCTGAGAATATAATTGAGTTATTTCGAGAGCTAAGACTGCTTTCTTACAAGGTGTGAGAATTGTCATCTTTGAGAATCTATCAACTACTACATAAACAAAATCATTACCATGCTTGGTAGTAAGGTAGCTTGACAGAAAATCCATGGCAATGGATTCTCACGGTCTCATTGGAAGCTGCAGAGGTGTGTAAAAACCTTGCTTCTTGTTCACCAATTTGGCGATTGCACATGCAGTACAAGACCTGATGTATTTGACTTCTAACCTACAGTATGGCCAGTAGAAATACTAATGTAACACCACAAGGGTCTTTTCAACTTCAAAGTGTCCTGCAACCTTGCTAAAATGAGCTTCCCATATTAGTTTTTACCTCTCTTCCTTGTGCAATAAACACGAGTGACTGAGGTGATATAGGAGTCCATCTTGCAAGTAAAAAATTAAAACTGATTTACCACCGAGCAAGTCATGATAGATTTCTGCAAAATCTGAATTAGATGGATACAATTCTGACCAAGTGTTTCCTTCATGTCAACAGGCGTCAAGCACAATGAGGAAAGCTTGAACCCGAGGTCAACTCAAACTATATACTAATGGATTGACACTTCCCTTCTCATGCTTGGTGGTCAAATGGAATTGTTGAAGATAAGACCATTTCTAATGCTGCTCTTGCTACAACTTATTATGAGTTTGCAACAACAGAAACAGCTTCTGATCTATGTAGACCACATTCTCCTTGCCCAATATATAATGTTTCAAATGCATGAACAATAACATAAATCTCACGATCATGAGTAGTCCCTTTCTAGTGCAAAAATGTTTCACCATGGTAAGCAATTGGGTGACCATGTTGAGTGAGGATTGCTCCAACTGCATGATCGGATGCATTAGTCTCTACTTCAAATTGTTGTTGAATACTAGGCAGTGCAACTATTGGTGCAGAACAAAATCTGCATTTCAAGTCTTTGAATGCTTTTTGTTGTGCATTTGATCAGACGAATGGTTTTTTGGCACCACGTTTGGTACCCTGATTCAAAGGCCAAGTGATGTGAGAAAGAGAAAGTACAAAGCTCCTATAGAAATTTGCTCATCCAAAGAAGCTGCAAAGCTGTGTAAATTCTTTGGTGCAAGTCATTCCTGGATGACGAGGATCTCGGTTGGGTCCATATTAACTCCTTATGCATGTAATATGTATGCCAAATATTGTATCTCCCACATGACAAATGAATATTTCTCCGAGTTAAACTTTTGTTGCCACAAAGTGTGAAACACTTGTTGGATATGGCACGAGTGTTCATCCCATGTTTTGTTGAAGATTAAGATGTCTTCAAGTTAAACTACAAAAATGAATTAGTGAAAGGGTTGAGGACATTGTTCATCATCCACATGAATGTAGCAGGTGAGTTAGTAGAGCTGAAGAGAATAACCAACTACTCAAAAACAAACCGTCCTTGCTTTTGAAGTTTGTCTTCTAGATGTCTTTAGGTTCAATAAGTCTAATGATACCCAAACTTGAGATCAATTTTGGTGAAGAATTTAGAACCGTGGAGCTAGTCCAGCAAGTCCTCAATCCTTGGAAGAGGATAGCGGTTCGTCGTTGTCATCTTGTTGAGTGCTCTCAAGCAATGCATGACCTCCATGTGCCATCCTTCTTTGGCACAAGCACAATTGGGTTACCGCAAGGCAACGAGTTGGGCCTAATGTGTCCTTTATCCACAAGTTCATGGATCTATCGCTTGATCTTTTCATCCTCCAAAAATTATATGCAGTCCAAAGATGCATTAGGTAGAGATAGTCTTGGTATCAAGTCAATAGTTTTCTTTACCACGCGGAACATAGGCACTTCTTTAGGCAACTGAAAGTTATCCTCGTATTGATCCAACACACCCTACAACTACTGCATGTCTAATAGGAATCGCAGTATGCGTTTGAGCTGCAAAGATGTTCTCACATCCTCGTCTCGCCATTAAGAGTACAAACTTCTTACTAGAGCTGACTAGCTTCTTGCAATGCGTGTAACTGATGAGTGAAAGCATAGGAACTACTTTTGATATGCAATATCTCATATCACCAATATCTATGATAACAATTTAAGGATTTGCTTCATACATTGCATGCTGAAACTAAAAGTAGAACATCACACACTTCTAATTGTGCACCATCACAAAGGATTGTATCTTGAAAAAAGCTTGTTTTGCACATTAGGTAACATTGTTAAGTAACGTGTTCCTCAGAACTCAAGCTAAACCATCAAATGAAATATGGTTGTGGATGAGGTGTTAGTGACAAATTTAATTTGTGAACTGTTTCAGGGGAAATCAAATTCGTCTAATTGCCATTGTCAACAATGACATGTGTTGGTTGTCCATTGACGTACATTTGAGAATAGAACAATTTTTCTACTTGCTTTGAATCTGAGTTGGAGGAAGAAGCAATGTTTGGTAGTACCTACCATGGCACTAGGTTCAAAATCTATGATTTGCTTACCTTTGTCAAGTGCCACAATGTTAGTACCCACTACTTAGAATTGTGCAAGTAGAATTTTCCTAGCATGACACTCACCTCTGAAGTGAATTCTAGTGTTGTGTATATACACCTAATTTTTCACTTTTACTGACTTTTACTCTTCGCAGGTACTATTTGCACATTGGCTTCCCCGAAGCAATGTTCTCAAGGATATTGCTGAGAGCAGGGGTAACCGCAATAAGCGAGCTTATATTGGGTTGGTTGGAAATGGCAGTTATGAGAGGGCTTTGATGTGCAGTCCATGATATGACACCTTAGATACCGTTTTATACCTTTACACCATCTTTTATAGTATACCTACAACCATAGTAAGCCTACTCGGCGAGTACTCGCTAAAATTTCACCACAACGAATACTCATTGTGAAAACTCGAAGGCAATGTTCACGAATATTGGTGAATATTCCCGAATATACTCGATGAATATTCGGCGAGTTCGTGTCAATAACTCGCCTAAACATGCCAAAAATGCGGAAAATACACTTCGATTTCTCTTTTTAAGGGAACACACCTTCATTTTTTATCACACAACCATTGAGCATGCATTGCATGAGTCAAGGGATTTTATAGTGAATTTGAAGAGAAAATTTGAAGAATTTTATTTGGAGGTAAGTTTTTTTATTTTCACAAATTCGTTCTATTGTATTACTATTTATAAATTCATATTGCATCCGAATATGATTTGCAATGTAAAATGCATTCAAATTTCAGCCATTGAGCATCATTTGCATGAGTTAAGGGATTTTATAGCGAATTCGAAGAGCAAATTTGAAGAATTCCTTCATGAGTAAGTTTTTTTTAATTCTTTTCGCAAATTCGTTCTATATTATTTAAATTTTATATACTCATATTGACTCGGAATACGATTTGACATTTGTAATTTTAAATGCATTCAATTTAATTGCAAATGATTTTAAATTTTTTAATTTTAATAGTTATTAATTTATTCATGTTTGTTATCATCATTAATGAATGAAATTGTTGGAATGTATTGTTCTAATTTTATAAATGTTATT
Organism: Taxus wallichiana var. yunnanensis; assembly: GCA_018340775.1. Taxonomy (NCBI): domain Eukaryota; kingdom Viridiplantae; phylum Streptophyta; class Pinopsida; order Cupressales; family Taxaceae; genus Taxus; species Taxus wallichiana. The sequence goes on from CM031238.1 coordinate 363,857,581, forward strand.
TTAATTTCTTTTTTAGAATGTATTCTTGTTCATAGGATTTACAATTTTAAATTTGAAATTATGGTTAAATAGGGTTATAAAGCCACAATTTTTTTTTTTAATTAATTTACATTTTTTTAATTTTTAAATGTACATGTTGTCATTGTGTTGATTAGAGCTTACCAATGGCATTAGGCTTGGTATCTAGGTCAAAGCATCACTAATGAAACCATTCCTACTAACGCTCGTACCATTGCTTGGAAGTATGGTATACGTGGAGCAATCAGTGCAACCGTGGTTTGTAATTTCTGCGGCAAAATATTTTTTGGAGGCGTCAATCGCCGAAGTATCATCTTGTATGTTTTGTTTGTCGAGACGTTGTGGTATGTCTCAATGTTATAGATGTAATGTCCCCCTTTTTTATAAAAAAATAAAAAAAAATAAAATCGATTTGCACATGTAATTTTAAAATGAAATTTTATAAATTGTGCAAATCGAATTAAAAGGGGAAGTTCGACTTCACCTAGAGATAATAAATGGATGTTTTTAAAGGTAAACCAAGTGACTAGGCAAGTCGCATTTTCCTGGGAGCATGTAATAATTAATATTTGAGATAAAGTGATTATTCCTAAGCATGGGTCGACCCATATGAGCATCTTTTTAATATCCCTATGCATTTAATATTTGTTGTTGGTGACTTTCAGGCACATTTTTAAATGAGATTTCCTCCTAGATGATGGCGCCAAAGATGGAGAAGAACTTTGAAGGATGTGCAAGCAAAAACTATAAAAGAAGATGTGGTTACTCCTTTTTTGGCATGTTGACGGTTTATGAAACTTATCTTCATGCTTGAAGAAGGGATGTATGCCCACTTATGATCAAAAATAAAAGGTGTTTATTAACACCACCATTTGTGAAGTGTGTGTGCCCATACAAGCTTGAAATAATAACTTTTGCAATCATTTTTCTCTATATATACAAGGCGCCATTTTTGGGAGAAGATCTAAACTTGCTTTGAGGGTTTGAAGTGTGATTTGTGATGAATATCTTTATTTACATGCTGTTGGTTTTTACTCAATGAAATCAACTTGTTTTGGCATATGCTAAGAGTGTTTTGGAGTGATTTTGAAGTATTTATAAATCTGTTGTTTAGATTTATTAATTGCAGATCTAGAATTGCATTTATTGACTCTTAAAGTGAAGAGAAAAGTGTTGGAATTGTGTTGCAGATTTTACCCTAACCCTAAAGCAGGGTTTAGGATTTTGGGAGTTGTTTCGAGGGTTTCTAATTCATAAAAATATGGTTTTAAAATATGGATAGAAAGCTCATAATTTTTCCTTCTCGCTGCACTTGGTTTCAATTCAAAAGAGTTAATATTTTGGAAGTTATGGATTTTCAAAGTTTTAGTTGATTTTCAACAGTTTTATTTATTATTTTACTTCTGCAAAAGTATATTGGAAAAAGGAGTATAAATACCGATTTGGATTGCCCATCTAAACCCTCACTTGGCTCACCCAACCCCATTTGGGTTGTATTGTTTTGACATTAGGGTTAGTTGAGGTAAACCTAGAAGGGTTTATCTTCTAAATTGTTCGTTTTTGCAAGTAATTAATAATAAATTGTTAATATCCCACAAGGGGATATTACAATAAAAGAGGCAAAACGAGAGATGAAGGCAGAGTTGGCAAACCTAGAGGAGAAGATACTAGAAAGGTAAAGGATGCATGCAACAATCGCAAAAGTCCGGAATGACAGAGGATTGAGACGACGATGTGGCAACGATTGTGTGCTCTACTCTCGTCCACACATACGAACCGGAAGAGGAACATCTACTTCATCAAGTTCGAGGAAAGGGATACATAGCTTTTTTGTACCAAGGAACATAACTAAGGCATAACCTTCCCTACAAGGTACAAGCTGGAACATGGATGCGCACGAGGAAGTAGATAAAGCATGTTTGAATTTTTGGTACTACAACAACCTTCCCTTCAATGTGGCGAAGATCCCGTACTAGGAGTACTTGGTGACAAGATTGACGATTTGATTTGCCACGGAAAAGGTACAAGTACCCTCTCCAAGAGACTTGAGTGGGAAATTGCTCAAGGATGCGATTACGAATGCAACAACACTCCTAGAAGATCAAAAGAAACAATAGAAAAAATACGGATGCACAGTCTTTTAGATGGGTGGACGTATGGAAGAACCGCGCCCTCATCAATTTTAGCGTCTTCAAATGGTGAAATGGTGTTTTGAAGTCAATCAATGCCTCTAACATAGGTAAAAATGCGAGAATTTAAGTCTTATGTTGGAGAAGGTCAGAGAGGTGGGTATCCAAAATGTTGTGCAAGTTGTCACATGTAATGTAAAAACATATGTGGCGGTGGTAGACTTCTACAAAAGAGGCATCCATCACTCTTTTGGACTCATTGTCTAGCTCATTGCCTTGACCTTCTTTTGGAGGACATAGACAAAATTGATTGGGTGAGGCCAGTTATAAGATGCAAGAAATATAACCGAGTACATATATAGGCACCCTTGGGTTCTCAACTTGATGAGAGAACACACGAAGGGCAAAGAGTTTCAGACGAGTCGGTGTCACAAGGTTCGCAACTAACTTCTTGACATTGGTATTTCTAATTTTTGTCATCATTGAAGCAAATGATGTCTTTGCAAAGAGAGTTATAGAGATCATCAAGGTAATTTCAAACTTCAATTTATATTTCAAGTCGACTTCTTTCTTTTAATTTGTAAAATTATAAATATATTGTTATTTACTTATTTACTTTATTTGTAAGTTTGTAACCTTAAATTTTAATTTGTGTGTAGGTGTCAAAGCCATTGGTGAGGGTTTTGTGCTTGGTTGATGGAGAGCAAAACCCATGGGGTACATTTATGAGACCATGGATAGGCCAAAGAGGCTATCCAAAACTATTATAGGGGGATATCGCCAGATTTGGTCCCTTTTGGGAGATAATTGATCGAAGGTGGAACAATCAACTCCACCAACCTATTCATGCAGCAGGTACTACCTCAACCCCAAGTTTTTCTTCTCCAATGGCTTCACAGATGTGAATAGGGGAGGTTATGAAGGGCCTTTCAACATGCATTGAGAGGATGATACCAGAGGTTGAGACGTGAGACCTCATTATTTTAGAGTTGCAGAATTACAAGCATGTTAGGGGGAGGCTCTTTTCTTCGGTGTTATCAATCTGAGGAGAACCACGCAATCACCAAGTAATAAAAATTAGAATGTTTACTAAGTTACTTATATGTTATAACTTACAAATTTAATTTTATTAATTACTTATAAACTTTTGATTATCTTGTTTGTAGGTTCTTGGTGGGAGGATTGGGGAGGAAATACCCCACATCTTCAAAAGCTAGCCCTCAGAATTTGTAGTGCCCACTCCTCTTCGACACCTATTTTTGCTATGATCATGATTATTAGTTGCTTAGTGACATGGACATTATTATGATATTTTGGATAGCCTATTGTTAGACATTATGGACATTATGATTATTATTGTGTTTGGCTCTTATTATGGACTGTATGGGTACATAGAGGACATTGATAGATATTGTAGTACATGATGATGATTTAGTGTTATTTTGTTATATGCTGACATCTTGGACTCCTTGACAAAGTGGTTTAGACGATTGGACTAACCATGTGTGCACATTGATGTTATGATTTATTAATAATGTGATGATAATAGGTGATCAGTAGTATGTTGTCGAATGCATCTAAGTAGGTTTAAATTGCAGATGTGAATTGCATGGTTATCGTAAAATATGAATTGTGATAGATGGTTATGCTTAGGTGTAGGGTGATAGTAAATGTTAATGGATATGGTAAAATTGTGATAATTAGTAATTGTGAATAATTGATTTAGAATAGAATTGCTTAACCATGATAATGATGCAACTATGTCGTATGATGATGTTATATGATAGATGATATATGTGTTTTGATTTCTTGACGTATTGATATGGCCTTGAGGCTGAAGGTGGTATTGTCTTGGTTGTTTACAGGAACGAAATCACAATAAACAAAGGAGGGACTAGGAAGACCAACCCTGGAGGAATGTCGTGTGTTTACAACATGGTCACCTTGGCAGTTGTTGTGTGTGCGTGTGTCGTCATGTTACTTGTCGTTTGTTAGGAGGTCTCCAAGGGGGAGCAACCTCATAAGTGACCATGGGTGTAAATGTTGCTTTTTCTTTCTATTTATTTGTCTTAGTTGATGTTGTGATTTTATTAAATCCTAATGTTCTCTCATGTTCTTGTGTTTATTAATGTGCCCTTGATTAAGTAAGTAATTTTGTGGTTTATGTTAATTGGATGATGTGGCATATGAGGGAAATGATTGTGTGAGATATACCTTATTTTCTTTATAATTTTATTGGATTTTATTTTTGTCTTGGTTTGTGTGCCCATCCCCATCTCCAAAACTCGGATTTGGGCTTTGAGCCCATTTTCAGTAGACTTGTGGGACAAGTTTTACTTGTCCCACACTCCTTAAACCCTTCCACCAACCCAACCTATGGTATGAGGGGTCAAATTTAGCCCTAATCATGTGCTTTTGAGGGAAAATAGGCAATTAATGCCACCTTTTCTTATTTCCCTAAATTTGAAATCTTGAAATGTGGAATGGGGGTTTGTGTATGGGAAGGTATGTGTCATGTCTCATCTTCCTCATTTATGGAACCTTGGTTTGTGTGTTGGGTTGTGAGGTGGATTGAAGGGAAATGAGGTGGCATCCTACATGGAGCCACATCACCATCCTCTCCACCAAATTCTATTTATTGGAGTCTTTTAGTTGTTTTTGGGGTTACTTGCTTGGAGATTTTTGGAGAGCTTGCATGGGAATTTGCTTGGATTGTGGAAAGAAGTTAGAGCTTGGTTGCTTAAAGGTTGAAGGAGCTCTCAATGGCAAGGTAGGATCTATACTTGTATTTTGGTTTTCTTGTTTGTGTATTGAGTTGTGAATTGTATGAATGCATGTGATTTTGTAAGGGTTTGGGTAGAATTGGCCATAGGGATGGTGTAGGGAGAGGGAAATGGGGCCATTGTGGAGGTAAAAGGGAGTGTGTGAGGTTTTGTGGAGGGAGTGTGGGAAGGGAAATCCACCTATGTGGAGTTAAAAGGAAACTATATCATTGTATATCTTTCAAAATGGAGAGATAAGGGGTTTTGTGTGTGTGTGTATAGTGCACTTGGAGGCTTGGGTGGATCCCTATCCCACTTGGGAGGCATAAGGAGATGGCTGCCATGTTTTCCTTCTCCTTTGGCTTAACTTTTGAGCCTATGTGTTAGTTGTATGTGCAGGTTTTTCTATTGCTTTATTCTTGTGTGTGTTGCAGATTTATTGTGTGTATGTATGTGTTGTTGAAGCCATTATTGTGAGGGCTGCCATGGTTGTGAACACCCCTCATTCTTTCTTGGTTGGGGCTGGGGCCAATGAGAAGGTAGGCTTCACCTTCTCATTGGATTTTGGAACAGGGGAGGTGAGTGTTGCCTAGCTCCCTTCCTTTGGCTAATGTGATTGGAGATGGAGAAAAATTGGAGTTGCAAGTTGTAGGAATTATCAATTATCTTCAAAGAGATTCAAGTTGTAAATGTGAAAAAATTGTAATTTTCAGCATGTTGTCTCCACTTTGAGTGGAGGGCTTGTATACTTGTATTTTAATTGTTCTCCTTGAATGATGTATGTTTAAATCTGGAATGGATTATCAAAACCTATAATTGAGTTGGTTGAAAGAGGATTATTTCTTAAGGCTGCATTTCATTTAAATTTGTATTGTATTTAAACCTGCACCTTAATTAAAATATGTGTTTTCATACAACCTCTAAACTGATAATGTTATTAGTTATAATTTATTTGTAAAAACATAATATAGTTGTTGTATTTGCTTGTTTTCCCTTTTCTTTTCTGGAATGGTTATGTAAAGTGGTGGAAAACTGGATTAGCTGCAAGTTTTCCTTCAATTAAATATGAAATCCTTGAATTAATTTTACTGTTGTGAATGGTGGAATCTTTGATTTATAATGTATATTTGCCTTCTGTTTTTTTATAACAGATTTCAGAATTAAACTATCATTGTATGCTTGTATTGTGATGAAATATTTCCATTTTAAATCAAAAGTAAAGAAATTTGTTTCCACTGTAATGCTTCTTATGGAATTAAATACAAGCAAACATATGTATGAATATATATATATATATACATACTTATACGTTTATATAAAAAATCTAATTCTTTCTACCTGTGTATTCTTTTACAAAATAAGTCCAGCAATTGCATATATATATAATATATATGTATATTTATATATATTTATAATCATAAATTTGTTTTGCTTGTATACCTTCTTGAAAACAAACCAGGAAGTATATATGTATAAATATATATATATACACACAAATTTGCAGTATATAAAAGAAAGGTTGTATAAGATAAAATATATATATAACATGAAAAAAAGAAGGGAATCGATTTCTTTGTGGCTTTGTTTTGTTTAAAACAAAAAAATTATAATAGTAGGGAGGCTGCATAGCTCCTCCCGCCCCTTTGTAATGGGAAGTATGGAGTGGGTGGGGGAACAGCCGCGGCCTGCCCCGTCTTCACACTCCATACTCCCCACCACTATGCCCTCCCCAATAACCGCAGCTAAGCCCTTGTGGCCTGCGCACAACCCTGTTTGGGCACCTAAATTTGCAAAAAAAAAAAAAATATTATATATACATTTTAAATAATATATATATATATATATATATATATATATATATAAATACAGAAGTTTATTTATTAAAAAAACTCGGATCAATCCTTATCAACACAAAAAGAAGCTTCAAGGTAAATAAAATTCCCAAAACAAAAAAATAGATATGCTTAGCAAACCCTGGGGTAAATAAATTAGAACAGAGAGTAAAAATGGAGGAAGAAATTCCCCCTCATTGCAGATCTAGAACAAATGAAATCACCATAGATCTCCACAAGCTTCCATGGCCTCCATCTTCTCCTTCCTGCAACCCAACTTGTGCAAATGGAGGCACATTAGGGCAAACAAAAGAATAAAAGGAAGAGATAAGAGAGATTTAGGGCTTTTAGTGAAACCTAGGATCTAGGGTGGAGATTAGTTTCATCCAAGGGTCCTAATTTAATCCTCAAACTTAAAGGGGATGGGGAAATAGATGTTTTATTAGTGTGTGGATAATTTAATTAATGGGGAACCCTAGTGAGTTTTATTCACAGGTGAGTTTAGTTAGTATATGACATTATTAAATATATGGTGGGTTTAATTTACTATGGGGCATTTTAATTATGGGTTAAATAAACTAATGTTGGGCATGGGGGTATTTAAATAAATTATTTAAAGGATTAAAAAGGATTGAAGTTAATCCAACAGGTAGTGGTGTAACGGTTCTTGGGTCTCCTTGTAATTGGGAGGTCCAAGGTTCAAATCTCGGCTCCGTGTTAAGACGGCCTACTACCGAGCGGTTTAGATAACCTAGTGATGGGGCATCATGGTAATGTGGTTTAATTTGTGGACTCGTTGAGAGCTTAAACTACCATCCTTGGATGGTTCCATGGCCAGTGTGAGTTGGTGATGCCACAAAAGGGCTAGGGCCCTCTCCCTAGGTAACTCAAGCAAAACAAAAAACAAAACAAAAAGGATTGAAGTTAAATATATAATTAAATAAATTAATGTGTGGCATGGGTATTATTTACTTAGGGAAATAAAATTAAATTTAGCTTAGGAAATGATTTTTAATAAATTTAATGTGAACCTAAGTGGATAAAAATAATTAATATTAAATTAGGAATTAATTAAATAAACTTAATATGGATATAGCGAAGGGATTTAAACCCGTAATAAATTTTGGAAAATAAATTAATATTATTTAGAGAAGTGTAGTATTAAACGACTAAGCAATTATTAAACACAATAAATGTATTTTTTTAAATAACCGAAATTCTCTAGTTATATGTTATGGTTTGGACGCATCAAATTGTGCCTTTTACAGAATTTTATCTCAACCTTGTAGCACTTTTGGATGTGAATGCAACTAGAGTTTGTTTGAGGCCATTCACATGAAGAAGCGCAACAAGTTGACTCAAAAATGCCTCAACGACTTGGTTTTTGTGCAATATAATCTCGACTTCGCACAAGAAAAGTGGAGGCCACATCACAGAGCTTATTGATTTGGATGAGATAGATCCATACAACGAGTGGATTGGGCAAGAAGAGGAAATAGAGGATGAGATTGCTTCTTTCGAGAGGGAAGCTATGGAGGGAGAAGCATTAGCGAGGATTGGATGGCATCTTTGAAGGTGATGTCGAACATGCATCAAAGGAGCAACCACCATCTACTACCAGGTGTGTAGAGCTGAAGTCGCAGCCTTAGGAGGAGCGAGGAGACGCAGTGAGTGTGGGGACTATTAGAGGCAATAGACCCTCTCCCTAATATTTCTCTAGAACGGGGAAGAGGAAAATGTAAATTATTGTAAATTGTAACTTCAGATAGATATGAAATTTATGATAATAATTTTCAATGCAAATCATTATAAATTCATAAAGCACTTATCACGGTTGTTGTATTTGCATGATGATGCGACTTTGTATTGTATTTGTATTCAAATCTAATAGAAAACACTTCTCCAACATTTTATAGACGCATTTGGTACATTTTATAGTTATATTTTGGATAAATTTATGTTTTTTAAAGAAATTTGAGTATTTTTTAAGTTGTTAAATATTCCCACATATTCATTGAGTCTTGCCAAGTTTTTGCCGAGTCAATTTTTTTGGGTTTGTCAAATATTTTCCAAATACGAGTATGCGAACTATGCCTACAACTTTACCTTACTATCCTCTTATGGTCGCCTCCATATCTACTTACCGCATACTTATACCTTCGTCATATCACGTTTTAAAGCAGCTCCGAGTCTTCCTCCATCACCGAAGACTCCCTTTTAGAATGCCTTGATGAGGTATTTCCTAGAGCCAATGGCATCAACCATGGCCAATGTCATATGGCTTTCATTTCTAGCAGCTAACTTGCATCGATCGATCATGATCGATGTTATCGGTTAACAAAAAAATTATTTCTTAATGCCTACCACTATATATATGCAGCATTCGAGTGCTCCTTCTATCACATCCTCATCATCATTCAATCAGTCTACTTGACCGGCAAAACTGCCCTTAAGGTATTAAAGTTCTAGAATTTAGTATTACTTATCTTTTGGAGTCTACTTAAGAGCATTGGCTACTTCGGATACCAAAGCATAAGAGCTACACTTTCCATGATCTGCGCAGCCTTTGGAGTCTTGGGAGTATTCAACAAGAGGATTTTCTAATTCTTCTTCTATTCATATGTGATCCCCCATACCAACTCTCTCATAAGGTGTTACTAGCCTTGGGGAGAAGTTAATGCACCAACAGTGTCAGCATAAAAGTATATCTAACCTCTCATTTCCTTTATTGTATTTCAGATTTGATTGATTTTTGATTGGTCATGCATAAATTAGAGTAGAGTAGCATATTCTTATGTATTACATTATTATCTATCAATTCTTACCTTACAATCCGCCTTTTGGGATTTACAACCTATCAATCCTTACAATCCATGTTTACAACCCTAACATAAGTATCTCTATCTTGTTACAACCTTGTTATTATCAATCTATTATCGAGACCTAGTTAGACACCACTCCCCTATCCTAGATCTAGGCTTTGGAACCCTATATATTTCATAGAGTGTGGACTATCGTCTTTTTAGATCCACATCTTTACAACCTACAACCCTATTGTGTGCATCTTTAGAATGGCCACCTTATTATCCTAGTCTATATTACCCAAAGAGAAAGAGGATATTTTATTAGACCATTCTTTACTTACTTGCATACACTATGAAGTATACACCACTTGTCAGTCTTGCACTGATTATTTTGGTCATTTGATTGTATAGTATTTTGAGGATGACATGAAGACCATTCCCTTGTTTACAATTCTACTTTGTGTATGTGGGCTAAGAAGATCAATAGATTATCCTCTTTTTCCTCTCAATAATATAGATTAGGATATAGATAGAAGACCATTCTAGGGAAGCCACACAAGCCAAGATTGTAGCTATGAAGTGTATGAGTCGTGGACTTAATAGACGATCCAAATTTTCTCAAGGCGTAAGGTTCCAAAACCTAAGTCTAGGATAGGGGGCACGGTCTTACTAAAATCATAGGTTCAGAAAAGTATTGGTAGTAAATAAATGCATATAAGGTGTCTCTACTATGGTCAGTAAGAATAAATTAGGGATTTAAATTAGGGTTGGATAAGCCAAATCATGGATACGAGCAAAGGTTGATAAGCATAATGCTTCAAACAAAGAATATGCTGCACTATCCTAGTCTATATATATGAAACATAAATCATAAATCAATAGAACTGCAGAATGTGTAGGCACTAAAATTTGGTAACTTGTCCTTTTGCAATGCCAAGTTTGACCATGCTCTCTTGTTAAGATAAATGCTCACATTCGAAATCTAATCAATATATCTCTCTAGCTCTTTCATCACTTGCCTATCTTTACACTTTGTTTTGTCATCAATTCCAGGAATATTATTAAATCAAAGTACCAAATTATCTCTATTAATCATGCCACCAATTTTTGTTTCACATCACAATCCTCGGGTAGGACCGTACGGTTTGGTCGGGATATGGTGTCTATAATAGGGTTGTAAGAATAAACAAGGAGGCTAGTGCATGCCAAGGATTTAGACTAGGGTCGTATAAGCTAAATGGCGGATAAAGGTAAAGGCCAATAAGCCTAATGCATCACATAAAGAATATGCTACACTATCCTAGTTAACATATATGATACATTAATCGTAAATCAATAAAACCAGAATTTGTAGACACTAAAATTTGGTAATTTGCCCTTTGCAATGCCAAGTTTGACCATGCTCCTTTCTTTAAGACAAATGCTCACATTCAAAATCCAATCAGTATATCTCTCTAGCTCTTCCGTGACTTGCTTATCTTTACACTCTGCTTTGTCATCAATTCAAGGAATATTATTAAATCAAAGTAATAAATTATCTATAGTAATCATGCCACCACAATCTGTTTCGCATAACAATCCTCTTGGGCGGAGCGTACGGTTTGGTCGAGATGAGGATCCATTCCTACCGACTTGTATGATCCTTCCCTTTGTATTCTTAATCTTTGTTTTCAATTTAAATATTTTTATTGCATCGTTTCATCTTCCTAGGTTGGCCTTATTAGAATATTTCACCTACAAAAGGCTATATAAGAAAGTCAATGTCACTTTATAACTCACCTAACACTCTTACAAGCTCCTATTGTAAATATCATTCCAAAAGCACTCAAGAGTCTCCTAAATTTGCCCAAATCAACTACACATCAACGAAAGCAATCCCTATTATAGGTATGAAGCACTCAACCAAGGTCAAAGAGTTTGGCTCTCTCCATATTAAGCATGCAAAGGTTATATAGTCATGTCTTAGAAAGAGCAAAGTCACTCTAAGCATTGCTCAAAGGGTTTCAAGGAACAAAGGGTTAGGTCACATAGTCAAGACACACCACATCACACTATCGCACTTGAGTACATTATATACTATACAATTAGCCCGCTATCTTGGTGTCAAGAGACACGAGGGGACCCCGGGGTTGGCTAGATGCACTGCACAAGCACCTAGAGGAGCTACATGAGGCTTGATCCCGCACAAGGGCATATAGTGCAAGCACTTTGATTGGTTCAATAGTTGGGGTTTAACCATCAAAGGTAGTCCAACCTCACTAGACACGCATGATTTCTCCTTTGGTTTCCTAATGCTTTAATGAAGGCTACTACATGTTTCTAGGGTGTCCACTTGGTCAGCAAGTGATTATAGGTCATCCCGAAGTTGTGTGAGAAAAGCGACATGCAAAAAGGGCATCTCAAGGAAATCGAAGCACTCGGGAAGTTGCAGAGCCTAACTACCAAAGGGTCCAAGACCGAACAATCCAAGTCAAGACCGTACAGTTCTAGTCAAGACCATACAGAAAGTATACGGTCCTGCCCCTTCTCAGTTTCTAGTTCCAGAACTCACAGCAAAACATCTCTAGTCTTTGATCTGCCTTTTCCACCTATCAGCACATTTGGATCTTCTTAATTCTAACCTCGCATACAACTAAGACTTCTCCCTGAGTGTATTTGAGCTATCTTTTAACATTTATAAATTGTTGCAAGTTAATGTATTATTCTAGTTTCAAATGGTTAATTGTCAATTGATTAAACTAGAATACTCCATTGTTACAAACCCTTACATTCTCTTTATTGTTGTGTACTTCCATAGCATAGATTTAATTAGGGTGTAGACGGAATGTACAAAAAAGAAAAGAAAGGCTCAAGATACTTGCCTTTGTGAAAACACCATTGGTGCATTAATCCCCTTAGGATTAGTAGCCCTTTATGAGAGAGTTGTTGAGGATGACCACAAGAAGGATGGTAAGAAGACCGAGTAAACCACGGTTGGGGACTCCAAAGACTTGGCAAACCATGTTGGTGTAGCTATTATTCTTGAGTATCTTAGACCTAATGTTCCTTAGATAGTTTTCCAACCGTACGCAAAACAAGATTTGTACCTCCGAGACTTTAAAGGCAGCTTAGCAAGTGCGGGCAGACCAATAAACGATGTTGTGATGATATATATAATGATTACAATAAAGCCCTATTTATACAGGCATTATCTAAATTCACAAACTCTCATATCTGACAGCATCAACCATGGTAGATGCAGTCACCAATTAGAAAGATCTATCACACAAGATCGATAATGGTCAATCTTGTCATCTTGCAACTATCAGCAAGAGGGTCCTAAGGGGGAAAGGAGGTTGTAATGTCACTTTCTAGGGCTGAAACAGAAAAAAACGGAAATAGCACAAACCCCAATCTGATTTTTGGACCAGCAAACTGAAAATTAAATCAATACGGTACAGCAGTCTGATTTTTGGAACAGCAGCTTGTAAACAACAAGATTTCACCCAAATAACACCTTAAAACTCATCCACATGTATTTATAAACCCTTTAGGAATACTTTAGAACAATTTTCACCATGAAAATCAATCTCAAATACAGCTGGCAATTAATTTATCAACAGCATAAGTATAGCTAAGAGAAATAATCACAATGGTGGTTACCACACCCTAACAATGACCAAATATGAATGATTTCAGCCTTATAAATTATGCCAAGTCTGAATATCAAATAATAAATGAGTTTTGTGCCCTAGAAGGCACTTAAAATGACTCAACCCTAGTCGCTCCCTAGGAGAGGGACTCCAAATCATGCAAAATCTCCTTTTAGGTCTTCTTCTTGATGCCCTAGATATAAACCAGCAAGAGGATCTTCAATAATTTCCTTCACACCACCCAATTTGGAGAGTTTTTGTTCTCCAAATGCCACAAGGAAGGTTGCCATCCTCTTTGGATGCCACACTATGGATTTTCGCCTTAGTGGAGTTGGAAATAGAGCAATCAGCCCTAGAGTCCAAGTAGATAAAGTATATATGCCAAAAGTGATGTGCAAATGAGCCTATAAGACTCCTCTTATACCCTTTAGTTGGCGCCAAGAGTCATAAGAGTGTAATGACCGACCTCTTAAGCTTGCTTGATTTTCTATTTCCATGTTGGAAACTCTCCAACCTTGCCTACTTCATAAGGAGCTTACTTTATGTTTTAATTTCATGTTTGAGAGCACTAGAACCCATTTGACCTTCCTTGAGAGGAAAAATACAAAATAAAAACATAAATATGAATAAAGAAACTGAAATATAACTCAAGTTCTTCCCTTTCAACTTCTTCTTGCCAACGGAAAGGAAGATGAGCAAGAAGCCTTCAATTTATATTATTTCGAAAAGGGGACATTACAGAGGTAAGCGTGGTGCAAACACTAAGAGAAGATGTGAAGGTGATCTTGAAGGAACTCGCAAGAGGATAGTAGGGTGGTGTCAAGGAGGTGTTAAAAGATAGGATATGAAGGCATATTAGACAACACAACAAGTCTCTCTCACAAGTACCACCTGCACCTAGTGATGTCACTCAAGGCACACAATCGGGAGATCAATGCAACAATGGCTTAAAGAGAGATCGCCATTAAGAGTGCAAATGAACGTGTACACACTTTATTCCAAACTTCGAATGTTGAGATTGTGTTTTGTCTTAAGACTTAGATTCTTCTTTGTTAGACTTTTGCTTAGAATTTGTTTTGAAGTACAAGCTAATTTGTAGATTTCTCCCAAAGAAATATGGAGGTAATCCATGTCAAACTGGATGTATCGTCTCAAGCCCGACCTATAATTCAAAATAAGATTTGTTAAAATTCTTGAACATTCAATTTTGCAACCAAAGTATGAAAAGTATGAAAAGTATGTTTATTCTAGACAGATTGATCATGGCCTTAGACAACCTGTGCAAACTTGATGTATTGGTCATCATAGTTTACAACATGGTAGGTAATCGATATTTTTGAGTACCTTCTACAAAACCATTCTAGGTGTCTACAAAAGTGTATAAGTCATCTGCTTCACATGCAAAGGTGCATGAAGTTATCCCACCATTTCTTTACAAATAAAGAAACTTTCAGAGGAGCAAATGTAGAATTTTCTTCATTACTAAATCAATTCATAGTGTAGTATGAACAAACTAGGTTAAGCTAGTTATCCAGGCATCTACATCTATTTTGCCTTTAAACATAGGGATGTCTAGATTGACTTGTACCTTGTATGGAGTGTGACCACCAAAAATCGATGTGAAGTTGTGTTGTAAGGAGTGTGAACGTGCTTGAAAATTTGAGCAAGTGATCGACAATACCTACTCGTTTACATGCATGACATTCTTCCAAATCTTCTCATTGCCTTTGTAAAGCATCCTCTATCATTTTCTTCAATATGTTTGAATTCATCAACTCTGAATTTGTTTTGTCTCCCATATGAGGGCATGAAGGATCACAAGACTCGAGCCCTAACTTCATGTAATCAAATGTCACATGAGTGGTCATTCAAACAATGAAGGATTTCAGTACCTCAATACCATGTAAGAGGATATGAAGTGTAAATGTTGCCGGATACCACTAACCTTGGACTCGGAGGAGACCCAAAGTGGACAACCACACTTAATGGATTAAACGGGTCATTGCAAGCATATGTTAAATGATAAATAACGAAAGATATAGTTGTGTTGTAAGCCAACGAAATGAGCAAAGAAGACATTCGACACCACATTAGAACTATAATTGCCAAGTTACACTATGCAAAGTCTTGTACAAGATCCAAGAGATCGGATGTGTCATGTTTGTATGTGAGCTAAGAAGCTTAATATTATTACCCTCTCTCTTCTCCTTAATATAGATTAGGATATAAGTAGAAAAGCATTCTAGGGCCAACACACAAGCCAAGATAGAAACCAAGATGTGTATGCGTTGTGGATCTAGAAGACAATAATCCACACTCTCTAAGACAGTGGTTCCAAATTCTATGTTTAAAGTAGGGGATGGGGTCTTACTAAGATCCTAGGCTATAAGAATAAGGATAGTAAGCAAGTGCATGCCAAGGATCTAAACTAGCGTTGTAAAGCCCAGTGACAGATATAGGCAAGGGCCAATGATAAGAATAATCCAATAGACAGAGAACATACTACTCTATCTTAGTCTTATACATGATACATCAGCATAATCAATCATACCAAATATAAAAGAAAATGAAAGGTTGGGGATATTTTTTTGAGAACGTCGTTGATGCATTAACCATCCCCATGGTTAGTAGCACCTTATGAGAGAGTTGTTATTGGTATACCACAAGAGGGATAGGTGGAAGACCTAAGTATGCTAAAGTTGGGAAGTCCAAAGATTTCGCATGAAATCTTGCTCATGCAACTCTTATTCATGTGGCTCCTATTAACCCAATGCTCCAAAGTAGACTTCCAAGTATAAGCTACACTAAACCTTAAACCCTTAATACCTTTTAGGGCAGCTTGGTGAGCACAGATAGAGCAATAATGTGACTATTTGAGTCATGCGAGAAATGATGAAAATGACGCCTATTTATAGGGAAATATAACCTAAAGTCGCAAACCTTTTTTATTAAACGACATCGAACGCGGCTAGTAGAAAGTCATACTAGACAACATCGACCATGGTTAATGGCATCGGCTTCACAGAATCGTCCGGCATGAAGGCTTCAAAGGAGAAAGAGCATGGAAGTGGAACCGACACTGGGAGCAGATGTGAAGGTGATTTAAAGGCGATTCAAGGTGTTTTAAGTAGGTGTGAAGGTGATAGAACTGAGGATATCAAGTGGTCATAAGGAGGTAGCAAGAGGGTAGTAAAGCATGCTAGGGTGACCCAGAAAATGGGGTGCACAATGACTCTCTTGTTGTGTACCACTAACAAACCCACCCATTCTCGATATGCCCCTTAACTCAAGGAGATTATGCACCAATAGCCTACAAAGAGAACCTTTGGTAAAAATGAATTATAAGGTGTATACATATGCCCCAACCAAATATTATCGCATGTCACAATAATGTAACATGAAATGGTCCGGGAAAAGAACATATAATACCAAAATCAAAAGAATGATCAGTAAATGAAGTAATAATGAGCATGAGAAAAAATTAAATATGAACTCAACCAAATAAAATATACTTACCTCAACCTACCCTTCTCGCAAAAGTGAGTGCAAGTTAACTCTCGTCTCGACCGTGAAGAGCACAAAACTGTTGAGGAACCCTAATGATACAAGATTTTAAGGAAAGGAGAACAATGCAAGCATACGCAAGTGCATCATTGAGTAGGTATACAAAAATATGGGAAGCAAGCTCATAAAAGGGTGTTAGGATTGGTGGGAGGAGGCTAAGTCAAGTCTAGATAGATGATGGTATGTCAAAAAGGTGCTAGTGAGGAAATTAATCAACCAATCTAGTTGGCCTACAAAGTAGGAAGCAAAATAGATATAAAGTCCAAAGTTAGGTTTTGATAGTCTTATAAAGGGAAGACAAAATTAAGTTCAAAGGAACCTAGAAATATGTCAAAAGGTGCTAGTCGGTAAATGAATTGACTAATCTAGTAGGCTGTAAATAATGATCACTATAATGTAACACTCAAGATTCCTAAACGTAGCTATGAGAAATAAGATAAAGAAGATAGCAATGGTCGAGAGAGAGCATACTCAAAGCTAAAGATGCAGAAGATACACAAGTAGGGATGGTATAAAGGAATGTCCTCAAACCCTGATGCATGTCATAATGCTCACATGTCTAAAAAGAGAATGGCAAAGGATGCAAAGAAGTTTGGAAGGACTGAAAATCTAGTCTATCCAACAAGGGAGATAATGTGTAAGGGAGGAAAAGTGGGCGTCATCAAGGCAAAAACAAGTTCTTTACCAAAATCAAGACACTCTAATCGACTAGCAAGATTATTTCGTCATCAAGAAGTGAATGAAGCCAAATATGTAGGTTTCATCGTAGGTAAACTAGTGAACTATAAATATATCCTATGTCAACTATGAGATGCTAGAAAAACAAAAGATCTTACCTTCCCACGATGTGTTCCTCATTCCCAGACCTCATCAAGGATCCATAAGCCTATTACAACATTCCTCAGATCTCACTAAAGGATCCGTAGGCCTACTACAAGGATTAGGTATTGATGTGAAAAGGGCAAGGCACTCACCGATAGATATGCAACCTCTACCCAATCAAAAATCTTACCGCACAGTTGTGGCATTTGATTGATGTGCTTCCAAAGAAGGGTATGCATTGGGTATATTTGATTGTTGATGCTGGCATAACCACAAACTTTTGGAAAGATTTGGAAAGGAAGCAAGGATATGGTATGAATTCTCCACAAAACATTCCATTTTCAGCTGAATATATGAGTCATTTTCAGTTTGCTGCTATTGGGAATAAGGTTTCATGGAAGTTTTTTCATATTGGGAAAGCAATTTCAAACTGCTGTCCCATCACTTCTACAATTGACATCACCATGATCAGCCTTCCTATCATTTCAATAGCTCAATCTTTAGCCATGCCATTGATGAATGTATTGTTGAAGATTGATTTGGGTCCATGGGTGAAAACGTGGGAATGGAAACCAGCCAATTTTCTGATTTTTAAAGAAGAATGCTTGATTACAGCTTTGTACGGGGCAGCCATCAAATACATGAAGATTATGGGGCTTCCACAAACAAGAAGACAATTGCAAGACCTAAAGGAGTATTGTTAGACACTCATGTTTTTCTAAGGAGTTTGCTTCTTGTGTAGATACAAAAATGAAGATTACAAGGATCACATGGGATCCAGGTGATTGTGATTGCTTGGGGCAAGCAATCTTGGGGAGGGAGGACTGTAATGTCCCTTTTTCCCAAATTCGAAGGCATAATTGGATCTTCCGGATATCCCTCCCCTTGGTTGAATTGAAGAAGATAAAGAGGAAGCAAATAATATGTCTTTTATTATTTTATGAATATTTTAAAGTGTATTAGTGAAGACTATATGGGTCAGCCTTGTTTATTAAGGCATAATGAATGGTCATAAGGAAGCGGCCATGTCTTTTCTATTTTGGTGCCAACCTTTGAAAAAGTATAAATAGGGGTTAGAGGAGTCATTTGGGATATCGACTTTCATTTGTAAAATCAGATTTTGAGAGTGAACTCTCATTTCTCTCCACTTGGGACGAAACCCCATGTGAGGTCCATTGTGAGGGACGAAAACCTCTCACTTTTGACTTAAAACAATTTATAATTGCAGATTATTATTATATTGAAGATCAAATTGTGTCAAATCTGATTTATGTCATTTATTACAAAAGTGCGACTTGTTCTAGTGAGATTTCTGAATTGTTGGATGATATTAGCATCATATAAAATTGATATTTCAAGTCGACTTGCATTAGAAAGGTCTAATAACTGATTTGCACGAATTTCCATGCACATTTGAGGGTGAAATCGAATTATTTCAAGCTGCTGCGATTTCCAGATTAAATAGTATTTTTCAGCAGTATATATTTGCATAAATCAATTCGATTTGGCCTATAAATTTGTCAAATCAATTAATAATCATTTGATAATTGTTTGTGGATGACTATTAGAGATTTTTGGCTCTTATTTCGAGGAATACAACTCGCTGTAATTAAATTACAGTCTGCTGCAATAATTTCTAGAATTATGTAAAATTCATATAAACCCTTCAAAAAGGGGTTATTACAGCAGAAACTTTCTTATTTTACAAGTTTTGCATGATTAAGCCTCCATCTTTCAGGGCTATAAGTTTTGCACGCAAATATCCACATAGAACAGTGGTTTCAAGAACTTCTCTTAATTTTTCAACACTCCTTTGTTCTAACACCAGCACCTAATTCAAGATTCATGAATTCCTGACTCTCACACAACTTTAACCTTCACCATTCACTAATAACTTGATTTCATTTGCTAATGATCAGCTTTACCAGTTTTACAAGGTTGTTAAGGGAAGGTTTCTTGTTCAATCCATCACACACTGAGATAACAACATATTACCATATAATGATCTCTTATCACCCTTCAAATGAGTAACATCACATGATATAACAGTCGTTAACATTCATTACCAGCTTACAATCACATTTCATCATGTGTAGATTAACACAAGATTGATCAAACTAAATGGAGATCAAGAACATTCAAATTACTAACTGACAAGATTATTTGAACTCCATAAGCTCTTCCTCATTCAATCATACTGCAACATAGCTTTCAAACACTCTCTTACCGCTGTCTTCTTCGACGTAAGAAATGTCTCTTTATTTCCCTAAGGAGACGGATCTTGTGTTCTTCTCTCCGACACTCTCCCAGACATTTCTGGCACACCATCCTCCCTCACCACTCTCCCCTTCCTCTCGATCTTAACCCCGAGTCCATGTTCTCCCACACCTCCACTCTATATGATATCCCTAGACAGCCTCGTATCCAGGTTGATCCTCCTCCCTCCTCATGTTACTTGTTCACTTACCGGAATATCAGAGAGGTGGTCAAAGTGATGAACAGTAGCAGGACCGCTGATGAGGAGGGCTTCCAGGCTGAATTCTTCAAGTTTGGCTTTAGAGGGTTGGGTAGTTTCTTGGTTGATCTTTTCAACCACGTGGTACGATCTGGTTTTTGTCACTTGGTCACATCACTCCATTCACCCGATACACAAATCGGGCCCTAATTCTGATCCCAATAATTACAGGACTATCATGGTTGGCCATACATTCTCGAAGCTTTATGCTATTGTTCTCCACATGCTGCTTTCCAAGGAGTTGGAGCAAAGACACCTCAGAGCTAGGGGGAGCAGACAGGTTCCAGCCCGCTTACCAAACCATTGACCATATCTTCACTCTGGGCCATCATTGAGGAGGCACATCATCGCTCATCAAAAGTCTATTGTTGCTTTGTAGATTTTCGAAAAGCTTTTGATTATGTTCCTCGTGAGGCTCTTTTCCAGAGGCTCAGAGACATTGGCATTTTCGAGATCCTTTTGACTGCCATCATGCGTTTATATGAGACTGTTCTTGGTCATCTTCGTACTATTCATGGGATATCAGATTTCATCAATACCGTTGGGGTTAAACAGGTTGCCCCTTGTCCCCCACTTTGTTTGGGATCTACATTGATGAGCTTGAGACCTTTCTTTGTGAGCATATCCAAGATGGTGATCGGTGCCTCCTCCACCAAGTTCGATATCTATCCTTTTGTTTGCTGATGACGTGGTCCTCCTAGCCTCATCTCCTGAGGGACTACAAAGACAATCGATCGTCAACCTAGGTAAAACCAAGGTTATGGTCTTCAACAGTTGAAGACCTCACACCTCCATTTCTTCTTCAGGGGGAGGAGATTGAGATTACTCGGTACCTACACTTACTTGGGTGTGCAGTTCTCTGGTCTGTGTTTCAGTCTGAGACAAGCCCTCCAACCACGTGTCAATAAGGGTTACGGTTCCTTAGCTCTCCTCCAAGATGTCCCTCATGGATTCCCTTATCAAACCCATTGTTCTTTATGGCTCTGTGGTGTGGGGGCCCTCTTTGCTCGAGTCGGATTGGGCTTCAGCCGAGAGAGTCCAGACACTTCTCCTTCATCGCTTCATCAGGTGCAAGTAGTCCATTCCCCATCACATCATTCTTGCGGAGTTTGGGGCTTGTCCTTTCAGGCTGGAGACCATTTTTGATTTGGTCTCCTTCTTACACCATATCCGGAACTTTGTTAACTTAATGGAGGGGAGAGACAAGTTCCGTATTTGGCATATTGTTCCTCGGAGAGCATTGCCCTTTCTAATTCTCCGGGTCATGCTCGTTGTTGGTACATTGGGGTTTTTGTTCTCTTAGAGTTAGTGGGTATTAGGATGGATCGTCTTCCTCCTTTTCAATACTCCTTGGACGCACCGGCTCATCCTCTTCCTTCCAAACAAGAGTTGAACATGATCATTAGAGAGGGTATTTATAGACAGTTCATTCACACCACTTGGGTAAATCCTCATGGTGGGTTACGGTCGAAGATGGCTTTTACGCGAAGAACTTCGGAGTTGAGTGACGGACTTATTATCCGTCCTCAGTATACCCTTCCCCATTGGATGCACGGTCCTCGCATCCCCCCGGGTCGATTCAAAAGGGTTCTCATAGGCTTTGGAGTGAGACGAACCACTAGATCGATCAGTTAGACAGACTTTGGCAATTTGGTTGTGCTACTTGTGTATCAAAACTAAGTATGCCAAATCCCTTTTGGTAAAATTCAGGATTAGTGAATATAATCACTCATCTACATGTATGGATGTTGGGATAAAACCATAGTTCCACGAAGTCTTAGAACGGGGGACTAGGGGGCGTGGAGACGAGTCTCGGAACGGGGGAACTAAGGGTCTAGGCTTGGGGATGGCAAGGGGACATCGGGGTTGGTAGTGCAAAAATAGTTGGTTTTTGAAAAAATAGTTATAAACGAATGTATGAGGAATAACAAATGAGACTTTGAAATACTAGACACATTACATTGAATAATGAAAATGTCGAATAACACTATATTAAATTTATATCATAATTTATATTCAAAATTCAAATACAATCGGCCAATGGCCCAATGCCTCTAAACTTGAGGGCTTCCAGCGATGAATGTGTTGAAACTTGAACGGTTGATCAATGAAGACTTGGCACTTGCTCTTCCTCTTGTTGTTGCTCTCCCTCTTGCTAATGCTCTCAACCTCTCACTCTTGCAGCCTTGCTTGCTCTCACTCTTGCACTTGCAGCCTTGCTCAATGTTTTCAAGCTTTGATAGTGATTTGGAGTGAGGATGACAGGTTCATGTGTAGTTTTTTTGAGTTCTTAAAGTGTGGATGGGGCCCATAAACTATTAGGATTAGGGTTGGGGGCACAAACATCAAAACAAATTGTATTTAGTTATAAAAATCACTTTTTGGCATTTTTGGTGTAGGGAACGGCTGTAGGTTTCAAGACTAATAAGGGACTTGGGAAAGTTTCTTTGAAGTTTCAGGGACATCCCAAAGGTCCCCTCTTTGAGAGAAATGACCCTCTTCAAAGAACGTCTCCTCTTCAATGAAACGTCTTGGGACGCCCTGTCTCATGGTGGTAGTTGTGGTACAAACAGGAACGTTTCTAGGCGTCCCAAGTCTCAGGGACGCCCCATCCCTAAACATTAGATTTTAAGGGGGACACATCCCCGTGGAACACTAAATAAAACTATCAACTTACACTAATTCAAGTACAATCAATAATCAATGAATCTTTATCTTACTACCACTCAACCAGACTTATGTTTTGTAATGAGTTATTTTTCCCAATTCATGTTTACATCATAAGAAATTTAAAAGCTTCAAAATGAGACCTTCAATAATCAAAAGAACTTGACTTTGGCGCCCAATATCAAATATCAACATATTTCGCGTATATCGGTTAATATATTGATTTTGATTGGACTAGATCAAACGATATTAGGAAGTCTACAACAGGTCTCAGTATCCACTCTTAACTCGGGAGTAATTTCTGAAAAGCAAGGTACAACATACGGTTGCCTTATCTTCCACTCAAGCGAGAATATAAGGCGGTCACAACCGTCACTACAAGTTGTGAGGTAATGTGGTTACAAAGGATATGTAACATCCCCATTTCTCACCGGATGGCCTCAGGAGGCTTTTCATCCGTCCTAGCCTTGGTTGTGCCCAAGGGGCTAGTGACGTTGATGGTTATTGGGTGTGGTTTGTACCTTCATTTCACTTATATGTTATGTTTTGGAGTTGGACATGTACTTTGAGGTGACTTAAGTGAAATAGGTTGTGAGATGCTCCCTAAGGTACTATATGTTCTAATTCTTCGCTGGGGTCATTTAAGTGGACCTTTTGGCATAAAGCGACATGAAGACTCTCCATGTGGGGCGATTAGGGTTTCGGGCTTCTTTTTGGGAAAAGAGAAATTATAAAAGGAGTCACTTGGGGAGAGAAAGACACATTATGATATCTTCTACTTTTGTGTGGGTTGCTTGCTTTTGACCTTGCTTGTGGAGGTGAGATTCTACAGAACCCTAGCTTCGGTGGTGAGAGATCCATCCCTAGCTAGCAGAGCATTCTTCGGTGGTGAAAGATCCATCCCTAGCTTCATTCAGATCAGATTTTTAGTTCAAGGTTGCAGAGTTTTCAGAGATTTCCAAGGTGTTGATTCATATTTCTACTGAGACTTCGGGAGGAATTTCGTGGTGTTTTTGGCTGTTCTCCTAGGGTGACATCACCTTTGGGAGTTTGTAGGTTGTTTTTGTTAGGGTTTGGTGCCGTATTTTCGGTTTTTCCGGTTGGATCTATTTTATAAAATTTGTACTTGTCCAAAATTCAGAAAATAATACGATCAATTTCAATTGTTTGTAAAAACTAGGGTTTCAAGGCAGTTTATGTATTTAAAATAAATAAATAAAATCATATATGTGTGCTAAAAATTATTTCTCAATACTTTATTGTTCTCCATATTTTTCCAAGTCTTTTGAAGCTTCTAGGTATTTTTGTAAGTGGACATTTTGGAAGAAAAAAAATATTCTATATTTTTGTACCTTGCTGTCCTGAAAATCAAAATTTCAGTTTGTTGAAAACTTATAAATTTGAGAATTTTGAGTGATATCCTACAAGGGATATTTCAGTGGTATCCTCTAGCCTGTTGGGTTGTGTATGAAGGTTTATTCAGGAGGAATACACCCCAAAAAGAAAGGCAGAATATGGTTGACGATGAGGAGCTTAATGAAGAGGTAATGAAAAAATTATTCATCAATATGGTAAAACAACAGGAAACCACAAATCTCTATTTGAGCCAACTCACAGAAAAATTATCACAGGGTAGATTTGGGAATCATGCGGAAAGAGGAGAAAATAGTAATACGGGGCAGCAGGCTCAAAAGGGTGAAGGTAGCAATTCAGGGCAGCACACTTCCCCTTCCCATAATACACATTCGAGCATGCATGAGCCAACATTTTTGAAGGATCCAGAAATTACACAAGTGGGACAACACTCAAAAATTTATGATGAGGAGACTTGTTGGCTGAAGTATGAATCATTGAGTGAAGGGTTTAAAGCTAACATGCCTTTACCGAGTACTGCAAGATGAAGATCGGTAGTAGGCCCAAGAGGGATCACTCTATTCATGTTTCGGAGTTGTAGAGGAGATTGGGACAGATTTCCATTCCACACTTCAATGGTTCAAAGAAGTGTACAACGCAATCATGGATACAGAAGTTGAAGACATACTTTGACTTGAATCCCATGCACGAAGAGGATGCAATTAAATTTGCAATCCTACATCTTGAGGGAGATGCTCATGATTGGTGGCATCATGGTCTTATTACATAGGGGCACATGAATATTAATACATATGTGGAGTTTACACAAAGGTTGATGAGCGGAGTTTGACAGAGGGATCTGACGGTGTTCTTCAAAGAGTTGACTCACTTGAGACAGACAGGATCTTTGGACAGATACATTACAGATTTTCAGAGTCTTTCAATTATGGTTTCGATGTTTCAGAGATGAGATTGACTTCACTCTTCATAGCAGGTTTGACAAATGCACTAGCAGGTTTGTGAAGGCATTTGAGCCTCCTTCATTGCATGATGCTATTAGGAGAGCACGAGATTTG
Organism: Taxus wallichiana var. yunnanensis; assembly: GCA_018340775.1. Lineage (NCBI taxonomy): Eukaryota > Viridiplantae > Streptophyta > Pinopsida > Cupressales > Taxaceae > Taxus > Taxus wallichiana. The sequence continues at coordinate 363,882,755 of CM031238.1, forward strand.
GAGTTATCTACTCCAAAGTCGAGGTTTCCACCATGAGTTCAACAAAGGGAACCTCCATCTAGACCGGATGAGTTTCAGCAAAAAGAGCCTCCACCTAGGTAGGATGCGGCTATGAAGCCATTTATTTCCCAAGAGCTTAGAGATGAGTTGAGGCGAAATAAACTATATTTCGATTGTCGTACACCTTGGGCTCCACGGCATGATTGCACAGGGAAAAGAAAGGCCTAATTCATTGATCTCTTTGAGGAGAGTGAGGGTAACAAAGATGAGATTCTACAGGAATCCTAGCTTTGATGGTGAGAGATCCATCCCTAGCTAGCAAAGCATTCTTCGGTGGTGAAAGATCCATCCCTAGCTTGCTATTTTGGGGCTTCGCTCATATCAGATTTTCGCCTTGGTCGTAGAGTTTTCAGAGATTTCCAGGGAGTTGATTCATATTTCTACACCATCTAGACCGAATAAGTTTCAGCGTAAAGAGCCTCCACCTACGCAGGATGCGGCTATGAAGCCATTTATTTCCGAGAGCTTAGACATGAGTTGAGGCAAAAGAAACTATATTTCGATTGTTGTACACCTTGGGCTCCGGGGCACGATTGCACGAGGAAAGGAAAGGCCTAATTCATTGATCTCTTTTAGGAAAGTGAGGGTACAGAGATGAGATTCTACAGAACCCTAGCTTCGGTGGTGAGAGATCAATCCTAGCTAGCAGAGCATTCTTCGGTGGTGAAAGATCCATCCCTAGCTTGCTATTTTGGGGCTTCATTCATATCAGATTTTCAGTACATGGTTGCAGAGTTTTCAGAGATTTCCAGGACTTGATTCATATTTCTACAGACTTCCAGTCGAGCATTTCCGGCATTGGAGATAGCAATAGCGAACTTCCAAGAGGAATTTCGTGGTGTTTCTGGTTGTTCTCCTAGGGTGACATCACCTTTGGGGGCTCAGAGAAGGTTTTTGTTAGGGTTTGGTGCCGTATTTTGGGTTTTTCCAGTTGGATCTATTTTATAAAATTTGTACTTGTTGCTGTCCAAAATTCAGAAAATAATATGATCAATTTCAGTTGTTTGTAAAAACTAGGGTTTTAAGGCAGTTTATGTATTTAAAATAAATAAATAAAATCAGATCTGTGTGCTAAAAATTATTTCTCAATACTTTATTGTTCTCCATATTTTTCCAAGCCTTTTGAAGCTTCTGGGTATTTTTGTAAGTGGACATTTTGGAAGAAATAAAATATTCTATATTTTTGTACCTTGCTGTCCTGAAAATCAGAATTTCAGTTTGTTGAAAATTTATAAATTTGGGAATTTTGAGTGATATCCTACAAGGGATATTTCAGATATTCGATATTGGTTGATCTTCAACTTGACCAAACATCATCGACCTCACTTTTCTGTGACAATCAAAGTGTTCTCAATATGGTGAAGAACCTGGTTTATTATGCTAGAACCAAGCATATTGACATCCATCATCATTACATTTGATAGTTGGTCAATAATGAATATATGTTATCTTTATTATTATCCTACAGAAGAGCAAGTAGCTGATATAATTACTAAGCCCCTTGGCAGAGATAAATTTGTCAAATTTAGAGATAAAATTGGGATTATATTTGGTTTAGTCATTGAGGGGTATTAGATAAATTTGCATTAAGTTAGGCAGGCCAATAGTTATCATGTTTTCCAAAAATAAGGTAGATTAGTTCATCTACTATAAGTGTGTATTTGCTACATGGGTGTGGTTTGTTATGGCCTGAAAGCTTATTTAAAGCAGCTATCAAGCAATGCATTTCACAGCTTGAACAATATAGATAATAACCAGATGGAAATACAGCTTTTGCAACTTATGGGAGGCATCTTCTTTGGTGGAATGAGTGGCATGGTCATCATATGCTTAATGGGCTACACATATTTGAGCACGTTGCCTTGCTTCCCTTGTAATAGGGGGACAAGTGTGGTTGATTATGCTTTTGTCAATGGGTTTCTGCTATTCACATTCAAAGTTTTCATATCTCCCATCGGCCCCATACTGATCATGTTATTTTTCTTCACTCCTCATATTTCCTCTCAATCTTCTTCCCCTTCCCTTGGGATGCTATAGTATTCATCACACCAAGATCCATTTTGATGCTTGGTATGCCAATGATTATGTCACCCACCTTTGTCACTTTATGTCTCGCTTCTATTCTCTTTTTAGTATCACTACCAAGCACGAGTTTTCATCTTGAGCCCTTTGGGAGGAATCCTTGACTCCTTTCACCCTATGATTCATTACTTTAAATCATCGCATTCCCATGATTCTTTCCCCATCAACTAATATTAATTTTAAAAACTGCAATGCATGCATAGAAATCTCCATTTTGTCCTAACGCATGACCCTAGTCCCATTTCCTCTAAGCATAGAGATTAAAATCATCTCCTTTTGACTAAAATAACATGATTTTCTTATGTCTACAGCACATGAGCTCCCGACTCTCCTTGATTTCCACAAAGATCTTTTGAAGTTCCCTCCTCATTAGCAAAGTTCCCAACTGGAAATTGACCCCTTCTCGAAGTCGCCTATCCCACTTCTCTTTATGATATTTTACATCAGCATGTATGTGACTCCTTTCTACCATAATAGTTTTTTCGAGTCTCATTATAAATCTATTCAGAAGATATGTCCTAGCAATGCAAAAATTGGCAGGGACTTCAGGCTGAATTTCTTAAATATGGCAGTGATTCAGTTGCCTCCATGATAGAGTCGTTTAATGAAATTGCTAGCACAAGATTTCTCTCTCTTGGTCCCAACACATCATCCATCCCATTCCTAAGTCAGATAGTTCAAACTCAGACAACTGCAAGACTATGATAATCAGGCATACATATTCTAGCCTTTATGCCACAACGTTGGACATGATCTTTTTGAGTACTTGGAATGCAATAATATTAGAGTAAGCGGACAAGCAAGTAGGCTTCAAGAGAGACTAAAAATTATTTAACACGTTTTTACTCTTCAAGTTTTGAGAAGGCTCGCAAATGGACTTCTAAAGCCTTGTTATTTTGTATACATTTAGGAAGGCCTTCAACTATGTTCCGAGACATGAGCTTCCAAAGGTTGTGTGTCATTGGCATCCTAAAACCTTTATTATTACCATCTTGATGCTTTACAAGATGTATACATCTCAAAGTTGATTTTACTAACATTTTGTTTTGTCAAGGATTCATTAGCGCATTAACCTCAAATATTTAGGATTAGGGTGGGCCATTTTGAGCCCACTTGTGAGAGACGTGTAGTGGGTCCTTATTTCTATTTATGCCTATCTTTAGCTCCTCATTGACGGCCTTTTATGACTCTTATGACACCGTGCACACTTTTCCATCACTTATCAACCCTTCTATAGGTCATCCTAAATCTTGAAATTTGGCTATGCCTTTAGATTGAAGTGATCCTCCGAAACTATTTTCTTCATTATAACTCCTATAGATCTTAAACCACTCTCAAACATCCTAGACAGTATATTTATAAAACAAAATTGAAGTAAACAAAATTGAAGTATAGGAAAAGTGCACTTATACTTGGTCCTATTAAATGTTTATTTTATAAATATGACGTTTGACCATCATTTTTGGTATTTTGTAGAGTGTCTATAGTTATTATACCTAAGAATGGAGAATAGAAAATGTGTACAGGTACTAGAGCTATCAACTAGATAGATCACCATCAAGTATTGGTTCACATTGCCAAGGATGGATGATTTGTTAGACCATTTGAGCAAAGCGACGGACTTCTCCAAGATTGATTTGAACAGTAAATACCATCAGATCAGAATCAGGAAGGAGAAGAATGGAAGACAACACGCATGACCAAGAAAGGATAGTATGCATGGTTAGTAATGTCATTCGGGTTAACCAATGCCCATGGTACATTTACAAGACTAATGAATGAAGTGTTGAAGCTATTCCTAGGAAGATTTAGGTGGTGTATTTGGATGATATACTAATTTTTAGTGGAACAAAAGAGGAGTATTAGCTGAAGTAGGAGAAGTTGTTGAAAAATATGACAAAGTGTTCGTTCATAAGGAAGAGCTGGAGTATCTGGACTTCGTAATTTCAAAAGGATTGAAGATGGACCCCAATAACATCAAGGCAATATTGGGGTGGCCTATGCCAAGGAATGCTACTAAGGTAATAAGCTTTCATGGTTTTGAAAGTTTCTATAGGAAATTTGTTTTTAATTTAGTGGAATGTGTGCACCATTGACTACATACATGAAGGATTGTTCAGTTGGACACTCCAAGCTGCAAATAGCTGAGCTATTGAAGGCGACAAAGAAGTATGTGTTAGCCTTGCCAGATTTTGGAGAAGTGATCCAAGTGGATTGGTGCAGTATTGAGTCAACAGAGAAGGCTAATTGCTTATTTCAGTGACAAGTTGAATGAGGCAAAGCAGAAACATTCAGTGTGTGTTCAAGGATGCTATGCTATAATTCAAGCATTGCCAAAAAGAATTTGTATTACAAACAGACCATCGAACCTTAAAAGTTCATAAACAGCCAAACCAAGTTGAGTCAAAGGCACATGTAGTGGATTGAGTACTGTAGGGTTATTCATTTGCTCTTAAGCATAGATCAGGTCGATCAAAGTCAAACAATGTAATTAATGCCTTAAACAAGAGAGTTGTGTTGTTAAACATTATGGCGGTAGAGATGATTGAATTTGAGAGTCTAAAATAAATGGATAGAGGAGACGAGACTTCACGTAAGTCTGGAGAGCTTGAAAGAGCCATTCGTAAGTGGTAGAAGCCAATACGAGAATTCTATAATCCAAGAAGGATTCTTGTTCAGGGAAGAAGAGTTGTGTATTCCGCAAGGATCAATGAGGCGTAAACTTATCAAGGAATTACATGGTGGTGGATTTGCAAGTCACTTTGGAAAAGTAAGACCCTGAAGCGGTGCTAGGGAGGGGTATCTTGTTGGCAGGATATGGCTATGAATGTTAGCAAGTATCCGGAAAGATGTAGAGTATGTCACCTAGCAAAAGTCGTGGTTAGGAATCCATGTTTGTACACACCATTCCTCGCACCTAAGGATACTTGTTGGCAGGATATGGCTATGAATGTTAGCAAGTATCTAGAAAGATGTAGAGTATGTCACCTAGCAAAAGTCAAGGTTAGGAATCCATGTTTGTACACACCATTCCTTGCACCAGGAAGGACCATAGGAAGAATTGACTATTGGTTTTGTTCTTGGACTACATGTAATGTCCCCTTTTTCCAGACATTACTAATATATCGGGTCATCTCTTTTATTTGCATTGTAACCCCTTGGCATGCCTAGCGCTACAAGTGGGAGTCTCTAGATAGTTTAAAATGTGCACATAGGTTAGTTACTTTTATTAATTAAATTAATAAAAAAATAAAGTGCACATTAAGTGAGTCTTTTAATATTTTAATTGTGTTTTATTAGTTTTCCCTCCAAAAGGGAAAAGGTCGGTCATTGGATATTGCACCCCTTAACTCTATAAAAGGAGGTCGCATTTCCTTTAGTGGGTCATGTTGATTTGATGATTTGATATCTCTCCATGCTTGGAGAAATGGGATGTATGCTCGTGGGATGTATGCCCTAACTCTTGCATTGTGCTCTCTCATTGTAAGCTTCATTTGGATCCCTTGTTGAAGGTATCAAGACTCCATTGTTCTCTTCATTGTGCTCTCTTGTGTTGAATGTGTTTATGCATGGTATATTCATTCTAGCATTGGCGACTTGGTCTTGGGTGTTGGCGCATTTATTTGGAGGATAAATCTGCATTTTTGTGAAGGGTTTGAGGTACTTTGTGACTGTTATTATTGCTGCAATTTATTAGAGGCAAATCGACTTGGTTTGGGGTTTGATCTATCATGTTTTGAGGTTGTTTATGCTAGATCTATTTGTTGTTGTGTCTAATCAATTATTTCATATCAAGGGCTGATTGTTTGAGTGTTTTGGAAGGGTTGTATGAGCTGAAATTAATTTATAGAATTTATTCTAACCCTAAGCGACTTGGAGGCAGATTTTTGGGGCAATTTTGAGTGGGTTTTGTTGATCCAAAAATTCAAATTCATAGTGCATTAGAAAGTCCTTAATTTCTAGTTTATTGTACCCTTTATTTCATGCAAAAATATTGAATATTGAAGGAGATATTAATTTTTGAAGTTTCAGCTATTCTTGGTTCAATTTTATTTATTAACTGCTGCTATAAAAATCAGATCTAAAAAAGGATTGAATGGGATCAGTTTGATAGGGGTTTTTGATTGTAAAAATTAGGAGGAATAAGGGGAAATTAACTTCATAACTTTTGGAGCTGATTTGATGCCCTAAATGTGTCGGGCGACCTAATTTTTAGGGAAAAATTAGGGTTTTATGTTGGCTGTGCAAAAACCAACTTTGGGATATTATTCTTCATATTTTTGTGGCCCAATATCCAAAATTTCAGCTCATTTGGACTTCTCTAGCCCAAGATATGAATTTTGGAAAATTACAGCAATTGGGGTTTGAGTATTAATTATTTTCCAACTGTGGGTGATCGGATTTATGTTGATTCCTAGCATGTCCTAGAAGGGCACATTACACTACCACAGACACAGAAATAACGATTCTATATTTGTTGTGGTGGACATATTTGCAAAGATGATCCATTTTATTCCTTGCAAGAGGACTAGTGAGACTTCAAATGTTGCAAGTTTGTTTTCAAAAGAAGTTGTTAGATTGCATGGATTGCCAAGGAGTATTACTTTAGATAGAGACACAAGATACTAGGGTCGCTCCTAGAGAAAATTGTGGAAGAAGTTAGGCACCAAGTTGCTGTATAGTTTTACATAACCCCCTAAACGGATGGACAAACGAAGTTGTGAACAAAGGTAGGGAATCTGCTTAGATGTTTGGTTGGGAATAAGCTAACGCAATGGGATATGATATTGGCTCACGCAAAATTCGCCTAAAACATTTTAGTGAATAGACCAATTGGAATGGCCCCTTTTCAAATTATGTTTGAAAGATCGATCCTTTGAGAGTAACACCGAGAAAATAAGATTGTGGATGCAAAGGATTTTCTAAAACATATGCACAAGGAAGTGTGAAGGAAGCTACAACAAATTAGCTTACAATATAAGGAGAAAGCAAACTAGAAGAAGAAAATGGAATCATTTGCTGAAGGTAATTCAGTGCTAGTGTGCTTACAAAAAGATAGGCTTCCAGAGGAACATATGACAAGTTGAAGTTCAAGAAGATCACTCCTTGCAAGATTCAGATAAAATTTTCAAATAATGCATATTAGATAAAGCTGCCATGAGGGTTGGATATTTCACCCATTTTCAATGTTGCAGATTTATATCACTATCATGGAATTGATAGTGTTGAAAATGAGGAAGAAGAACCCGCAGATTGGAGAACTTGGATTCTTGAGAAGAAGACAAAGGAAATTGAAGAAGTCAAGTTCTTACTCACGTCAACAAAAGAATAAAGGACATAAAGAAGGTTCGTGGATTTCAAATGAGGAACTTGGCCGAAAGGGTTAGCCAATATCAATAATTGCAGCCTGTAATTGTGAGCACCATGCTCACAATCAAATTTCCAAGGGAGTATGATGCAAAAGCATCCCTAGATCTCAATGTTATCCTACTTTTGAGGATTCACTTAACATCGTCTCGAGGAATTAAGTAGTGCTTAATTTGAGCACCACTAATCTACCAGTGAAACCCATTTTCATGGCATGTGGTATGTGCAATTTTGTTTCATAATCTATGGTACTCCAAAACCACACAGAGATTCACAATATTCCCACAATCATCAATCCACCTTCATTCAAAATGGCGCACACCTCTACTATGGTGCAACACAATTTGTGCATTTTGGACATGGCACCCGCCAAACCTCATGCGGTCTTCACCAATGGCTTACTTAGGGTCCCAAGTACCTCAAGGCCACGCCGCTAAGGTCAAATCAAACCACACAACACTTTTGAGTGTCGATATCGACCCTAACTCCACCCAAGCGAACAAAGTTCAACAACAAGCAAAGTGTGTGCGCCAAGTAATTCCTTACAAGACCTGTGTTCCCAGCATCTTGGGCACAAAAAGAAGTAACACCATCTACCTCTTCGAGGATACCTTCCCTACAAGAAAAGGAGATCAATGGCTTGTCAAGAACGTTATACATGTACCTACAAAGCATGTCATAACCTTCAAAAATAGCAAGAATCTAATGTCATGCAACGTGGTTCTTTTCCCAGATTAATCGATCACTCCCGAACCATTCTTATAACGTAGGTTTTTGTGTTCAAGTGGCAATCTAGACTCCTTGACATCAACGGTTTCCTGTAACACATCTTGGCCAATATAAAGTAACGGAAAGATCATGTAAAGGGGTTCCTAAACGGAGATAGTAGATGCATAAGACATAAGTTTCTCACTTCCACAAGAGTGGGAACGGGTTGGAAGAGCCTTCTCGGTAACACCGCATGTTCTAATAAAGTAGAATAGCTAGTTGAGCATTTGTTTCTAGTAGTTGGATGAGTTTAGTGTGCATAGGAGTGCATAGCAAACAGCTTCAAGTCAGCTAAGTGTGTAGGAAGGAAGTCTATGAGGTCACAACAATAAAAATGTAAGTTAATGTAATGTCTCCATTTTTCTTATAAAAGAATGGGCAATTTCTCTCTCTCTCTCTCTCTCTCTCTCTCTCTCTCTCTCTCTCTATATATATATATATATATCATAGTTACTTAGGCGATGGGTATGGGTAGTACTACCGATACAAGGAGACATTGACAAGTACACCATTTTTCACAAAAATAGGAGATGGATGCTTGGACATGGCAAAATATATATATATATATATATATATATATATATATATATATATATATATATATATAATTTTATAAATATTTAAATACATGTAAATTTTCGAGAAAACAATATAATACAGCCTAAGAATACCATTGACAACTTTTTTAAGTAAAGATATTAGATATTGACAAAAATAAGAGTCAAAAGTACAAAATATATTTTTTCTTATAAAAGAATGCAAGTCTCCAAGACAAGTACCTGTCTTCAAAATAGATTTTTGTGGTAGGAGACGAGTTTGTCCCAACCTCTCTCCACAATATTTTCATGTTTCTAAGCAAGAATGGGACACATCCAGATACAATATGACCAACCTAAAACAGACAATAAATTGCTTATTTTATGGAACCAATTTCTACTCCATTAGAAAATGAGAGAAAAGTTTATTGCATCCATTTTATTTCAACATCATTAGGAACATTTTCATCTCTACTTGACCATTCCACTTTGGACCAATCAGAACAGATGATCTAGCAAGATCCACCAACAGCATACCTCAGGGTACTGCCAAACCTATTCACATAGCTTGCAGTTCATGTGGTTCCCTTTCAATGGACTGCAACACTCCATAACCTCTTCCACGAGTTGGCAGCATCTCCAGGACCTTTTCTCCACCTCCTGCAAATGCCACACGCACTCTTGCTCTTACGTGATGCAATCAATGCATGTTGGACATGGCACCACTCACGAGAGCACCCAACCTGCCACATACCTTCCACCAGCTTCAACAAAGGTCTGACACACCTCCAGACCATACCGCAAAAGCCAACTTACACTGTGCTAAACTCACCTCTTATGAGCGTTACCCTGCAGACCTTAAAGAGAACAATATCTATGTCATCTCGAGTGACATCCCTGAAGCTCACGTTATGTGAGCAAACTTGAGAGCATACCGCACACATGTGACCCACATCGTATAACACACAGAAGATGAAGTGTCATCTCTAAAGTAGTTTAACCTCCATAACTGATCTTCATACCTTCTAGGCCTATGATTTATACATACATATATGTAACCTCAAATGGTTGGCAATATAGTTAGCAATGAGACTAGAAGATAGCAGTCATACATCTTTCTCAATAGTATGCCATGTACAGGATGAACAAATAAATAAAATACATATGTTGTTTTAGTTCTATTATCTCTCTCTCTCAGTTTCTCTTCTCACAAAGCTTCCACACATGCACATACACATCTAAATCCTCATTTAAGGTGTTGTTCACCATGTCGCCTGCAGCAGAGCCCCAAATCAGTGGTATCTAAGTGGTTCCTCTTGCATGTCCCATCAAACACGAACGGAGTATCTAATCCTCGATCTCAAACCACAAGAACCATCAAATCACCTCGTGCTGTTTAAATAAAAGTTCCGATGGCCACGGACAGTCCCATGCAAGATCTGATTCATACAGTGATCAAGAACGATCGCATAAGCACTTAAGGAATAACAGAAATTTTTGTTTAGCCAATTTGTAGACGTCCTTGAACGAGTGGTTCCATTGACTTCATCATCAGGTAGAGATGTAAATGGTCGGGTTCCTCTTAGGTTTCAAGTCAATCTAGACATTTCTATGTTCAATGGAAAGGTTAATGCAAATGCAATAGTTGGTTAGAATAGTTAGATTCTTACTTTTCTATAAATGACTATTCTAATGAAGAAAAGATTAAGATTGCATTTCTAAAGATTTCTAAAACTAGTGGCAAATGCACACCATGGGGGACAAAGACGTAACAATAAGGAAATCTGATCCAACCAAGGATACATTCCTAGAAGCCTTCAAGAATGATTATTATCCTGAAGATGTCTATGATGATCACTACATTCAGTGGTCACAACTTCAGCAAGGACATGACCAGTCAGTCTAAGCCTACAAGGGTGCCCTTGGCAACCTTTATGCAAGACCGGGCTCATTCAAGTCAAAGGAGAATAGAGTTATCAAGTTTTGTAGAAGCCTACATCCATCCATTCAAACCCATATGAAGTTGGCCAAGGTCAAGACGATGGGAGAATCTTGTCGCTATAAGGCAATCATTGAGGATTCCAAGCAGAAGCACAAGCAGGACACAATCTTCACACAAAGAGCACGTTGCCTTGAAACAAGACCAAACCGTCTATGAGAGGTAAATGGTGCAATAGACACAAAAGCAATAGTCACCCCAGCCCTGAGTGCCATGCTATAGAGACTTTGCTTTCATGGACAAAAACAGAGGATGATAGAGGCAAGACCTCATACGGAATAATTGACCAAGACCCCAACTTTTGGGTTGGCACTACACAAGCACCCCCAATAGCATCTGATGCTAAAGCACAACAACTATTTCATTCACATATACGGGTGCAAGCACAACCGCTGGGATTTTCAATCGACGGTGGTAGCTGAATATGATTTTTGAAGCAATTGTCAAGTAGTTGAATCTTCCAACAATGCCTCATCCACAAAGATTACAAATTGGGATGGTTCAATTTCTACAACCCAAAAGGTATACACATCACTCACCAACATCACTTCACATATGCTATTCATCCATTCAAAGAGGAGATGGTCTGTGATGTAATGCCAATTAATGTTTGTGATATACTCCTTGGGAATCCCTACATGAATAGTCACCAATGTATGTACAATGCCAATCCTTGCAATGTAGTTGTATCAAGTAAGCAATACGAGCTATAGGGTTCCTAAAGTGATTCCCTACTTGAAACTTGTCGTGCCACCTTCCAAGAAGATTGTGTCATACAGCTATACATACTCAACCTTCAAAATGGATCCTATTAACTTGTACTCTCAATCGACAAAACACATTGAATTACCATGATTACACAAAGTTGTTCCATGCCTTTGAAACGAGTTGTCAAAGCGGGTCAATTCCCACAACAAGTGAAATGGTTCATCGAGCAACAACTAGAAGCCAAGGTTCCACACTTTCTTCCTAGACTTAACACAATTGTGATTATTGCTTTTCAAGAGGGGCCAATTGATCCAGGAGGATTCACTAATAATTGGACCTCGTGGTACCGCCAAGCCTATTCTCATAGCTTGTGGTTCATGTGGATGGACTATGGTACTCTAGAACCTCTTTCCACAAGTTCGCAATATCTCCATAACCATTCATCCACCTCCCACACATGCCGCACACACTCCTACGGTGGCGCAATGCAATTTGTCCAAGTCAGACTTGGCGCCACTCATGGGTGCACCCAACCTTCTGTAGTATCACCTACTTTGGCAATATCCGACACACACCTCCAAGCCATACCACAAAGGCCAACTCATACCGCATAGAACTCACCTGCTCTAAGCATTACCCTGCAAACCTCAAATGTCCTTGCACAATCCTAGGTGGCACCCCTAAGGTTTGTGTTATGCCAACACCCCCGACAGCATACCACACCCCTATCAGCCCAATGCATAATAGCTAAAAGATGAAGCATTACCTTTGAAGCGGTTTAGCCTCCATAACTAATCTTCATACCTTCTCAACTTGTAATCAATATATATATATATATATATATATATATATATATATGTATATGTATATGTATGTATGTATATATATGTATGTATGTATCTGTAAATTTAGATAGTTAGCAATAAAACTAAAAGATAGCAGCCATACATCTTTTTCAAGAGCATGCCATGTACAGAATGAATAGATAAATAAAGTACATCTCCCTCCCTCCCTCCCTTCCTCCCTCCCTCCCTCTCTCTCTCTCTCTCTACGCTACTCTTCTCACAAAGCTTCCACATACACGCATAACACCTTTAAATCCTCAATCAGGGTGTTGTCCACAGGGTCACCTCCTAGGCCCCGGATCAACAAAAAATATCATCCAGCAATGCAAGTGCATTATAAACCGAATAAAGTAGATGGTGCTTAATTGGAATTCCTTAAACATGCAAACCTTGCTATTTAGAACACAAGCAATCTTATAAAGTAGTGATCTTTGTAGATTTATAAGACAAATAACCATGGATAATGTTCCCATACTATTGCTATCAAACATATCACAGTCAAATTTAATAGAATCTGTTCTAGAACTGTATGCATTTGAATACCAAGTATAATTTACCTCCCATCGGTCATTAGATTTTGCATATATGAAAAATGCATGCATGCTAACAATTTAGAAGGCAGGAAAACTTAAGACGGCTTACTTGACTTTGAGATAACATTTGGGAATCTGTGGAAGAGCATTATCTCCAACTCTGCATACACATATTGCATAACTGAAGACATTAAGTTCAGTTCTTCTCTTTCACAAAAACATTTGTTTACCAAGGAGTTACACGTGAGCACAGACAAAATACTGCTAACATATTATTCCAAATATATATATATATATATGCAGAGAAAATACCATAACTTCACTTTACTGCATACATCACCAAGGAAGGAAAAGTATCCTTACTGAGTTTCAGAAGCTAATAAGGCAAACCAAACAGGATTACTTCTTCTTTCATATTTTATAGAAGACTCATTTTCCACAGCCACGCTCCTCTGTTTCCTTGATATAGATAGCCTCTCTGGACCTGTAGCATGCAATTTTCGTGATATCTTTGAGTTAGGACCAGGATGAAACTTGTCTGACTCTTTCTTTCTCACTGCATTGACTGGACCTGGACCCCTCTTCTTCATGCCATTTGCATGCTTGATGCTTCGATACTTATCAGCTTCTTCTGTTTTGATAGCAGGCAAGCCTAACAATGGCATTTGAGACGTTTCTGTCCTGTTTGCTGCCTCTGCAAGACATGCCAATGGTTCCCATGACGTAGCTTTTCCTGTTCTTTTTGACCACTTTCTTGACTGGCTACATTTTTACGTCATCATCAATAATTTGATTTGATGGATCACCACCTGAATTACGCTGAAGGAACTATGTCTTTGTTAGACATCAAAAATGCATGACCATATATTCATCCCTAAAAGGTATCTCCTTATCACAACAACTGTAGGAAATGCATAGCAAAGTGCTAAGATACAAAACATATTCAAAGGATACATATTAAAGAAACTCTAATGCGTACGCAAGTGAATGTACCATAAGAATACAGCATAGTTTTATCTTGTATACCTTTCTCCTCATAAACATCTTATCTGGACGTTCTAGTGAGTCAAGTCTTTCAGAGTGATCCTGTGCTATTTCTACATCCCTTCCATTATTTACCTTATTGACAATTCCTCTTGATGCAGCAGCTTTTCTTGCAACAGATTTTGTTCGCATTAATAAGCCATCCTGTGCTGAAACAGGTGGAGTACTAATTACTAATGAGGATAATGACCGTTCTTTCCTCCTAGCAGGTGCAGAACCAAGTGAGATATTATCAGGTGCTTTCATCTTCTTTTTTTTCAAAGGGAATATTTTGCTCCTGACATCTTGCAAGTTGTTGTCCAGTCTGCACATCAAAAATGTTACCCAAACATGAAATACAAGATTCCAGAAGTATATTATAAATCCCATCTGCATAGGAAAAGGTCTCAGAAAAGCAGCTGAAATTCCTCAATATTAGCACTAGGATTTGTCAACTGACAAAAGGTCCAGTGAGGATGTGTAAATTTAGTTCTTTCTCGATTTCTAGGGAGGCTTCTCTTTAATGAATATTTACAAGAAACAAACTAGCTAAAATAAAGCTATATTACAGTATTTGCAATTTACAAAAGAGTTGAATATCGATTTGCACAAAATAAACATTTTCCTCTTGGCAGAGATGAACTAAACATTTTTCCATTGTAAAGCAAATGACCAGGCGTTATAGCGTACACATGGTTAAAACTTTACAGCAATATTTAGTGGCATTTAATTCAAGAATGAAAGAGAACTGAAGTATACACCTTGACAACTTGCCAGGTATATTAATTCACATGCACGTGCAGCTCTATCAACTATACTTAAATCAAGAATAAAACAGAGAATTTGAGTTGAGAGATTTTTGCACAGGAACTCAAGGAAGACACCATGTTTTCATGAAAACCCAGACAACATTTCTATTAATCTTCATTAAAATACCTAAATGGAAACAAAAAATCCTATCCTTTCTTCAAAAGGTTGAATGTATACTATTTACTAAAATGATTAAACAATAGCCATCTGGAATATACTTTTGCATAGCAAACTAATGGGGATAAATATTCACCCTTCTCGAACTATTATTTCTTAGTTTGTGTGGGGACCATCTGTTGCCGCATTGGAACTTTTCTTTTCATCCTTACGAGCCTGTCCAAATCAATGACACTTTGCTTTTGCTACTTCTGTGTCTTGGAGTCCACCTCATTTGATAAAAATGCCAATGTTCTATGATCACTTGCATTGCATCTTCATCCACCAGCATAATGTTGTTGAATATACTAATGAGTCAACACGGTTTCACTGCAAAGAGCTATTTTTGTATCCAAGTCGAGATATTGTTCGTCCCAAGTGATGCAGTCAGTATATAAACCGTCAAACTGCCCCATCTACACATGTATATTTTCGTTATCATCTGGGTGCAGCATCTTACAGATGTATTCTTCAATTTTTGTCAGTAATAACTCCTTGGGGGTGTCTATTTGCCTCGTAAGTGCCAATGTTATGTCTTATGCTTGCAATCCCAATGTCTGACAACTCAAATGCCAGTTGAACCTCCAACAAGGATTGATTACGCAGGTCTCTCTACAAGTGTGAGTTCATGTACAATTTGGAAATCATGGATGACTCCATCAAGACTAGGGCAACTAGCAATGTCTCAACATTTTCCTCTACATACATGATACCCTCCAAGGCAACTAAGTCTAGGATCTAGCACCTTGAGAAGAATGAAGTTGTCCTTTGAAACAATTACATCATTGAGGATTACTCACATATCCTCAAAGATTCTCTTAGCAAGTTCTTCTGACTTTTTGATAAAAAACCTCAAATGTCTAGTCATGGGCTGCCCTCTCCTTAACCTCGATTATCACATTATAGGCATTTAGATAAAGTTGAGGCATTAGATGTGAATGGTTGTCAGTGTTCAGATGAAATCCTAAATGGATTTGATCATTTCATCTCGCTTGACCTGAGTTATTTCCTTAGAAGCCCTCATTTTCTCCTCGCTTGCATGATTACACGGCAACCTACTCCACAACATCTTCAACCTTGATTTTGGCATAGCCAGCTCAAATGATGTGAAAACTTTAGCATAGATGTCCTAAATATTTATTCCTTCCTTTGCTTCACTTGTGTGAAGAACCACAACCCAGTTGAGAGATCACATTTAATAGTTGCTAGTGGCTTGACTATTTTCAGCTTCTTCTTTCTTTGCTATCTTTTCCAAATCAATCACTTATTTGGATATCCCCCTCTTCTTCTGAAGTGCGCTTCTGAGATATTCCTGACTAGCATCCTGGAGGAGACGGTCAGTTATTGTATTTAATTCTCTTGCTCAAAACTTCCTCAATGACTGCTCTATTTATTTACCATCCTCGTACACACATCCTTACTTGTTGATTGTTTGAGCTCTTTGTTCTCCTCGAATTGAATTTTATCATAGCTCTTCTTAGAGTCTTTTAAGCTAAGAGGCTTCTCTTGATTACCTAATGATACTTTTGTCATAGGATCACCTACAATAGGATTCTCTTATCATTTTTTCACTCATCCTCCTTTTTCTTCTCATTTGTATTTGTTCCTAGGTAATTCCATTTTATATGTCGGCCCGGGACTTGGAGAACGCTGGCATTTCTTCTTCTTCTCAAAGCAAAAGACTATTTCTCTCCTACAGACTGGTACATGATTCATCGTGTCCTACAGCTTGTTGAGTTGGATGTGAGTTCTCCAAATAATTGTCAAGGACATTTGGGATGTTTAGAGTATCTCTGAAGACAAAGGTCTCTCAATCATGACACCTTCATGACTTGATTCTAAAAGAACAAACAAATGTTGTTTTATCAGATAACATGGAGAGTGTGGGGAAATGCCCCCTCAACCTCGCCCTGATCAAAGTTCGTAGTCAAACTAAGAATAATATATCTAGATTGAACTGAGGTGTATCCTTTTTGGTCCCATAGACATTATGAGCTTAGCTTCTAGACCCTTCTTCACAGATTGATGGATCTTGGTTGCTAAAAAGGGTTGCTATTAATGTGAATAAATATATATAAAAGCTTATGTAATTAGCTAGGTAGCCAGTACATACCCTGCAGGGCATGGGTATGGGTATGGTACGTGGTACGGGTATGGTACACAGGGGTATGCTCAGGGTACATCCAGCAGTACCTGGGTACGTCTGGGTACTTCTCAGGAAGTACCCAGACATACCCGGGTACTGCTGGACGTACCCTGGCCGTACCAAGGCGTACCCAGCCATACCCACAGCGTACCCACCAGTAAAAACAACAATTTTTTATTTTTTTAAACTTTTTGTTAAAAAAAAACTATTTTTGGGGTCAATAAAGGTCAATAGATGGGATTACGTAAATGATTCAACTGTGGTAAAACTTCACAGAAGTACCTAAAACAATGGCTGAAACTGCAACAGTTGAGATGTGTTTGGGTAATGTAGGATCAAAAAACACAGTGGCAGCATCTCCACTAGCAAGTAAGACTAATGCAGGAATAATAAGAGAAACCCCAAAGGAATCTGAACTGCCAGATTTGAAGGGAGCTGGTAATAGCCAGAATTCCAGTCCAGTTATGTGATTTGTTATTATTTATGTTAATAATTGGACATTGTAACATTTGGAGTTTGAACAATGTACTTGTTCGAAGTTCAATCAATGAATATCATGACAAAATGCATTGAATTATTAATACATTATTTGGCTATTTCACTTAATTAATAATTTGTTTACTCTATTCATGTATAAGGCTGAATTTTTGCTTATTTGGCTATATTTTTAATATTTTATATGTATATTGTACTGCCGTACCCGGGCCCCCAAAAAAATTGCCATATCAGCGTACCGGATCCCGTACCCGTACCCACACCGTACCCCCATACCGGCTACCTAGGTAATTAGATATTGAGTTGGCTTTCAAAAATAATAATTAGATAAATCAAGCTGTTTTATTATAATCATTTCATATGTTTATAAGTCTAGTGAATTAAAGTGAAACACATATTTACAATTGAGAATTTGTTATTCTTAATTTTAATTTTACCAATTCTTGATAAATTAACTAACAATTATTAAGTTTATAACTCTAGAGAAATAAAGTGAAACCCATATTTACATTTACTAATTTGTTATTATTAGTATTAGTTTTACCAATTGTTGATAAATCAACTAACAATTATTAAGTTAAAAATATTTAATCCTACTTTATTAATTTTCAATAAGTCCTACTTATTGATTTTCAATTTTATTAATAAGACTGAATTAAAGGCTTCCAAGTCCTACCAATATTCCACCCATTATCTATGTTATTGTTATTGTCATGTTGCATAATCTCAATAGCCCCCTTAGATGATGCTTCACATAGTGATCTTCCATGGCTAATACCTTTGCTTTATAAATGCAAATTGTATACTTAGTTGCAAGAGAGTGCTCTGTTAATACCAATCTTTACACCCTATCATATTTAATATCCTTTCCTTGCTCCTTGTTTCACCGATATATGGTTTACCACATGAGCATTCAATCATGTACACTCCACTATCTTCTTTAGGGTCAAGCTTGCCCTTTGTCGATCTTAATTGGTAAAGCTTGTCCTTTGTGGATCTCAATTTGTTTCTTAGGACATTGATTGGTAGGAAGGTAATTTTGATGCCTTGTAGTTTAGAATTGTATCAGTCCTGTTTTTTGTGTAGGGTAAAAATTCCTTTCACTTTTTATCAACCCATTCACCTTTATTTTTTGTTCTTTGTTGGGGATCTTTTGCAGCATTCTCAAATGCTTTGTTTATTTGTTTATACTTTATTATTGTATCCATTCTTTTTAAACACACTCATTGCTAGACTCCTACTACTTCTGGACCACTGAGAGCCAACCTCTTGTCTTCTGAAATTCAACATGTGCCATGGCGTGTTCATCATCTGTGTTTAGTGCAGTTATCTTCTTCATATTCCACATGAACAAAGTCACTACTAATTGGGCATTGCATATACCCCTTGCAGTCATAGCTCAGAGATTTGGGACTAAGACTTTTGTCTTGCAAAGAGGACATATTACGAGGATGTAGAAAATAACACTTCACCATATTATCTTGTAATACAGATAATCCAACAATTTTGATACATCCCCTACACCTACAAACCATTACTATAACTGCAGTGTTACGCAAGGATGCAACCCCTAATTTTTGGCGACGGCCCAAATGTCCCAGACGTTTCAGGGATTTGGGGACTTTGAAAATGAGCCCAATTTCTTTGCATGTTTTTAATTTTTTTAAATATTCAAAAACAATTCAATTTTTGTGATACTTTAAAACAAAACCCCCACCCCCAAAAAAGTTGTTATTTTTGCCAATAACATTGAACCCTAATTCCAAAAGTACCCTGAAATATTGAATAAAGTTTAAACCCCTAAATCTGATTGAATAAAATTAAAATACTTGGATATTATTTTTTATATATTCTTTTAGCGGCAGTCCTTGTCCCTAAAATCTGAGAATTCTTTTGTCATCCCTGAGACTTAAGTAACCATGTACAATTGTCTCTATCTTCACATGGTTTGTGTGTTAGTGACAGACCGTTAGGAACGGATGTCCACCCCAATTTTTCCTACACTCCACTCAAAGAGGAGCATTTAGGTAGACGGTTTTTATATGCAGAAGTTCCACTTTGCTCCAAAACATGGGCAGCACCTTATTTCTTACCGGTTGTACCCAACTTTAAACAATCAAGAAAGAAGTCAATAAAGGTATGAAAACTACATATTAAGTCACCTACATTCCCTCATCTAGGCCACTTGATGGGACAATTTGTTTTCTATCAGCATTTCTTCTCTACATCTTATAGACAAGAATCCTTATTCCTTCCAAATATATTGGTGTGTCCTGCTAAGAAAAAGTCAAAATTTATTCTAGGAAGCTCATAGTAGGGCCAAATCAAATTCGTTAAGATCAACGGATAACAAACTCCATTCCTTGAACTAAAATTCATTGGACTTCAAATTTCTAGTTGGTAGTCATATCATAAGGGCATATATTATTCTAGCATATACTAGCATAGTCATGCATACACAAATTCTTTTCTTATTTAGTGAACATTTCTATGACATGGATTAGTGCTCAAAACGTTGTACAAAATTATTCAATTGTATCCCGAGCAAAGCAAAAAGAAAAGAAAAGAAACGAAATCTAACAAGCATAGATGAAATTTATATTGAAGATGTTTAAGGACATGCATCATGTTAAGCTTCACTGCTATACTGATGAAATCAAAATCCACATCCATAGATGAGGCCTACTTCAATACTAAATCATTTGGGTAAATATACATTGTATCAAAGAACAAAGCATGAGATAAATGAAATAAAACATCCACACCATTTAAAGAGGGATTTATAAAACCACAATGAAATACCGTAGCTTCTCCTTGGGCAGACAACCAAGATATACATTGCATATAGGGCAATGATATGTATCTTCTTCAGCGAGCTTCTGATAGATACAGTCCTTACAAACTGCAGAAAATAAGAACACAATGAATTGGATATAAGTAAGTTCATGCATTTTACCACCCACCATGAAAGAAACGTAATAGATGAAACACTATCAAAAAATTTAGGCACAAAAATAAACAGTGCCTCATACGTTTCAGGCGCGGAGGGATGATCGGACATATTTCAGAGGGTTGGGGAAAATTACTGAATATGGAGACAACGGGAGGACAGCTAGGGGACAGCTATTAAAAATACATATAAAGATTATATTTAAAAATTAAATAGCATTATAAACGAAACAAATTGAAATAAGCTGAAATTAAATTAAAATAACATTGATGCATTCATGATCCAACATTGAACAATATTGTCGCATTACTCATGTGTCACTAACATCAATATCCGACCTCCACTGAAAGCATTTCAGCCTCTACTTGGTCCAAACTATTCTCCAAATACAATTCTTAGACTTTGTGTCCAAGACATCTTTCAAATTGACAGCCCAATAAATACTTCTGATATGAATACAAGATGATCAAAGGTGTGCTGGATTTTCAGCCAATTTGTTTGACATGATCTCCCAAGCTAGAGGGGCAGATTTTAGTTTTCAACTTTTCATTCTAATTCTTTGTAGACTAGTTACTTCTGTCTATTCTAAGATACTTTTCAAGTCACATTGATCTTCTTTCCTCCATGTACTGCTAAGCCATTTTGTATATATTATTCATTGTGTAGCATGTCATTTATTTAATTTGCTGAAAGTTGGAATGTTTTTATTAATTAATGCACTGATTAGGAGTTGGTGACGAGCAAGGGAGAGCTTAACCAAGCTTGGCTAACAAATGTAGTAGAAATATTGAAATAAAAGAGATTTATGTAGATGTCCGGAGACAGTTGAGGGACGTCCTGACATCCTGAAGACGGAAAGACATCCCACTTGCAGGGGGGCGGCGTGGAGGATGTCCCAAAATCAAGGGGCATCCCTGGGATGTCCCAAAATTAGGAGAGTCCCCCTTTTTTCTTGTTTGGAGGGGGCGAGAACCTTCATCCATGGAAGCAAAAAGGTAAATTAAAATAACATGAATGATTCCATTATCCAACATTGAGAGATATTGTCACATTACACATTAATGGCAATATCTGACCTCCAAGGAAAACATCTCAGCTTCTACTCAGTCTGAACTATTCTCCAAATACAATTCTTAGACTTTGTGTCTGAGACATCTTTCATCTTTACAACCAAATAAATACTTCTAATATGAATACAAAATGATCAAAGTTGTGATGTATTTTCAGTAAAAAAATTTGACATGCTCTCCCATGCTAGAGGGATAGATTTTAGTTTTCAACTTTTCATTTTCGTTCTTTGGAGTCACATTGACCACCTTTCCTCCATATGTACTGCTAAGACATTTTATATGTGATATTCATTACTTTCCCTGCAATTTATTTAATTTGCTGAAAGTTGGAATGTTTATATTAATAATGCACTGATCAGGAGTTGGCAAAGAGCAAGGGAGTGCTTAGCCAAGCTTGGCTAACAAATGTAGTAATAATATTGGAATAAAAGAGATTTATGTAGTATATGTCCCGAGATAGTTGAGGGACATCCTCGGCCTTGAAGACAGTAGGACATCCCACTTGCAAGAGGATATGGAGGGATTGTCCCAAAATCAAGGGGTATACCTAGGATATCTCAAAATCAGGAAGAGACCCCCTTTTCCCTGTGCAAAGGGGGCCAAGAGGGGGACATTTCCTCCATGTCGCCACATCCCCAAGACATTCGAGACTAAGGAAAAATAAGGGGGCATGCCTCCCTAGGGAACAATGAAAATAGACAAGAAGAACGTAAATAAAACAGTAATTCCTTTTTTCTTTTGACCGAATAGTTATATATACCTCTCCTAGAGTATTTGAACATTGTGTTAGAAAAAATGAGGAAAAATTTATGTATCCTTTAAAATGATAGTCAACATAGATCACAAAACTAAAAGAAACCATATATGTGCTTATCTAAGCTGAAATTAAATTCAGCTGCCAAAAGAGCGTGTGTATACCATGTGGCAAGTTTAGATGCACCTAGCAATACAGGCAATGGAGCAGAATGGTCCTACCCATGAAACGCTGCCAAGAATCCTTGATTCTAGTGGTTTTTAGGATTTTCTAGCACCAACGAGAACTTGTAAACAGTTATGATTAACTTCATCATACTATTGCTTGCTGCCTAATGATAAAATACTAGAATAGGACGATCTAAAATATATGGTGTTTTCATACAGAATTGTCGATGAAATGTTTACAGAATGCCATTGATATGTGAGCTACATAATTCAAACAAAATTTCTTAGTTACTTGCGATTATTTTAACTTTTATGGAGGAAGTCTTGAAGCAGAAAATAGAAGTACGCCTTGAAATATATAATGGTAAAGAAAGATAGTTTTTTAGGTCAACGCCAAGTGAGACACAAATTTGGCATCATAGGACCACACTTGTGGAAGACTACAAGCGGATTGTTTTCCATTTACATTATAATGTTCAAAAAAAAAATCTCCAAGGTTTTGACCATGTGACCAAGCTCAATTGTAAACTTGAACTTGTCAATCCACCTAATCCTAGAGTATAAACAAGGGTTACCTCCGTTGCTCTTGATTGTATTATAAATGCAATCCAATCATGATAAATGAATGTGTTATAATCATAGCACCATGTTCGAAAACTTCGGGTTGTTCAGATGAGAGAAAAAGTTTGGAAGTATGGGATTTTGCAAAAAGTTCGGTTCGGTTTGGAAAATTTAAAATTTTATAAAATATATAAAAATGTAAGAATTATCTATATTTGTTAAAACCCAATTACACATAACAAATATACCAAAAAGACACATGCATAGCAAAATAAAACAGCACTTCATACTTCATACATATAAAATATGTGATAAAAATTATCCACTGTAAAAGATAAATTTAAAATAGAAATTTATAATGGAATTTTATAATAGAACAGACTAAAATACATACTTTATAGATAATAAATTCATAATAGAATTAGAAACTTATAATGGAACGAGCTAAATTTATAAAAAAATTAAACTAACTTTTTATAACCAAATAAAATCTAACTATATTTTATAAAATTTAACTAAATAAAATCTAACGACATATAAATTAAACTATATTTAAGTTACTAAAATCATTCTTAAATCTTACTTAAAAAACAAACTTACTGGAATGAATTGATTAAGTATTACCCTAGCTCTAAGCTCTAACTTTCAAACGCAGCTGTGGATTAGAGACAGACTGGTCAGGATGAGCTCGATGCCCTGGCAAGACTAAAAAAACGTGAAGTGAAACTCAAAACGGCTCAAAAACATATATATTTTCCAGTCAAGATGAAAACAGCTTGATGGCTTTGCAGTGTGCAGTGAAGACAGAGGACTGAGGATGTGTTGCAGTTACCCTGCTTGACGGATTTGCAGAAGTTAAAAACACATTTTTGCAGCACAGCTTGAAGGGCTTTGAATGCACAGCATGACAGCAGTTTTCCGTAATCACGTTTTAGGTTTTCGTCTTAAGTTTTAAGCATTTAAATATATTTTTTAATTAAAAAAACAATGCAAATGATTCTAACTTGAACACACAAATTCATTTTCCCTGAGAAGTTTGGTCCGAACCATTTTATGACCTTATTCGTACCAATATGGTAATTATGGTTATAATAGTCCAACCTCGTGTGCATTTATAGACATCTACGCTACAGGAATCAAGTGACTTACATGGTTAAATCATTTCTCAGCAAAAACCATTATCAGTTCTCTGTAGGTGCTTGGGGCTTCCTTCCACAAAATGCCAAGGCTTTCTCTAAAACAGTTCCAGTGGTGGCATTAGGAAATTCAGTAATTAATGCTTGGAAGTTGGTTTCAACTCATTCCACAGAGGAAAGCTTGAAAAGAGAACTTTAATCCTTGGATTCTAAAACAATATGGCTCTTACAAAATGCAATGCACATTCATTATGGGGACTGCTTGATCAATTTGCAAAGCATACTTCTCAGTAGGTTTGTCATTTGCTCCCAAGTAGTTATTGATTGTCATAACACCCTTTCTGTCATTTTAGATATTCCACATACAAACCAGCCAATGCAATAGTTTTCAACTGATTAAGTTCAATCAAGAACATAGGCTTTTGCTATGAACTCCAATCGAAGTAGATAAGATTCTCAGAAGTTACTTCAATGACCTCTTCTTGGTCTATAGCCTAAGAAAAGATGAAAAAACAGCTACAGAATATGATCCCTCTCCCATCAAAAACTCCATATGCTGAGATAAAAATTAGAATGCCTGATAAAAGATAGTAATCTAGAAGTGGTCTCATTTTTTTTTCTTGACTTATAGCATTCATCTTATCATCCAGCTTCCCAACTAGTGAAAGGGTAGCATTTAGGTTTCTCAGAGCTTAGCTCTAGGAGATGTATATGGACAACTTTGTTCAGTTTCCTTTCCTACTTTGTTGGTTTCAAATAAAATATTCTCATGCACCAAATGAGATGGTGATAATGACACAATATCACATATAGTTTGCAACCTTTCATCAATGAACCATATCAACTCATCAAAATCACATAAAACCGAATGATTTTATGGACATAGAAATGTATGAGGGCAATACAACTTCCAAGGCTAAAGATCATTCAAAACGCTCAGAAAAGTGGAGAGGATTGCAAAAGACAGAAGGATGAATCTGCAGAATATAATTGGCCCGTGGATCAAGCCCAGGGTTTTCTCCTTTACCTGTCCAGTTCAACTGAAGATCTTTATTAGCTTTTTCAATGTCTGATACTCCTCTAGCACAAACAAAATCCCCATATACACCAAGATCCATGCAATTGATGACATCCTGTTTATATCCATCTTCAGGTGGCATTCACTAATACATTAGATTAATACTTGCCAATGGTCATAATAGTAACACAAAACATACACTGATGATTTGCATTTAATGCTAGGGTACAACACTTTACTGATATTGAAATAGTATTTTCAGACAGCACATAATATTAATACAATATCCTAAGAAGGTGTGAACTATTCGTTCTGACTAACTTCTGAGAATCTGACCCAACTTAATGATATTTACCTAATTGCCTAGATTAATGGTGAAGTATGAAACTTCAAGAATAGGCCGGCCTATAAGATAGAATGTTCCATCCTCTTGGAGCATTTTGATACTTTGTTCCAAGTTCTTAAATTCAAGTATTCTCCAGACTCAATATTTATCACCTAGCACCTATTTCCAACGGTCACCCAACTATTTCTGTTTATGCTAGAATCCAATGATCTTTTGATCATGCTATATTCCATTTTGCTAAACATTTACCAGACATGAGTTCATTGATTTTTGTGGGATTTTATTTGTGTGTGTTTTTAACTCATCTCACGATGACCTCCGTAAGTAGTCATTAACTTATTAGTATTTTTTCTTGTGTATTTTTGGTAATCTGAGATGTAATGTTGTAAACTTTGATGACAAATGACACCCACTACCTTTCACAAAGCTGTCTCTTTAATTCATCAACTGAAAATAATGTTTATGTTAATCTTCCATCACGTCTAGTGTGTGGCCATGTGGGTGACCAAACACTTAACCAAAAAGAAGATTAACAAGGAAAAGGGGGTTAACCAGCATGTGAAGGACCTAACTACATGACCATTGAGCTGTTGAGCACTATTTCATAACGGAGTCAAACATTGGTGTTTTTGTATTTTGGCCAAATTTTTCGTAGAATCCAGTTATACAGTCAGATTTTGTATATTCAGTTATTCGCAAGAAAAATTGAATTTTTTCAGGATGGTCATGGATGATAGTGTTCAACTTCTGGTCAAATAGCTCAAAGTTGACGGACAGATCAAACAACTAACGGAAGGATTAAAATTAAACAGTTTTAGAACCTTATTAATCAATAAGGAAGAAGTATAATTATTGAGAAATTCGCAAGTGGTGGCTAGATTTAAATCAGGTATCCAAGTTGTGTTCTAAGAGAGCAACCAAAACTAAGTCGTACCAAGAGGACATGAGAAGACCTGAATTACCATTGGCTACGTTGTGTCAAAGGACATGGCTGAGTGAGTCATCGTCATTACCTCCAAGCAAGCACTAAGGTGGGCTTTGGAGTTAGTGTTTATTTGAGTTGTGTTAGCCACTGATTGGCCTAGGATTATTGAATTGGTAATGGGTCTTATGTGTGATTAAATAATAGCCTCAGTTGTATAAATGAATTGCAAAGTTATAAACTGGTATGAGGGATATAGTTCACATTGCAAACTATTTATCATGCACCTCTCTCTCTTTAATTGCACTATTGGTAGTAGATATAATTTATTTAGTTCTGATATGTGAAGTAACTTTAAGTTTGAATCTAAGCACTATCTCCTTGAAACAACTCACTATATACCATGAAAGATTTTTCCGATGCTATTCCTGAGGACTGTTTTCCATACTTAACAAAAGCCTGCAAAAGAATTTGAATTTGCAAAAAGATCAATGACTCTCTATTAGGATAACATTTGTTTTTATGAGGATAACATTTGTTTTTACTTAAATCTCACCAAAACTATTATTGGCCCTCACATTCTATCCATTAACTGTCAATAAAGTTCCAAACGGACACTACCTGGGAGATTTCTCTTGCTACATGGATTTAAAAAGTAGATTCTATGGCATGTTTTCTACCCTATTTGAGATAATATACCAAGAAGAACTTTTTCCAACGCATGCTATTCAATTTTAGATTATGAGAACAAGTGGCCTCTGCAAAATTACGATTTATGTCCGTATTTTAGTATTTAAAATTTTGAGTTTGCATTAAATCTCTGCTAAATCAAACATGAAAATGGGATTGAAAAGGGGTGGGACCTGTTGCATTTGAGAGAGGTGTTCAATGACGCAATTTTCTTAGTCAAGTAAAAATATGAACACAGAACACTATTTCACAGTTACAAAGAGCAATTCAATGGCACAAATGTAAAGAACTTTACAGGTATGAAGGCACTCGCATATTGTTGTAGCTTCTCTCAGGAGGTTGTCGCAGAGAGGACAAGTCAAACAGTCTGCCAGCGGACGCTTTTTCGTTTTTATAACATGACTTGACATTGTCATTCTACTGTATTGCGTATCCACCAGCATTACTCGCAACCAAATCCCCTCTAGCCCCAGTAAAAAAGTGATTACCTTTCTAATTGTTCGCTATACATAACAGCTGTCTGTCTTGTTAACTCTGCTCAGATTGACTAGATCGAAATCCCTGCAGCAAAATTACTTTTATCAGAATAGAAGTGAAAACAAGAAGGTTCCATCATCTGAAATAAAATATTTGATGTACCTTCAGAAATAGAGCAAGAAGGATGAACTGGATGTTTTATTAATGTCCTAATCTGATAAAATGCGGTGACTTGTAGAAAAATCCAAATGTTTTATTCTTATAACACGAAAACTCAAATCTTTAACCTTTGTGCTTTCAGCTCAGAATTTATATTTATCGAGACATTGTTCATACAAAGTCTCGGAAAATGGCACCGCCACGGCACGTAAGGAACAAATAATATATATTACAATGCAGGCGGAATCGATGGCAAGATCTCTGAATTTCTGTGGGAATAAACGCAAAATTCGGCATACATTTGGAAGTGACGTGGGACATACGGGGTGGCAGCGTGCGTACCTGGTTAACAAGATTTGGGGACCTCGATAAAAATTCCAAGATCGCGGGTTCGAAACCCCTGTAGAGAGTTAAAATTCTTTACGTCGTTCGATGTCTTCCTGCGCTGGTCGAGGGTTTGAACAACAACTGTTGCAAATCCGTGGAGATGCGTCAAAAAAGAAAACGGCCGCCATTGTTTCGTTATGCATAAATACGAGAAAAATAGAGAATGAAATGGAGAGTCGAATAAAAGGTGGGAGAGATATTAGCGGATTTGCTTATGAATTGAGTAGGAGAGTGGACGAAGACGCCAAATACCTAGAACTTTGTTTTTCTTTTTGAGATAACACGTCTCAAATCTTTTATTTTGTTTTTTTAATTATTCTTTCATGGAATTAATTATTGCAATTTATTCATATTTGGTTTTGATGTCCTCCTATCTTGAATATTTAAGGATGAAATGTTCCTCGTTACAACTATTTTTCTAATGCATAAAACATAAGTCCTCTTGTCGAGCGGTTTTGGAAGTCACATTTAACCATGCACTTGAGATTAATCTCTCTCAAAGTTTTTCCATATATGATATGTGTACTAGTTATATCAACAAATGGGCACAAGGGTGTGCCCTGATGGTGGGACTTGAGTGCTCACCAACCACCCACCTAGGTTCTAATCCCCGGGCCGCAGGGGACTAGTTACCCTTGCATTTACACAATCGGTTGAGAGGACTCGCCCTGCATTAGTGCGCCACAAAGTGTGCCAAGTCGTTGGGTCATTAACTCCTATAGCATCTAAAAAAGTTATATCAAGAATTGTGAAAGCGAAAACAAGATAAACCTTAAATTACTCTATTCAAAACATACAATCAAATTTCAAATTTAAAAATTGTTATAAAAATAGAAATTAAAATATAAAACAATTATGCAACAACAAAAATTGTTTCACTTATAATGTTGAAAACACAACTCTTGTGTGTGTTTTCTTTTCAATAAGATAATATTATTATTTTAGGAGCAACATTCCCTCATGTCAATATTTGAACACGTGTTCCCAACATAGTCCTAGCTTTTGGCCAATTCCCTCTATAAATGAGGAATGTTGTTTTTACACATAAATACAACCGATAACTATTTAAATAAATGTTATTAATACACAAATATAACTACTATTTCAAATATTAGAAAACAATATTAATTTTTTTGGTATGCAAAAGGTTTAAGAAAATTAGTGGGTTTTAGTGAAAACAATAGTACTCTAGTGCATGTCGTTACTTGTAATAGTTTTGTTGCTGTTATATTAGGTGATATTTGATCTTATCGATAATTATAATTGTTTCTTAGGTTTGTATGTTGATATGGTCCAACTACAAAAAATAGAAGAGTGAATATGAGATTGTTAAATAGCTAAAGGAGATCCATTTCTAACATACAATTATCTACATCGATTTTTTCAATTTTGGAAGAATATGACCAACCCATTAGTAATTCAAATGGTTGTATAAGGGGAGGGAGGAAGAAGATCAATGATGGTTATTTTTATTAAAATTAGTGGGAAATATATCAAGAATCGAGGAGAGAAGAGAGGACTAAAATTAAGAGTGGTGCCAAAAGGTGAGGAATGGTTTCAAGAGTAGAGCAAGAAGGGTACTTCTTTATAGAAAGACCAAGTTTAGATAATGTGTGACCAACAAAACTTATGCATATCCACCTTTGATAACATGTGTTAAACACTTATATCAGAGCCATGAGGGTTTTGAATCTACAATGGAGTTTACTTTGGTTGTTTAAAGATCTTATATGAACCGGATGGAAATTTTTAGGTTGTATATGTGCTTTTAGAGCAGCCAAAGTTACTGATGATAGATGTAAACCGCACATAAAATTCTCCTTGCATTGTGTTCAAGTTTTTATTGATCGCATTCAAATCATCTTTTTCATCATGTTTTGAACTTATTCTTGGAACTGGAACGTTGTTGCCAAAGCCTCTTAATCGGGAGATTTAGAATCCATATCTTCCTTGTGTTGTGTCTTTCATAGAGTGGAAGAAAATTTTCCATATCCTCTTATCGATCTCCATATCATGGTCTAAGGTGTTTTAACACCGACTAAAAATAAATGGTTGGTTTATCTTGGATTGCAACCTTAAACTAATCCTTAATCAAATTTTATGAATAAATAAAATGACATTTAAATTTGATAAAACATGTAAACGTAATAAAAAAAGATTATTCAACTAATCACATGCCAAAATACATAAATACACAACAAGATATATTGACTTAGATTTTGGATGTCTCACAAGTGTTATAGATCTAGAATTAGGAAACCATATTGTGATTATGTTGAACATCCTTCATCTTAGATTCTTGACCACGAAACCTTCCCGAACACCGGCATCAAGCTCAAACATGGGTGTGAGACACTATTATTCTATTTGACGTTAGTGTCTGACAATACTTTTCAACTTTTGGTCAAACCTGGGTTGCTTCATCACTAACCTGTAGATCCTTCATACACTTTCATTATTTCTAGAATCTTCATGCATATACTTGTAATGATAAAAACTCTAATTCTATTGTACTAATACTTCAAGCACATGATTAGATAACAAAAATGATTATGTGGTGTTGAATAGACAAAAATGGTTTAAGTATTGGGCACGCGAATATAGGGTGTTGAAAGAGCGTGCGGCACTATGATAGGATCAAGTACCCGGGATCGGGACTTAGTTGTTTTTGTGGATAAGGGCTATTTTTGGAGATAGCGTGCGAGAGCACACATGGGGCTAAAGACTTGCGCTCCACGCAATGGTATTTTGGGAACAAGCGGTAGATAAGTACCATGTATAGTTTAAGCTAATAATAGGATTTCTACTTGGAGTTAACTATAGGAAATCTATTGTTAGAGCACTTGCATGTTGTGCATTCCTTTGTAAAGGCACATGGCTATTATTAGCATGTGACCTATTTTGAGAAGTGCATGGGTGGTGAAGGCAAGTCCCCACCCCTATATATGTATGGATTTGCATAGTAGTGTGTGTGTGTGTATGTGTGGATCATTGTAAAGTTATGTTGTTGGTTTTTACATGTGCATGACTTATGGAGATATCTTACAGTGTATGAAGCTTTTGTGTTTTACAGTATTTATGAAATGGATAATATTGGCTGGATAATGGTGTTGAACATGACTGAATCTGGTTATTGTATGATTAATCTTGTTATAGTCATTGTTTAGTTCGTCTTTCATATAATCTAAGATCTAGATTTGGTTTATTCATTGTGGGTTGTTTAATTATTGGTCATGAATCGAATATGGTTAAACATCATCATGCTAACATTATGTACAAACAACTCGAAGAGGAACTGGTGCCTTTGCATGCTTCGGGCGAGCGCTTAGCTCGGGTTGAGTGATGTGTCATCGCGCTGGGTTATTCATAGTGCATTAAAATTAGCCGCATCATTAGTTTTGTTCTTTGGGATTTCTTTTTCAGCTTTTTCGGGATGTTTCATGATGAAGACATCTTGGTTGACCTTATCAAGTGTTAAGGAGTGGATAGCATATTTGGAAGAAGAATACGCTCGGGTATTCAAAGCACCATATCTCGAGTTTGATGCACACGCGTGGGTGGAGCAGAACTCGTATGACTATTTATATGAAAGTTTCTTTGCCATCTTTACGATAGAGCTATACAAGTGGTTGGTTGCTTATGCATCTAAAAGGAAGTGGAGGTTTCACACACTTGTCTCAGATGCAAGAAGAATTCCAGGACCCTCATGATCCGATCTCGATTTGGGACCTTGTGTTTATGGACATTTGGTTTCATGGTGTTCGAATAGTTATATTTTGGAGTACTCAACATCCACTTATTCTTGCCAGGAGATAGGTGAGTTTGATTTTATGTTATCCCAAGGAACCTATCTACAAGGCATTCCACTTTGGCGATCAAAATTTTGTTGGTAACCCCAAATTTGGAAGAAAATCCTATGGCTAGCTAAACCCCACCACCTGCGGGGGCAAGAGCAGGTTTGGTGGAGGATGGCGGACCTAGCGGCAAAGAGGAAAAGACAAGAAAATTGGCTTAAGTACAATGAGGAATGCGAGAGGGATTTAGGGAAGTATCGTGAGGTTACTGAGAGGAGATGGTGTTGCATGAGAGATGGCTCGTGAAAGATTTAGAGCTCATGCAAAGGACGTAGAGCTAGAGCATTTGGAACTCCCCATTTGGGCAAGCATGACAGTGAACCCTCCTCCGCCTCTTTTGAGAGTGCACCAGTAGAGACGACATGGGCCATGGGTGTGCATCCGAACCTACTTGGCGACCTAGCCCTTGCACTTGGTTTTCAATTTCTATTATAGCCAGTAGTCAACAAGCTAGTTTGGGTAGTAGAGTAGCAAGAGGTAGAGTTGACTTATCAACAAGTTTAGGGGTGAATCATATATCAAGTGCATTTATGGTTGGGTAGACATCTTCCCTGTTATTTGGAGGACTGGTTAGAGGAACCTTTTCAGGCATGTCATCAAAGACAAAACATAGGCACGCAAATATTTGGACTCGCATCGAGGAGTAACACAATTTCGCAAACTGTAGGAGTTCAGTTTAACACCACTATTGGGACATAGGGTAGTGCATCCTCCGGTCAAATTCCTACCATAGGTGGAGGATCAAGAGGAACAGGTGGCTCAGTTCTCCGTGGATCTGGTGGGTCTTGAGGTAGAGGTAACACGGGAGGTTCTCGGATCGATGGGCATGGTCCTCACCAACCCCGAGAATATTTACACGGAGATGTCATTTCATGTTCCAAAGCATATAGGGGAATAGAATATATTGTTGAGCATGTGCATATGTGTGAGATCTTGTGGCATGTAAAAGGGATCATGACTTCGAGCGCAAGGAAAGTCGGTTTGCGAACTACGTTGCGGGGACGCACGCATAGTTAGTACGGGAAGTTTGACCCGATGCAACCTAGAATCCACCATGAATAACCCAAGCATCTTGCACATCACTCGGCTGGTGAGCACTCACCCAAAACGTGCAAAGGTACTAGGCCCCTCTTTAGAGTGTCTTGTATAGGATGTTAACGTATTGAAGATAAAACATACATCTAAAGCCTAACTAACCATAAACATTCCACGAGCATATTCCGGATGTAGATCTTAAAGAATCGTGAATTAAACAATAATCATAATGAAATCAACCATCCAAGAACCGATTATAGTCATGTTTTACACATTTATCCACCCAATATACTCCATTATATTAAACATAGTGAATACGTGAAGCTTTTACATCGATAACATTACCATAAATTTATGCGCGTTACATGTATCGTGATAAAGCATAACTCTAAAATAAATCATACACTGTCTCTCTCTAACTACACAAACTAATACATACTTATAGGGGTGGGGACTTTCCCTTCACCACTTACACACTTCTCAAAATAGGTCGCATGTTGAAAATAGTCCTACTCCTTTACAATAATATGCACACATGTAAGTGCGCTAATAATAGATCTCCTATAGTTAACTGGTAGTAGTAATCCTATTATTATCCCGAACTCATGTATGGCGCTTAGTAAACGCTCATCCCCAAAATAGCATTTGCGTGTCACGCAAGTCTCCATTCCATTGTGTGTTCCGCATGTTATCTCCAAAAATAGCCCATAACCATGAAAAACAACTAAGTCCCAAATCGCTTATCTGGCGCACGTTTCCTTTCATATCCTTCCATGCCTTCAAATGTGTCTTCTTGTTCCTCGCACGCAAATATTTTGTGTGCCCTCTCTTAGTGTTATACTGTCTGCCGCTCAACATTACCCCACACTAATGTACATTGCCATCCCGACAATGGGGTTCCTCCTGATTGTCCCAAACAATAAAGAATAAGAATGGAAAGAATGTAAAGAATCATTGTACAAAGAATGGACTTTTATTTCGCAACACCCTCTGCTTCAATCGGGATGATCAACTTCAAATATTCTATTTTAATCTCAACCTCTAATTTTTTCCAGTCATCCAGCGTGTTTCTTGTCTTCTCTAGAATGTCTATGGTGATGGCTTCTAACTCGTCCTGGGTTATCTCTCCCTTTTCATTCTGTAGTACTAGGACAACATTGGCCATAACAGACATCCTTCCCTCCAAAAGATCCATCTTTTACGCTATGAGCTTTCTAATCTCATCCAACCTCTCCTTATGCAGGTTTTGTGTTGCTACAAGGGCTTTACACTTTTGTTTTACTAATGCCAATATTTCTATGTGCCCTAAAGTCTCATCTTTCACTGCCTTCATAACTTCATTATCTTCTATTATAATCTTGATCCTGGTCACTGCTTTTGGTGCTGCACATATGTTCATAGTTTGATATGCTTTCTTCAACTCATCTTATAAAGTTTGGAGTAATGCCTTCAGAAGACGAAATCTTCTAACCACGGAGGCCCTTGCTCTGTGCTTCTTGCATTTAGGATCCTTTGGCGCTAGTGTTGGGGGTTAGCACACCGTTGTACATGAGGACAATATATCGATCTAAGCATACATACAAATAAAAGTGGATATTCTACCAAAAGAAGTATACAAAACAAGAGACATAAATCAACACTAGATTTAACGCGGTTCACCCAAAGGTGGGCTACATCCACCAAGAAACAAGCTAATCTATTATCTAAAGCTTTGACAAGATATACAATGAAGATTTACAATCTTCTACACTTCTCAGATGTTCAGTACTTTCTTCCTTCAAGCTTTTTGATTCTTCACCAAGAATTCTCTCTCACATAATTATCTTGTAATTATGATCAATCCTCTTACTCTAAACCCTAGCTTTATGCTTTAAATAGTCGTTTAAGACTTTAGGGCACTTAGCCATGTAATTACATTCATTAAATCTATTCTTATGCTAAAAATAGATATAAAACCCAAGAGTTAATTAAAAGCTCGTTACATAGGTAACCGATGTCGGTTACGCCTAACCGTCACCGGTTCGGCTTGCCACGATCGATGCCGGTCACACTCTAATCGATGCCGGTTACTGTTAACTTCCAACAAGTTCTATTTGCATGCTAAAACATGAGTAATTTAGCTCCATACTCAACAATCTCCCACTTGGAGATTAATTACTACACTATACCTGTACAGTTCCATTCTTGGATCCTCCTTAGCTTTGTTTCTTCCTCCTCGAGCCTCAAACTTGAAGACCAATAGAAGTGGAGTGTAGCTCCAACTTCTCCTTTGCTAACGGCTTTGTTAGCATATCCGTAGGGTTCTCACTTGTATGAATCTTTTCCAGATTCAACTTTCCATCCTCCAATACTTGTCGTATGAAGTGATACCTCAACTGAATGTGTTTCATTCTCGAATGAAATGCTGAGTTCTTTTCCAAATGAATTACACTCTGACTGTCACTGAACAGTTTACAATTACTTTGCTCCTTTCCCAACTCTTCCATGAACCTACTCATCCATATCATCTCCTTGCTAGCCTCTGTAGCTGCAACATACTCTGCCTCTGTAGTAGACAAAGCCACAACCTTCTGCAATCTCAAAATCCAGCTAACTGTCGTTCCACCTACTGTGAAAATATATCCAGTAGTGCTCCTCCTACCATCTAGATCTCCAGCCATATCCGAATCAACATAGCCACGTAATGAAATATTTGAACCTCCATAGCATAACTGCATGCTAGATGTCCCTTTCAAATACTTGAGTATCCATGGACTGCTTTCCAATGCTCTTTACCTAGATTAGCCATATATCTACTCACAACTCCCATTGCATGTGCAATGTCTAGTCTTGTACAAACCATATCATACATGAGACTTCTAACTGCTGAAGCATATGACACTCGTGTCATGTATTTGACCTCCTCTTATGATGAAGGATACTGATCTTTACTCAATTTGAAGTGTCCAGCCATAGGTGTGCTAATAGGTTTTGCATTCTGCATGTTGAACCTTTCTAACACCTTATAGATATAATCCTCCTGAGACAAATACAATTTCTTGTTTTTCCTGTCTCTATGTATTTGCATGCCAATGATTCTTTTTGCAACTCCCAAATCCTTCATTGCAAATGTGTGAGCTAGCTTTCTCTTAAGCTCACCAATGTCTTGCATACTAGATCCTACAATAAGCATATCATCCACATACAATAACAAAATAATATAGCTCCCATTTTCAAGCTTCTTGAAATAAACACAATGGTCAGATTCACATCTCAAGTAACCATGCTCATGCATAAAACTATCAAACCTCATGTATCATTGCCTTGGGGCTTGCTTGAGCCCATATAAGCTCTTTTTCAACCTCCGCACACTAATTTCTCCTTACCCTTGACTTCATACCCAAAGTGGCTTCATCGCATATAAATCTCTTCATCCAAATCACCATGAAGGAAAGTCGTCTTCACATCTAGTTGCTCGAAATGTAAATCTTCTACCGCAACTAAACTCAATACAAGATACGAATAGAAGTCATCTTAACAACAAGAGAAAATATTTCACCAAATTCAATACATGCCTTTTGTGTAAATCCCTTTACTATAAGACTTGCCTTGTACCTTTTGTCCACCCTCTTCTTCCTTAATTCCGTAAACCCACTTGTTCGCAATGTTCTCTTTCCTTCTGGCAATTTAACCAAATCCCAAGTCTGGTTATGTTCCAAAGAGTTCATCTCCTCATCCATGCCATGCTCCCACTGAACGTGAGTTTTATCTTGCATTACTTCTTCAAAGATTTTTGGTTCACCACTATCAGTCAATAATAGATAAAATAGAGAAGGTGAAAATATTTTTGGAAGTTTACTTACCCTTTGTGACCTTCTCACAAGAGTTTGGGGTACCGGAGGCTCAATCTGGACCTCCTGGACATTAGTATCAACTTCTGATAGTGACCGATGCCGGTCACCTCTAACGACATCGATTCGCTAACCGACACGATTCGATCCTCTCAGAATCGCGTCGGCGGTTCATCTCGACCGATACGGTCGAGGGCCTAACCGACCATGGTTACTGTGTATTTCTGTAGGTGTTCTTTTCAAACCCGAGAGTTCATTTTCATCAATAAACTTCTCAATTTTCTCATCCTTGGGTACCAAAATTTGATCCCTATACATTCTCTTTTCATTCCATTCAACATCACGACTCCTAATAATCTTAGAATTGTCTAAATCCCAAAAACGGAATCCAAAATCACTAGATCCATAACCAATAAAAGTGCATCTCTTGGATTTTGCATCAATTTTTTTCTATTTTCCTTATCAACATGCACAAAAGCTTCTGAACCAAAGAATTTAAGAAAAGAAGGATCTACCTCTTTTTGGTCCAAGCTTTGTCTCTGGTATTCCTCCATCTAGTGAACTTGAAGGACCATGGTTAATCAAATAAACTGATGTATCAACTACTTCTACCCAAAACTGTAAGGGCAATCTAGAATGTATCATCATACTTCTAGCACATTCCATGATTGTCCTATTCATTCTCTCTGCAACACCATTCTCCTGTGGTGTTCTTGGAACTGTTCTTTCTCTACGTATCCTCATTCATTGAACAATAATCATTGAAAGCCTTGTTACAGTATTCACCACCATTATCAGATCTAAGACACTTTAACTTAGAATTTGATTCATTCTCAACAAGGGCTTTCCATCTTTTAAAAGTTTCAAAAACATCATATTTATGTTTAATACAATAAACCCATACCTTTCTTGTAGCATCATCAATGAAAGTAACATAATACTTGGGATCCACCATGAGAAGCTACCGAGCCGGTCCCCACACATCCGAGTGTACAAGCTCCAATTTATGCTCCTTCTTAGTTTCCCAACTTTGAAAAATCTCACTCTCTTTTTCTTTCCAAAGATACAATGCTCACGTAAATCAAGATCTAAATCTTTCAAATCTAATAACTTACTCTTAGCCTTTAAGATCTGCATTCCTTTTTACTCATATGACCCAAACGATTATGCCACATGCATGCATCTGAATCTGAAGTAGATAATGCAGAAAAGGAATCAGTAATACAGGTAGATAAATATAACATTCCTACCTTCTTACCTCTTGCCACAACAAAAGTACCCTTGGTGACTTTCCAAGAGTCTCTTGTAAAAGTAACCATGCAGTCGGATTCACCTAGTTGCCCTACAGAAATAATATTTCTCCTGAGGCTTGGCACATGCCTCACATCTTTCAATACCCATATATTTCCATTCTGTAATTTTAGATGAACTTCCCCTTTACCAGTAATACTGCAAGGTTCATCATCACCCAAATAGACATGCCCAAAATTACCCTGGACATAATTTCTGAAATAACCCTTATTAGGGGTTGCATGGAAAGAAGCTCTTGAATCTAAAACCCATGATTCAATTCTACTATCTAAAGAAAGAATAAGAGCATCTTGCATTACCTCACGATGCAAAGCAAGATTCACCTCTTTACCTTTTTTGTCTGGTTGTTGGTTCTCTTTATTCTTTGACCAACAATATTTCTTTGCATGTCCTTTCTTTCCACATTTCCAACAAGTAATTCCCTTACTTATGGATTTAGATCTGCTATCCCTTGACTTTGATTTCCCATTACTCTTACTCTTGGATCTCTCCTTCTGCATGCCCCTACTTTCTACATTCAAATCATTTCCAGATGATGTTTCCTCTGTACTTTTCCTGTGAATTTCTTCATTCAAGATTATACTAACCACATTATCAAACTTCAAAATATTATTAAGATGTTGTATTACTAACAACCATTACCAAGTTGTCCCAACTATCAGGCAAAGAACATAAGAATAAAAGTGCTTTTACTTCATCATCAAATGGTATTGAAACTAATTTTAATTGATTTACAATAGATCAGAAATCATTCAAATGACTAGAGGCAGATTCACCTTCATGCATCTTAGAACTAAAAAGTTTCTTCATCAAATAAACTTTATTTGAAGCACTAGGTTTTTCATATAAATTAACAAGAGATTTCATTAAGTCTACCGTAGAAGTCGCTTCTGTAATAGTGGAAGCCACGGATGCTACTAGGCTCAATCTTATAGATCCCAAAGCCTTTCTATCAAGAATCTTCCATTCTTCATCAGTCATCTTTATAGGTCTAGACTTCTCATCCAATGGTAAGTAAAAATCTCTTTGATACAAATAATCCTCTATCTGCATCTTCCATGATAATTAAGACTTTAGGGCACTTAGCCATGCAATTACATTCATTAAATCTATTCTTATGCTAAAAATAGATATAAAACCTGAGAGTTAATTAAAAGCTCGTTACAAAGTGTAACCGATGCGGTTCGCCTTTAACCGTCGCGGCCATTAAAACTTGCCCTGACCAATGCCGGTCACACTCTAACTGATGTAGGTTACTGTTAACTTCCAACAAGTTCTATTTGTATGCTAAAACATGAGTAATTTAGCTCCATACTCAACAGCTAGCATTCAAATCTGTCCATCTTCAAGCACCAAATCAACTAATGTGCCCACATAATGCATAGTTGAAGGAAATTTCTCAAGTACCTTAGAATCTACATGTGGTCTTACTTTCAGGAGATAGTCATCAATTTCTTTTGTCACCCCGATGAAGGCCTCATTCTTTTTATGCTCTAGATCCTTCTCTCCTTTCAAACGCGCTATTTCTACTGATTAATGCCTTGTAATCTTCAAGTAGCACTCTAATAGTGACAGTCTTATCAATATTCCTCCACACCACCGTTGTAGATACCTTAACCAAGGCATTGATCACCTGCTCATCAAACATGAGAGTGGGATTTATAGTCATGTGCCTACTCTGAGGTGCCTTCTTCACTCTTCTGGACACACAAGACTCCTCACATACATCAAAATTTGGCTCATCCATGTGAGTTTGCATGGACCAGGACAACTATTTCCTTACAGACGTAGTGGCCATGTTTGATTCCATTAACTCCCACCCATATAACTCCTTTAGGTCCTCTGTGCTTTGAAAACAGGCATGGACGATTTTGCTTGTGTCCTCAACATAGCCCATACTCGGCACAACGTATTCTCCACTTGTTATCCTTGTTCTTGGCCCCTTAGGAACCTGGGCACCAAGGTTTGGAGTTGGCCCTTCGATGTCTGAGTAGTTTCATGCACGTGAGGTTACTATTGCTCGATTCTTCTCGCCTACTTCTTTGCACCTTCCACTTCATCCTTCATGTCCTCATCTTTGGGCTCCTCCATATCTTCTTCCCGCTTGGGGTCCTAGGCACACTCTCTGCAAACTCCTTCACCTCCTTATTCAGCTTTAGTTTTCTCCTCTTCTTCTTAGTTACCTCTTTATGAGAGGAGATTCGTGGTGACTTTCTTACAAGTTGTGGAGTTCCCGTGCCTTGGGTCCTTATTCTTTTGAATACCCTCTTAAAATGGTGCTCTTCATGGACTGCCTCCACGTCCAAGTCCTTGTCTCCTTCTTGCATCTGAGGTGGATTATTCACGCACTTAGTCTCCACTTTTTTGTGGGATGCCTCGGCCTCTATAATCCAAGCCACCACTATCTTCATGTTCTTCTTCTTCCTCCTATTCCTCTCTATAGTTGTTAAGGATTTGGAACTTACACGTTCTGCACTATATGTTTTCCCTTAGGCGGCCCTGAGAGCATGAACTCATTCTCCACATACTTGTTATTCTCCATCTTAGGCTTAAGTTGAAGGTATACAAGTGCGGCTCCACTATCCCCAATAACCAAGCTTACTAGCTTCATACTTATGACGTTTGAAATGAGCCTCTTAATGTAGGCATTCCGACCTAGATACACATATGTCTTCCCGAGGGTGTGGTAGTCACAATCTACCTTTTCTGTGTTGAAGTTCATATGGCACGCATCAATAAATCTGTGAATTGAGGCCTAGAAGTAGCGCACTTTGTGAAGACATAGGGCAATTTTCACCATGGGCTCCATGTCCCATCCCTCATAGCAAACCACCGTGTGATGATGCGAAGTGTTGGTACACCGCGAATTGTAATGCCTTACCGACCACCAAAGGTAGCTCCTTGGGAATACACCACTCCTCCTCAAAACATGCGAAGTCGGTCATACCACATCTCCGCCCTCTGCTTAAACGACCCACTCATTGATCCTTCACATAAATATTTTTCAAACCTCTTTGTGAGGGACTTCTTTTCCAAGGGGTACTCCCAGATCTTGTTCTTTGGCCCATCAGCACTCCAGTTTATAAAAACACAAGAGAAAGTAGGATAGTGCCAAAACTTATCTTTTCTCTTGTGCATGCTTCCTCAACAATGGTGTCTGTAATATAGCCTGCTAAGTTATATACTACTCCCTCGAGACATTTTATTTACAATGTGAAGCCACATGGTGTTTACCTGCGACCATCTCTCTTGGTCATTCAACTTGGTTAGTAGATGTGTGACTTCCTGCACCATAGGAAACTTCTTTGTTTATCAATGTCCATTCCGCGTGGACCCTTGGTATACCCTAACTCCTTTCTTGTTTCTATGACCGTTGCTTTATCAGTCAGATCACTAACAAGGTCTACCCTTGTGCCCTTCAATCTATTAGTGTCAAAACCAGGGCTGTTGTGATCCTAACCCTTCATCGGTGAAATAAAAGAATTCCTCATGGACTCATCTCATCAGCCATTGGTATAAGGGTTCATATTTTCCAAAATATGGGAGCTCATACAACTGATAAACTCCTACCTACTTCAGTAATTTCTCCCTAGCAACATCATCATACATTGGCATATCCTCCACATGCGCTTGTTGGTCTTCTTATTCAATAACGCATCCAACTCTCCCTTGTTGTCAGAGGTACGGTGGTTGTAGTCACTTATTTTACATCTGTGGATGTGGGAATCCCACTCTTATCCAACTATTACTCCTTTCGGGTACTACATCTCTGAAAAATTACTCTCGGGAGTAATTTCAACTTCATCTTCTACCTTCTTATTTCCTTTCATGCCTATTAGGTGCTTTCTTTGGTGCCATTGTAAAAATTCCACCTTTTTTGTTATCTGTAATGAGAAAACTCAAACCCTAGCTTAAATCTATGTGCCCTAGCTTGAAACCGCATGCCCTAACTCCTCAATGCTTCTACTTCACTCAAACCCTTCACCAATGGGGACGCAAGCCTCTTCCATGTAATAGTCTCTCTCCATGTCTAGTTTCACAATGCTTCACACCTCAACATGATTTGCTTGGCTCGATCACACTTAGCTCACTCAAATACTTGTGATCGAAAAGGTAAAAATGAACCCGCATCACGTCCTTATATAGATTTTCAAAAAGTTAGTGCATTTATTACTCCTTCACCTACCAACAATCCTCTCATTAATTGACCATTTTCACAATATTTGTGTGGTACATCTTCATGCCCCAACTATAACCTTCTAGCGCGCCTTCCTACCTTTTGGCTATAGACTTCTCTTCAAAGACACGTGCTTCCATGCCCGAGTACCTCACCACTGCACCTTCCCCTAGTAGTCTCCACGACCACTACTTACCTCGCGTTATATTGTTCCCTCATTTATCTTCATCTATGGTCATATTTTTTAACAATCTCCTTTCTAACAACTCCTTTCCACACTTTACTAGCACTGTAATATTTTGTTCTCATGTGTACCCAGTTGTGAATGTGAATAACCACCCCACACCAATGGTATGTGTAGTCCTCTGTGCATAAAAATACTTCAAATGGTAATTAGCTTCCAAACACGCTTATTACACAAAACACCAAACTAAATTGACAAAGCATAGCATGACGAAGAAGGAAATACATTAAGGAAATACATAAATGAAAACCTATTCTAAATGACAACACTACCTTATTACAAACACCAAGAAGACTTATTTATAGTAGGGCTTCAGCCTACTCGTTGAAGTAACTAGGTAACCGTATTCCATCAAGCGTCTCTAAAAGTGCCTGATTCAAGTATATGAGTGATAACATACGGTCCCAACCAATGCACTTTAAGC
This sequence comes from Taxus wallichiana var. yunnanensis, assembly GCA_018340775.1. Taxonomy (NCBI): domain Eukaryota; kingdom Viridiplantae; phylum Streptophyta; class Pinopsida; order Cupressales; family Taxaceae; genus Taxus; species Taxus wallichiana. The sequence continues at coordinate 363,925,795 of CM031238.1, forward strand.
TTTCCTAGATGGTGCATAAACTTAGAATCATAAAGAAGCACCATTTGTCCCATCTCAAGATTTTTATCCCTGATGTGCCTATTATGCCATGCCTTTTGCCTGGCCTTTTCCTACTTCTGACTCCAACGTGCTATATGCGTGCCTCTCATCCAACTGTATCAATTTATCAATTCTTTCTTCTAATGCTTGCTCATTGGCTAGACCTCCAACGTGCCATAATACACAAAGAAGGTAACATGAATTCCATAGAAGAAGCTTCTATGCCAAACACCAACTAAAAGGGTGTGGCCTTGTTCAACCTCTTGTATGTTGTTTCTATATGCCCAAAACATGACAGAAAATTTATCATCCCAATATTTCCTTCCAACATCACAAATTTTTTCAATGTCTAGCTCAAAATCTTGTTGAAGGCCTCAACAGTCCCATTTTCCGAGGATGATAGGGTGTAGTCTTATGGTGTGCAATCATAAATTCATCCAATAGTATCTTGATTGTCTCATTCAAAAAATGTGTACCCCTATCACTTGTCAAGCTTAGCGGGCATCCATACCTTGTAAGAACATTTTCCCATAAGAACTTGGTTGTTATAGTACTATTGTACAATCCTTGGTAGGTGTTACTTCTACCCACCTTGTAAGATAATATGTGCAAGTGATGATGTAGCGTGATCTAGTTCTACGCGTGGCTAGCAAAATAGGACCCACAAATTCTATAGCCCATTTCTCAAATGGCTCTGCACTAGGAATAGGTCTTAAAGGCATTTCATCTCTTTTCCCAAGTTTACCAAGGCATTGATAATGATCACACACCTTACAATATGCTTTATAATATTTTGTAGAGGGTCTCCCACCATAATCCATGAGTAGAATCTTATACGTGTGGTGGCATCACCTACATAGTGCCCACCTACAATACCACCATGAGCCTCTTCCATGATATCCATGCACTTGTGCTCTAGTACACACCGACACAATACTTCATCTGACCTAACTTGTATAGGTCACCACTGATCAACATAAAAGGTTTCATGTGAATTGCAAGTTGTTTCTTCTCTAAGGATTTCATTCCTTCTGGCATCATACATGTACGTAAAAAGACAACAATATCCTCAATTCTAAAGGTGCATTTTAACATGTACAACTGTGCATGCATCGGCATTGTATCTTCAATTGTCTGTGTGTCCTCCCCTGACTGAATTCTTGATAAATGGTTTGGGCTAAAATTACTTTTACCTAGTTTTACCACAACTGTGAAATCAAATTCTTGGAATAAGAGCACCCATCGACATATGTGCCCTTGTAAAATGGAGCTTGTTTACCAAGTATTTCAATGCCATGTGATTAGTATAAAATACAAATGGTGTTGCTAGTAAGTATTGTCTGAATTTATGTAGTGTATAGATCATTGACAAGGCTTCACACTCAAGTAGTTGTATAATTCTACTCTACAGAGTCAACTTTCTACTAGAAAAATAGATAGGATGATCTATAATACCTTCTCTAGGATGAGCTAACACCATGCCAATGGTCATGCAGAGGCATCCACATGTACATGAAATGGTTGGTTCCATGAGGAAAAAATGCAGAATAGGTGTTGTAGTAAGTCTCTCCTTCAATGCCTCAAATGTGCGTTGTTGTGGTTCTCCCCAATAGAATGTCCCTTTTCCTTTAGTAACTCTTCAAGGGTGCAACAATCTTAGCATATCCTTTGATAAATTTTCTATAATACCTAGTGTGACCCAAGAATCCATGCACCTCACTCTGACTGGTAGGCTCTTCCAGGCCTACAATAACTACAACCTTAGTTGGATCCACTAATAAACCTTCCTTGCAGATGATGTGCCCTAACAAAGTGCCAAAAGGTGTGTAAAAACACACACTTCTTGATGTTTAAAGAGATGCTTAATTGTCTACATATTTCAAACATTAAGCAAAATTGTCACAATGATCCTTAACAAGTCCATACACCATCCAATCATCCAAGTAAACTTGTAAGAAGTTGTGAATAAAATCCTGGAATGCTTGAACAACTATGCGTGAAAATATAATAGCAGCACATTTTTTCAGACCAAAGGGCATCACAGTATATGCAAAACTTCCCCATTCAGTGGTGAAAGTTGTTTTCTCTTGATCCTCCTATGTGCAATCCTAACTGATGATACCCAAAGAATCCATCTGTAAAAGAATAGATTTTGCGCCCTACAACACCTTCTAATATCTCCTCTGTGAAAGGTGTAGGAAAGGGATCAATCACACATGCAACATTTAGTTCCTGTAATCCACACAAATCCTAATCTGACCATCTTTCTTTATATTGATGACCATGGGGCTAACCCACTCTGATTCTTCTAGGGGCTTGATGATGCCAGATTTCAACATTTTGTCAATTTCTTCCTTAACTTTTACACGTAGGTTAGGGTTCATTCTGTAGGGTCTTTTCTTGACCGGGCGTGCACCTTCCTTAAGCTTAATCTTCATCTCTCCTAATGATTCATGCACTCCTTTTAATTCATGGTAGCCCCTAGGAAATAAGTCCTGAAAATCATGTAGTAACTCAATGATTTTTGCCACTTTAGAGTCGGACCAATAATCCCCAATTATTGCCTCCTTAGGTTCAACATCCGTACCAATATTCACTTTTTTTTGTCTTCATGGGTTCATGATAGGCACACACATTTTTATCACACTATCTAACACCTTGCACATACCTGTTGAATGATCTATATCCAGATCTTCTACTTCCTCATCATCCACTATGTAGACCATCTTTCCTTTTTCTTTCTCAAAGCAAGCGTGCTTAAGTAGCATGGCATCTGTCTCTTCTTCTTTATCAAAGCGTGCTCCTGAGTCATTCTCACCAAATAACTCTGAATGAGTTCTTTCACCTTTGCATTGTCTCCCATAGTTAAGTGCTTTATAACCCTTAATGCCTCTTCCACTGGAGGTTTAGTAGAGAAGTAGTCAAAAGTCTGGACCATTCTGTAATCAAATCCTACCAATTTCTAGTCTCTCTATGTAGCTCGCATATACATACCAAAGCATGTGTGCAACCTTGTAAAGTGGAATAAAGTTTGTGCACCCCATAGCGAAGGTGGTAAAGCTTCTGCCCCTCTGTCTAGAGCCTCTCACATTGTTGAACGTGGTGTTAAACAAGTTGATTACCATGATATGTGCAGATTTGAGTAGGTGCATTGCTCCTGGAAAACTACGAGTTGTTAGAGCAATCTTGACTTCATTCCATTCTACAAGATTATCCCTGTGAACCACCCACCAGTGCGCTATGTTGTCCCACGTAGGTATATGCTAACATATTTCTTCTTTCAAATTGGTTTGTCCATTATTCCTCCATGGCACGTAGGAATACCGTAGGGTCTCCTTCTCTAGTGTACCGAGGTACAAAGTTGTTACCTATCCTCCTAATACAACGAGGTTTGCTTCTCCACGTAAATGTGCTCCTTACTTCGTGCCCAACCATCTCATAAGTGCCATGAGCCCAATTATCACAAGCAATACTTGTGGTATCACTAATAGACTATGCATCTTCCCACTGGAGGATTCCTTCCTTAGATGGCTCGAGTACTTTTGGGTCCCGAATGACACATACATAAATCCTATTAAGATCTTCTTCACTCAAAGGCTCAACATAAGGCACAATTTCCCATCCATTAAAGGGATAATAACTCTTTCCTCCTTGTTCTCAAAACTTATATATCCCTTGTTGAACCATAGATCAACATTATTTACGTAGCACCAAGGGCGCCCAAGCAGAGCTGGGAAACTGTCTGCTTCTGCAAGTGCTAAAACCTCAAAGTCCCCAGTGAACTTGGCCCCTTGTATAGTAATGGATGCATCTTTTAAAACTCTAATGGGAGTGGCCTTAGTTCGATTAGCCATAAATAATACATTAGAAGATGGCTGCAATGGAGGTCTCCCCATCTGTACCCATGCATCTAAAGTAAGCACATTTACCTCCCATGCATGTGTCAATCAATATATTACTCAAGAGCCATCCATCCACAACAACATTCAGAGTGATCTCCTTGTTGTAATCTAAGCTATGAGGGGAAGATTTACATGCAGGATCTGATGTCCATTCTCAATATCCACGTGTGAAGTGTTTCCCTTTAGCCAAATCCCTAGTAATGGAATGATATTCTCTGGCGCAACATTTTGCATACCTCCTTCAAGTCATCAATATTTGACTGGACCATCTCTGTTGCCTTCTTTTGTTCCATCTTCCATGATTTCTCCTTTAAACATTGTATTTCCCCTAAAGGTTTTTGAGTACCTCCATGGTCTCCTGATAAACCTCCTTTTGGTGTGCAGGATCTAGATACCTTGCATGCAAAATGTCCTCCTTAGTGATGGTAGGATTATGTTGTAATGCTTCTCTGTGACACACATAACTTCAACACGTGTAGTAATCTTCATAGGTAATACCTTAGTTCGGTGCCAACTTTGGCATCCACTGATTTTCCACAGTGCACGTTGTATTCTAACCATCCATGCGCCCTTTTTTTTATTTATGTTTGCTTGCTAAGATGCTCATATAGATCTGGGAATTCCTCATAGCTATGACTCTTCCACAAAAAGAACAAGTAATATTATGAGGACATTCACACTTGTAGTGGTTAGGAGATCCACATGTAAAGCACGTTCCATGAGGAAACTCACCTCATCCACCACCATGGCCTCGACCCCGAATCCACCATGGTATCCTCGACCTCTGCCACATCCTCCTTCATAGTGCCCCTCATTCCGATCATAGCGTGCACTTGATTGTGATCCCGATCCTTGGTGCTCACCTTTACCCTTAGAGTTATTTGATACTCTATCTGTCACACACCAATATCTATAGCATCATGGATCTGACCAATCAACCTGTAGTCTTTTTGTATCGTGAGTCGTGGACCAGAAAATTTTACAATAAAAAGATACATTCTTCCTTATCGTGTGTTGTAATAATGGGAAAGGCAATGACGCATCATGGTTCAAGATGACATATCTCATAGTCTAGCAATAATGAATGCACTTGACTATGGGGACAACTATCCTTGGTGTGCCCTTCCACTTCACAATCTATACACCAAATCCTAGTGTGCATGCGTCTCATGTGTTGAATTCACCGATAGTTTCTCCAACTACTTTTTCCATAGCTGTAATCTGTGCTTCCAAGAATGGGCTGACTCCAGTGTCTATACTTCTAACTACCTCAGCATGCAAAGTTGCCTTCAAGTGCTTCACGTGGATAGTGTATGTCTTATGTGATAACGCCCTTCTAAAAGGTGTGATCAGTCCTCCAACGAACCATTATGCATGTTGGCTTGCATGAATATCATAAGAAAGCTTAGACAAAAGTGTTTTGAAATGGGCATCATACTCTAGACACTCTCAGTAGTGCCCTGCTTAATATCCTTGAGTGTGCTTATACTCTTCTGCTCAAATTCAGGGATATAGAACTCTTTAAGGAAGACATCTTTTAATACTGCATAATCTACACAAGTTTGATTAGGGTCAAACTTCCTGTACCAACTGTGTGTGCATCCCTGTAATGTAGTTACAAATTGACTTGCCTTGCACTAGAAGTTGTGATCCCTTTTTGTGCACCATAATATCTCACACATGTGCACGTGTTCAACAACATATTCTATGCCCCATATACTCTAGAAGACAGAGAGACATCTCCATGTAAATATTTATGGGGTTGGTGTGGACCCTACCCACTTGATCCAGAACCTCTGTGTTACCTCTACCTCAAAACCACCAGATCCACTAGAACTAGAGCCACCTATACCCCCTGATCCTCCACATGTAGTGGAAGTGATGAGAAGATGTACTTCCTGTGTCCCAACAATAGTACTGAATTGAACTCCTATAGTCTGTGTGGTGGTACTACTCCCAGAAGTGAGTCCAAAATTCTATGTGCTCAAATTTATGTTGATGATGCACCGAAAAGGTACCTCCAAACAACAATGAAGATGTTTTCCCTACCATAGATGTACTTTCTATGTGACTTACTCCTGCTTCCCTACTGCCCAAATTAGCTTGCTTGACTATTAGATGTACTAGATATTGGAAAACCAAGTGCAAGGGCTAGGTTTAGGTAGATTTAGATGTGTGCCTGCATGGCCCAAGTCGTCTCTATTGGCATGCTCCCATGTGAGGCCGAGGGGGTTCCCTATCATGCTTTCCCAAATGGGGAGTTCCAGATGCTCTAGCTCCATGCCTTTACGTGTGAGCTCCAAATCCTTCATGAGCCATCTCTCTCCTCAATGCCATCCACTCTATAATATCCATTGCTTTTCCATCTCCCTTTCATGCCTCATTATACTTAAGCCCACCTTTCTTCTCTCTACCTTTCTACCACTAGGTCTGCCATCTTTCACCAAACCTACTCCCCCCCCACGTGGTGGGGTTTAGCTAGCCATTGGTTTTTCTTCCAAGTTCAGGGTCACCATCAAGATCTTGATCGCTAGTGGAATGCCTTGCAAGTAAGTTCCCCTGGGATAACGTAAAAATTGGAACTCAGCTACCTCTGGGAAAGAATAAGTGGAAATTGAGTACTCAGAATATAGTTGTTCAAAACACCATGGACCAAGTATCCACAATGCATGTCCAAATCAGATCAACATCATACAGGCCTGAAATTCTTCCTGCATCTAGAAAAGTGTGTGATACCTCCAATTCCATTTAGATGCATAAGCAACCAACCACTCGTATAGTTCTACTGGGAAGATAACAAAGAAGCTCTCATACAAAATAGTCATATAGATTCTTTTTCCACCCACGTGTGCGTCAAACTTAGATCTAGTGTTGAACCTCCATGCGTACTCTTCTTCTAGATATTTTATCCACTCCTCAACACTTGCTAGGGTCAACGGTACATCTTCATCATGAACCATCCTGAAAACAACTGAAAAAGAGGTCCCAGCAACAATGGAACCAATGATGCAACCTAGAATCCACCACGAACAACCCAGGCGTGTTGACACATCACTCAGCCTGAGCTGAGTGCTCACCCAAAGTGCACAAAGGTACCAGCCCCTCTTTAGAGTTCTTGTGTAGGATGTTAATGTGTTGAAGATAAAACATACATCAAAACCCTAACTAACCATAAACATTCCACATAGCATATTCTAGATCTAGATCTTAAAGAATCATGAATTAAACAATAATCATAATGAAATCAACCATACAAGAACCAATTATAGTCATGTTTAACACCTTTATCCACCCAATATACTCCATTATATTAAACATAGTAAAACATAGAAGCTTCTTACATCATATAACATTACCATAAGTTTATGCACGTAATAGATCTAACAACATAACTCTACAATAACTCATACACACAGTGTCTCTCTCTAACTACATAGACTAATACATACTTATAGGGGTGGGGACTTTCCCTTCACCACTTACACACTTCCCAAAATAGGTCGCATGCTGAAAATAGCCATGCACCTTTACAATAATATGCACACATGCAAGTGCGCTAATAATAGATCTCCTACAATTAACTGGAAGTAGTAATCCTATTATTATCCCAAACTCATGCATGACGCTTAGTATGCTCATCCCCAAAATAGCATTTGCATGTGCGCAAGTCTCATCCCATTGTGTCCATCCAAAAATAGCCCATAACCATGAAAAACGGCTAAGTCCCAAATCAGCTTATCATGCTATCTCCAAAAATGCACCTTATTCCTACGCACGTATATGTGCCCTCTCCATGTCATAAAATGGCTAAGTCCCAAACTTCGTGGATTATACATTGTTATGGGATGCTTTCTTTAAGGAATTTTATATCCGAGTTTGTCCCCATGATTAGTGCACTCATTATTCTTTGGATTGCGAGATATGTCATTTAGACCATGATGCAAGCCACTGCCCATTGTTGCAATGCCCGATAAGGAAGAACGTATCTTGCTATTATAAGATTTTCTAGTCCACGAATCATAATACTGAAGATTACATGCTGATTGATTAGATACATGATGCCATTGATATTGGTGTATGACAGATGTGAGTTTCAAATAACTCTAAGGATAAAAGTGAGCACCAAGATCATGATCATAATCAAGGGTGCTATGACTAAAATGAAGGGCACTTTGAGGGAGGTCATGGTAGAGGTTGAGGATACCGTGGTGGATTCAGAGGCCAAGGCTGCGGCGGTGGATGAAGTGAGTTTCCTCGTGGGACATGTTATACGTGTGGATCTCCTGACCATTACAAGCATGAATGTCCTCAGAATATTACTTGTTCTTTTTGTGGAAAGAATCATAACTATGAAGAGTGCCCAGACTTATATGAACATCTAAGCACAAAGTACAAACAAGAGAACAAGGGCACAAGGATGGTTAGAATACAATGCACCATGGAAAACCAATGGATGCCAAAGTTAGCACTAGATCCTAAGATAGTACATGTGAAGATTACTACCCACGCTGAAGCTACGCACGCCAGAGAAATGTTACAATAAAATCCTACCATTACTAAGGAGGAGGTCCTACATGCAAGATACCCATATCCTACACATCAGAAGGAGGTTTATCAGGAAACCACAGAAGTGCTCAAAAATATTCATGGTGAAATACAATTTTTAAAGGAGCAATCACGAAAGTTGGAGTAGAAGAAGGTAGCGGAGACATCCCAATCAGATGTTGATGATCTGAAAGAGGTATGCAAGATGTTGTGCTAGGAGAACATTATTATATTACTAGGGATCTGGTTGAAAAGAAATACTCTATGCATTGGTATTGAGACCAGATGACTGATTTTCCATGCTAATCTCCCTCCCCATAGCTTGGATTATGAAAAGGAGATCACGTTGAATGTTGTTGTAGATGGATGGATTTTGAGCAATATTTTGATTGATATAGGTGCGGAAGTGAATGTGATTACCTTAGATGCATGGGTTTAGATGGACAGACCTCTATTGCAGCCATCTTTTAATGTAGTGTACATGGTAAATCGACTAAGGCCATTCCTATTGGATTATTTAAGGTCGTCTATTACTATATAGGGGAAAGTTCACTAGGGACTTTGAGGTATTAGCACTTCATGAGGCAAACAAATTTCCAACTTTACTTAGGCACCCTTAGTGTTATGCAAATAATGTTGATGTATGGTTCAACAAAGGATATATCAGTTTTAGAACAAAGAAGAACGAGTTTTTATCCCTTTTATAGATGGTAAATCTGCACCTTATGTTGAGCCCTTAAGTGAGGAAGAACTCGAACAAAATTTATGTGAGAGCTATTCGAGACCCAAAGGCACTTGAGCCATCTAAGGAATGAATACTCCAAAGTGGGAGGATGCATAGTCCATCGCTGATACTATAAGTATAGCATGTGATAATTGGGCACATAACACCTACAAGATGGTACAAATTATCTTACAAGATGGGGTGTAAGCAACACCTACAAAGGATTGTACATCGGCTACAGCAAAGTAAGGCTCTTGTGGGAAAATATCCTTAGTATGTATGGATGTCTGTTGAGTTTGACAAGTGATAGGGGACACACTTCTTGAATGAGACAATTAGGATATTATTAGATGAATTTATAGTCATGCACCACAAGACCACCCCTATCATCCTTAAGAAAATGGGACTTCTTTGAAGCCTTCATTAAGATATTGAGCGGACCTTGACTAAAATTTGTGATGTTGGAAGAAAAGATTGGGATGATAAAGTTTTTGTTGTACTTTGGGCATATAGAACAACCTATAAAAGGTTGAATAAGGCCACACTCTTTCAGTTGGTGTTTGACACAGAAGCATTTCTTCCCATGGAATTCATGTTACCTTCTTTATGTATTGAGTGCGGGAGGTCTAGTGATGAGCAAGCATTAGAAGAAAGAATTGACACGTTGGTACAATTAGATGAGAGGCGCGTCATAACACGTTGGAGTCAGAAGTAGGAAAAGGCTTGGCAGAAAGCATGACATGACAGACACATCAAGGACAAGAAGCTTGAGGTCAGGTAAATGGTACTTTTTTATGATTCAAAGTTTCTTCGCCACCCAAGAAAGATTAAGGTGCATTGGTTGGGACCGTATGTTATCACTCACATACATTGAATCAGGCACTTGCCCATTAGAGGCACTTGATGGAACACGGTTACTCGGTTCCTTGAACGAGAGTAGGTTGAAGCCCTACTACAAATAAGCCTTCTTGGTGTTTGTAATAAGGCAATATTGCCATTTAGAATAGATTTCCCTTATTATATTTCATTTAATGTGTTTCCTTCTTCGTTGTTATGCTTTGTCAAGTTAGTTCAAGTGTTTTTGTAATAATCGTGTTTGTGCACCGAGAAGTTGACCACCATAATCTGAAGTTTTTATATGCACAGAGGACTACACATACCCTTAGTGTGGGGTGGATAAAGGAGGTATGGAAAAGAAATAAACTTATGGGTGACCATAAAATAAAGAAGGAATATGATTTCAAAATTCATGAGAACTTCCGAAGAATTGCTCAAAAATTAAGACCACGTGTAAGGCATTGGGCGCTTAGTATAAATCAAGGAGGCTGTAGCATTGGAGACTACATATGTTGGGCCACATTGGATAAACTACTTCAGCTTAAGGAAACATAGATAAAGGAGATTTGTGATAGATAAGTAGTGGGATGCCAAAAATTATGGCCGAGGCACATAAGCTTGAGGTGCGAGAAATTGTAGCGTGAGCTAAGGAGGTATGAAACACACTCAATATTAATTAATGTTGTGTACGGTGGTAGGCAGAGAAATTAATGAAGCAGATTTTTTTAAAACTTGGTTTAAAGTCAGAGTTTTTGACGTCATTCACTACCTTGCAAATTTAAAGAAAAAAAATGTGAAGTGCGATGAAGAGCTGGAGACGAAGGGAAATTTGCAAGATCAAGTGAACCTGTCACATTTTGAAGCACGATATTGAGCATCTAGGCATGGAAACATGATCCAAGTAGTGGTGCGTGTGTATGGTAGAAAGGTGACTTAGGGTTCGATTGCATGACAACTAGGGTTTTTATTTCGCATTCACATAATCAAAAGGAGAAATGGCACCACGGAGGGATCTAGTAATGGAGAATGAGGTTGGCGATCTAACAAAGGAGTGGATGGTGGAGATGTTATACCCAGAAGAAGTTATTGAGGGGTGGATATGGACAAAAAACATTACAGTGCAGGGTTTCAGAGATTAACCACCACACCGAAAAAATGTATGAAGGACATTGCGGCGGAATTTTATGAAAAGACCAACCAATGACTGGTGGATGGCACCAGGGTCTTGGACGCCTCAGTGAAGAAACTACTTGAGAGCATGGGTGTGATGCAAATTTTAGAGTTTCCTACTTTGAAAATCCCGAGCAGTTGTACCAGTGGCTGATGTCGCGTGTCCATGAATATTTTTTCTACTTCATGGGCAGGAGAATGAGGATTATTGCCAAGTTGATTGGGAAGGTGACATGATATTTGCACGATTCGGGCTCAAAGATTACTAGGGACATGTCGGATGACGAGAGCATTGATGCCACAACAACCCTATACAAGTATAAGAAAGGGGGTCAAGATTTCAAAGTCGTTAATATTGTAGACATGGCCACCAGAGTTACAATGTTGTTAGCACGGAGCAAGCTAGGTTCCACTGAGCGATGAAATGAGGTGAATATGCATTGGTTGCATATAGTGCACAAAATGGTCAACAAGACATACTAAAGCATCACCGGATACATTGCAGAAATCTTGGTAAACAAGGCATGCATCCAAGCAGATAAAGGTGAGAAGATTACCTGGGGAGTGATTCTATTATTGATTGTGTTTAGTGAGATTGGAGTACTCCACGGAGCTAGGGAGAACATCTGGGAGTTTCCATTAGAGAATAAGTCCCCAACAAAGAGATATGCCAAGTACACGCTATGTATATCTAGTTCAAATACATACAAGGAGCACTTAGACAAGTGGTTCTGGAGACTACACATGGCATTTGAAGGATAATGGCGCATTCTCGCATTAGCTTGTAAAGGTATTGGATGGAGAGGATGAATTTGCAGTCTATCACATTTCAACTTAGGGCGCTTCCATATGAAGTCTGGAGAGAAGAGCCCATGGTGTAAGTTGCCCTTTGTATCTATTGCAATGTACTTTAAAGACTCTGTAAACCGATTCCATGATGCGCACCAGCTCTACTTTGATGCAGACAAGGTGGATGCGGACATTCACATCCCGCACAAAACATATGTATGGCTGGGTAATGAGGCCTATGTAAAAACCATGGAATCATGCAATGTGAACATTACACTAGAGTGTTTGGTCGTAGGCGATTGAACCAACACACACACACACACATATGAGGCCAAGGTTCAAGGATGGAAAAATTGTGAAGGGCGTAGATATGGCAATTCCATCACCTTTGAAGAAGGGGAAAACAATGGGGACTTCAAGGCATGTTGCATCTGCACCCCTACTCAAGAGGACCAAGTACATATATGACTATAAAACGTCTTAGAACAAGATAAACTCGAAGATAGTGCCGGACTTGTGCATACCAAAAGGGTTTTGTGGAAGAGGTGCACTTCAAGAGATATTGGTATAGGAACTTCGTAGCCAGTAAGGAGATCACCACATGTGAATCCTGTGACGGATGCGGAGGAAGAAAGGAGAAAGTGCAGGAATATATTCATGTTAAAGATAGTGAGGAGTCCTCATAACCAAGTGTGAAGGAAGAAGAGGAAACTCCAAGTATGGGTGGGTGCAAAGTAGAGGCCACCCCTAACATAGAGATGCAAGAAGATGAGGATATTGGTGAGCACATAGTCTATGAGACTATAGAGCCCTACGTAAGTTTTCATGAAGATATCTTTGTTGAAGGGAGAGAAGCGTTGGTGGGGATACATAAGTCATCATGTGCCCTGCATAGAAGGAATGAAAAGATGAAGAGGAAGTGAACTAGGTTACTTGGTGGTGCTATTCCACATGATGTTGAGAAGCATGCAAGTGCGCATGAAGAGGAAGAAGTGGTAGGTACTCAAAACTTGGGTTATCCAGATTGAACCTTCAAAAATTATTTGTGCTCATTTCCAGAGTATGCTACCAAACCAATAATTATATGGCTGAGATTGGATGGACCTTGAAATGGCCAATACATGCACTCACAAGCAACTATCTTGGAGTATGCAGAATCACATGGATGAGATTGATTTGGATGTCTGCGAGGAGGTGTTCACTTTAAAGAAGATGAGGAAGGCATATCATACATGTCATAGGAAAGTTAATCCAACCCATTTATTAGACAAGTAGGTAAGTAGTGCCTTAGTTAAAGTGTCCATGAAGTATTGCGTCGAAATATGGATAAGGTGACAACAATACGGGTGCTATTAGAAGATAAGAAGGACAAGGACATATAAATCAAGTGCCTCACTCAAGAGCGTGATAATGCAGTCGCTGAGGCCCAGAATGTCAAGAAGATGGTAGAGCAGATTGTAGATGAAATTTTACAAAAGAGGCTTGAGTTTTAGGAAAAGGTGCCTCGGGACTTCAAGTCTGAATTGCACTATCTATGCACAACAGTTTGCCTACTTCTAGAGGAAGGACCAGTGCACCTCCCCAAGAAAAATGATGTGGGGAAAGAAGTAACAAGAGCAAGGGCCACTATTGTCACAAAGGTTTCAACTTACGAGGCTTTGCTCCAAACCTTAAAGGATGAGCTGAAGAAAGCATATGAGGCTCTCAATTTATGTGTGGTACTAGATGCCATAATAAGGATAAAAAATATAGTAGAGGACAATTAAGTTTTGAAGGCAATGAAAGATGAAACACTTGGGTGCGTAGAAAGGTTAGCATTGGTAAAACAAAAGTGTGAGGCCCTCACAGTAGCCAAGGAACCGCACAAATAGAGGATTGATGAGATTGGAAAAATCATAGTGCAGAAGATGGATCTAATGGAAGGAATGCTATCGGCTATGACCACTATTGTATAGGTGCTACAAAATGAGAAAGAGAAGATCACTCAGGTAGAATTGGATGCCATAGCCACAAATATTCTGGAGAAAACAAGGAATGTGCTAAGTGATTGGCAGACCTTGGAGGCTGAAATCAAAACTGAATATCCAAAGTTAATCCTTCCAGTCGAAGAAGAGGATGTTGCAGAGTAAACTTCATTCTTTTGTACAAAGTTTAATTCATTCTTTCATTACTTATTCTTTATTTTTAGACATAAGAAATAATTCCCATTATCGGGATGAAAATGTACTCTAGTGTGGGGTAATGTTGAATAGACAAAAATGGTTTAAGTATTGGGCATGCAAATATAGGGCATTGAAAGAGCGCGTGGAGCTATGATAGAATTGAAGCGCCCATGATCAGGACTTATCCGTTTTTGTGGATAAGGGCTATTTTTGGAGATAGTGTACAAAGAACACATGGGGCTAAAAACTTGTGCTCCATGAAATGGTATTTTGGGAATAAGCGGCAGATAAGCGCCATGCATAGTTTAAACTAATAATAGGATTTCTACTTGGAGTTAACTATAAGAAATCTATTGTTTGAGCACTTCCATGTTGTGCATTCGTTTGTAAAGGCACATGGCTATTATTAACATGTGACCTATTTTGAGAAGTGCATGGGTGGTGAAGGGAAACTCCCCACCCCTATATATATGTATGGATATGCATGTGTGTGTGTGTGTGTGTGTGTGTGTGTGTGTGTGTGTGTGTGTGTGTGTGGATCATTTTAAAGTTATCTTTGTTGGTTTTACATGTGCATGACTTACGGTGATATCTTATAGTGTATGAAGCTTCTATGTTTTACAATATTTATGAAATGGATAATATTGGTTGGATAATGGTGTTGAACATGATTGAATCTGGTTATTGTATGATTAATCTTGTTATAGTCATTATTTATCCCCTTTGTCATATAATCTATGATCTATATTTGGTTTATTCATTGTGGGTTGTTTAATTCTTGGTCATGAATCTGAATATGATTAAAAATCTTCATGTTAACATCATGTACAAGTAACTCTAAAGAGGGACCTGGTGCCTTTGCATGCTTCGGGTGAGTTCTTAGCTCAGGTTGAGTGATGTGCTAGCGCACTGGGTTATTCACTTGTACATTTTAGGTTGCATCATGTGGTGGAGTTGGATTTTCCTTAGTTGTCAAACCCATTGTTGATGTTGCACTACATTTCCCAAATGAGGGGCTCAAACTTCATGTAGTTACCATAGTGTTCATACAAGTGTGGATGAAATATAGAAAGTCATCCCCTGTGTTTGAATTTTTGTATCAACACAAATAACAAGTGTAACTATATATTTAATGTGCCTTGTATTATAGATAGAGTGTTGAAGTAAAGTGCTTAAGTAGAATGCTTGTAAATAGAAACCTTTGAAGTTTCCTATGGTGAATAAGTGTTTGATAACTCTTAATAAGAGTTTAGAATGCTTTTGACTTGGATTAGGATGCTCTTGGAAGAGTGTGGAGTGTTTCAAACTTGCTTAGAGTTTATTTTTTATGTTTTCTCTTTATTTAGAGAAGTTTAGGTTATCTTTGCTAGATATTTGGAGATGTAGATCAAGTATACCTTTTTATTTCCAAGTATGAGCTAGATGATTGTTGATTTTACCAAGTGAATAAATGAGAGTGTTTGATTCACTTTTATACCTTCAATGGGATATAATTTGCATTGAGCCCAACCTAAAAAGGGGAATTAAGATAAACTTAAGAAAAATGACCATTGAGAAGTGGAAACTAGTGTCCTACTGGATAATTGTATCTAGATTACATAAGCAATCATGAGAATCTTGGGAGTAGCTTCATAGGAGCTAAGATATGTTTATAATCATTTAGATCAATCATGTAGTTGTTTGATCAAGTAAGTGACATAATGGGTAGTATTTGCAAACCTTCGGAGATAAGAAGGATAAGGCACTTACATTTTATTTTTGTGCACAAGTCATGATTAAGGGATATAATCCAAATTATCAATTAGCAAGCACTTTATTACTAAATTTAGGTTTCTAAGTTTTTCCCCCTTAACCTATTAAATGAAATTCGCTAGGTTAAAGGAACTGCATACCTGAGTTTGTAAACACACATTATCTTTATTTGATTTTCTTAATTGTCTGAGTGTTTGAGATGTTACAAGATGTCTCTAAGAGTAAAACCTACAACACAAGAGTGCATTCAATGTCCATATAACGGAAATCAAATATTTAACTAAAAAAATATTGAAATGATCATTTGTAAAAGTAGAGAGAAACAAAAAGGATTACATCTATATGTGTGGAGCCAACTTTACTATGTAGAAGAAGAAGAACATGCCCCCTTACCAATGGTTTAGGGAGACAAAGATCATAACCACATCCATAAAGAATTCAAAGGTGATCAAGTCCCCAAATTGAAAATAGAAAAGCAACAATTAAATAAATTGGGAGGTTAGTCTACTGAATATCTAACACTTAAAGAGGAGTGGAACCACATGGGCTGACAAATTATAATACCTTAAAACATTGGGTTTCGAATCTTAACACACCGCTCTAATAAACCAATCTCTTGCAGACATATCTAGGTTTGTAAATTATTTAATTCTTGAAAATGATTGAAATAGAAATAGTAGTGTGTAAGGTATTTATGCCCTCTGCATCTATAATGAATGCAATGAATATGTAACTTGTATTTGTCATAGTGATCATGCCCCCTTCATTTGTAATAAATGCAATGAATCTATAATATGTACATGTCATAGTAATCATGCACCTTGCATTTGTAATAAATGTAGTGAACCTATAACATGTAATTTCCATGAATATATCTAAAATAACCCCATTTAATTCCCTCCATTTCAATGAATGAGATGTCATATATATTTCTTTATTGAAAAGAATATAAGTGTATCTAATAATCATTGTGTAGAATGTGGTGGTAGGTTTCCACAATGTAGAACCATTCCAGGATAGAGAGAGCATGATATAGATCATGACACATAGAAGATAACAAATACAACCAACATATTAGCACATAAATAAGCACACACAAAGCCATGCATGATTTCATACATATAGCACATCAAAAGTCACATCATGACACATAAAGGACAATAAAGTGTCGCATGCACATAATAGGCCAAGGGCTGTGTAAGAAAAGGCTATCGAGGTTGTAAGCAAGTGTCATGACCACTATTCTACTACCCAAAATGTAATTGAAAAACAAGAATTTTTTTTTTGAGATCATATGACGCAACACCAAAGAACCATTGCACTAATCAATAAACACTTAACACTAAAACTTATCTTAAAATAAACCAACATACCAAAACTTACAATTGTCACATGTGTCAAGCATTGCATTTTATTACTTCAAAAGTATTACCTTTACAAAAGCACAATTTAATTGCTTAACTCACAATGCCACACTGCAAGTTAGTTCCGTTTCATTCTAAGGTCCATACTAAAGTTATAATTCTATATTTTTTTGTTGGCACTACCTATATCCGAACAAACAAGTCACCTTCCATTCTTAAACACAAAAACATTAGATCCAAGAGTACGTAACTTGGCGAGAACCACTACAAACTCTAGCCATCACACATTAATTTTTTTGACCCATGGATGGTCTTCCCAACCATCACTCTTCTACCAATTCTATCTTACATGTAATCCAAACAATGCAAAGTGGGACGATTTTAACTCGGAATGCCTTTCACGAGGCCCATGAACTTCTCCCAAGGTGTTGCGTAGGTACAAATAGTAGGGTTGACACCATTTTTCCTCGTAATTGGGTAACATAGAGACGTTTGGCTAACACATGAGTATGACAAAGAATCATCACAAAGTTTCCTTTATCACTCGATCAAGATTTTATCCTCTCTATAAGTTGTTATTTTAAAATAAAATTACCATAAAGTACCAAAACATTCCAGAGTATAAGGTACTCATTTAAGGTTAACCCATGAACATGGGTTATGGAGAAGATACTTACCAAACTACTCTAATTCCCAAGCAATTTCCTTCCACGAGAAAAAGATAAGCTTTGCCCAAATATCTCTTCACACATAACTATAGGCCCTCTAATGGCACCATAAGGAAATCAAACCTCAAGTATTAACATATGAACATGATTTCATTTGCTTGTTGGGTATGAATGCACCATCCTCACGATAATCATAGGAAGCTTAACACATAATACATTGACATGGGTGACTAACTCATTTCCTAAAATCATAGAATTACTTTCCCTTATGTCCTTTAGAGGCATTATCTCTAAGGAGAAGTTTGCAACATTATAAGATTAACATTGTGTTTCTTTCCTACCAGTGGTGATGAATAGGTATTGAAATAAATTACTTTGGGTACCATGCACCATACACATAATTATTAATTCCTTCCAAATCCTACACTTGGGTTAGACCTGGATCCAAAATAATGGCCTTTTTGTTCAACATGACGGAAGGGTTCCACCCTACTTTCACTTGTTTCTAAGACCAATCCATGATAGTGCCATTATAGCATATTACTAAAATGTTTCCCCATGAATAACATTAAATTACATCCCTTTAACTACATTTAAATTGTTATTAAATGAGACCATTATCCCATGGTTATCTTGTTAATTGAACTTAAAGTCCCACAAACACATATTATGGTACTAACTAAGAGAGAGAGAGAGAGTTGTAAGATTATCATGACATATAATTGGATCGTTTAACAAGGAATGCAATACTTGTGTGGTCTTCTTACTTGGGTTTCTTTTGATTAATGATTTCCTCCTAAATTCTATTTCTCAAGGCGGTTCCATTTACACATCTATATAAGCAACATTTCCCCCTAAGGTGATACACACTTCATAATTTGGAAGGCCTTATGTCACTATGTTCATAAGATTTGTTAGAGTTTATTTCTCAATTGAGAAAATATTCATCACCGCATTATACACTATCTACAATGTTTATAGATACACATTAACACGTGACTTAACCATGGTCAAGACAAAGCTTAGTTTCAAACTTACAATTTCTTTTTATTTAAAGGTATATCATCCTTACACATATCGTTAAATCATATAACATTATTCCTTCACTACCATGTAATGTCCTTTTTCTTTTCGTTACCCAAAATTGACATGTTATTCTCTTACGATCATGATGACACCTCATTTTACAACTATCTTGTATAATCTACCAAGTTCTTGAGTTGGATGATTATCTCGATTTTAATACTACCTATGAGTTCTTAATAGTTTGACACCCAAGAAGAGTCATGAAAGGATGAGGCCACTAAGGATCACCCATAGGATAGGATTCCCACCGGTTCCACTCCATACTTGAGACAACATAGTTTTTCATGTGAAGTGAGGGTTTGTCCAAGGCTATTATAACAAGGAAAAACTATTTGAGTGCAATATAAGGTGACCAAGATCAACTATAAATAGAATGACAACAACAAGACACATTAGTTAAATATTCACCTTCTTGTTTCCAATTTACTAATAAAAATACAATGCAAGATGATATGTGGGTTGACTACAATGTGCTAGAATCACATAAATTCTTTAAGTTGGTAATGGTGTAAAATAAACTCAAAGGATTGGCACATGACCTATAGGAAACATTTTTCCTTACATGCTTATGGTGATATAACTTTCCAGTTTTAGATCACTGCCATGCAACTATACAAAATTATGAAAAATATACCATAATAAACTAAATACACTATTTCTACAATATAGTTGAATTGAAAGGTTACAAATGAAATTCCACCACCACCTTATTTAACCCACATACGCAATGGTAAGAGCTCATCATTCTGTAAGAATATAATAAGTGTTATTGCTAAAATAACGTACTATTCTAATTCCATCATGGATACACATTTTTAGTAATAGACATTTAACTAAAATTTCCATCATCCATTTTAGTCATGTTTACACTATCTGCAACATGTCAAGTTATTGTAAACATGGTTAGTGAAAAAGACGTTGGCATGGCTTTCCCGTGTAATCTGAAATTTTTCACATATATATGATTTTCCATTTACAAAGAAATTCAAACACTTGTACGAAACAAAAGAGAGTAAAAATCACGTATGCATTTTATTTTTGTTATCAAACTAGAGAGAGAAAAGGTAAAAGAGAAAGAAACACCATATTACCCACAAGCTATTTTGACCAAACAAGAAACATAAAGGAGTTCTATAGGGTCATGTAATAGTGTTGGTAGACTTTCCAATAGTTATTTGGCTAGGAGAAGGTTCAATGATAATTTTCTAATATTGCAACAAGTTTAAAGGAATGTCCAATTTATCCCAAATGGCCTAGAAATTGGGTTTGAAAAACCATTTTTCCAAACACAAATTCACTAAGAGTAAAGTTTCCTTTATTCTTTTATCTACAGGGAGGCCCAAGAGTTTGACATAACTTAGATTTGATAACTAGGGTTCAAATGATGACCACTTATCTAGAGCTACTCGTCGTGATTGTGTCAGTTCAACTCATTGCCGACCACCGTAGGCCTACAAAAACACTTTAAAACAAAATCTTCCAAAATGATTTTATCAAAACTAAAGTTTGAAAATTATTTTCATCTAGAAGTATTAGAGGTATGAAGTGACAAAACTTCATTTCTTGATGCGGTTCTAAAAGGAATTCTTAACTCATGGTAATTGCCTAACGTTGCGATATTAACCAACAGCTCCTAGATGTGTGAAAATTTTTTGTCAAATGACTATCTATAATCATTCTAGGGCCGAGTTAACATAATTAAGGAATCTAAACCAACCAAAAGATTTGGGGGTGTTTTATGCATCTAAGAAAAAATATGTTTTATTAAATTTTGCAAGAGTACAAGCATAAGAATATCATGAAGTCTCAATTTTATAATTTGTCGTTTAGGAGGTTTTCATTATCATAACCCATATTCTACGTTTAAATAGTTATAGAGAGTGATTCAAGTAAGACTAACACTCAAGGTAATTCCTTAAACTATGCAACCATAAGGTAACTTTAAGGTTTTTGATCTATAATAAATTTCCATATTTGATACAAAAGTTATATTTCTTAATTTTTTTGTATTGATTTCTAACCAAAGATAAAATTAAAAAAAAATATCAAAATGAAAACATGTTATAATTAAAGAGAAACCATGCTTGTTTCCCAAACCTATGTGACGATGAATGAGGTGTTCAAGATGCTTTCCCACCCCCTTCACAATCTATGAGACCACTAATCTGTTGTGGGTTCTTACTCATCAAATTTGAGTACTTTGACAATTCTACTATGTGAGTGGAGCTACGAATCCCGAGAAAAGGGTTATTAAATCAAGGAGGAGGAATATTTAGTTGTGAAAGATGATCTCAAACCCATCGAAAACAAAACAACATCACAAAAGCATGCTCTAAACCAAAAATTGCCTTTTGGCGCTATAGAGGATATTTTCATTGGTCCAAAATTACATCTACTTGCATGAGGGATAAATAGTATTTGGGGATATTTATATTATTCACACTTATTTGGGTGCTTCTATGCCTCACATGTGCCATTACTGTAGCCACAACTCTCTCCACACATCCACACATAACTAGAGGTCCACACGTCTATCAAAAAGCCAATATATGAAGTTCCAATCCATTTTAATGAACCCAAGGCATTTTTACAAACCCATTTTATGCATTATCTGCAATCATGGCATTCCAAACAACCATATTTATTTCACATATGTTATTAAACAATTCATGTGTTTTTTCTATTAGACCACACTTCATTTATGCATTTTATCAAACATTTGGTGTCTTTCGTATGCATATGTGAGAGCACACTTCCTTCATGCATATATATCTAACACAGTTCACCTTTAAACCTCCACACAACCACCCATATTCACCTACGTGCACCCAACAAACAAATCCAAACCATCACCACATTCCTATCTAACCTACTAAGAATAAATTTTAGAGCTTCCTTAGGATAACAGTGTGGCCTAGATAGGCTCATTAGGTGCACAACCATGATCAATCATAAAATCAAAGGCCACATTTGCCTCAAGAGAGTTATCATATAGTCGTTATGTCTAATGTTGTGTGCCACTATTCCTATATTAAATCCTAACAGAACACTACAACAAAAACCACTAACAAATCTCCTCTCCAAACTGCTTTGAGATGACGTCTAATTTTTTTTTTTCTAAGCTCCCATCTTAGTGCATACAAAGTGAAGGTGTTGGAAAATATTGTGAAGTTTGGATTTATTCCTACAAATAACATTTGATTAAATGGTTCAAGGGGTCTGCAAAAACACATTTTATATTCACCCCGTAGTCATAGTATTATGTGAACCAAGATTTGACATGCATTTGTCAATCACCTCTTTTTTAATGATTTCAAGGCCTTTTCAATGAACCCGGTTTGTGTAAATCTAATCAATCATGGATGTCCACGAGAACACATTTTTTATGTCATCTTTTTTTAACTAATACTTAGCTAGCTAGGTGCACTGACACTTCATCTAGAAAAAGTCGAATGCTCGTGTCCGAAGCATGCGTAGCCACCAATTCCCTCCTTTGTTTGATTATCAAGATGTTAGTCATGCATATTCATCATAACCATACATGCAAGAAGATACATCATAACATAAAAATTGGCAACACATATAATAATGAAGCTTAATCAACATACAAGATGATTAATAACACTTGAATTCCCAATATTCCATATTCAAACATAGTAATATTTGCTACCCAAACACAATTATCCATGGTAAAACACAATTGATTACATAATAAGTATGTTGATTACATAATAAATCGCTTATAGACATGCTTTGTACATTGTGTGCATACAAGACTAACTAACAGACTCGAACATCGACTCACACTAATCATTATTATCATCCCCCTTTAATACAAGTGTGCATCACCTAATTATACATGGTGGGTACTTTGCCTTCACTATTTACATGTGTTTATCCTTATAATAGGTGTGCTAACAATAGGTTGTATGCTTTTTCAACTCTTTCTTAACAATAGATAGAGATATAAATAGTTCAACTTTAACTACTTTTATCATATAAATAGACGTCTTCATGCACCATCTCTATCTTTGTCATGTATGTGCTTTATCCTATTTATATATCTTGCTTGCATAACACTTCATCTTTTTCTTTTCTATGTTTAGTGCATCTTGAAAATCAGATAAGTCCTTAATGTTTTGTATGCACACGGACCCTTACATGCTAACTTGTTCCCCGTAATGCACGTAACTTCACACATTCCTTCTATTCTTGTTCTTTGACCTTGCGCACATAATCTCGCATACAATATTAAAATCTCATGCATGGATAGTACTTATCCTTTTCTCCGACCGACATTACCCCACACTAGGGATATTGTCTTTCCTCGACAATATTAACCAAGAATGCCCCTTCCAAGAATGAATGACTCAAATAATTAAAAACTTGGAGACTAGAGAATATGGGCATTTACCCCATGAATGAAAGAATATGCACACTCAACACTTATACCGAGGCTATGATGGAATAAGTTCTAGAAATTATCTACTCAAAAGGTTCTCTAAATCCTTCCAAATCTTGAGCTCTTGTCTGCCTTGGTGGATGTTTCTTCCACAATATTAGGTACCTACTTAGAGCCAACTCATCTAGCTTTTCCTTTATCTCCTTGACCCACATCTAGTTCTAAGGATACTCCTCTAAAGTATCCATCTTACGTGTGACCAAGGGTTAGATTTCATCGATTCTTACCTCAAGTGTGTCATTCATGCATTTTATTAGGTCCCTTTTCCCCATGACCTCGACATGACCTTCTTGAGCTCAACCTTATTATTCTTCATGGCGAGCTGTATTTTCTTTAACTTTTATTTCTCTCCAATAGTTCACACACTCAAAATTGGCTCAAAACCTTGGTAGTTTTTAAATGCCTATTCTACCTTCTTGGTTGCCTCCTTGATCTCTTTGATTGATTCCTCATACTCTACTATCTTCTACACAACCACTTCCTTATTCTATTTCTTCATCTCAGATAGTTATTTAGATGTTGGTGCTTTCCCATTCTTTCTCACCATTAGAATCATGAACACCAGATCCTCTAAATACTCCAACTCTGTGAATACACATCTTGGGCTTGATCCACTAACTCCGCGCATGCGATCATGATGCTTTTTATTATATCACTCATTTTCTCATAGGCATCTGTGGTCCACTTCTTCTCATCTCTTATCTCCTCACTAAGCTTTTAAATTTCTTCATCTTTATCCCTCTTATCCTCTTACATAACTCGAATTGTGGCCCCTTTGTCTAGTTTCCTATGTGTAACTTTGATGACCATTTTATTAAGGGCATAATAATATTTCTCATCGAGATAGCTCCATTTTGAGGACTATATTTGAATCCTTCTTTAGGCACATATTGGAGTATGATTTGCTACTTATCTCAAACTGTGGCTCCTTCATATGTGTCTACATGCTCCATTAAAACATCTTCTTCATGTGTCTACATGCTCCTTCATATGTGTCCAGCTTGATCAATCAATTCCCATCTGAAGACTTCCTTATTTGGCAGTGTGCTATGAAATCTTGCTCTTAACACCTTAGAAGGATCATCGATATAGCTCATCTAGGGCACCTGCAGAGGTTCATGTCTCTTTTTCCTCTATCCTCACTTTCCTTTCAGCATCTCTTGTGTAATATTTAGTTGTGCATCACTTCCTTCACCTCATGCAATGTCTATGTCCTCCCAGTGGGTTCTCTCCATCTCCCTCTTCCTCTTCTTCATCCTCTTAAACTATTCCTCATGCGTATTGCACATCTCCTCATCATCCTAGATAGTCTCGTCTTCCTATATCGGCCCTTCCTCATGCACTGGTATATTCTTTTGTGGTTGTTCCATCTGCGCGCTTACTTCCTCTGTTGTCTTATCTTCTAATTCCTCCTCGCTCTCTTCAATATGAACTACCCACAGTTTCTTCTTTGTCAAAGGTTGGGATTTCTGGACTTGGCTAAGTTACATGTGGATCGAAGGGTACTTCTTGGGTTCTTTTGAGGTACTTGTGCCCTTATTCTCTTCTTTACACCACCGCATCTTCTTTCTTTGGCTCTAGTCAAGGGCATCTTCTTCTTCTTCTTCACCTTCTTTCTCTTCTTCCCCTTCATATTCTACTTCCTCTTCTTCCTAAGGAGGAGTCTCCTCATGCCTTCTCTTGGGCACTCCTACGGTCTAATTCTTCTATGGAAGCTCTAGGAGATGAAGATCTTATTCATTAAGGTACTTCTTGTCCTTCACTTGGGCCCTGATATAAATGAATACCTTAACTACATGCTTACCCACTATGAAGGTCGTGGGACATAGGTCCATGTTGTCAGACTCTATTGTCTCTACATACACCAAATTCGATGGATAGATATAGGTCAGTGCAAGGTATGGTAGTTTGAATCAACACGACTGTGTTGAATTTCAGCTTACACACTTCCTTAATGCGGTTTACCATGGCTTGAAAGTACTTTGCTATGAAGGAAAAAGGTATTTTACACCATGGGCCCATTTCTCCATTGCTGAGCATGAACCTACCAAGGTAGAAGTGTTGGTGTACCACAAATTCTAACTTCATTTCTAATAGCGAGGGCAGTTCCTTTGGCATGTGCCACTCATTTTCAAATGCTTCACACATTTTTGGTACTACTTCTCAACGTGTATTTTTCAGACAAGAATGCTATTGCCCCGTCACATGTGAATGTAGCAAATTATTGCGTAGGAGACTTGTGATCTACGAGGTATATCTATAATATTTCCACCGCTCGCCGAGTACCCCGATCTCCTCAAATACTATTAACAATAGGATTACGCCCAGTTATTTTCTCTCCTCACTCACCCATGCCTTAGCCTCCATAACTATCCCTTCGTAAATGTATAGTGCAATGTTAAAAAAGAGTCTTCAGTGTCATCTTGTGTGTGACATGCAACCATTTCTTATTTACCTCGAATAACATTCATACATGTTCAACTTACAACTCACTAGTGCACTACTACCCTTGTGCATGGATCGATTATGATTATAATGGTGAATGCACGCTTCCTCTCTCGATAGTTGAAAAAAGTAGTTGTATCCTCTATTGATGTATCATATCTATAAGTTTTCCACTAGCTCGTTGAGTACCCCGATCTCCCAAAATAATTTTAACAATAGGATTGCGCCCCAAGTTATTTCCTCTCCCTTACTCACCCATGCCTTAGCCTCCATAACTATCCCTTCATAAATGTATAGTGCAATGTTATAGAGAGTCTTCTGTGTCATATTGTGCGTGACATGCAACCATTTCTTATTCACCTCCATCTAGCATTCATACACGCTCAACTTACAACTCACTAGGTGCACTACTACCCTTGTGCATGGATCGATTATGATTGTAATGGTGAATGTGCGCTCCCTCTCGATAGTTGAAAAAAGTAGTTGTATCCTATATTGACGAACCATCCTCCAAGTCTAGCCCAATTTTTGCTCTGGTGCTCTGCAAGTCAGTCACCCTTCTAATCAATTACATCATTCTACACATCCTCCTTCCTACGAAGTAGAATAATTCTTCATACACCCTGGGCATTAACCACTAGTAGAGGAACTTTGGTTTCCAAAAAGAAGGTAGGTTGTATAACCGCAACACCCCGCACTCTCTAGGTCCTTCTTGACCTTTTTATCGATAACTAGTTGTTGCTTTGTTGTCCTATGGGCTAATTCCTTTATTACATCTTTCCTTATTTCTCCTTCATAGGCCTCTATGTGATGGTTGTAATCACTTATCTTGCATTTTGTCAAATTAGATACCCATGATTGCCCTAGTTCCACCTCTGGGGGTACTACATTTCGAGAGAACCACTCCCTCGGTGCATCATCAACAACATTATTCTTGCCCTTATTTTTTGGTGACGGTTTGATTGTGGGAGCCTTCTTAGGTATCATCATTTCACTTTTCAAATGTTTAAAACTCTACACTTTATAAATTATGTGCCCTAGGTGCTGAAAATCAAGTACGTACTCAAACTTATGCCCTAGTACCAAGCGTTCAAATCTCTCGATCAATCCTTTCACTTTCTCAATACCCTACTTTTGTCTACCTCGACTTTATGCCCTAACTTCAGCCTTTAAAATATTGTGCCCTTGCTCTTCGAATTCAAACTTTGCAAACCCAAATCCTTGATCATTTTTTCCTCCATGCCTTCTCTTCATGCTTCCACTTCCACCGAAGGAGCTCTCACACTCAAGGCCTGTACACTCTACTCTAGTTCATCTCAATTTTCTGGTTTGTTCTTTGCGCTTGATCACAATTTCTCTCTTCAATTGCACAAATTCATCAAAGGAAAGGTAAGAATAAATTCACCTACGCACTATTTATAGTTTCCCCAATTTATATGCATTTATTGGTCCTTACCTCCATCACTTTTTGATTTAAAAGTGTTTTTTTCTTTTTCTCACGTTTTTCTCTTCCACATGCAATAGTCCTAACCTTTAGGCATGCCACTACTTCCCGGGTTGTAGTCCTTCTGTGCGCACCTCTCATGCGCCGAACTCAATCTTCCTCTGTGCCATTTACTAAGTAGTCTATCTTGGTGTTGCCTCCCTTGTGTTACACTATGTGGCCATCCCTTCACATGGTTTCCAATTTGAGCAATTTCCATTAACATTCTTAAGCACCTGCGAATTTCTCCAACACACACATCAATCCTTCCTTTACACGCTTCGACTCATACCCATACACGCTAACTAACTATCAACTTCCAAGGAGTACCAAGGTCCCTATTTCTCCCATGCGCACTTGCACTTGCTTCACCCCACACTAAAATTATACGCGGTCCTCTACGTATCTATCTATTCATGAAGTACTTATCTCCCGTACACAAATGCACTTATTACGACAAAAAAACATAACATAACATGAAAGGGAAATATAATCTAAATGGAAATAATGACTCATTACAAACACAAAAAAACCTTATTTATAATAGGGCTTTAGCCTACTCCCAATGAAGTAATCGGAAACATGGTGACATCCAAAGACTGCAATTGACATGCTCTGATTCCAATATCTTAGTTACTACAAAAGGTCCTAACTAATGCACTTTAAGCTTTCCAAGATGGTGCATAAATTTAGATCCATGCAAGAGCACCATATTCCCTACTACAAAATACTTGTTCTTAACGTTCTTGTCATGTCAAGCATTTTGTTTAGATTTCTCTGTCTTCTGACTCCATCTTACAATGGCGTGCTACTCATCGAGCTACAATTGTTTTTCAATGCGCTCCTCTATTTATTTCTCATCATCCAATTTTCTGCACACATAATACATAGGGAGGCTAATATGAACTCAATTGGAAAAATTGCCTTATTTCCAAACACTAACCAAAAGGGTGTGGCCTTATTCAACCTCTTGTAAGTTGTTCTATATGCCTATAACACGGTTGAAACCTTATCATCCCAATCTTTCCTTCCAACATCACATAAATTTATGAAATTTTATCCTAAAATATTATTAAAGGCCTCAACATTCCCATTATATTATGGGTGATAGGGTGTAGTCTTATGGTGTGCCACCATAAACTCTTCTTAGTAAAATTATAATAGTCTCATTCAGAAAATGAGTCCCTCTATCACTTGTAAGGATCAATGGACATCCATACCTGCTTATGATATTTTCCCATAGAAACCTAGTCATTGTTTTCGCGGTGCAAGCCTTTATAGGTGCGGTGATCCATAGGGATCCAAAATGACTCAACTTCATCAAATTAGTCAAGCACGAAGAAGGAAAATAAAAATACGGAGGTTATGAATTTATAGTATGTCAGGACCACCACTCCGTGTAGAGTGGTAGTTACCGAACCGCCACCCAACCTGGGCGGCGGTGCTGGGACCACCGGCCTCGCATTAGGCGATGGTCATGGATCTTTTGGATAGAAAATAAAAACATGAAATGAATAGCTTCAGGTTTTGAAAGGTTCTCCATGTCTCTTCTCCTCCATGACCTTTCCCATTTCCAGTGCACGAGAGGACATGAGAAAGTTTATAAATATATGTTTGTGAAAGAAAGAAGATCAAGCGTGGAAGCAAGTGAGAAAGAAGCTCTTAGTGTTGGAATTGTATTTTGTAGAAGAAATGAGTGTTGAGACAAAAAAACAAGTAATTGGGAGGAAGTGTGAGATATTATCTACTTCTCTTTCATACTTATTGTAATTTCTATACTTATTATTAGAATTGGCCAATAAAAGTGGGAAGAAAGAGTAATTTCCCTTCCCGACTGGTTTTTCCTCCTCTGGAGGTTTCTAGGATAAAACTTGTTGGTGTTTGTGAGTTTATATTCTTTCCTTTCCTATAATTGTTGATTCTAAGCACAAGAAAAATTCATTCACTAGCTATCTTTTTCATTTTCTAATAGAAAGTAGAACAACAACATTTAATTTGTGATTCGAGGATAATTCTAAAGTCGAAGAGTTTACAAATCATTTTGGTATCAGAGATAACAAGTATCCAGGACTGTGGTATTCGTTCTTGGATTTGTATATGTGTGACGAGATCTAAAGGCAAAGAGGATTTACCTTGTGATCCAAAAATTTCTACAAGGAAGTGGAAAAAGAAAATTTAGGGACAAATGGAGGAAGAGAACTTGGTTCGTAGAATCGAGATGTTGGAGACCATGATAGATAAGATGTTTAGAATGTAAGAAGAACTTGCAGATTTGTAGAAGACAACTTCTTTCAAGCAAGACTCTATAGACTCAGTGGTTCAAGGCTTAGATGAAATGTTTGGCATAGGGAGGAGCCAACATGAGGAAGATTATGGAGAAGAGCATGAAGACGAGACTTCAAACACAAGAGAAAAGGTAAAATCGATCACACTCCTTTTAAAGTCAAGATAAAAATCTTTGAAGTACAAGTAGATGTAGAGTTGCTTGATAAATGCTTAAAATAGTTAGAAGTCTACTTTAGCATCCATAATGTCACCGAGGCACATAGGATCACCAAATGATTAAATGGTAGTGTTTTAGACAAGGTAGTGGCAAAGTGTGCAGGACTATACTATGGAGTTTCAGAGGTAGGCCATGTTGCTAAACATGGACTTAGAGGATGAGGATATTTTGACTAAGTACTTGGGAGGACTTCACACTCACCTTCGAAGAAAATTAATCTCCACAAAGCCCAAAGATATCAATGAGGCATGTGTGCAGCATACTACATCGATGATGTAAAGAAGCAAGGAGAAGCAGAGCCAAGGGAAAAAAGTTGACAAATCGGTAGAAAAAAGAGTATGGGCAAACAAGTAACAAGGGTAAGTGGAAAGGGAAAGGTAAAAAAGCTGCCACTACTATAAATACTTGTAAAGATCCCAAGAAGTTTTGTAAGAACTGTGATATCAATGGTCATACTGACACTACATGTTGGAAGTTACATCCGAAGTTACATTCGAAGAACTGAACCAAGGACTCAAAGAAGTCCATGATAGTTGTAAAAATAGAAGGGGAGGTGGAAATTGAAGATTACTCTGATGTAGACAAAATGCTTGGATGCACGGCCACCAACATGGATAACCAAGAAGAGGAGATGAGTAGACTATTCACAATCAAAATCCAGATCAAGAGAACTAAGGTAAATGCTTTGGTTGATACCGGTTCTCAGTCTAACTTGATTTCTGAATCAGTTGAAAAGAAGCTTGGTCTTGAGACTTACGAGCATACACACCCTTATCCTTTGGGTTAGGTGAAGAAGGGTGGTGAAATTCAGGTAACAAGAAGATGTAAGGTTGATTTTGGGATAAATTCCCAATATATTGATGTTTTGGAAGCTGACGTTATTCCACTTGATGCTTTTGATGTTTTATTTGGGAGTCCTTACTTGTATATTAGGGATGCTATATTTATGAGAAGGGAAAACTGGTACAGATGGGTCAAGGATGGGATCAACTACAACATTTAGGCACACCAACATAAGACATGAGTTACTATGGTGAGTGCTAACCAAGCAAAATGACTTATTCAGGAAAATCATAATCAGTTTTGTTTACTTTTGTTAAAGGATAAACAAGATGGGGTAGAAGTTTCAGAGATTTCTAACCAGGGAAAGCATGATTTGGATAGTATTATTCATTCTTTTTAGGAAGTATTTCAGGATCCTAGTGGGTTACCACCAAAACAAGAAGTAAAGCATGAGATTCAGCTATTGCCAGAGTCCCCTTTATTGAACATCGGGTTGTATAGGCAATCCGTGCTTGAGATAACTGAAGTAAAGAAACAACTCCAAGAACTACTAGACCAAGGGGTGATACATCCGAGCACCTCACCATGTGGTTTGCCTATTGTGATGGTGCCAAAGAAGGATGGTTCTTGGAGAATGTGCATCGACTACCATGCTTTGAACAAGATCACCATAAAGAAAAAATATCCACTTCCATGCATAGATGATCTCTTGGACCAACTTTAACATGCCAAATTTTTCATGAAGTTGGATCTCAAGTTAGGTTATCACCAAGTCAGAATGAAGGAGGAGGATATATGGAAGACTACCTTCAAGACAAAACAAGGTTTGTATGAATGGTTAGTACTTCCTTTTGGGTTATGTAATACACCGCTACATTTATGAGATTGATGAATGATGTATTGTGGGATCTCATAGATTCATGTGTTGTTGTATATCTAGATGATATCTTGATTTTTAGTGCCACATGGGAAGAACATCTAACTCATTTACAACAAGTCTTGCAAATTCTCGGGGAGAAACAATCTGCTTTGTAATATGAAGAAATGTGAAATTTCCAAACAGTCACTTGTCTATCTTTGGAATGTGGTGGGAGGAGGAGAGCTACGAGTGGATCCAAAGAAGGTGGAAGCCATCATTAGTTGGCCAACACCAATAGGAGCCAAAAAGACTAGGATTTTTTTGAGAGCAAGACAATACATGAAGTTCATTCCGGGATTCTCCAAGATTACAACACCTCTACACACACGGTGGCCACAAAGAGTAAGGGTTTTGGTGGGGTAAGGAACAAGACAAATCCTTTGAGTTATTGAAGTACAAGATTAGTCATACTCCAATACTTGCTCTTCCTAATTCAAAGCAACCTTTTGAAGTAGAGACAAATGCCATTGATTACGCTATGGGTGTAGTGTTACTCTAAGGAGGTAAACCCGTATGCGATCATTCGAAACTTTCACTTTAGCAGTTAAAGGATATTCAATATATGATAAGGAAATGTATACACAAGTTCAAATAATTAAAAAATGGAAGCATTATTTGTTGGGTAAAGAAACTATTGTGCTCACCGACCACAAACCTCTCTAGTATTTGCAAGCACAATCTAAATTGCAATGCAGACAAGGCACTACAAGTGGATGGAGTTCCTTCATCGGTTCTATCTCGGTGATCAAATACAAGAAGGGTAGTACAAACTTGGTGGATGACATGTTGTCTAGGCCACCCCCATAGGATAAGTTCTCTGTTTGGCCACTATCTCTTGTTAGAGTAGGTATTTACCTTAGCTCATGTTCACCTAGGTACTTTATTTACCTTTATTGTATTTATCCTCACCCACTTATGTGTGTGGATATTTATTTTATCTTATTTAGATATTAGGAGATATTATCTAGTTGTTAGGTATAGTTCTTTCCTTGATCTATGGTATTGAATAGATCCTTGATGTCTAGTTCTCTCCTAAATCTATGGTCTTGACTAGTTCTTTGATGACTAGTTATTTCCTTGATTTATGGCTTGATCTACGAACTTGACTAGTCTTAAATTGTTATTCCTTGCCTATTTAAGCAAGGCCCATTCTCAATGTATTGCATTGAGTTCCATAATAATATATGATATTGTTGCTCATTTGTTTGCAAAGGTTTTATGTAAAGTTATTCTGGCAAATTGCTTTCATCTTATTGATCATGGTGTTTGATTAGCATATATGTTCTTGGCTTGGTATGATCTGGTTATCGTTCCTTTCATCTATTAGATTGAGCCCTTCATGAAGGAAGCTTACAGAGAGGCATATGCCTAGGATAAAGACTTTGGGGTGACATTTCAATAGTTGTAGTCTCGAAGGACCGAAAGGACAAGGATTGAAGATTGTTATCTCAAGGACGAGCTGCTCTACTGATGGGGGAAGCTTTACGTGCCTAAAGAAGAAATAATTCTATTGATGAGGGAAGCACATACCTCAAAAGTAGTGGGACATTTCGGTGTTGGTAAGACCCTAGCCCACTTGTAAAGGTACGTGTATTGGCCCAATATGTAAGAAGAAGTATCAAAATTTATACGTGGATGTAAAATTTGTTGTACCAATAAGCCTAAGACTAGGAAGGAGGATTTGTGTATGCCTTTGCAAAGGTGCCTACTCGTATGTGGGAGGACATTTCTATGGGTTTTGTAGGAGTATTACCTATGTCTAAACATGACCATGACTATCTCTTTGTTGTTGTTGATAGATTTCGTAAGATGTGTATTATTATGGCATGTAAAAAGACAATAAAAGCACATGAGGCACTAGATATTTTCTTTGCTAATGTATGGGTGCATTTTGGTTTTCCAAAGTCTATTGTTTCGATAGGGATTCCGGTTTTTGGGGAAGTTTTGGACTAATTTGTGGGAATAGATGGATACTGTGTTACAAAGGAGCACAACTTTCCATCCCATGCAGACAAATGGATAGGCAAAGGTGGTGAATAGTACTTTGGTACAATTTATCAAAGGGTATAAAAACAAATACCCAAGGACTTGGGATGAGTCCCTAGCCTACATTCAACATTCGTATAATCGGGCAAGATACACATCCACTATGAAGTCTCCATTTGAAGCATGCTTGGGATATCTACCTACAAATCCGTTGAACATAGAATTTGGGCAGCGGGATGAGGAGGAGACACAAGACACAAAGGTGACTATAGAAAACAAATTCATTGAGAGGATCCACACAATGCATCTTAAAGTCAAAGAATTGTTAGAGAAATCTCATTCCAAGTACAAAGCTAGGCACAATCAGCATAGTAGGGAACATAAACTTCATGTTAGAGATAGAGTTTGGCTTTACTTGAGCAAGGAGAGACTATAAGGTCAAGCACGAAAGCTCAAGCCACTACGATATGGGCCCTTCGCCATATTGGAGAAGGTTAGAGAAAATACCTTTCGAATTGATTTACCATCATTTATGAGGATGTAATCTATAGTAAATTGTGAGAACTTACACCTATATGAACCATCCATGCTAGATGAAGATGAATGACTATAGTTGTTACCTTCCATTGAGGATTGTGTCTTGGAGTCACAAGGTGAATTGGAGGAGGATGTAGTCTTTGTAACATAAGGCCGAGAGACTAGAGTGGTCTCAGTAGGAGTCTTGGTAGATTGGATCTGAAAGGAAAGACACCAAGGTAGGTCCGGTGGTACTCAAAGGAGCAAGTGAGGGAATTATTTCTTCATCTACTCCGCCACTAAGATTTTGTGGGACCAAAACCCTCCTAAGCAGGGGAGGTGTGATCCATAGGGATTCAATATGACTCTACTTCATCAGATCAGTCATCACGAAAAAAGAAAATAAATACATGGAGGTTTCATCTTTATAGTAACAAGACCGCCACTCTGTGCAGAGCTATGGTTACAGAACCAATGCCCAAATAGGGCGGGGTCTTGGGACCACCTTTGGTTTGTATTGGGCAGCGATCCTGGCTCTTTTAGATAGAAAATAAAAACATGAAATGAACAACCTCAAAATTTGAAAGGTTATCCATGTCTCTTCTCCTCCATGACCTTTCCCATTCTCCAGTGCATGGGAGAACATGCGAAAGGCTATATATATATGTTTGTAGAAGAGAATAAGATGATTGAAGCATGAAAGCAAGTGAGCTAGAAGTTCTTAGTGTTGGAATTGTGTTTTGTAGAAGAAATGAGTGTTGAGATAGAAAAACAAGTAATTGGGAGGAAGTGTGAGATATTATCTACTTCTCTTTCATACTTATTGTAATTTCTTTACTTATTGTTTGAATTGGCCAATAAAAGTGAGAAGAAAGAGAAATTGCCCTTCCCGACTGGTTTTTCCTCCTCTTGAGGTTTCCAAGATAAAACTTGTTGGTGTTTGTGAGTTTATATTCTTTCCTTTCCTGCAATTTTTGATTCTAAGCACAAGCAAAATTCATTCACTAGCTATCTCTATCATTTTCTAATAGAAATTAGAACAACAATGTTTAATTTATGATTCTGTGGATAATTCCAAAGTTGAAGAGTTTATAGATCATGTAGCCTCTTCCCTCCTTGTCAAGTAATTTGTACATGTTATGATGTAGCGTGTGCATGTCCGTGCAGGCAGGTGGTACAATGGGCCTGTAAATTAAATTGCCCATTTCTCAAATGGCTCTACACTTGCTATAGGGCACAGTGGCATCTCAACTTGATTCCTAAGCTTTCCTATCCTTTGACACCGGTCACAAGCCTTGAGAAATTCCTTTATGTCCTTGTACAATATTTCCCACCATAAGCTAGCCAATAAAATCTTGTGCATAATTGCTTCTCCCACACAAAGTGTTCACCAACTATGCCTCCATTTATTTTCTCGCATGATGCCTTCACTCTCATGCTCTAACACACATATGCATAAGACCTCATCTCTACCCATCTTATATAAATCTCCTACAATGAGTTGATAAGGCACGATGTGAATAACAAGCCACTTCTTTTCCAAAGTCTTCATTCTCTTGTAGGCGCAAGTCTAATGCACAAGAACACCGCAATATCTTCCAAATATGTTGGCACATGTTTTAATCTAAAAAATTGTGCATCTAACATAGTATCCTTTGTGCTCTACATGTCCTCACTAGAATTGATCCTTGACAAATGATCAAGTACTTAATTTCTCTTAGCAAGATTTACTATAACCATGAAATCAAACTCCTGAAATAAGAGAATCCAACGATAGATGCACCCCTGCAAAACCAACTTATTGACCAAGTACTTCAATGTCATATGATATGTATAGAACATAAATGGTGTGGCCAACAAGTACTATCTAAAATTATGAAGTGAATATATCATTGAAAAGGCCTTACACTCTATGGTTGTATAGTTTTGCTCAATCGACATCACCTTCCCGCTTACAAAGCATATAGGATGATCATCATTTTCTTATCCTAGTTACTCTAATACAACACTAATTGTTATACCAAAAGCATCTATATTAACATGAAAAGGCTTTTTCCAATAAAGGAAGCATATGATAGGTGCGGTGGTTAGCTTCTCCTTTAAAGTCTCAAAAGCCTACTTGGTGTGTGTCACCCCAATAGAAATTTTCTTTGACCTTTAAAAACTCTTCAAGGGTGCAACAATTTTTGCATACCCTTTAATAAAATTCTTGTAATAACCAGTATGTTCAAGGAAACCACGCACCTCACTCTGATTTGTTGGTTCTTCTAGCCCCAAAATAACTACAACCTTAGCTGGATCCACAAACAATATTTCTTTTTAAATCACATGTCCAAGTAAAGTGCTAAATGGAGTTGAAAAATGCACTTCTTGATGTTCAAAGAGATGCTAAGTTGCCTGCATCTTTCAAACATTAATCTTAAATTGTCACAATGATCTTTCACCAACCCATACAGTCCAATCATCTAATTATAACTGCAAAAACTTATGAATAAAATCTTGGAAGGCTTGAACAACTATGCACAAGAACATTGTTGGTGCATTTTTCAATCCAAAGGGAATGACAATATTTGTAACACTCCCCATTGAGTTACAAAGGTGTTCTTCTCCCAATCTTTACACGCAATCCTTACCTGATGGTAACCTAAAAATCCATCAGTGAATGAGTAGATTTTGTGCATTACCACTTCTAAGATCTCTTGATGAATGATGTAAAAAGGATCTATGACACATGATGCATTGAGAACCCCGTAACGCACATAAAGACTTATCCGATTGTCCTTCTTAGTGCTAATAACCATGGGGCATATCCATTCGATTCATCAATAGGCTCAATAATGCTCGACTTGAGCTTCTTATCAATTTCTTCTTTCACTTTGACGCACAAGTTGGGATTCATCCAATATGGCCTCTTATTAACCGGTCGCGCACCCTCCTTAAGCTTGATTCTCATTTCGCTAAAGATGGATGTACACCTCTCAATTCATGGTATCCCCGGGGAACATATCTTGAAAGTCACGTAACAATTGAATAATCTTTGTAACTTCGAGGATTAGATTAGTAATTGCCAATAATCACCTACTTTGGTGGGTCCTCAGTCCCAATATTCACCTTCTTAGTCTTCAAAGGCACATGGTATGCACATGCCTGCTCATCTGCAGAGTCCATCACCTCACACACACCCTCTATATGTTTAATAACTAGGTCTTCAAATTCCTCATCACCTATGAGGTAAACAATATTTCCCTTCTCTTTTCCCTTCCAAGCGCGTTGCAGTGTGTTTCTTTTAATTCTATCGGGTCCTCACACACCTTAGTGCTAGATTCACTAAACAAATGGATCATGAGATCCTCATCCTTCGTACCATCCCATGATGTGATGTGCCTCATAATCTGTAAGGCTTCATGAACTGGTGGATCAATAGAAAAATAATTACAAGTATGAACAATACCTTCACTTATGTTGCACCAACTTGTTGTCTCCTACTTCAACTCAACATGCACGTACCAAGCATGCGTGCATCCACACAAAGTAGAGTTCAATTTTTGTACCCAAAGAGATGGTGGTAGTACATCTTACCCTTGTGCCCAATTCCTTTCATAGCTATGAATATGTACAAGAGGAGGGATCTTTCCATCATAATCCTACATTATCGAAGGGAGATTGTTCCTTGCAAACCTTGTCCAAGAAAGGCTGCTCTAATCTCATGTCATCCCAATAAATCATCTCTCGTATGTTTCCCACCCGGTGTCTTTGTGGTCCCACATAATGTATATACTACCATCATGTTTCTTCTATTACCTTCATTTTTCCATTGTTCCTCCATCACACACAAGAATGATTCAAACTTCTCCTCTCTTATATATTTCAACAAGTTGGTTTTACTCAACCGTTTGATTTTTTCTATTATAGGTAAAGGAGGGTTGAGGGGAACCCACCCCATACAATATATGAAGTTTAGAAATGAGAAATGAGGCCAAGGGTATAGCCATTGAAGCCAAGTTAAAGCAAAAACATAGATAAAATATTAGCTAACAAAATCCAAACTAACAACTTAGAAAGTAACATCAAAAGAACTAACAATGAGCTAAAAGGAGACCTTCAACACATGGCTTAAAAAAACAATAACCAATCATTCTTTAATGTATCCCACAATATGCATGTAGTTGTTCCACTCTTTAACTAGTCCAACAATGGTTGCCTTCCAATATTCATAATTTGGTTCAATGATTTCAGTTTTGGCCATAGTGTCATCCTTCTCCAACTGCTTAGATTTTTACATGGTATGAATCATTTCAGCCAAGAGCTTTAGGTGATGAATAGTGCTCTTCACATTCAAAAGGTGGATGCCCTTAATTTGCATGATGATTTCCTTCATTTTCAACATTTATTACTCTAAAAGATACATCTTTCATTTGCATTATTTAAGTCTTCATTGAGCATTATGGTGGTGAGCTTGTCCACTTTCTCTTAGAGTTCATCAAATCAATGGACACTAAACTGATCTTGTGCTTGTTGATGTCAGTAGCCAATCTATAGTTTTCGAACTCTTTTAAAAAACATTAAATTTCATTGCAAAGTCTTGGGCATTAAACAATATTTTCTGAGCATCTTTGAGAGCATGAAGGATCTCAATAGCCTTGTCAGTGTTGTGGGAGCATTTGTCAGGAGTATCTTCCTTTTCCATCCTTAAGGAAGGGATAATCATCTATTCTTCCAATTCATTTCCTATATCCTCTTGAGTCTCCTTTTACCCAACCCTACTACCATCCATTTGGTCAAATTCCTCTTCCTGATCCCCATACTCAGAGCTAACTTTAATATTTTTATGTTTACCAGAAGCATCTTCCACTTTCCTTTTCTTCCTCTCATTTTCCTTAGCCAAATTGGATCTCGTCCTTTTAGCCATTGGTTTACCATCATCCTCCTGTCTAGGGGTTTCTGACTTGGCACCAAAATTTTCACTTTTCCCAATTTTGGGAGTCCCTATTTTAACCAGGGCTTTAATAAGACCTTGATGTAGGGGAAGGTAAAGGTACCTTTAAAAACATGCTCCACAGACTTATCCAAAGAAATATAAAGAAAATTTGGGAAATTATATAGTCTCGTAATTTCTAATATGG
This sequence comes from Taxus wallichiana var. yunnanensis, assembly GCA_018340775.1. Classification (NCBI taxonomy): domain Eukaryota; kingdom Viridiplantae; phylum Streptophyta; class Pinopsida; order Cupressales; family Taxaceae; genus Taxus; species Taxus wallichiana. The sequence goes on from CM031238.1 coordinate 363,965,053, forward strand.
TTTAGCATGGGGAAGTGGTAACCATAAACCACCTTGAAATGACCTTCAAGCGTTATGTATGACATAAGAAGAAGGAAATTTCATCGTAAGGGGAAGGTAAATCCTCTCTATCAATTCCATTGAAGTGTTGCTTTAAAGTACCCTTACCTTGCATAAAATGGTCCACTACCTAGGCTATAATCCGATTTGGGTTTGTACACACACCTACCCTCCAGAGAAAGACCAGTGACTTTGGTAATAAACCTCAGAAAGATTGTGAAAAGGCACTCGAACACATAATTTACCTTTTTCCATGAGCTTACAACCTATGCACTCAGATATTCATCATACCCATCAATTTTTTTAAAAACTTTAACATCCCAACTTTATCTAACAACATAACATCCTCCTTCAAGATTTCGGCATGGAAAATGGCTCAGTTCTCAATACATCCCCCATTGTGTTGTTAATTCCCTTCTTACTATCCTTCCAATAATTTTTTTTCTTTCCTTAACTCCTCAACAAACCAAATTCACAACTCAAGATCGAGATTACCAAGAGAATAATTAGAAGACACACCCCATCTTTCCCTATTTTGGAGCAATGAGACATAATTATTGGCATGAGTGCTACTTGTAAATATATTATTTCCATATTTGCTTTCTTATCAACATAATAGTTCTTAGTATTCATCATGATAGGGGCACAAGTTGAGGGTCATAGTCCCTTCAATAATTCAAAGTGTATGTTCATCCAAACTAGCTAAATTATCAACCACATTAAACTCTTTAGCCACCACACCCTTGTTTGCAAAGATATCAACCATACTATTTCCTTCACGGTATATATGTTTAAAAGATATGGAAGTGAAGGAAGACATTATGCTTTTGGAACTCTTTATAAAATATTCTATAGTCAATGATATAGAGTTTGTGCCCTACATGCAAGAGATTATGTTCATAGAATCACCTTCAACAATCAAAGATTTAAAACCTCTCTCTTTCGCAAGTTTAACTCCCCAAAACATCACCGTTGCCTCAGCCACATGGTTCATTTGTATTCCCAAATTAAAGAAGTAGGCAAGAATAAATTTACCTTTAAAATCCCAAAAATACCACCTCCACCTACTTTCCTGGATTCCCCTTGGTTGCTCCGTCAAAATTTAGCTTTATGAAACCTTCGGGGATTAATCCATTTAATTCCTTCTCTTGGATTAATTTTCCTTGGCTGAGTAGTGCATATAAGAAGCCAATTATATGTTTTTCTCTTTCCACTATTTCCAATTCTTTATTTTTAAGGATAGAGAAATTGTTCTTAACAGCTTGTATACATCTTTTAGAAATAAGCTTGTTTGAAAGACTCTTCCCTTTGAAAATTATCCTATTTATTTCTTTCCATACTTCCCACCAAAGGTGTCCAAGGCTCATGATCCAAAGATTCTTTAGACCTTGGCTCTTGAAAGGGCAAGCACCATTGGACCAAGAAGATTTGACCTCATTTGGGCTTACCCAATTAACTAAAAACAAAGCAAGAATAACATATAGAATTTGGAGAGAGAAAGTACAATCCATAAACAAGTGATTGACCTGTCTCAATATTATTTTCACATAAAACACATTTGTTAACCATGTAGAAACCTCTTTTAGTAAGATTATCAATAGTTAGAATCTTATTGATCACCGTGAGCTAGCTGAACATGTTAACCTTGGGGATGATATTTTTATTCTAAATTTTTCCAGCTAATGCATCCTCCTCACTAACCTCTCCCTCAAAAAATTGAGCATAGGTAGATTTGATTGAGAAAATACCATTTTCTTCCTTGTACAAAATGATTATGTCTTGATCATTTTTGTTGTAGGACAGCTAGTTATGAAGGAAGTCATTGAAACTTTCCATTTCCCCTATGAGGTCCTATCTATCCAACTCCACATGTTTCCAAGTCTGAAAACTCCTTCTTCCAACAAGTAGTTATTAACCATAATCCCATATTTCACTTCCAGCATCTTAGATATTAGAGGGAATTTATCTTCTAACTTAAATTTGCCATCCCACTTGTCTTTCCAAAATTTTTTTAGTGTCATCTCCTATTTTCCATCTGCAACCTTTTTCCACAATTTCCTTAGCCCAGTTTATGGCTTTCCAAATACTTGACCCATTGAAAGAGGTAGGTTTAAAAATCCATCTCTCATCATTGGCATCCTCCCAATATTTCTTTTTTAAGATTTTTTTCCAAGCCCCTTCTTCACTAATTAGTCTCCATCCAATTTTGGCTAATAAGGATTTGTTCATTTTAATCCAGTCTCTTAGGCCTAAACCACCCATATTTTTGGTTTACACACTCTTCTCCATGCCACCAAATGAATACGATCCTTACTTTCAATTCCACTCCATAGAAAACATTTTTGAATACTTTCAAGTTTTTCAGCAATTTTCAAAGGAAGCTGATAAAGAGACATCACATACAACGGATACTTTGAAGGGAACTTTTAAGAAGTGTGATTTTCCCGGCTTGTGATAGAATATTTTCTTTCCAACCTGCCAATTTATTTTCAAACCTTTCGATTAGGAAGTTCCATTCCCCATTGAGGGGTCTCTTATCTCCTAAAGGCATACCCAAGTAAAAGGAGGGAAGAGATTTGATATCACATCTAATAATTTTAGAAATATTCTTGCTCCTACTATCCATAGTATTTAGGAAATAAATGGAGATTTTTCTGTAGTTCACAAGCTGCCCAAAACCTCCATGTAGTCATCTAACAACATCTTAAAAGCCTTTGCTTTTGGGAATGTGGATTCACCCACTAATATCGTGTCATCTACAAAATGTTGATGTGAGACATTATCCACTCCCATATGTGGGAGATATACCTTTGATCACTCCATTATTAGCTTAAAAATTGAGTCTCCTACTAAGAGCTTCAACCATGAGAATAAAAAGAAAAGGGGAAAGTGGGTCCCCTTGCCTCAAACCTTGTGAACTTAGAAATAAACCACAAGGGCCCCCATTGAGAAGGATAGAAAACCAAGCACTTGAAATACAAGCCTTAACCAAACTCGAAAAGAATTGTCAAAGCCAAACTTTCTTAGAATTTTATCAAGGAAACTCCATGAAACCTTGTCATATGCCTTAGCCATATCTAATTTAAGGATCATATATGCCTTTTTGTTGAGTTTCTTGAGTGAATAGTCTCTTTAATAGTAATGATCCCATCTTGAATTTTTTTTCCCATAACAAAACCCCTTGTTGTTCAGAAATAATGGAAGGAAGGAGCAGATTGTAAACGAAGGAAAGAATATTTGTGTAAATTTTATAAGTTGTATTATATAGACTTATAGGGCAAAAGTCTTTAAATTCCATAACATTTCTACATTTTCGGTATAACAACCAAAAATGTGTAGTTCATGTTGTTATGGTTGAAAAATTCCTCCACCGCCTTATAGACATTCTTTTTAATTATCTCCCAAAAGTGCTAAAAGAACAAAGCTTGAAAACCATCGGGCTTGGGGCCTTATCTGGACTAAGGTGCTTGACCGTAAATTCAACCTCTTCCATAGAAGGAGTTACCGAGAGCATTTTTTTATCTTCCTCAGACACCAAGTTAGGAATGCAATTAAGAAAATCATTTTCCTTTTCCAAATTAGGACTACTGTGATTAGTTAACAGGTTTTTGAAGAAAGAAATAGCTTCATCTTTAATCTCTTCCTTATCTTCTAGAATTGGCCCCTCTGTTTTTCTAATTTTGTCAATTCTATTGAAGCTCCTTCTCTTGAGAGTGGTCAAGTGAAAAAACCTTGTGTTTTTGTCACCCTCTTTGAGCCAAGTTATTCTTTATTTTTCCTCCAAAAGTCTCTTCCTTCTCTAAGATACTATGGTATTGATGAAGCATTCTTTCTTTTTCATAATCTTCCATTTCTGTGCTTGAATCACACCCTTCACTCTTCATCTGTATATTAAGGATGTCTATTTTCAGTTCAGATTTCTTCTGGAAGATGTTCCCAAAGCTCTTTTTGTTCCATTTTTTAGATTCATTTTAACATTCTACAACTTTTTGGATAATCTAAACATAGTAGTTCCTTGAATGTTTAATTTCCACCATTCGTTAATGAGATATTTTAGCTCCTCACTTTGAAGCCACATTTTTTCAAATCTAAAAGGTGTTTTCCTTCTTGTAGGATCTTTTATTGTCAAAAGAATTGGGTTATGATCAGATCTGATCCTAGGAAGAGAGAATAGAGAGATATCCTTCTTTAACCACTCTTCCGAAGCCAAGACCCTATCAAGTCTCACTTGAATAAGTTGGGATCCAACTCTTCTATTTGACCAAGTATATCTACTGCCCTTGAGATCTATATCCAAAAGATTAGAAGTGAGAAGAAATTCATTAAAATCCTCCACCACAACTATATACTGTATGGATCCCAATTTTTTTCTCTGAGGGAGAAATCGAAGTATTAAAATCTCCAACCATAAGCTAATCTAATCTAGAGATGATATTTTTAAATTTTAGGAGATGTTGCCATATTTTTTCCTCTCCTTATGTAGAGTAGGGGCATAAATATTAGAGAGAACCCATATTTTACCATTTCCCAGGTTTCTCATCATGACCGCCATATGATTGCCTCTTTTTATTAAGAGAGAACCCTCAAAGGTGGATGGATTCCATACAATTTCTAACCCTCCAGAGGCACCATTAGAACTAACAACAAAGGCCTTTGAGTTTTTCCAAAAGAACTTACAGGAATTTAGAAAAATTTCCTCCTTCATTTTCATTTCTTGAACCGCTATTAAATCTAGATTATGACTTTCTATCAAATCTTTAAGGATCCTCCCATTTTCTACGTGTTTAAGCCCTCTTCCATTCCAGGAGATGCAATTCATTTTCTAAGATTGAATTTATTTTTCCTAAAGACCTTTTGATCCAAACAGGTCTGTTTCCCTGAATCTATATATATCTTCTTGGATGTTCATTTTTCTTGATTCAATTTTATTAGGTTTTACCTATTTGTTGTTAGGAGTCTCAACATTAATTGGATTCTCACCACTGACATCTTCCTTTTACCACTTGATTTTTGCGGCCTTATAATCCTAGTAAATCATCATTGCACCTCATATCTAACCATCTCATAGGTGCCATGGGCCCAATTATCACAAGCCACACTAATCGTATCACCGATAGACTATGCTTCTTCCTAATGAAGTATGCCCTCCTTAGATGGTTACATGTTCTCAATGTTGCACACCGTATGTGCATGAATTTTGTTGAGATACTCCTCATTAATAGGCTCTATATAAGACATAAACTTCACATCATCTAAGGGTATTAAAACACGCTCATACTTATTTTCAAAACTAATGTACCTTTGATTGAAGTGTAAGTCCGCATTATTAGCATAACACCAAAGATGTCCTAGTAACACTAGGAAGTTATCCGTTACTGCCAGTCCAATACTTCAAAATCACCTATAAATTTAGATCCTTGAATAGTGATTGAAGCATCCTTTAACACCCCAATGGGCATGACCCTTATCTTGTTAGCCATATACAACACATTTGAGGATGGATGTAATGATGACCTTTTGATTTGATTCTAGGCATCAAGGGTGAGAACATTGACTTTCTCACATGTGTCAATCAGGTGTTACTTACCAACTACCCATTTATCACCACATCCCCCAAAAAGGGATTTTTTTTCTTACCTCAACATCATGCACACTTCTTTAAGGTCATCAATATCCTTCTGAGGGAGTTCACTACCTCTTGCCTATTCACTTTCGTGCATTTGCTCCTTTAAGCATTGTATTTCCTCTTATAGATCCTTGATGACTCCTATGGTCTCCCGATAAAAATACTTCTATTGGGATACATTTGGATACTTTGTATACACCACCTCTTCTCATTTGATGAGAGGTCTTACCTTTCCTTGCTCGCACTTACGTGTATCCTTTGCGCACATAGTGACTAATAAAGGTTAAATTTCATGCTCAACCATCTTCTTAGGTTCCCACTACTCATGCTTTGTGCGTTCCACTTTAATCATAACTACATGTTTTTCCTCTTTCATTGTTCTTAAACATCTAGAAATACAAGCCTGAACAATCCTCAACTTTGTGCACCTTTCCACAATACGTGCATACCTAATTCTTTGGACACTCATGTTGATAGTGATCGGGCGATTCACACGTATAACATGTGCCTCACGTAAACCTTTCACAACCGCCATAACCTCTAATCCCGAATCCACCTTTGAAACCTCCATTCCTATTATTGCATGCCTCACCTCTCGTGCTTCCTGTGCTCTGTGAGCTATTTTCCACATTGGTCTATCACAAACCTGTTTTACATGCCTCATGAATATGATCAATTAAACAATAGTCAATTTTTTTCATGGGTATGCACATCACAATTTTTCAATACAAGGAGACATTCTTCTACGTTGCGCCAGACCGTAAAAGTGGATAATTACGGACATCATGATTCTTATGACATATCTCACAATATGTCAACAACGTGTGCATGTTCTTGTGTGGGTGTTGTTACCTTTCCCAAAAGTTGTATATTTTTGTCTCGAGTTTTCAAATTTTTTTGTAAGATGACTATTAGAATGTCCTTGTCAAGATCCGTGAAGGAAAAGTCATTTTTAAAATAGTTAGTCTTTTTCCAAAATTTTGAGTTTTTTAAGACTTTTCTTTTGTTGTGTGAATATTTCAAATTTTAATGTCCCTCACGTCCCAATTTCCATCAGGCTCCCTATTCGTTGATTCCCCATTTTCTCTACATTACATTGATTTTCCCTTCATTTGCGGGTATTTCAACTTTTTGGGAAAATCACATCCCAATGTTATGAGGATCATCTCTACAAGTTTTTCTCCGACTTACCCAATCCCAAAGTGTATTACGAAATTTCAGCCCACCACGCCCTACGTGTCCCAAGTGCTCCCTAACCTCCATTTCCGCAAGTCCACTTTTTCGTTTTCCATTCACCTGTAGGTGTTTTGGCTCGTCATGTCCAGGTGTCCCATTGTCCCATGGGTCAGTTGTGCGCATTTTCTCTACCTTTTCTACTTGCCACTATCTTGGATCTATATAAAGAATTAATTGTCATATTAATTTCCCTTACCAACCTATTCAAATAGAATTTGTATAAATAGTCATGGTAATCAATTATTTTTACCACACCATATGCATTTACTTCCATTTTCCCTTATGTTCTCTCACTCTCCCTTTGTTTTGTATTTGTAGCTGTGTCCCTGTTCTAGTCTTTTTCAAATTTATAGGTGCAATAGAAGCTATGAACTATTGAAAGCATAACCTAGAGGAATAAATAATTCCATTACTCTTGTCGTATAATAAAGAACAACTACAAAGGGCATGATAATTTATCTTCCTTAGAGACATCCATACCAAACATAGGAGATAGCGAAGCTCAACACCTCAACTTGGATGATTTTGGGCTCAAATTAACTGAAAAAAATCTACTACTATTGCTCAACTAGTTAAGGAGAGCGAAATTTCTCATGCGGGGTTTTTCCAATTTTGGTTCAATGTGTTGATACCATGCTAGCCTATGGGTCATGCTTCAATCTAGAGACAAAGGAAATTATTGACCCTCATGGATAGGTTTTGGCTCGATTGGATGCTAATTTTATTAGTACCGCTCTCAGGATTCCTACCACTGAAGATTCAAATACCCTCACCCAAGACCAGGCTCAGTCGCTCTTTGATCAGGACAATGAGCAATATAAGAGCAGAGTGGCTAAGTCTTGGTTTAAGAATCCAAAGAAAGGAGCTTCAAGGCTGCCAAAGACTATGTATAGGGTTGATTTTAAGGAAGAGTTGTCATATGTCATCACTCTCCTTGCCAGGATAATGGGGATGCCCTCTACCAATGAGTTTCATTATTAGATGTGCCCTTACATCAATATTATATGTGAAGGAAAACAAATCTTGAATTGGGTAGAGATAATGTGCCACATAGAGAGAATGTTTGGGTTTCTCTTATGTTCAAAAAAGAAATATGCTTCTATTTATGAGCATTGTCCACAATTAACTTTGAAGATTAGTAACCATCACTTTAGAAGGGTGAATGATGCATTCACCATGTATATTGTCAGATTGCTAGAGGGTGACACTGCTCAAAGATTCTCAGATGAAGCAAAACAATTGATTGATGTCTATGGTAGTCATTACATTCAATTCAAGAAATTCTCTTACATACAAAGTTGGTTTGGGATTGAGGGAACACCTTTAAAACTCCCAATGTATTGTAGTGACAAGATGGCCTTAGTTGAAATCTACAGATAGTTAGATAAGCTCCATAGAACTTGCAGGGACAAAAATATTACAGGCATCTAGTTCCCAATCACATTGGGTAACTACACTTGCAGGACTGCTTTAGATGCCCAAAATGTTGACAGGACAATTTCTCCCTTCACTCTTCATTTTTTCAAACCAAGGACTTGTTTTGATATCAAGGGTTTTATTGCCACCAATTTCAGAATGGGATTCTATCATCTTGCTAATATCGAAGACTATGGGATGATTATGAAGCCGAAAAAGATACTATGGAAGACTGTCCTTGCAACAAATTAAATATTTTGATGTGTACAAGGTTCTGAAGGACTTCAAGATGATGATGAAGAAATGTAATCCCTTGAATATGAAAGGTCCATTAGACACACTCCCATTGAAACTATTGATTGGTTTGTCAAAGAGAGAGATGATTTGAAGGAACTCATAAACCCTGTATTGGTAAGGACCAGACTCTAGTTTGATAGGAAAATGAAAATGTTTAGAGCAGGAAATTCAGATTTTCTTCTCAAGAAGCCTCCACCCCTAAAAAATAAATTCCTATATTAAATCCAGAGGCACAAGATCAATCTCTTCCCTCTTCTTCACCCTGCACGCGTTCAACTATGGTGTACATAAAGAAAAGAAAAGCCAAGAAGGATGAAAGGTTGGAGGGAGCCATTCAAGAGAGTAAGAAGCTATCTTCTCCAAAGCAATTGGAAATAGTTCCTGATATTGAAATAGTTGTAGACCTCTGTGATGATGATAGTGAGGAAAAAGAGAAATACAAATAGGAGAAGAACAATCCTAAGGGAAGCAGTGAAAAAGAAGATAAATTAAAGAGCCAAGTCTCAGAATTTATGAGTGTTTTAGAAACATCTACTAAGGAAGTCCCTGTCAAGGAAGTGCACACCACCCAAACTAAGACATCTATGCTAGAAGTGGTTATTGTACAAACTTTGAGTGTAATGAGCACACCTATACTTGGGCCCATTGTCCCCTCCACTTCCAGTTCTTATTTTTCTTAGGTACAACCATTGTTGGAAAGTAAGAAAAGGAAAGTCACTTCTAATATTGTTTCTCCTAAGTTTGATGCAAGTAGCATCTCTACTTGGTTCTACTCCTCCCCCACCTACAAAAAAGGCCAAGGTTACATCCAGATTAGTATCAAATTCTCAAGGCTATTAAAGATGAAAAATATGAAAAGGACCTATTGGTAGGTGATTTGGAATTAACAAGGATTCCCCTTAGAGAATCAACACCTGAGAGTGAAGTGCACAACCTAAAGGAGACAATGTTTAGAGTAATTGAAATAATTGAAACATGCAAGCAAACACAGAACAATTAGAGGAGCAAAATAAAATTCTGTCAAATTTCATCAGATCCTTATTAACAGAGGATAAGGTACTTGATCCAACTCCCTTAACCTCAATTCCACCACCTGCCATTCTATCTAATGATGAAGTTCAGGATATTAAAGATATTCATAAACATGCCACTTATGGAAAGGCAATGGAAGCCTTAGTTGATGACATGATAATCACAAGTTTAAATTTCATTGAGGAAGCATGTAAAGCATATAACATAATTACTAAAATTCAATTAAAGTTTACCATGAAACTCAGTGGTTTAGATAAGGAGTTGAAATTGTGGAGTGAATGTATCCAAGATCTTCGATTAATGAGTGATATAGATGTGCAAATCCTCTTGGCAAACAAAGTATTTGATGATGCAAAATTAAATTTGTCTAGGTTTTCAGTATTGGTTGGAAGATAAAATTTCTTGAAGAAGCCATTGGAGAACTCAGGAACATGTTGCAAAAGGGAGAATATTTTAAAGCTTGTGTCACATCTTCCTTTCATGATATTCACTACCATATTTTCAAGAAGGATTTAGGAGATAAATTCTTGGTTTAGGAAATCAAATCTCAGTTCAAGACATTTTTTAGAGAAGACTTGTTCAAGTAGGACACCATATCCAAGGAGAAGATGAAAGAAATTTGCACACTGCAGTAGCTATCACGGAAGCTAATAAGGATTTTTAGAAAATGCATAATTTGGAAAAGAGATGGAGAAGTGTCTAGGCAGTTGGACTCATGCAACTGTTAATACAACAATTCCCCGGGGCATGGACATAACAGAGGTGTTGAAAATATTTAGAAACCAAGTGCTCAAAACAAAGGGTGCTATAAGCACTTCTTCCAACATCTCAGCTCTTAGTTCTTAGTTTCCTATTTTCAAAATATCTAATTAAGATGGCTATTTTCTCTTTAGCCATATGTTATGTAAGCAAAGGAAAAATTGATGTTTTAGTACTTAATTAAATATTAATCTTTGGGTTAAAAGAAAGGAAACTAAAAAGGTTCTTTTTTAACATCGTGTCCTTAAAGCAATTTAAAGAGATTTTCTTGTCATTTGAGGGGATCAAATTTTTGATGTCTAGGATCTAAATAAACACTAAATTGCTGATCAATAGAGAAGAAATTTCATCTTTCCTATGCTCTATCTTTTTCTCGTTCTCAATCGATTCATAAGAAACTATGTGTATCGAATATCAGAACTTTGTGTCTCCCCGGTTGATGTTGATCTTAGAATATTGTGTCTTTTTCATATACGTCTTATGTTTATATATACATGGTTTAAATATTGTCACTTCATAAAGCATAAGTAAGATATCATTCTCAGCGGTTTATGTGTCCAAAGTGATTATCTCTTTACTTTTGAATTCTCTGTTCCATCGATTTTGCTTTCTCTGTATTGAAAATTTATAAAATGAAGACATCTGAAACATCAAAATCCTCATTAAAATATTGATAGCCTGTACATTTATAAATAAATAGGTTTGTTTATTAGTTGTGTGTTTTAATAAGGGAACCTTTCCCATAAAGAGGAGGTATCGATGTCCCTTAGCGTTGCTTGTTTTAAAGAATCAAATTTTACAACCAACAAACAACTATCCTTTGTATGTCCTTCAACTTCGTAATTTATGCACCATAACCCATTGCATGTCTCATGTGCTAAATTAATAGAAAAAATATTTAACTGAGTAGTCATTACTACTATTTGGGCTCTAAGAAAGGTAATTACTCATGTGTCAACACTTCTATCAGCTTCTGCATGTAATACTACTTCTAATGGATCAATGAATGTCTTGTGTGAAAGTGCTCTCCAGAATGGTGTCCACAAGCCTCCTACAAACCACAATGCATGCTGGATATTATGAATATCATAGGAGAGATTAGAAAATAAGGTCTTAAAACATGCATCATATTCCTGAACACTCTCGGATATACCTTTTTTGATATCCTTAAGCATGCTAATACTCTGCTACTTGAACTCGAGGATAAGAAACTCAACTTAAAAGGCGGTGTGCAATGCATCATAATCAAGCTGTAGTCGATGTGGATAATAATTTTTATACAAACTATGTGTGTGCCCTTGAAGTGTGGTCGAAAATTGACTTTCCTTCCGGTCAGGAGCTATATTCCCTTAGCTCTCCATAATAACTCACACTTATGCACATGTTTAGTTGCATCTTCCACACCCCTATACTCTAACAAATGAAGATACATCTCAAAGAAGATCTGAGGGGTCTGATGTTGTGGTTGTTGAGGTTATTGTAATGGCTATTGTGGTCCTTGTCCTAGAGTGGGGCCAGATCCTAAACCTGATCCTCCACTAGGATTACCTCCACGTGGTGGCTGACTTGAACCTCCCGAGCCTCCCGCCGCGACCTAGGGGCATGTTGAAGAATCTCCTTGTGTCCTTGTGGTAGTGTTAAACTACACACCAACCATATGTCATATAACTCCACCAATAGTATTACTTCCAATGGGTAGTACACCACTACTTTGTCATGACGACATGCTTACCAAATGGGTCCCAAATAAACTCTATCAAAACATAGGTTCCTATTGCACTACCATATGCGCATCCTTAATATTTTATGACTCTTGAGATGATACCAATACTTTCCTACCTATATCTCCTACCCAACGTGGTGATACATGATTTCATTCTTACTCATATTCACTATGGTGATCTTTTATAACCACTTTTGGATTCCAAGCACCTTGTGCAAGGGCTAGGTGGTCGGGATGGGTCGATACATGCCCACAATTCTCATTCTATCCTAAGAATTTCTCTCATCTAATGTCGAAGGGGTCTCTCTACTATTTTTCCCAAATCCTAGAAAGACACGATCCTATGGTCCCTTTCCTTCTGTAGGGTTCTCATCACTACCGCCAGTCATAATTCCCCTCGGCCTTCAAGTGCCTCTATAACTACCCTCTCTCGTGCACCATTATATCTATTTTGTCTATCTTTTCTCTCTCTTTGTCTCTCTCTCTCTCTCTCTCTCTCTCTTTCTTCCATTTGAGCTATCACCATCATTACTGCACTGCTTCCTGCACCTAGGCGTGGTGGGGTTTGAGCCTGCCATCGATAAGTTCTCCATTCCCAACTCGGTTATCAAGATGTTGATAGCTAAAGGTGTGACATGCTAATAGGATCCTCTTAGTTTGTGTAAAAATAAGAACTTTGCTTCCTTAGGGCATGAGTATGTTGAAATTGTGTACTCCAAAGTATAACTACACAACACACCTTCCCACCAACAATCTACAACTCTAGTCCAAGGCACATCCAAATCAGAGAGTGTTTGATAGTCATCCTAGCTCCACACTTGCTTTCTTCCTATGCAAACACCTTTGTTATCCGCATAAGCTACCAACCACTGGTACAATTCTACTAGGAAGAAGTTGAAGAATGTCTCATACAAGTAATCATAAAGGTTTCTTCTACCCACTTGTGCGCATTAAAATCAGGTCTAGTGTTGTACCTTTAAGCAAATGCGTCCCCGTCCATTATGCACCCAAAGCTCAATATTCTCTACGAGACAATCAAAATACCATGTGCATGCAACATCTTGATGAGAAAATTGAAAATAGGTCCCGATAACAAAATCAAAATGTAGTCTTTATTTTAACCAATACTTAACTAGCTAGGAATCTTTGGCATTTCATTCGAGAAAAAGTCGAAAACTCACCCGAAGCTCGTGTACCACCACGTCCCTCATTTGTTTGATATCAAGATGTTAGTCATGCATATTCATCATAACCATACATGTAAGAAGATACATCATAGCATAACAAATTGGCAACACATATAATAAGGAAGCTTAATCAACATACAAGATGATCAATAACAATTGAATTCCCAAGATTCCATATTCAAACATGGTAATATTCACTACCCAAACACAAATTATCCATGTAAAATAAAATCGATTACATAATAAGTAGGCTGATTACATAACAATCTACTTACAAACATGCATTGTACCCTGTGTGTATAAAAGACTTAGCTAATGAATCCATCATCAACTCACACTAATCATAATTATCATCCCCTCTATTAAAAGAGTGCATCACCTATTTATACACGGTGGGGACTTTCCCTTCATCATTTACATGCATTTATCCTAATAATAGGCGTGTTAACAATAGATTGCATGCTTTTTCAACTCTTTCTTAACAATAGATCGAGCTATAAATAGCCCGACTTTAATCGATTTAATCATATAAATAAACATCTTCATGCATCGTCTCCATATTTTTCTTGTATGTGCTTTGTCCTATTTATAGATCTTTCTTTCACAACACTTCATCTTTTACTTTTCTATTTTTAGTCGTATCCTAAAAATTGACTAAGCCCTCAATGTTCTACATGTGTATGGACCCTTATGTGCTAACTTTGTTCCCCTATGATGCACACACCTTCATGCATTCCTTATGTTTTTGTTTTATGACATTGTGTGAATACTCTCGTGCACATTCTCCAACTCTCGCGCATGACTAGTACTTATCCATTTTATTTTACCAACATTTTATCATTTGTTAAACATACCACATGCTTTGTACACGTTGAATCTATTGCATGATCTCCAAGTGCATGTTCGACTCAAGTCGGGAGGATGCGTACAAGGTTTGAAAAGATAATAATACATATGCCCTACGAAAAGTGGCTCCAAGATAATACAAACAAAAATTTAAACATTGAAAATGTCCCCCACTTGCATGCATTCTAGGTATGTTTTCCAAGGTTGAGGTATTTTTTTACTTGTTTTCATTTTAGTTAAAAGAAATATCTCTTTATTTTGTTTTATTTTATCTTTTTGAAACCCTCACCGATTGGTACAAGGACTCAAATGGAGGGGTCATTACATCTCCCTCCCCTTATAAGCGCATAGTCCTCAATGTGTCACAAAGCCCATGAACTAGAAGTATAAGGGATTTTAGATGATTCAACCTCAACAATAATGATTATCAAAAGAATTTTTTTGCTAATTCGTTCCCATAAAAAGAAAAACCATTTTAATTTTGATTTTTTAAATGATTTATGAAGGTTGGAAATTTTTTCTATCGTATTGGATTGAAACTAAGTTCCATATTCATAACCAAACTTGCTTAAAGTATTTTCTCATGAGTGCATTTGTTAACACTTGTTTTATTTTAAGCAAAAAGGGTTGATTCAATGTTCCATAATCATTTTCATCCTTTACCAGTTCCATCTAAGTACTTATTTTGTTTAACAAATAAATTTCACTTTTTTTACAGGATTTCAACAATGTAATACAACATAAGGTCCTCAAGGACCTAAAACCATAACCTAGATCACTTTCTTATTTATCACATTTTCATGACAATAACTTAAAAAGGATCATTATTGCAAGTAAATACCAACTCCACAATAAGGAATTGCATATACTAAACACTCACGCAACTGTGGTGGAAAAACACAATAACCAATCATGAGTCTATGCTAATAACAAATAGATAAATATAAACACCATGTTTTCTCATCAAGAGAACACTACATAACTAAGAGGGAGCATAAAAACCTCCCAAACATGGTCCCCACGGCATAAATTCATATTGATAGGTATATAAAAAAGGTAAATAAAACACATAGCAACAGGCCTCGACAAACACATCCATAATAGGGAATAAAAAAACACATCCATAGTGGGGTCCCCAAGACCCAAGGTACAAATCTCTCTAGATAAAGTGCCCATTGAATCCAAGTATTGTAATACCTAGCAACATATTTGTATTCAAGTATCTAAACCCCTCTCCTCAAGGGAGCTAATAAAACCAAGCAAAAATATCAGGGATCCCATCTGTATGTCTATATGTGTATTCCCTGCATACCCCAAAGTACACCACCCTCCAATAAACCATAACTATTAAAGAGTGAACCATCCCACACATAATCCATAAATCCTAAATTGATTACCATATCCATCTCAATGGTGAATAATATCATCATAGAAAACAAGGAGAAACAAAAATCATTTCCCAATCCACTAATCAATACTGCATAACATAAAGGCCAATCTACTGATCCATACTTGCATAACATAGAATCCAATCCATTGATCCATACTACATAACATCAAATCAATTACATTGAAGAGAACAAAGCATAATGAGGGTCACTCAACCAAAGAGAATGAAGAAATCATATGAGTATCTCAACCAAATAGGACTCAAAATAAAGTATGTTTCTCCACCAAAGGACGACAAAATATCACTAGTGTCACTCCACCAAAAGAGGACTGATTTTCCAATATAAAAGTGAGTCCGGGTCACTCCATGGTCCTAAATGTATAGAGACTCCTCACCTCAAACCAAGGGCATGCCCTGCAGCCCCAAACATGTAGTCATGACACCTTGGGTGTACCCCCATACAACAAGAGAACACAATACAAACAAGATAGAACCAACTCACCAATAGGCATGGAAATCCACATAACAACCTTGATGACAGTTTAGCCAAGTGGCCTTAAAAACAATAAAGCTCCAAGTCACCAAAAAGAGATAAAATACATGAAATCTCAAAGAATAAAAAGAAATGGATAAGTAACCACATTAAAATCACAAAAATATTGCAATAAATCCAAAAATAACAAGAAGAGCCTCAAATATTTTTATTAATTCAATAAATAAAACACTAGTTCTAAAAATTTCAAGTTTAAAATATAACACATATGAAAATATCCACATCACAACTACTACACAACCTTTTCGTGGGCCACCTACACGGGTACTAATCATTGAGTGCACATCTCAGTATATATAAACAATACGTATCCAATAAGATACATTTCATGGTCACTACTCTCCCAGGTGAAAATATGTCTCTAAATCACTAGAAACTACCAATATTTGTCACCATAGTCAAATGAAATACCTAAATTTCATAACCATTGATGATATAAAACTCAAGAGCAACTAACCAATCTCCTGCTAACTACCAATCTATCTCCAAATGTCACCCATGTAGTACTACTATCCAAAAAGGTACCAAACTAAGTCAATGAAATAAAATCTATAAATTTCTATAGGATATGACACAATACCAGTCCATAACAAGGAATTTGGGGACCCTACATAACGTGCTCTCAGAACCACATACCTAGTACCTCAAGTGGACTAGGGAACATCACCATGACTCCGCATAACATGACAACATGAACTGACATGAAACTCATTCTATGCACACACAACCAAGTACACAAGAATCATTACAAATTAATCCTAGAGGTTCAAGTGATTCAACCTCTCCTCTAATACCAACTGTCATGCCCAATATTTTACCACCTAAAATGTAACTGAAAAATAAGTAATTTTTTTGAGATCATATGACGTAAAAGCAAAGAACCATTGTAATAATAAATAGAAACTTAACACCAACACTTACCTTACAATAAACCAACATACCAAAAATTACAAATGTCACATAGGTAAGCATTGTATTTTATTACTTAGAAAGTGTTACCTTAATGAAGCACGGTTTAAGTCATTACGCCTCACAATGCCACACTGCAGGTTAGTTCTATTTCATTCTAAGGTCCATACCAAAGTTAGATATATATATATATATATATATTTCTTGCACTTCATATATCCAAAACAACAGGTCACCTTCCATTCTGAAACACAAATGCGTTAAATCCAAGAGTATGTAACTCAAGAGAAAAAATAAAAACTCTAGACATCACACCTGAAGTGAGGCATGTAATAATTTTTTTTAACCCATGTACGGTCTCCCAACCATCACTCTTCTACCAATTTTTTCTTACATGTATTCTAAACATTGAAAAGTGGGACAAATTTAACTTGGAATGTCTTTCATGAGGCCCATGAACTTCTCCCTGGGTATTTCATAGGTATAAATAGTAGAGTAGACACCATTTGTACTCTTAATTTGGTAACATGGAGATGCTTAGCTAATGCACGAGTGTCACAAAGAATCATCACAAATTTTTCCTTTATCACTATGACAAAGATTCCATCATCTCTATAAGGTGTTATTTCAAAATAAAATTACCACAAAGTACCAAAACATTCTAGAGTATAAGGTACTCATTTAAGGTTAACCCACAAACATGGGTTATGGAGAAGGTACTTACCGAACTACTCCAATTCCTAAGAAATTTCCATCCATGGAAAAAGTTAAGCTTAGACCCAATTTCTCTTCACATATAACTCTAGGCCTCTAATGATACCATAAGGAAATCAAACCTCAAGTATTAACATATGAAACTAATTTCATTTGCTTGTTTGGTATGACTGCACCATCCTCAAGATAATCATAGGAAGCTTAACACATAATCCACTGACATGGGTGACTAACTCATTTCCTAAAATCATGGAATTACTTTCCTTATGTCCTATAAAGGCATTATCTCTAAGGATAAGTTGCAACATTATAAGACTAACATTGTGTGTTCCTTTCCTACCAATGGTGATGAATAGGTCTTGAAGGAAATTATTTCGGTTACCATGCACCATACACACATTTATCAATTCCTTCCAAATCCTACACTCATGTTAGACCTTGATCCAAAATAATGGCCTTTTTTTTCAATATGACGGAAGGGTTCCACCATACTAACACTTGTTTCTAAGACCAATCCACGATAGTGCCATTATAACATAATACTGAAATGTTTCCCATGAATAAAATTAAATTACATCCCTTTAACTACACTTAAATTGTTATTAAATGAGACCATTATCCCATGGTTATCTCGCTAATTGAACCTAAAATATCATAAACACATACTATGGTACTAACTAAGAGAGAGAGAGAGAGAGAGAGAGAGAGAGAGAGAGGTTTTGTATGATTATCATGACATATAATTGGATCATTTAACAAGGAATGAAATACTTGTGTGATATTCTTACTTGGGTTTCTTTTGATTAATAAATTTCCTCCTAAATTCTATTTCTCAAGGCGGTTCCATTTACACATCTAAATAAGAAAAAAATTCCCCCTAAGTTGATGCACTCTTCATAATTTAAAAGGCCTTATGTCACTATATTCATAAGAGTTGCTAGTAGAATCCTCTGATTAGATGACAAAAATGGAGAGTGAAAGGAGGAGGATCACATGTAGGATCCAGTCACTAGGAAGGAGGGTGTAGATTCATGAGTGGAAAAGGAGAAAACGACAACAACATACCCTACCATGTGGGTTAGAATGGTCTAGGGGAGATTCTTGCATTAGGAGAAGCTCTGTCTTTGAACCGAATGCAAGTGAGAATGTAATCACTTTGGATATTTTGGATTTGGTTGCAGATAGAGATAAGTTTAAAATGGAACACACCATTTTGGCCAAGATCCCTAGGGAAGGCCAAACATTGATGATTTTCGTAAATGGGCCATCAGAAGGTGGATGCCCCTTGGGGCCATGGATATTGTGGCATACTCTAATAATTTCTTTGTGATTAATCTTACTATGAGAGAAGATGCCATTAATATCATTTCGGGAGGCCCTTGGTTTATGGGGAGGGCTCTAGTGATGGTTCGTAACTTGAAACTATGATTTAATCCTTTGGATGAGCGAGAAGAGGGAATGCCCTATGTGGGTTAGGCTCCCAGACTACTCCCGGAATATTGGGAACCCGAGGTGATTAAAAGAATAGCCAAAGGAATAGGTGATCCCATTGTGGTGGATCCTAGGACAAGAGCAAGGTCTAGATCATTGCACGCTAGATTTCGTGTTAATTTTCTAATGGACAAGAATCTCCCGAGGAATGCAACACTAACATCCAAATGGGGAGAGTACCAACAAAATATAGATTATGAAACAAGCCCATTGATATGCCTTTCATGTCACAAGGTGGGTCATAATACCAAGGCATGCAATAATATTAAAGGGGGAAAAGGAAAATAAGATGATCTACTAGCCCAAGGTGAATCTGCGGGAAAGAATGAGAAGGGAGAAAGTTTTACATTGAATGATCTCGTGAAGATCCCAATTAAGATATCTCCAAAATCTAAAGAGGAGGAAACACACCAGACTTAGATAAATGAAGATGTGAAGGAACAAAACCAAATCCAGGAGGAATTCAATACGATGACACGAAGGAAAAAGGGATGAAATTCAAAATGAGGAAGGGATTATAGAGGAAGAGCATAGTGAAGATTCCCTCATAGAGAGGAAACTTATGGTAGTGTGAGTTTCTTTTCCTAGAGGATGGATACCAACCCTTTTCTTCTTAGTAATACGTTTCACGTAATTGGATTGGAAGAGATTGATCCTGCAGAAACACTCATAAACCTAGAATCTACACCAAAGCTGCATTCGAGAAAGTTCGAGAAAAATAAAACACCCATAATGGATGTAGGAGTATAAAAAATAGTGTGGGTATACCTTCGGAAAGAGTGATTAGAGAAATAATATCCCGGATAAGAGGTAGCGGTAGGAACTCGAGAAACTTGATGCATAGTAAGAACAAAACCCAATTTTTTAAATGTTAATACAATCTTGGAATATCATAGGGTTAAACAACCCACATAAGCATAGGATTCTATATGATATTAGGAATAAGAACCATGTTGATATACTAATGATCCAAGAGACTAAGATGAAAGAAGATAGATCTAAGGAGATCATGAAGGTTTTTTGGAAAGAGGTAGGTTTCAATTGTGTTGATTCTCGTTGGGGCTTGGTGGCCTAACTTGCTTATGGAATAAAAACACTGTTGAAGGTGAGGTTATTTTCCGGGGAAGACACCACCTAGTTGTGTTTCAAAGAAATAGCTAGCAAAAAGATGGATCTTGTCTAATGTCTATGCTCCTAACTCGGTGGGGGGAAGGAAAGATATTTGGAAAGAAATCACTACTTTCAGGAATGCTTTTAGGGATGGGGACTAGATTATTGGTAGTGATCTCAATACATCTCTTTTCCTCTCGATAAGTGAGGTGGAAATATCTACTTCTCTGAGAGCATGGGGGATTTATCTTGCTTCATAAGTGATTATGGTATATTCGATCTAGAACTCTTAGGATCTAGGTTCGCTTGGTCAAATAGATGTACATGAGAAGAGTTAATTCAAATAAGACTAGATATATTTCTTACAAATGTCCAATGGGTCCAAGAACATGTTTATTCTCTCTCAACTATGGCAAGAATTGTATCGACTTAATCCCCTCATTTTAAGATTTTATGAAGCCTAACCCGTGATAGGGAGAACCTTCAGATTTGAAAAAATTTGGACTATGCACATTGATCTGTAAAATAAAATTGAAGAATGGTGGAATATACTAGTTTGTGGGAACTACATGTTTAGAGTCACTTCAAGGCTGAAAAACATAAATTAGAATATTAAAAAATGGAATAAAGATGTGTTTAGAGATATATTTTTGTAGAAAAGTAGAATCAAGGAGGACCTCAGAATGCTTGAAGAATTTATGGAAGATGGAGAGTGGGGCCGAGAAGGAGAGAGATCGGGAAAGAATTTTACTCTCGAAATATCACAATATCCTAGCTAAAGAAGAGATGTATTGGTGATAAAAGTCAAGGATAAATTGGCTAAAGGATGGTGACCAGAACACTAGATTCTTCCATGTCTTGGCTACCATAAAGGCTAATAGAACAAAAATTGTGGAAATCAACAAAGAGGATGGTTTTGCTATAGAGGAGGAAGAGGAAATTCAGAAGACTATAATATCTTACTTCAAAAATCTTTATAAGAAAGGGACAACAACTGGAAGGAGTAAGTTAGAGAATATGCTGGATCTATTGAATGAGGTCATTGAAGATGATGAAAATCAGTCTCTCTTGAAGGTTCCTACTGAGGAAGATATTAGAGCCATTCTTTTATTGATGGAGGGTGAAAAAGCACTTGGTCATGATGGGTTCCCAACGTTCTTTTCCGGATGTACCGGGAAATCATCAAGAAGGAGATGGTTATGGTTATCTAGGAATTCTTTGTTTGGGGAATGTTATTGAAGTAAGTCAATCAAACCTTCGTGGTCTTGATACCAAAGGTTAGTGGAGCCAAGGATCTCAAAGACTTTAGACCCATCAACTTATGCAATACCATATATATAAGTTGTGCTAATTTTTTTAGCTTTCGAGTTGTATGAAGTGTTGCATAAGTTTATCTGACAAAACCAAGAAGCTTTTGTCCGGGAAGGAAAATTTTGGATATCATCATTACCATAAATGAGATTGTGCATTCAGTGGAAAAATCTAAAAGAGAGGCAATGTTGGTTAAACTTGATATTCATAAGGCTTATGATAGGGTGGAATAGGATTTTATTAAGAATATCTTGGTCAAACTGGGCTTCCATCCTAAAGTTATCCAACTGATTAAGGAATGCCTTTCCTCTCCTTCTTTTTATGTCATGATAAATAAAAACCTCATGGCTTCTTCAACACTAAGACAAGGAGACCCCTTGTCCCCTTTTTGTACATCATTATGGCAAAAATGCTTAGTAGAATTTGTTGCTATTCTATGAGGGAGGGAAGACTGAAGGAAATTAAAGTGGATAATGATGTGAAACCCATAAATTTGTAATAGTTTTTGGATGATACTTTCCTCTTAGGACAGGAAAATGTAAATAAAGCAAGAAATCTAAAAGAAGTCAATAAAGAATATGAAATCTGTCTTAGGTTAGCAAACTAACTTCCAAAAAATTTCATGTTTTTAAATAAATGTTTAGTAGGAGCAACAAAAAAAAACTTTCTACTATAATGGAATGTAGAATCAAATCCTTATAGGAAAACTATCTTGGAATGCCCTTGTGTGGTAATAATATGCCTATGGAGTCATGGAATTTTTTGATAGAGATATTTCAAAGAAAACTTGCTTCATGGAAAGGTACACTCCTCACCCAAGATGGAAAATATCAGTTGCTTAAAAACTCTATGCAGGGGGTGGTTGTCTATGTTATGTCTATATTAAAAGTCCCAAGTAAAGTCAGAATGGAAATAGAAAGTATAAAAAGAGATTCATGTGGTTAGGAATCGAGGATAAAACAAGAATATTGCTTGTGGCTTGGGAAAAAGTGACTAAACCCAATAAGAATGGAGGATTGGGATTGAAAAATAAGAACATCATGAATGAAGCCTTGATAGCCAAAATAGGTTGGAGACTCTCTAAAGAACAAGGGTTGTGGGTCAATATTTTGTAGGTGAAATACTTAGTAACGTTGGTGGAAGCAAGGTAATTTTATCCAATCTTGAATTACCCAAGGGCTCACTTTTCGGAATAGTTTTTGTCAAAAAAACATCTACTTAACAAAGGTGTCAAATGGAACATTGAGTGTGGAAGAGGAACTACTTTTTGGGAGGATATATAGCTAAAGAACTCTACCCTGGAGGTGAAAGAACCATGGAATGAAATCAAAGAGTTCTACAAACAAGGCATTAGAGACAAAGTCAAGGACTACTGGATACATAGTAATATTAATGCAAAACTAAAAAAATCAAATTATAGTTTGAATGCTGGTCTGTTTTGGAATAAAACACTATTGTGATTGACTTTAGTTAAACAGTTGGTATGTTGTTAGTTTTCATGCATACGGTTATTAAGATATGCATTATGTAATCAACCTTACTTTTAGTAAGTTTTATGCATTATCTGTATGTCCATTAAATGCTCCAACCTTGAATGAGAATCTAAAATTGATTAGTTCATGCATGTATACATACTTTTTGAAATCATTATTATAATAATGGATGGTTTTGTATGCAGATTCATGACTGAATATTGCTGCTATGATTATTATGAAATGCATTATGTAATCAACCTTATGTGAGGTAAGTTTTATGTATTTTCATGTATGATGGTTGAAGGCACCACTCAAGAATGATATTCGAATTCGGTTTTTCCACACATGTATACATGTTTATTGACATCATTATAATAATAATTTATGAGTCTTTTTGTTGATGCATGTTTGGATATTGTTTATATGTTTTCGTTTGTAGAATACTACATGTTTGAAAATAGAAATTCTTGCCACTTCAAAGGGGAACCCCCTTTGTAGAAAATATAGGTCACTCGGATACAAAGGAAAGGAAAGAATCTAAAAGGGATTTGAGCTAAATTCAGATCTTGTTTAGTTGTTTTTTATTTTAGTTCTTGGAATAAAATTGTACTTGATGTACTACTGGAATAACTAGTTATATTGTATAAGCTTATGAGGCTCTTTGACATTGCATGTAAAATTATAATATTTACTGAGGCATTGGAAATAAATGAAACATATTTTATATCAAATCTGATTTGTGTTTCATACATTTATGATTTGGATGTTAAGTTATGTAAGTTCTTTATGTTTGGAATGAACATAACACTCAATAATGGGGGTTAATGGGAGTTAAAAAAATTATACCTCGGGTTTCGAGGTCCTTACAATTTACATTCAATAATTGGAGCCTCCTATACTAACAAAGGATGGGATTAGCCTCATGAAAATTGGTGAAAACTAATAATATGCACCGCAAAAAATTATTTCACCAACACTATCAGACCCCTTAGGGTACCCTCATGTATTTTGACACCAAGATATTTGGCTAACTATGTAGTATACAATGTACCCAACATAGTAGTAGTGAGATGGGGTGTGTCTTAACTATGTGACCTAACCCTTATTGATTGAAAACCTTGACAAGTGTAATAAGTGGCTTTAATTTTACTAAAACATGGCTATATGACATTTGTATGCTTGAAATGGAGGAAGCTAGACTCTTTGACTTGGTTAATTGCTTCAGTAATTGTAGAGAGGATTGCTCTAGATGATGTGTAGTTGAATTTGATAGATTTAAGAACACTTGTACAATGATTTTAGAATGATATTTATTATGGGAGCTTGTAAGAGTGTCGGTGAGTTATAAAGTGATAATGAATTGCTTTTATAACATTTTGTAGGTGAAATATTCTAATAATACTGACCCTAGGAAGATGAAACAACCCAAAGAATAATTTGAAATTGAAATCATATTCATTAAATGTGAAGATACAATACGTAGTACATGTTAGCTAAGACTAGACCTTACATTCCAACTCTTCTTTATGTTTTCAAATCGGAGAGATGAATACCAAAATTGAAAGTTGTGTCATGAATATAAGAGGTTTAATGTTGCTTTGATCAAATAATATTCTCAAAATTAATGAAACAAGTAGATTTTAAAGATAAGTAAGTTTTAGAAGAGCTAGAGAGATGAAGAGATTGTATTATGAATATGAGCATTTATCTTTGTAAGGGAACATGACCAAAATTGACATTGCATAAGGACAAGTTACCAAATTTAAGTATCTACATTCCCCCCTTTAAGTGTTTAATTGAAAATTGCAAGCTTGAAAGAAATACATAATTAGGTGTGCATACACACTTTATCTTTTCTCGAAATTGGTTCTCTGATGTGTTGGTGTTGGAATGCTCCATGATGATACCTCCAACATGATTTAATAAAATTAAATCTTATATAAAAGGACTGAGATCAAATATATAATATCAAAAATTCATAAGATCTAATATGCAATGACAAATAAGTGTAAGTAATGAGTGGATGAAAATGAATTAGGTGATAAAGCATTGTCTATGTAAGATCTCGGTTAGAATAGTGCTTTGGAATAGGTGTGATATAGGTTGTATATGCTTCGTATGGAAAATAGATATCTGTAATTATTTTGGATAATGGTGCCCAAAAGAAGACACGTCCGCTTGGGCACTTTAGTGTCTATATTGGGCGTTAGTTTCTTGTAAGTAGTTATAGATATGTTATTTTAGGGTTTGATCATATCTTCTTAACTTTGCTTTTTTTTCACTTTGAGTTTGTTATAAAGGGTTTTGCGGTTACACCTGTACTTACAAAAAAACCTAACTATATGCATAAGGATCAAACACACATTAGATGGAATAAAATATGCATATTCTTGAGTTGGATTAACCTCACCAAGTTACCCTAATTTGATCGTCACTAAGCGCTACACTACATTTCAAAATCGATGTAGTTCGCATGTGTATGTGTGTGTGATATAATTTTGTCCCTTGAATCTAGGTTTCCCTTATGCCAATCGCACCAAGATAATGAGCTACAACTAATTTTACCCCAAGATGAATATGTGTGATGGAACTCAGAATTTTTCCTTCCTATGCGAGACTAAATGAAATCCTTGAATGTTGTTCTTTGCCTAAGTAATAGATAGGAAGTAATATTCTAAATTAATCAACCCCTTAGAATGGTTATTAGGTTACGTATCTATATGAATCCTTTGCTTGAATTTCGATACTTAGTGACACCAAAGACCAACCCAAATAAAAAAATAAGAATTATTAAAGACCCAAAGTTAAGTACCAAGTGGAAAATTAGAAAATAAGACAAGATAGACAAAATCAGCTAGAAGGGACACTAGTGCTTAGGTGCTAGTGTCCTTACTAGGTGGAATTGTCTTAGGGACAATAAATAGAAACATGACTAATGATGAGAACACGAATCTGTGTGACTTGACCAAAAAGATTACAAATCTAGAAAATATAAGACAATTTCGTAATCAAATCCAATCAAGAGCAATGTAAATACTATGAGAGGTGTCACTAGTGTCTAATATTGTCACGTATGAGCCATGCATATAACAACATACTAGAGGCGTAATGTAATAGGAAAACGTGCATAATTTTGTGTCTACATTTTCCCCTTTATGTTATTTGGATTAAATTTAATAGTGTAAAGTATATACGAAGAACATACCTATAGAGGGCTAAAGAAGTTATAGCCAAGCCATGAAAGAAGAAAGAATCACAACATGGTGAACCATATATCATATTATGATCCATTTGGGGTGAATTTGTTATCACAAAAGGAATTTTTGGATAGAAACATCCTATATATATAAAATATTTTGAAACTTGTAAATGCTAGGAGGG
The DNA here is from genome assembly GCA_018340775.1 of Taxus wallichiana var. yunnanensis. Taxonomy (NCBI): domain Eukaryota; kingdom Viridiplantae; phylum Streptophyta; class Pinopsida; order Cupressales; family Taxaceae; genus Taxus; species Taxus wallichiana. Next base: position 363,991,548 of record CM031238.1, read on the forward strand.
ATCGATAGTGATCAATTCCCAAACTGATGTGAATACTCCATAGATTTGAGTATCCACGATGCTAGAGGAAGAGTGTTGGGAGAGAGATCAACTTTACTCTCCACCATGACACCTTCTCAAAAGAGGTTCCACCACTGTAGACATAAATGAACCAATTGTTACTTTCCTACTAGTCATAGAAACCCTCGTAAAGTGGACAAGGATAAGAAATGATGTCTCATTCCCCCACTTTATGATGTAAGGGTATAAAATTGGTCAAATAGAAAAATTCTTGATATGGTAGTATTGATTATCTCCCAAGTTAGGTCATTTGGGAGGAAAGTTTTCATTGTTGAAATAGAATTAGAAAAAAATGTATGTAAATTAAACATTAGTATTTGATTGAGTATGATTTATTTGAATTTGATTTAGAAAATTAAATTGACCCCAAATTGGGTCATTTGAGGGTGAATTTTTAAAATCTGAGATAGTTTTGTGCTTGACATCGATTGAAACTTATGATTTTGAGTGACAAATTCGTAAGCTTTGAACTTTTCTTCGTGATTTGGTTAGAAATATAGTAGTAGCATGAAATGTGATTATGCATGTTGCATTGGAAATTTTCTTGGTTTGCTCCATGAGGGTAATAGGAAAAACCCAAATGTTTGTCCCTTTTCGGTGAAGGGGTGAGAAGTGAGTCGACGAACCATGAGCTAAAAGATAATAGATAGAGTGGTTTAAGATGAATAAGAGAAGTCTAGAATAATACAAGTAATGATGAAGGAAACATAAGTGAAGTGTGTAAAAAATCCTAGGTAGGTGTTAGTGAATGTTAAATGTGGTAGATTTGGAAAATACGGTCCTCATGCTGCTTGATAAAGTGCTAGAAATTGATGAACAAGGCTCAAAATATGGGCTGAATGAAAGTATCAATGTATTAGTTGTCATATGGTGAACTATAGTAACTTTAGGAATTGTGGTGGCAAGAGAATTTACCATAAATAGTAAGTGCAAAAATCAATGGTAATTTCATTTGTAACTCTAGTGATTGTGATATGATCTCTAGGTTGCAATCATGCGATGTGCGAGAGAGGTGATTCTAACCAGATTCGATAGGGTTATGGAAGCAATATCAACAAAAGCTGCAGATTAGTTAGTAAGTATCACTTTTATAGGTAAAATAGGTCATAGTATAGGTTTTTGGTGTTTTTAGTAATTTGTTACATTTTTGAGAATCTGGGCATTTCTGTCCAAGACAAAGCCAATGTAGCCAACTTTGTCTTTTAGATGGTACCATTTAGTTCTAGGTAGCACCATCCAAGTACTAGCTGCTAACATCTAGGTTTCATGACAATTATATCTTGAAGCTCAATTTTTATTAGTTTGGCATTTAGTGGATAATTTCTTGGATGAGACACTAATCTTTGGTTTTGTTACTTGTTTGTGTTGTGTATAGGGATGCACATTCACATGAGTTTTTCATCGGTAAATATTTGAAAACATTATTAGCTTTGGGTATGGATGAGGATGAGTTGGATTTTTGGATCGTGTCGGACTATGACATGTTACTAGATTGTGGGAAGTGCCCATAATATGCATTTGATTACTACACTTTGTGAGAGATGGTGTGCAAATACATGTACCTTTTGGTTTCTTACTAGAGATAATGATTGCACTTGATGATATTTATAAGATATTGCAATTGCTAGTAGTAGAGGAGAAAGTTCACGTGATACCCCTGAGGGGGATACATAGTGGAAGATGAGAGCAGTTAGGAAGTATTTTACGGGGTCTCATGTACATGCAATTTTTTTAGTTACCATGGATGACATAGTAAGATAAAGTGTTCAACATTTGTGGAAATTTATTGCGGTGGTTTTTTCCTCTTTTATGGTAGTAGATGGAGGTGGAGTATCTATATCTTATAAGATGCATGATATTTGTGAGAGTATAGAGAAACATGGTACTCTATATGCTTGGATTCATTGTGTTGGCTCATTTGTACATGGATTTGTAGAAGTTCACGTAGGAGGACTATGTTGGTGAGATATGTGATATTAAATTATTACACATAGCAGTGTATGAACACATTGCATTCGTGAGGCCCTTAAGTGGTCCATAAGTAGATTGGGTGCAGATGGAGATATTTTTGTGAGATGGGTTGAGTTGAAGAGTCGATGGTTTTATATCATGACATATAGATTTATTTTATATCGTATGGGGTTAGGTGCGTTATATGGAGGCCATATAAGGACTATGGTAGATGTCCGAGGATCATGTAGAGATAAAGTGTTTTCATTGTAATCTATCTCTTCATCAATAAGAACAAGTACATGAGAAATCTATCTCTTCATCAAGTGATTAGCCTTCATTAGCCAAAAAAGTACATAAGAAGGTACATTATATAGTGAGAAATTGGGTCACACAAAAGGTAACTTCTTAATTATGAAATAGAAAATGACTTAAAGTACATTTACCTTTAATGACCTTTTATGACTTAAGAAAGCTAAATTAGACCATGTGGGTAAAACCACAAGGTGGGTAAGTTTCTACACTAACACCCCCTTGAGCATATCTTAGGTGGGTATAAGAATGGGACTTAGAAACAAGGCCTAATGAGGTACCCAAGAACAATGCAAATATATCATAAATCAAAGAAAAGGAGAAAAACCAAAGTGGGAAAAACTCCCCCAAAAAGAGAGAAAAGAAGAAAGGAGGACTAGAAGGCCCCTTTGAAGATGATGCTAATGTGTCCCATACCCTAAGAAGAGATAAAAAGTAAAGAATATTTCTCTCGGTGAAAGGTTTAGTGAAGATGTCAACAACCTAATCTAATGTTTGATAATCATCGAAGATCAACGACCTTTCCATGAATCATTTCCCTAATTAAATGCATATAAATATCAATGTGCTTAGTTTTCCGATGTTGAACTAGATTCCTACAAATTTGGATGGTGCTCTGGTTGTCACAAAAGATGACTGTGGGTTGCTTGTATTGAATACCAAACTTTTTCAAAATCCCTTGAAGCGAGATAGCTTCCGTGTGGAAGCATTTACAACTCCTATATATTTGGCCTCAACGAGAAGATAAGGAAATGACATTCTGCTTCTTTCTTGACCAAATGATAGGTTCATAACCTAGAGAGAAATTATGATCTGAAGTGAATTTATGATTAAGAACATTTCCTTCCTAGTCTAAGTCTATATATCTAATGAAGTCAATGTCAACACCAAATCCATAGTGAATCTCAAATCATGTGTAATCCGAATGTAGTGAAGAATTATCTTAGTTACTTTTCGGTGTAGCTCATGAGGCTCCTGTATGAACCTGGAGACCAAGACTACAACATATGAAATGTCGGATCGATGATGAGTCAAATAAATGAGGTTTCCTACGAGTTTTTGATACAAAGTAACATCAACCAATGGTGAAGTTACATAAGCCTCAAGCTTGAATTTAGATAATAAGGGAGTCACATTTGGCTTACAATCATCCATGTGAAACCAAGAGAGAAGATCAAGAGCATACTTAGTTTTTGTTATGAATATCCCCTGAGTTAGATTGTGAGATGTGAATCCCAAAGGCAACCAACCTAATTCCATCATGGATAATCTATCATGTAGGTATTCCTTCACTATTGTAATGGATGATAAATATATCCCTATGATCAAAAGGACATCAACATAAATAACCAGAACAGAAGTGAATCATATTGCTAAAAATATAGACATTGGGATCTGAATGACATCAAGTGAAACCCACAGAAAGAAGGAAGGAATCCATTTTGGCATACTAATCCCAAGGGGCTTGTTTGAGACCATATATGGATTTCCTAAGTCTACAAACCAAGGAAGAATCTTGAAAAAAACCCTATGGTTGTTCCATGTAGATCTCCTCCTCTAGGTCACTGTGAAGAAAGGCACTCTTCACATCCATCTAATGAACACCCCAGTGATGAGTAGTGGAAATGGAAAGAGTAATTGATCGAGTTCATTTTGGTGATAAATGTAAAGGTCTCAAACTAGTAAATGTTATCCATATTTTGCCCCCGGGAAAATATTGGATCAGCCATGACCCCGCATAGAAAGAACCTAAGAAAACTCATTTAGATCTTGTAAATAGGTCATAGGTAGACTCAACAATGGAATAATAGGGTCAGAAAAGAAGGGCAAAGTGCACAAAGGAACCAGGAGAAAGAAGGGGAAAAAATGGTGAAGTTTCAAAGTTTTTCGGGCTCAAAACCGTTCAGGAAAGAGTCCAAAATTGGCTAAGTATAAAGTGCAAGTAGAGGTCGCCAAGTGTCAGCTTGGTGCATCTCCAAGAGTTAGTCCAAAGGTGGAGACCCAAATGAGCGCGAGCTCTCCATGTGGCCTAGAGTCCAAAAGGATAAAAGGGACCGTTGAAAATTCCATGACAGCTGGGGCTGCCAAGTGTCAACTCGACGCTCCTTCAAAGGAAAATTTTGAATCGGGCTTTCAAGCGAGTGTGGTGCCTCCACGTGTCTAGTCTCAAAAAGGGGTAGAGTCGGTTGAATAGTCAATGCATGGGGTAGACCGGCGGAGAGTGCCAAGTGTCCGAACGATGCTAATTCAAGGATCGAATTGAGAGAGGGTTTCCAAATGAGTGCCAGATTGCCACGTGTCCTAGGTCAAGAAATATGACCCCACTGAGCAAAGGACTTAACCAAAATATAGAAATTAGGCAAGCAGCGAGAGGAAGCACCACGTGGCAAGCCTAAACTAGTAGTGCTAAAGCGGGCAATCGGGGGAAAGTTGGTTTTTGCCCCTTTGTTATTCCAAAGGTGTAAAAGTTACAAAATGGGCCGTAACTCCGCCCAAAGGAAAAAGTCAACGTTTGAGCCCGAGTCAAGGTCAAAGCAGGAGTCGAAGGAAAAGGTGAAAATTTTCCTTTTGTCAAAAAGAGAGATAAAAATTGAAGTGCATCTCCCCAACCAACCAAAGGGTGCCACGTGTCCAAGTGGAGTATAGGGGTGTGGGAGTTTTATGATTTTTGTGTTCTTTTTGTGGAAAAGGGGGAAAAAGATAAATCACGGACCGCAAACCTAATTTTTCCCTAATCTAGCTACCACGTGCCCCGTATTAAAAAGGAGATCCATTTTTCAAACTGTTTTCCTACCCATTTGTACGAACCCGATATAAACTTGAAAGGATCATATCTTTTGACTCAGGGCTCAAAATATTGCAAATCTTAAATGGTGGAAGCGTCTCGATGTCCTCTATGCCATAGAAAGATAAAAATCATTTTTTAGGCCTTGGTAGGTGAAAATGGAGAAAAGTCTTTGGGCCTTTAATGCAGGATCTTCTTGCCTCAACAACCAGATTGGATTCGATCTGCTCCGCCACTTCTTCCTCCTTTGAGGTGTCAAATAAGGATTTGATGCAGTCAAGATAGATTTGGAACAAATTTTATGGGAGACATTAAATAGTGGTGGTTGAGCTTGGAGCTGTTTTCCCGCTTCTTTCTTTTTCTCCCGTCTGTATCAAATCTATAAATACAAGGCTTAGGACTCATTGTAAAGGGTTGGACATTCTTTTGTTTTACAGGCTCCCTTTTCCTTCTAGTAAAGGAATTCATGGAGTTTAGGCCTTCCATTAAAATTACAGTATGTTCTTACCTCCTGGCTGTTTTGTAATGCATTGTATCAATCTGCAGAGCAATAAAACACGTTTGTGATCGATTCTAGATCCTTTCTGTCTCTTCTGCTCACATCTAGTCTTTCATTATAAATCTGGTTATCTGTGCTTGATTATTGTATGTATTTTGTTGGTTTGTGTCTATCAGCAAAACTAATGTTCATCATTCCTTCGGTGCATCACCTTGTAGTTTAGTCATTTCTTATTTCTTATATCCCTTTTTATCCTGTCTCCTTGGCAAATTTTAGATTAGGTATAGAGATAGATCCTCTGCAAGTTCTCACGTATGCACCTAAATAGAGGAATAGGAACCAACCTTTAATCTGGAGAGCTTTTCCATTTGCAAGGTCCCACACCTTGGGGAAAGTTCAATGTTATGTGGATCACACCAAATGACTCTGCCTTAGAAAAGTAGATCTATAGAACTCATTTGGGGGTGCTATGATTTTGCACTAATAGTTTTGGCACACCTGGTGGGACAGAGAAGTCTCCATCTTATTACAGAAGATTGATGTGCACTTGCTGTGATTCTAACTTTTAAGAAGTTTTAAAATTGTACATCTGGTGACTCTAAAAGAAACAAATCCACTAGTTTCAACAGTCCAAACAAGTTCATGAGAAGGATACAAACAAGGTCTAGAACAAGAGAGGAAGGACAATTTGTACACATACACTTGTCTCCAGACAAAAGGAAAAGAAGAAGAGCCTAGAGGTCTCCATCTCCCCAAATAGAGCCTTATCAACACCTCCTCCTAGTAGGCCGTTCTTTCAAACAAGAAGGGTACTCAGGCCGATCAGAATGGCTCAGCCAAATCCTTATGTCAACTTCACTGGCAACAACCCACTCGCCCGAATACACAAAATCCGGTCCCGATTGCAGCATTAAAGAGCATCCCATATTTCACTGGGGAAAACTAGACTTCTCTTGGTGACCATGTCCAAGATATTGCAAATTTTTGTACAATCCATGAGATGGATATCATAGTCAAGTTGCTAGCCTCTTCACTCAAAGGTAAAGCTTCACAATGGTTCAGGAGCCTTGAAGTGGGCTCTATTCAAAACTAGAAACCAGTTGTGCACAACTCTTCACAACTAGTTTGGAGAAAAAGGTGATAACTTGTCTTTGTTGGAGCAATTGACAATAATCAAGAGAGCCTTGAATGAGCAAATGATGATTTCAACCTTAGATTTCAATGAACCTGGGACAAGATTCCAACAACAGTAAAGCCCACTAATGAAGGTGCCTTCTTATACTTTCTTAGGGATTTAAATTATGATATTTCTTTGATGATTCAGTCAATGGGGGGCACAACCTTATCTGTAGCATATAGCCTTTCCATTGGAGTTGAGAACCATTTGATTCAGGTTGGAAAAATTACCCCTAGGCCATCCATGCCCCTTTACCCCGAGTTAGGAAACCTAGGTACCAGCCAAACACCCACATTAGCTCCTATACCCACCCCAAGAGTCAAAGTTTAGCTAAATCCTCCACTTCATCATCTAACACCTCAAAGGATCTTCAGAAGTGATGAAACAACTGTAAAACCTAGGAAATGAGCTAGTAACCATCAAAAGATAACAGACTCAGAGTTCTAGGCCATATCAGCCCCAGGCTCAGTATCAAGCTAGACCCCCATATCAACAAAATAGACCACCAACCCAAGGCTGTAAATTAGAGTCAACACCAAGGGAAACCTCAAGTTGCTAGACCTTTCTGGTCATATGACCCAAACACAATTTCAACATCAAGGGGATTGGTTCCAACACAAAATAACATGGCACAAGAGTATGAGTGGTGTTTCCCATATAATCAGCCACATAATTAGTCAACGTGCTTCAATGGTGCATTAAATTAGGCTCTGATGGTGTAAATCATTGGTGTGTCACAAGAACCTAGCTACGAAGAAAGTTAGGAGTAAGGAGCTCAACAAGAGGGACCCCAAACAAAACTATGCTTGTCAATTGGTAGGTTGAAGAATTCTATGGAATGAATCAGAATCCTTCTCAAAGTATAGATGCCAATACACGGTCTAAGAGGAGAAATATTGGAGAAGGACATTCACCAAGATCAGGTGATCCTCAACCCTCTATCTCTCAACAAGGTATTGAAATTCAGAATACAACTCCTAATGTGCAAATTCAATCCAAGCCACCTTCCAGACCTACTTAGGCACCAATTGTAACAACCCAGGTGTAAGATAAAAATGTGCATGGGAAGGGGCAGCAAAAGGATAGCTCATTCAACATCATTGAGCAAATGAAGAGGACAAGTGTGAACATTTCAGTATGGGAGTCACTGGCCATTCCAGGGTAGAGGGATCTATTGCAGATTACTATAAAAAATTGGTCATGCTCAAATCACACCCCTAACTAGCAAGAGAAAGTGCTAACCAATACAACTCAACCTGGGGAAAACCATCGAGAACAACAAGGTAAGAACCTGAGACCTCCTCCATTCTATGTTTCATTGATTATTGGAGAGAAATTGGTGCACAATTGTATGATTGATTCTGGGGCAAGTAGTTCTGTAATGCCCAAGAAAATAGCTGATCAACTGGGTCTCCAATATGAAGTCATCTCTAGAGGGGTAGTGCAATTAGATGGGACAACAATGATAACTATTGGAATCATCAAGGATCTGAGCCTCACTCTGCATGCCTACCCCAATGTGACTATTTTGTAGAACGTATCAATCATAGATTTGCTACCACATTTTGTTGTGTTTTTCCAGGGACTTCATTGCCAAAATTGGAGGCTATATGTCTGCTTGATTCATCACATATGCTATTTAGAACAAGGTATGGGGAAAAGGCCACAATCAGATCTGAGCCCATTGCTTTGATTATCATATTAAATCTTATGTGCCTAGCCTAATCAATGCCAATTGCTCAACTTTTGATCAAGAAGACCTCCTAAGCACTTGTAAATTAGATACAAAGGTGGGATGTATCCCAGACTTGAATCTCGATGAGTGGGCCAACAAAAGACATACTTTTGACCCCTATAAGGAGATGGAAGAATTTGAGCTAGGTTTCTACTGTCTACATGAAGAGAATCATCCTCTTCCTAACCTAATTAAGCCAAAATATAAAGATGATAATGAGGTATGACAATTGTTATTTGATGGCTCAAGGAGTATACAAGGAGCTGGAGGAGGAGCTATGATTGTGTCCCCCAAAGGTATGAAATATTATTCAGCCTTCAGATTTCAATATTCCTGCTCAAATAACACTGTTGAATATGAGGCTTTGGTACATGGTCTTCATTGGGCAAGGAAGCTAGGAATCAAGAACTTATAAGTGTTTGGTGACAGTGAACTAGTTGCCAATCAAGTCAGAGGACTTAATGTTGTCAAGAATGACCTACTCAAGAACTACAAGAGTAGGGTATGGGCTCTCATGGAGAATTTTGAGGCCTTTAACATTCCTGTCCATTCCCAAGAAGGAGAACAAAGTTCTTTGATAGGATTGTAGTAGTGAAGCAAAATTTGATGTGGTTGACAACATCAAAAGAGACAAAGACCAACCATATATCCATATAGTTGTGAGGCCAAAGAAGTGCGGATAACAACACATGCTAACAGTGTTTGAGAATGATAAAAAAATCATTTATTTTTGCAAGAAGCTGAATTCTCACTAGAAATCAAAATAGATTAGAGCCGCAATAAGGGAATAAAATAGTACAGCTGCATACAAACAAGCTTCCCAAAGGCTTAGTGACATTGGAGTCTATATTCAATCCTAATGATCAGTTTAGAAAAGAGAAGGCTAATATACAAATCAAATGATAAGATTTAGAGTCAATCCCGATTAGAGAAGTCAAAACACTTCAAATTGGAAAAGTGGCCACCGAGCAAGAAAGGTATTCATACAACTTTACCAAGAATTTCTAGATGTAATTTCTTGGAGCTATGAATACCTAAGAGGGTTCAATTCAAAGCTAGAATAACACCCAATCGAACTAGATCCATTCTACTCGGCCCATCAGAAAAAGTAGAGACCAGTCAATCCACACATTGAACCTCTGATGAAGAAAGAGCTGAACAAGCTGATAGAGGAAAGTATCATATTTCCAATCAAACACTCAAGTTGTGTTGTAAACTTGGTCCTAGTCAAAAGAAAAATGGAGAGATTAGGTTATGAGTAGATTTTGAGACTTGAACATAGCTTCCTTAAAGATCACTACCCACTCCCTTCAATGGAGTAGATCTTGTAAGTGGTGTCCGGATTAGAGGGATTCTCCTTCCTAGATGGCTACTCGTGGTACAACCAGATCATGGTGAAAAAAGATGATTAGTTCAAAATAGCATTCACCACCAAATGGAGCACTTATGCCTACCAAAAAATGCCATTTGGATTGTTCAATTCCAGAGCCACTTTTTAAAGGGAAATGGATATGGCATTCAAAGGACTGATCAACAAAAATAGTACTGATCTATCTGGATGACATTACGGTGTTTTCCAAAAATGCAGCAGACCACCTTTTCCACCTAAGGTAGGTGTTTCAAAGATGTAGGAGTTTTGGGGTATCATTGAACCCTAAAAAATGCATATTCTTGGCCCATGAGGGTAGGCTTCTAGGCCATATTGTATCAAAGGAAGGATTGAAAATTGACCCGAGAGAGAGTTGAAGCAATAAGAGCATTGTCATTGCCAAGCCACAAGAAATCTCTTCAAAGCTTCCTGGGAAAAATTAATTTTGTCCGTAGGTTTGTACCAAACTTTGTTGCCCTTGTTAAGCCAATAACATTGATGTTGAAGAAGAGCTTAGCATTTAGGTGGACAATGAAGGAAAGGCAAGCTTTGAGGCCATCAAAGAAGCTATATCACAAGCCCCAACTCTCATGAATCCAAATTTCTCTAAAGACTTCATACTGTATGCCTTTGGTGGCAGTGACACAATTTCTACAATCTTAGTTCAGCAGAACAAAGAAGGTATAGAACAACCAATTGCTTTCTTTAGTCAAGGTCTGGAAGACTATGAAGTGAGATACTCCTTCATCGAAAAGCAAGTCTTGGTAGTAATCAAAGGATTAAATAATTTTAAGCATCTAGTTTCAAATAATAAAATCCAATTGTTGGTCTTCCATGCGGGAGTTAAATAATTCCTTTTGAGAAAGGATCTCGCATGAAAAACGTGCAAGATGGACCACTCTTGTCATGGAATATTACATTGAGATCAAAGTCACTAAGCTGGTCCATGGGAAGGGGTTGTGTGAACAACTAGCCTCAGGTAAACAAGACAAAGCAAATAGTGAAAGGGAGGTTGTTTTTATTCTATAGGATAATCAAGAGAAAGGAAACAATGATGTACCTACTCCTTGTTAGACTCAAGACATGGTGTACTTCATTCAAACAATCCTATGTCCTCATGGGATGAGTAAAGTAAAAAGGAGACATTTGAGTACAAAGCCATCCCATATGTTCTTATTGATGGTGTCTTGTTCAAAAGAGACATCAATGACATTCTGCTAAGATGCATTGAGACATCAAAGTTGAGAGAGTGTTACAAAAATTCCATGTTGAAGCAGCTGGAGGCCATTTTGCTCCAAGGGTGATAACACTCAAGATCGTGAAGGCGGGTTATTATTGGCCCAGAGTGTTTAGTGACTGCTATGCATGGATCAAAAGTGTAAAAATTGTGAATTCTTCGAAGGCAAAGAAAAGGTAGCAACACTTCCATTGCACCCAATTTCATCGACCAACCTTTCATGCAATGGGGATTGGACTTCATTGGAGTCATCAATCAAAATTTGAGCCAAGTCCACAAATTGATTGACAAAGCAACAAACTATTTCACCAATTGGACCGAGGCGGTGGCACTCAAGGAAGCTAATGAGTCTAGTATACTAGATTTCTTTGAAGGGATAATGACTAGATTTGGAGTGCCAATTACCATTATATCAGACAATGCATTGGCATTCATAGGTTCCAAGATCACAGGATGGGCTGTTAAGAACAAGACTTACTTAAGCACTTCATCAAACTATTACCCTCAAGGTAATGGCCAAGCCGAGTCCATAAACAAAACCTGCTAAAGATCATCAGAAGAACTCTTGATGAAAATCAGAGAACCTGACACACAAAGCTCAAATTGGCCTTATGGGCTGATAGGATAACACCCAAGATATCTATAGGAAGCTCTCCATTCAAACTTGTCTATGGGAAAGAGGCAGTGTTGCCTATATCACTTGAGTTACCAGCATTAGAGCTCGTGAAGAAGTAGCTAGAGATGTCTAAATTTGAACTGATGGAGGCCAAGTATGTGGAGCTGATAGAATTGGAAGAAACCAGAGAGCATGCACTCCAAGCAATAGAGAAGGATCAGGCCTCAATCAAGAGATGCTTTGACAAGAAGGAAAAAACAAGGACCTTCTAGGAAGGAGACCTAGTTTTGAAATGGGATGCAAATCGGGCAAAACCGGAAGGCATTCCAAGTTTGATGCCATTTGGAGTGGCCCCTACATGGTCACAAGATGTAAAAGTAGCAATGCTTTCCAATTGTCTACGTTGGATGGTGAGGAATTGTAGATTCTAGTAAATGGAATCTATCTTAAACACTGCTACTAGAAGGAAGGTTATCACCTTGTACATATTAGTTAATTTATTTTCCTCTAAGTGCTTGTGCACATTGTCTTGCTATAGTTTAGGTTGCTTTTCTCCTAAGTGCTTTGCACATTCGCATGTTCTATTCGAGTATGTATGATTTCAAATTTTGTATATAGTTGTGGTGTTATTTTTTTGCTCTTATGCAGTCCATTCAGAGAGACAGATGAAGCCCCGGGTCAAAATAATTTTCTACTCTCAGAAACCTTTATTTTGAGATTTCTTATGAAAATTGAGAGTGCAAACAGCCAGGCTCATGAATCAAAGGTAGAATCAATATCAGACCATTTTTTTCGACTCCATGCCCAATGATTATGACAAGGTAATTGGTCTTTTCATCTAGCAGGCAGATACCCCTGTGAGTCACCAAATTGTTATCCATATTTCGCCCCAGGAAAATATTGGATCAGCCACGACCCCACATAGAAAGAACCTGAGAAAACTCATTCAGATCTTGTAAATAGGTCACAGGTAGACTCAATAATGGAATAACAGGGTCAGAAAAGAAGGGGCAGTGCCGTAGAGGAACTAGGAGCAAGAAGGGGAAAAAATGGTGAAGTTTCAAAGTTTTTCGGGCTCGAAACCATTCAGGAAAGAGTCCAAAATTGGCTAAGTATAAAGTGCAAGCAGAGGTTACCAAGTGTCAGCTTGGCGCATCTCCAAGAGTTAGTCCAAAGGTGGAGACCCAAATGAGCACGAGCTCTCCACATGGCCTAGAGTCCAAAAGGATAAAAGGGACCATTGAAAAGTCCATAGACCTGCGGGGGCTGCCAAGTGTCAACTCAATGCTCCTTCAAAGGCAAATTTCGAATTGGGATTTCAAGTGAGCGCGGTGCCTCCACGTGTCCAGTCTAAAAAAGGGGCAGAGTCGGTTGAATAGTCAATGCATGGGCAGACCGACGAGAGTGCCAAGTGTCGAATGACGCTAATTCAAGGATCGAATTGAGAGAGGGTTTCCAAACAAGTGCCAAACTGCTGTGTGTCCTAGGTCAAGAAATATGACCCCACTGAGAAAAGGACTTAACCAAAATATAGAAATTAGGTAAGTAGTGGAGGAAGCGCCATGTGGCAAGCCTAAACTAGCAGTGCTAAAGCGGGCCATTGGGGGAAAGTTGGTTTTTGCCCCTTGTTATTCCAAAGGTGTAAAAGTTGCAAAATGGGCTGCAACTCTGCCCAAAGGAAAAAGTCAACGTTTGAGCCCGAGTCAAGGTCAAAGCGGGGAGTCAGAGGAAAAGGTGAAAATTTTCCTTTTGTCAAAAGACACAAAGATAAAAATTGAAGCGCATCTCCCCAACCAACCAAAGGGTGCCACGTATCCAAGTGGAGCATCGGGACCACAGAGTTTTTTGAGTTTTGCATTTATTTTTGCGGAAAAGGGGAAAAAGATAAATCACGGACCTACAAACCTGATTTTTCCCTAATCTAGTTGCCACGTGCCCCGTATTAAAAAGGAGATCCATTTTTCAAATCTGTTTTCCCGCCCATTTGTATGGACCCGATACAAACTTCGAAGGGGCATATCTTTCGACTCAGGGCTCGAAATATTGCAAATATTACACCATTGGAAGCATCTCAATGTCCTCTATTCCATGGAAAGATAAAAATCAGTTTTAAAGCCCTAGTAGGTGAAAATGGAGAAACATATTTGGGCCTTTAATGCAGGATCTTCTGTCTCAACAACCAGATCAGATTGGATCGTTGACCGCTTCTTCCTCCTTCGAGGTGCCAAATAAGGATTTGATGCAGTCAAGACAAATTTGGAACAAATTTTATGGGAGACATTAAATAGTGGTGGTTGAGCTTGGATCTATTTTCCCACTTCTTTCTTTTTCTCCCATCTATATCGAATCTATACAGGCTTGGGACTCATTGTAAAGGGTTGGACATTCTTTTGTTTTGCAGGCTCCCTTTTCCTTCTAGTAAAGGAATTCATGGAGTTCAGGCCTTCCATTAAAATTACAGTATGTTCTTGCCTCCTAGCTATTTTGTAATGCATTGTATCAATCTACAGAGCAATAAAACACGTTTGTGATCGATTCTAGATCCTTTCTGTCTCTTTTGCTCACATCTAGTCTTTCATTATAAATCTAGTTATCTATGCTTGATTATTGTATGTATTTTGTTGGTTTGTGTCTATCAGAAAAACTAATGTTCATCATTCCTTCAGTGCATCACCTTGTAGTTTAGTCATTTCGATTTCTTATACCCATTTTTATCCCCTGTCTACTTCACAAATTTTAGATTAGGTATAAAGATTGATCCTCTGCAAGTTCTCATGTATGGACCTAAACAAAGGAATAGGAACCAACCTTTAATCTAGAGAGATTTTCCATTTGCAATGTCCCAAACTTTGGGGAAAGTTCAATGTTATACGGATCACACCAAATGACTCGCCTTAGAAAAGTAGTTCTATAGAACTCATATGATGAGGGTCTTGTGATTTTGCACTAACAAGTAAATTCTAGGAACATGAGAGAAACCTTTTATGTACTAATTGTGCTTTAAAATTGTCAATAGACCAATAAACTACATATTTGGTCCGATAGATCCATTGTAATAAACTATATTTCTTTCCTTAGGAAGTGGTGTAAAATCCAAAGTGTGGTTGTTTATTAAGGAGATGTACTCCTCATGCATAGTAGTGGTCCACTCATGATTTCCATAAGCCACTTTAAAATTTTGTGTTTTGGAGGAAGACGTAAAGAAAGCACGAGGCCCATTCCCGAATGTGATCATGGACATCGACATATGTTAGATCTCCTACCCAAGTATACACACTCTGGAAAATCAATCTATTCCAACAAGGACTAGTGGTGGGAGTGTTAGGAATAAGCTCATCATTGTCTGATTCATGGCTAGATGTGGAAGGAGACAAAGCTCCATCACTATCTTTAGTTTCATAACTAGAAGAAGAATAGTCCTTGGTAACATGAATAATTGTAAGAACTTGTTCAAGATCCTTATAACTATTAAAATAATACTCAAAAAATCAAAGTGATGTTGATGGAAGTGGAGAAGAGTCAGGTGTGGAATCTAGTGGGCCTTCCTAAAATTTGACACTCCTCTTGATGAATAACTCATGTGTGGTTGGATGAAGAATTCGATACCCCTTAACACCATCTAGGTATCCCACAAAGATACATGGTGACTCTAAGGTTCCATTGCCTTCAATTTCTTCTTAGGGATTCAAGCCATAAGCTGGAGATCCAAAGACTCTAAAGTTCTTAACTGATGGTTTTTTACCATGCCAAGATTCAAAAGGAGTGACTCCCTTTGATGTTTTGTGAGGGAAACAATTTTGTATGTAATTTACACAGTTAATAGCTTTTGCCCAGTATTGTGGTGCCAAATATTTAGAGTGAAGCATATAGTTGGCCATCTCTTTTAGAAACATGTTATTTCATTCTACAACCCCATTCTATGAAGGAATGTAGGTAACTGTTCAATGTAGTTCAATCCCCTTTGTAATGCAAAATTGAACAACCATGTTATAAACATATTCCCCACCATTATTTGTTCAAAGAATCTTGATGACTTTCCAAAAAATTTCTCTATAAGGGCCTTGAAGTCCTGAAAGAGTTCATAAACATATGACTTCTGATGAAGAAAATAGACCCAAGTATATCATGAAAAATCATCAATGAAAGTGAGAATATATTGTGCCTTGGTGAAGGAAGGTTTGGGAAAAATCCCTAAGACATCACTGTGAACCAACTCCAATACCTATGTAGCTTTCCAAGCTTTACCTTTTCTAGAATCTTTCCAAGGGTGCATCCCTCACAGAGACCTTTAGAGAAACTAAATTTAGGCAAGCCTTTGACCATTCCACATTTAATCAATTGCTCAAAGTAGTGATAGTTAAGATGGCCAAATTTCTCATGCCATAATTTTCTAACCCCATCTGAATGAGCCAACAAAGCAAGTTGGAGAAGAGTCTAGAGAAAAATGAGAGAAGGTATATAAGTGTGCCTAGTGGTCTGCCCTTCCCTTTATAATTGTAGTGTCACTATGTAGCTCACTGATGATAACTAAATCTAAGTTAAATTCGACTCTCAGACCATTCTTAATGTGAATTATCTTGTAAAATTACAACAGATTAGTGGAAAGTATTGGAACACTTAGAACATTATTGAATGTTCCACCATCTACTTCTACTGATCCACACCCTACAACTACTACAAAAGTGTCATCACCCAGTGTGATAGAAGACATATTGCATGGTTTCATAGAATAAAATTGAACTTGTGAGGAACCCATGTGGTGCGAAGCACCGAATCAATGACCCAAGATGAAGTCGGAGCCACTACTGCCACTAAAGCCTTTCCCTTCTTCTTCTCTTTCATTGTTGTATTTTTCCTTAGAAGTTTCTTGGTTGGATGAATTATGTTTGATAGATTCAAGGACCCCTATGTTGTTTTTCTCAAGAAGATGAGTAAGGTGATCAATCTTCTTTTTCATACACTTGTGTTCATCATGGCCAAGTTTCTTGCAATAGGCACACTTTACCTTTTCCTTCTTAGGTTTATCTTTGGAGGAGGAGGATTCGGTGTTGGATTTTGGTGGGACAATTTCTGATCCTTCTTTTTCATTGATCCCTGAATTTCCTATTTCTTCTCCTTGTTTTTAGAATCATTGGGTTTCACATTCCCTACAATCAAGGCATGTGATTTGGAATACTTCAAAGTTCCCATTTATATCAAATTATCTTGTTCCTAGTCACTAACCAACAAACACATCAAATGAGGGAATTTTCCATGATGCTCAAAGTGCATCCTTAGTGGCATGAAAGGTACAAATAAAAACTAAGTAATCCGGACCCAATTTAGAAATGTCAAAAAGAATAAATCGAGAGTCTTTCTTATCAATTCCATATTATTCTAGCTTTAATCTTTGATTTGATCTTTGTGAATAAGTCCTTGATTGTGTCAAAGTTTTTAGGGCTCAAGCTAATGAGCTCATTTTCCAGTTCATGTGATCTCATTTCATCTATTTTCTCTAAAGATACTTTTAATATGGTCCACCTTTTGTTGAGAGATTTAACAACATCAATAAGAAAGAGAAGATTTGGAGACATTGACATACACAAAACCCAAAGGATTCATCATAGTAGTTAAACCATTTCATTTTTCCTAAATTTAAAGTTGGTTTTGTTTCAAGCTCAATTATAATTCGATGTAGACTCTTACCCCTCAAAATGAGTTGTATTTTGGACTTTCATTCAAGATAGTTAAATGGTGTGAGTGGTGTCACAAAACTGATATCCATTGTCAAATAATTGTGTAGAAGATAGAAAGGAAATCACGAGCATAAAAAGGGCTCACACACTACACCACCCCTAAACTTACAAAGGTTTAAATTTTCAAAGAACAAGGATACCTCTAATGCGGAGCACAAAAAACTTACATTTTCAAAAAAGTAGCACCTAAAATGGAGCAGAGATAGTTGAAAGCTATGCCAAATAAGATTTTGAACCTTTCATACACCTCCAAAAGCCCGAAATGCAATTTTTAGGGTTTTGTGATGCAAAGCATGGGGAAGAACCGATATGTGCAAAGTAGGGGTCAAAACCCAATAGGTGAAAAAAACATCAAAACACGATAGGTATAAATCGGGGTCGAAACTTGACAGTGCAAAGTAGGGTCGAACCCGATAAGAGCAAATTATGGGTTAGAACTCAACAAGTGTTAAGTAGGGGATGAAACCCGATAGGTTTTCAATAAGGGTCATAACTCGATAGGTGTTGAGAAGGTGGCGGAACTTGTGAGTTGTAAATTCTAGGGTAAAAAGTTGTGAGGTGTAAAGTAATGCAATAAAATCGACATAATGCAAATGAGAAAAACACAAGGAACCTCCAAATATGAGAAAATCGTTATTTTTGTGTACAAAAACAAATACCCACCAACTTTTTCAAGAAGCCTAAAAAGAATTTCTCTATTTGAGCCCAAACTTGCACGTATTTGCTAAATTTGAAGAAAAATGCTTTCTAACACTAAATTTGAAGAAAAAGGATTTCTAACACTAAATTTGAAGAAAAAATCAAGGAACCTCAAGATCCGAGAAGACCTGTAAGTTTTTCATACAAAACAAAAAATACCCACCAATTTATTCGAGAAACCTAGAAAAATCTAGAAGGGATTTTTATATTTGATCCTAATCTTGCACATATTTGCTAATTTTGAAGTCAATAGAATTGTCTATTTTCCATGTAGAGACTTTAGAGGAATAGATTTGCACATATTTTCTAGAAACCCCACCAAACCCTTAAAAATTGAAATCAATGAAAAAAAAAAAAGAGAGATATAATGCTAAATCTCACATAGAGGATATGGCATTTGGCTACCAAAATCACTTTGGTATAGGAGCAGTCACTGAAAGTCTGCAGTCTGGATAGGAACAAATGCATGAAGTAACTTGTATATAGTAATAAAATATGAAAAATACTTGAATGATGAAGAAACAATACTTCTACAACAAGAACAAGTACATGAGCAATCTAACTCTTCATTAAGTGATTATTCTTCATTAGCTAAAAAATTACATGGGAAGGTACGTTATATAGTGAGAAATTAGGTCACCCAAAAGGGTAACTTCTCAATGAAGAAATAGAAAATGACTTTAAAAACATTCCCTTTAATGGCCTATTATGACCTAAACAAGCTAAATTAGACCATGTAGGTAAAACCACAAGGTTGGCAAAATCATTCACCAACATCAATAGCCCGTAGTTGAGATCCGGAAAGACATTAAAAAACCATGCAATGATTATATCGAGAGACACTTGAAAAAAATGGACGATGAACCTAGTGTTCAAAATCAAACTAAGGAAAAAAACAAGGAAACAAATATTCACATAGCTCCTTTCCTTTAAATATTGAAGGAAAAATTTGCCAAGGAAGAATCCACATTGATGCAAGAATTAAGGAAATTAAATATTGAGATTCCACTCTTGAGAGAAATCAGATATATTCTAGAACTTAACTAAGTGATTAAAATCCTCTGCATAAAGATACCAGGAAGAAAGAAAGCGTACCCAAAACTAGTCCGAGGTTGATGGAAAATTAGTTGATTTATTGCAGGAAATTTATCTTGCCTAAATATGGGGATCCAAACGGTATATTTATTTCTATCACCATAGATGATCAAACCATATTTAATGTTTTGGTAGATATAGTAGCTTATATTAATGTAATGAAAACAAATACAATGAATCTACTATCTTTACCAGGATTATAATCAACCAAAACTATCCTCCAAATGACATACTAGTCCATTGTTGTACAGATGGAGTCATAGGAGATGTAATGGTTATAGTTAAATCATGGGAATATCTAGTATATTTCATGATCTTACAACCCAAAAATCAGAAATTTGGCTATCCAATTATTTTGGGAAGACCTTGGCTTGCTATTTTCACGCATTTATTGATTGTAGATATAGAAATATGACTATCTCAAATGGGTCTAAAGAAAAGAACATTTCACTTTACCCTCCTACTCAACCATACCTTGAAAAAATAAGCATATGTGGATTGATGGATGAAAAGTCTAATATGGCTTTAAACTATTCTCTACTAGTCCCATTAAGGCTCCTAGGGACATCTAACTTCCCTACTTATCTATATTCAAAGTGTTATCATTATAATATATACTCTGTCATTCCTATTTTCAGATGTATATGTTGTGACATACTCTCAATTTTTTTAATAGACTAATGAATGCTTGATGTGTAGTATTTTTTTTGAGCCTACTCCCAACCATGGTTATCCGATTTACTTGTATCTTGTTTATGGTTGTATATTGTTTGTCATTGTTTTGCAGACTATGCCTTATGTTTGGTTTCTTCTTTTCTTGTATATCCTTGAAGGCTTCAATTATATTTATACATATTGAGTTGTGTCTTATGTATTCCACCAGCTCCTATGCTAATATTTTGTTGTATTATTACATGTTTTGATTGGTTTCTATTATATTATGCCATGTTTTCTTGACAACGACACTTTATGATCTAGAGGATAATTTAGGGAATAAATTTCTCAAAACCTCCTAGATTTCTAAAATAAAGAAGTAGACTCCAAGATATTTCCTTCGACTACAAGAATGTGGAAAATGGAGCCCGTACAAAAAAAGTTGCATGGTGGTCAAATTTTGAACTCGACATAGTCAACCTGGACAATCTAGTAGAGACACATGGCAAAAATAGAATCGAGTGAAAGGTGAAAAAATTACATTTGTGACTCAATATTTGACACTTGATAATTGTCACTATGTCAACAAGATAAATTTTTTTCCACATGGTGGGTCCTCATGTCACCATGTGGCCTACCGCCACACCGTTGTTATAGTGCATCGAGGTTGATGAGTCAATAGACTGATCTTGACCAATGAGATATACACTTGGGCGAGTCATTGGGTGCGCTACACAACCTGGAGAGCTGACTATTTGGAGAATAAAATTTAGGGTTACACGGTCATAATCACATGTTTTATGGAGCGGTAGAGTCTTTAAAAAGGAAAATAAAATTATATGCCCACACATGTGGGATTATTCCCACCTACCTATCCCAAATGCTCACTATGAAGGTGATAATGTCCACATGGAATATGGGTAAGCAAGGGAGGTGGTTTAAAGAAAAGAGGACCGATCAATAGCCCACGTGGAGGGTGCTAAGGAAGTAAATGTGGAATGGTCATAGAAAATAATGTGTGGAAGGATTTACATAGACATGGGATAAATATTATCCAAAATGATGCCACAAATGTGAAGGGGAAGGGATTGGAACCCCGACTGTTGGGTAAAATTATAAGCCCGAATTGTTGTGCCGAAAGCAAGACTAAATATAGTCTTAAGGATAATTATTTTATCCTCCAATTTTGGGTTGCCGAGGTATATAAAAGGCCCCCTCATTCCTCCATTAAAAAAAAGCTCCTCCTGAGCTTAGAGCCAACAAAAGGAGAATTTTGAGGCCTTAAGGAATGATGAAGGCCAATATTTTGGAGAAAAATATAAGTCCAATTTATTTTGTATAGGAATTCGAGAAGTAAGCCCTATTATTATTTTTAATAGGAAATGAGGGATAGTAAGACTTGTATTAATTTTTATAGGAACTTATGATAAAAATACCTATATTATTTTTATAGGCATGAGGAATAAATTCCTATCATTATAGGAACATTGTAAAATTACGGGAGTTATTATTTCTCATCGACATTGTAAAGGCCAAATTGACACCTTATTCTCATGTGGGAGCCTGGAGACATCATTGGAAGTTGAGGGATGTGAAAAAACACAAAATAAGGACTGAAGCTTTGGTTCTAATTACGTTGAGAATATCACCAAGTTAGTTTCTTGGAGGCAACATAGGAGAGTCAAAATAATTATTGATCTCATTGATGAGGATGGGTCTAATATTAGCTCTGCGCAAAGGTGGGAAGCCATGCAAAAGAGTGGAAGATGATAGTCTTTGTCAACAAACACTGGGTCTGATCTTAGCTCTACATAGAGGTTATTTTCCATGCAATAGAGTGGAATATGATGATCATCATCAATAGACATCGGGTCTAATCTTAGCTCTGTGTAGAGGTTGTTTTTCGTGAAAAATAGTGAGGATGATCATTGTTAACCTCAAACATATGGAGACTTAACTCTGCGTAGAGTTTAGTTTTTCATGTAACGGAAGCATAGAGGTCATCTAAACATGTTGAATTAGGGAATTGTGCTAGAGCATTGATATTTACAAGGATCAGTTTGGATTCTATTGAATCAACTCGAGTCAAAAGCTATGTTGGAGTAGCAATATTTCCAAGACCGGTTTGGATTTCTCAGAAATCAACTAACACCATACTTAGCTCTGCAAAGAGGATGGAGTCTGCACAATGGATGGAAGTCAACATAAGACAATGTTTTACTTAGCACCATGTGGATGTTAGTCTGTCATACATCAGAGTGAAGGTCAACAGAAAGTGTCGAATTAGGGAGTAATGCCATGTAGACATTGAACAACTTCCGAGACCATTCTAGGTCTATTGACCTATTATAACAAGAAGTTTAGTTGAATTTCCATTGTAGTAATGTAAGTTTATTATGTACTTATATTCAGAACATTATAATGGATTGGTTCAGCTAGTTTGTGAACCTGAGAGATATAGGCATTCTGCCGAACTCCATTATTAACCCTTATGTAATGTGGTTCTTATTCTTGCATTAAATTATTTTAAAGTTGATTATTTTGGGGTGAATTTAGTAAAAGATTTAATTTCCTATAAGGGTTTGTGGTGAGAATTTTTTTTTCCGGTTTACTAATCACTTTATGCTAGATTTTCCCACTATTTTACATGTGTCATGATTATAGGCATGCACATTCCCTGTTCCCCTATAGGATTTCTTTTTCAGATGTGAACATGAGTTAGGTTTGTGACCATTTGGAGTGGCACTTATCTGTGGGAAAACATCAATAGATGGAGGAAAATCCTACAACTCTCCCAACACTCTTCCCTTGGTGATAGGATGCCTAAATCCTTAGTGTGGCGAAAAGATGCCTAAATCCTTAGTATATTCAAACCATTTGGGAATTGATCACTCTCGACTCTTCCAACCATCTCCAAAGAAACAAACACACAGGAACAATTTTATCTCTTCTCTCATGACATTTAGGTGTATTTTATCCTTAAATCACTTGTTTTTCATACATAATTCTATGTTGATTTCTCTAAGTTAAAGTTCAATTTCATATACCATGAGCATTGACTACACTTTTCTTCTTTTGTAGGTTTGTCCTTATCCGAAAAAGGCAACACAAATGGAACAAGGATCAATATCAAGTACAAGACACTAAACCAAAGGAAATATCTACATTACACATGCATGCCTAATTTCCACTATAGACATAAGGTCAACCCTAGGGTTCTCATCCCCTCTTAAATTCCATGATACACATCATATAATCTCCATTTGTCACGTTATCGATTACAATCTTCATTCAACATAATATATCTTACAACCTTTTTGAATCTCCATAAGAACGTTCTTCCTATCTACTTTATGCTACCAAATATTCATTAAGAAACATAAAGTGGGGGAAAATTTAGACATGATATCATGCACTTAGTACTATTACATTACGCCTTTAATATGTCAATATATGTATGATTCCTAAACAAGAAAATAGACATTAACAACAATTATTTGCTTTGCATTTGCATTTATTTATCTTTTTATACTTTCATTCTTTTCTTTTCCGAACTATACCTTTCCTTTAGATATTTCATAATATGTGATCCATATTATTGTATTTTGTTTTATCTTTAGAACTTCTCGAGACATTAGTGCATAGTAAGGACAGAGCGCCAGATGCCACTTTCCCCTTTGGGAGCTTTTTCCCTCTTTCCCTCTTCTCTTATGTTTTAAAATTCCACATCGACCATTATCTTTTCTAAAAATTTTATTATCACTTTGGGTTGGATTTTTAGTTCTTAACGATGAAATTTAAACAAGGGAATCATATATATACATGATTTACTTACTATTATAAGGGGCTACACAATTTGGGCTATTACTTCTTGTCTATTACTTAGGAAAAAAGAAACATTCAAGGAATGCATTTGGCCTACATCATTCAATACATAAGAAGGGAAAATTGAGAGTTCCATCACACACATTCATCTTGAGGGAAATTAGTTATATCATTTTATCTTGGTGCGAATGGAACAAGGATGACCTAGTTTGAAGGGACATAATTCTACCACACACACATCGTAACTACATTGAGTCTAAAATGTAATGAAAAAATTTATGATAATCACATTGGGGTGACCACCATAGCCAATTTAACTCAAGCATATGCATATTTCATTCCATCTAATGTGTGCGGGTAGCTAGGGTTTGTTTTGTAGGAATAGGTGTGACAATGAATTTAGAGTGAAAAGGAGTGAAGTTAAGGTGAGATTAGATTATCAAACCATGAAAATATCATATCCAAACTCACAACCATGACACTAACACCCAATACGAGACACTAGCACCCAAGTGGTCCTAACTCCTTCGAGAAGTTTTGTCTAAAATAGTTGTAGATATTTATTTTCCAGGTGAAGCATACACAACCCATAACCAACCTGTTTCATTAGTACTCCACCAAGAAAATGCTAATTCACTCTCATCCTATCATTACTTGCACTTATTTTCTATTACATATTATATCTTGTGTGTTTATGGTATTATCTATTTGATCTCAGTCCTTCGATAAATATTTAAAGTCTCTTAAATCATCGAGTCGGTATGCAGAGGTCATGGTGAGGCAACATCATTACAAACTTAGTTAGAGGCACAACACTCCTGCGCATAAATACAAAGGCCGATTGGTGAAGCCTAGATTTTGAGAGCTCCCATAGTTTTCCCCAGGTAATAGTTGTCCCCTAGCATTTGTATATGAAAACATTACACACACACACACATACGATGAGATTATTTTTTTCTATGATATGATGATGTGTATTGTGTATTTAGGTGATTTAGTGATGTGATTTGATATTTATTTAATTCATGATTGAGGATATATTTATTGTGCTTTGTGGTGATGTTGTAGATTAGATAATATGTGTTGATAGTGTAGTGATGATAATATCATAGTGATTGTAATAGGCATGAATGTGGTGTGATTATTGAGTTGTACTTGTATTGTAGATGATAAAAATGGTGAATATAAATTAAAGAAGAATCGATCATGTGTTGTGAATGTAAAAACATAAAATAAATAGTGGCATACATGTATATAATATACATGGAATAATGTATCACTAAAGAACATAAAACATCTATCTAGAAATAAGGTGATGGCTACACACAAATGACTTAAATGATGGTCATGTAGTATCATGAGCGTAAGTGTTGAATGATAATCCCAAGGTGATTATAGAAACACTAAGAAAATTTGAATCATGTAGTGCTTTGAGTGGAGCTCCTTTGGGATATGCTTAGGTTTGGGATGAAGAACAATCAAGGAGGTCATCTCATGTGTAGTCAAAATTGAGGGAGGAATAGACAAAATAACCTTAGGAGGATGAGAGGTAGTCAAAGTAACAGATGTATCGTGTTTAGTGTCACAACACAAGAGAATGTGATCAATTAGTATGACATGCAAAAAAACCAATGACACCTTTGTCCTAAAAAAACTAAAGCCTACCATGGAGTGCATAGAAATAATTGTCTCTATGACCATTGATCCTATGGAAATTACAAAATGGATTGTTAAGATTCCTTTCAGAATCGATGAGGAGGAGGATGTTCATTAGAATGTATCTGAATCAACTTCTCATTAAGAAAAATGTGCAATATATCATGAGGCCTAGCAGAATGTGAAAGTTATAATGGTTCACACTTAAGAGGTGGAATGAAGCATGGTGGAAGTATATGAAAATGATATGAAATATTATGGGTATGTCTAGTAGGATATGGAGAATGTGAGTGTTGTGTGATAGAAGGAATATAAGATGT
Source organism: Taxus wallichiana var. yunnanensis (assembly GCA_018340775.1). Taxonomy (NCBI): domain Eukaryota; kingdom Viridiplantae; phylum Streptophyta; class Pinopsida; order Cupressales; family Taxaceae; genus Taxus; species Taxus wallichiana. Next base: position 364,017,272 of record CM031238.1, read on the forward strand.
ACTATTCGATGAGTAATAGAATAACTAGAAGCATGTGTAATAGGTTGATATATTGTATTTCTAGATCAATAGGTTGATAAAGTAAATGATACATGCAAGATTTGAAACACAATATATAATCGGTTACAAGTTCATTATTTCCTTGATGTAAAGAAGGTAAAAACTCATATGTAACTCTAGGACCATTGTTATAAATAAAATGTCCAATAAATTCTTTTCCCATACCAAGATAAGTACAAATAGATCCACTAGTAAAATGATGGAGCCAATAAGAAGAAATATCAATAACACTACTAGGAAATTATTTTAGAAGTAATATATCATTAGAATGTGAAGCCATATCTAAAAAAATCCTTAAGATGCATATAAGGGTTACCTATTCCATAAAAGAGTGTAAAAATATGCATGGTAAAACCCTTAGGAAAAGGTGAGTTGTAAATCTTCTTAGGAATAGGATTACCACGAAGAGAATTATTATCAGTACTAATATAATAGGCACTAATGTCAAGGGTAAGAGTAAATCTTATTTTCTAAATCACCTACAACACACATAAGAGAAATAAAATATTGTGAAGGAATGTCATAAACATTAAGAGGTTCATCAAGTGGTTGTATCTTGCCATTATGAGTATCCATAGGTACACTATTTTGTTGGAAGGTAATCTTAGAATCAATAAATGGGTAACTACTATGAGTATCCATAGGTACCAAGATAATGGACTATAACTACTTTACCCCCAAGATAGTTGGTAGAACCTTGTCGTATTTGACCCAATTTTGTGTAAGAAATTTTGTCCTTAATATTGATAGAGAATTACACTAAGAAAATATTTTCTACATCAGTAAATGTGCATACATAATGAGTAGGAATATTTTAAGACCATTATAAGGTGAATTATTTAAGAATTTGGGGAAAATATTGGTAAGCATGATGCTAATAGAAGTATAATAAAAGCAAACAACATGAAATGAGTAAAGATTTTCAACAAGATATCCTTTGCCATTATAGATAGGAAATTTAGGAGCAACAAACCCAATAGGTAGCAAATAAAAAACCACTTTTTCTACAAGGGGATTATAGAGTAATCATGTTGAATCCATATCATTAGAAGAAGTGGATGTACCTTATTACAATTGTAAGATTTGTGCTTGTAAAGTATGAACAAGGGATTCAAGAGCTTGTGTGTTAGATGAAGATGTATTAAAACCATGAGAAGTAGATATGGGATGTGTGGTGACAATTGTATTGGCAAAAATAGGCATGAAAAAACTAGGCATTTATAGGTTAGGTATACTCAAATAAGTAGGCAACACAGATGTGGGAATAATAACCACCGAGGTGGGTGATAAGGAAACAATCTTGAGTTAATCTCATGTGGAATATAAGAAGAGATTGATATAAAAGGAATTTTCATGTAAGAACTGATAAAAATATTTTTCATCCTCATCGGTGATACCTTTATCATGCTAATCAAGTTGAGAATTGGATCCTTGGGCTTGAGTGTGATCAACAATGATAGCAAATGAAGCATTGACAAATAGATCATGTGTTGTATTAACAACACGAGAGAGAAGTGAAACATCATGAGTGACACACTTTATAATATTAGTATTTATGGTGGTGGTAGAAGGTCAATAGGAAGTGAGGCCACCTATTAAGATGAAAGGGGTGAATTATCATGGCCATTATTAGGAAGGGTGGTGCTAATATTATCATCACAAGACAAAGCAACATGTGGATGAATATAAGTATGCACAATTTCTAGATTAGAGTGCTTTTTGAATTTATGGGGGTGTTCCAAGAATTAGTTTGATGGCATAACTCACGAGTGATTTTTTCTAAAACAAATGGGGAGAAAGATGGAAGAAACCAGTGTAGTTGCATAAATTACATTGATGTCAACATAATACCTATGAGTTAGGGAAAGAATAGAGGAAAATGGAATAATAGAAGTAGGTATGATGATAAAAAAGAAAGCATATGCTTATAAAGATAAGCATATACCCAGATGGAAACCAAAAATTAGATAAATGAAGATCAAGAGGCCTAATACATAAGAAAAGGGTCATATATTAGGTTATGGGTTCGATCAAAAGTGGGTTCACCAAATGTTTAACCCTAAATTAAATTTCTAGGTGAATTTAATTAGGTGTATGAGAAATTAGAGTTGATTACTAATAATGCAATGTAAACACTAAATCATATTTACAACTTAGATTAGATAAGAGAGATTAAAACACACCACTTAACCTAACATGAAATTAAAAGTACAAGATATATGTATATATGCATTTAACTTACCACAACTGATTTTTGGAAAGATATGAAAATATAAAAACATAGAAACTAGGAGAAATGATCATGAGAAACCCTCACAAAATAAACCGGGCTGGAAATTTACGGATCAAGATGCATAACAACATCAGAACTTTACCATATAGTCTTGGACCATTTTTATGGTCTTGAACATGCTCTAAGATAGCCTCTGTAAATTTCTAGGTTGTTTTCCTTCCTATATTTGTTTTTCACTATTAAACCCTAGTTGTGGTACATACATGGAAGCTCTCTAAATGGACTGATTATCATCTCAAACCCTAGCCATGGATGAATTATAAGGAATTTAGGCACCCAGGTACCGATGACATCGCCACTACTTAGAGGAGGCCTCAAACCACATGTCATTCTCTACCTAACATGTGATATCTAGATAGACCAATCATATTTGGCACTTGTTTTGACCATGCTTGTTCTAACTTGGATCTTGCTAAAAAATTTGGAGAGAAGATGTTTGTATGTTTGTATATGAGAGATATGGATACCTTGACCTAGTTTGTAGTTTCAAAACTGATGTGGGTGCTGCCCTAATAACTCTAGATTTGTAATTCCGAGATTTAAGGAGCTTTGGATGCCTTTATTAAGTATATGAAGTGAGTTCTCTAGTGCATTGCCTCAAGAGTTCCTAGTTAGAAATTAGGTATTGTCTACTTGTTTATATAAGGTTCTATAAATGATTTATCTAAGAAAGATTGACCCAAAGGAAGTATATGATCCAAGCAAAGATTTAAATTTGAAAGTGTACTTGGAAGACATGTCGGTTCATTACCATACAAAGAGGTTAGGAACAAATTGTAAGGTCCTAACTAGATTATCTGATCCTAGACAGGAGCAGGGAACATGTTGAGTGATACTAGTAACTGGTAAGCTAATATTTCTATATGGATTTTATGCATTTAATTCTTAGGATGTCTCAACATGTTAGTGTGAAAGCATAAACAAGTTAAAAAAGGACCTCTAAAATTTTTATGTGGTAATGGATAAGTTTTAGTTATCATAACAAGAGTGCATAGTCAAATCAAGGATTTCCAAAATACAAATACCAAATTTGAGTGTCTACACTTCATGTGTGAGTGGAGAAACCTATACTAATCTTGTCTATGATAGAAATGAACATATTTGTAAGTTCAATTATGTTTTTGTTCATTTTTTTGCTAATTTTGTACTCACAGTTTTCTATAATACTCTCAAAGGTGAAGGGTCTCATAACATGGTTGAAAATCATGTTCTTTTAGGTGATGATGCACACCATTTTGTACTTTCTGAAAAAACCCTAGTAATATGTACATTCTTCTTAACCACCCATGATTAACTCAAAAATGTTGTTATCTCTTATATGTATGATATCAATCCTCTTGTATCATCTATTCTACACACACCCAACATCCCTGCATTGGTAGTATTTGCTTCCTTTGGGGGATCTAGTCCCCCTTCACAATATTTCTATGATCACCATTGTACCAAAATATCGTATCTACATTCATTGTGACTCAAATGTTTCTTCTTCTATTACACAAGCTATTGAATCCCTTGTTCATAATTTACAAGATCAATTTTCCCAATTACAACAAGGTGGGTCTACTTCATCTCATACTCTAGATTCTAAATAGTTGCTTCATAAACCACTAACATGTGATGTGTCCTATTACCCTTTACCTTTTAGTTTTGTTTATCCTAAGATTAATATCTATGATTGAAAATGTGACCCCAAAGAACATCATCAAACATTTCATGTCACTTTCTTGGAATATTCTTGATATTATACGTTGCTTACTAATCTCTTCCCACGTATTCTTAAGGAATTTGACCTATAATGGTGTTATGATCTACCTATACATTATGTTATGAATTTCATTCCTTGAGAAAATCAATCCCTTCCAAAATTTTCTATCAACATTTAAAACAAAGTATCTTATGCTCAATGGCTAAAATATGACAAGCTTCCAATGAACCCATCGGTGATTATATGCTATGCTACAAAACTAATTTTATTGAGATGAATATTATTCTAGCCGATAGTGAAATCCAAGATAGTTTAACTCACAAAAGTATCTTGGTATCTTTACAAGAATAATGTATTTTTGAAAATTTCAATTATTTAAATAATTAATATCACACTTTGAAATAATTTTTTTGTCATGTAAATTTGTAGCATGAAAAATTAATACATTCAAGCATGACAACTAAGCCAAATTTGAAAATGTTCTCTTGAGGCTTCCGATTTCCCTCCCTAGGCAATTTTTATTTTGTGTCATGATCAAATTGACCTTTCAGGTACTTCTAATCCTATGATAAATCTTTCCCTCTGTCTAAAATTATGTAACAAGGTCATTCATATCATACGGTAAAGTGATTCCAATGACTAGTTCTCCAATAAGCTTGGAAAGATTAATTTTGGACTTCTCGAACCGGTGTGCATCCTCCAAGAAGGATCTGAAATCCCACTCATATTAAGGTTGTATTGAAGATAAATAAACATTTTAGAACTGATTTAACAAATTTTAGGAGGTTTAGGGACAAATTGTGCAATAGTGGGGTTTTCAGAGGTGAGGAGCATGTAATCAAAATCAACACTTGAACTTGCAGAGAATTCCGTGAGTTCCGTAATGAAGAGGAAAGAAAAAAATAGTCGTTGTAAATCATGAATAATTATATACATGATGGAATCATAAAATCTTTCACAACAGTTGATGGATTCTTAGGGAATTTCATTTTTGGTAGACACGCCCTATTGTCCCGAAGAAAAAGGGGAATTTTTTTGAGGTTTCAAGAAGAATTGAAGGTTTAGACCCATCAAATTTTTCTTAAAATTTTATCAAGATTCATAATAATATATTTTTTCATGGGAAAATACCACTTGGAGCTTCGGGAATCACTTCATTAAGTTTTCTCTCTTGCGGGTGTGCTTATTGTAGTTAGACACTTTTGGGGTGGGACAAGTGTCACCTCCGGTGAGGGTGTAATTTTTATCCCTATTGTGCCCATTCCTAAGGGGAAATAAAAATTCACCCCTCTTCATCTCTCCTTCATGGACCCCATGTTATCAACCTTGACCTTTCCGAGTGCTAAACATGTTAAACCTTTCCTCTTAGGATTGCATCATAGTATGACACATGGCATCATCTCCCTAGGATGATTTTTTTCAATCCATATTGTCCTCATTCCCAAGGGTACAAAGGGGACACAAAAATTCACCCCTATCTATCCCTCTCTAGGTTCCTCATGTGCTCTAAGTTTAGCTCCCAAGTGTTTTATGTTGTTTTATTCCATCTCCTCTCATTCCACCACACTTTTGCACTGTTTTCACCATCTCCTTGAGGTGCATTTTATTGCACCTATTATCTCAATTCAAAAGGGGGAAAATGGGATAGAAAAATTTTCCCCATGCCAATCCATTGAAAACCCTAACTTTTCCCTAGCTGCTTCCAACTCTTCCATGATCAAATTTGATTGTCGGGTGAGTATCAAAACTCAAAATTACTATTTGCTAAGTTTTTATCTCACCAAGTTAGAAAAAGAATCTATTTTTGAAGATATAAAATCTGAAAAAAATCAAATCACAGTAACCATGCTTCCCAAATTTTTTTGGATCAACCATGAATGTGAAAATGAAGTTTTTTCCATGTCTCTCCACCCAGAAAGTTGATTGCAGCAAGTGTTTGAACTGGTTTCTCTCATTCCAAGCTCACTTTTCCCACTTGGATAATTTTTATTGTTTTTAAAACTTCAATTATCCATTAATTTATTCTATGACACAAATGAAAGAAAAGAAATGTCCCTCTTCACTTCTGAAGATCCGATAGGTGGAATCACCTGAAAATTAGAGAGAATGATCCTTGAAAAAATATGGTTTCGCATGAGATAGTTTTTGTTCCATGAAGTACCTATTTTTAGGGATATTGAGGAATGTGTTTTTCATCATAATTATTCCCTCCTTGAATAATTTTTCAATTCCTTGAAGATCTGGTCAGAGAAATCATCTGAAAATTAGAGCGAAGGATCTTTGAAAAATCTAGTTTTATTTGAACCACTTTTCGCATGATGAAGTTGTTGATTTTTTTGAGATATGGAGGAATGATTTTTTCTCAGTATTTTTCCCCCTCTAATGAAAAAATCATTTTACCACTTGTTCAGATGAAGGAATCATCCAAAATTTGGAGCGGGAATCTTGGAATAAAACCCATAATTTCAAGACCTTTTTCATTCATAGCCTAACACCTTCAAATTGCACTTACTACCATGGAGAGGCTTGAATAAAAATAGTAAGTGGTAAAATAATGAAAACTCTCAAAATCCATAGTAATCTAGATAGGTAAGAAGAATTAGGGAATGAAAACAAAACAAAATTGGCAAAAATAGTAGTCTGGCTAGGACTCGCTAAAAATAGAAATTCTCTATTTTTAATGTAGAAAGTTACAATTGGATTAATTTTCACTCATCTCTTTGTATTTTTCTATCCTCACATGATTATAAGGTTTCCTAGAAGCTCAAATAATCTAATTCACCCTTCACGAGGTTCCTGAAGGATTGTTCTAGTCAAAATTGTGCCCGAGAGCAAGGTGGAACATGAAGGGCATGACAGCAAAATCAGGGATATTATACGGTCTAAAAGGATTTAGAAGGATCCAAGAAATCCATTGAAACCTAAGCTAATTAATCATTAGGTCTTGAAGCCATCATGATATTGCCAAGGTAATCTAGTTGAGGTAAGCCAAGGTGAGTTGGTTAAGGAGAGCCAAGGTGAGCTGGTTGAGGTGAGCTAAGGTGATTTGGTTGAGGTGAGCCAAGGTGAGTTGGTTGAGGTCAGCCAAGTGAGATAAGTAAGATAAGTGAGATGATTTAACCATTTAGAGCATCTGAGAATTCAATCCATTCTATGTGAAGGATCAAGATATCACCCTTTTCTATACAAGGTATGCTAGCATCCCCGAATATGATTTCATTCCATATGTACTCTGTGTTGAGAAAGTTAGATAAGTGATCTTCACTAGGGAACCTCAGACGTGAGGATGAAAAACCATCCAAGATTCATTTGATGACATTGGCATAATAATGTTTTTAAACACTCAATCAAGAAATTTGTAGTGTGTTCAGTCATCAAGGGTTCTAGTATCATGGATATGGCTTGTGATTGTCAATGTCAATTGTGAATACATAAGGAGAAAGAGAGTAATCCCCACTCTCATTTTGATATAAAAAAGGATCCATCATAAGTGATTCTCGTGTTTGTCTCAATATCACATCAAAAGGTCTCTTAATAATTTTTATAAAAACTCAGTCCAAGGTTTTTTTACATCTTGAAAAGGGAAGAAATTGAGATCATCATGCCTCAAATCAGAAAGCTCTTCATCAGTAGTAGATCAGTCAATCCCTTTCCCTTCTCCTCTTCTTCATTATATGAAATCATGGTAATTTGTCTCATTCACTTAAGTGACTGTCTAAAGTTGCATTGTAAAATTCCATTTGATTTATAAAATGGAGACTTATTTCTTCACTTCTTAGGAATATGTAAAGTCACAAGTGGAATGAGAACTTGAAGAGTCATGTGGGGGTTATACGAAGAGGCAATATGTGATGCTATAAATTAGAATGTCCTGTTCATTCCAAAAGACCTTGAAAGTTATTCTTTCTATAGTAATTTTGGATTTTTGTAGATTGTGAAGCTTTGTATCACCAATACATAAGAAATAAAAGCTACATTTCTTCCATTTCTTTTGCTCATGTTTTCATCTATTCTCATTATTTTGTGCAACTTCGAGAGCATAGTGACCTTGAATAACCAAGAAGGAACTTGGTGTCCTTGATTGATGAATCAAAATAACCGAGTGTTAGTGGTTTGTTATTCTTGTTAATTTACTACATTATTGCTTTCATCTAATTGAATGTAGACCTAATCTCATTATTGTGTGTGAAATATATTAGTGTCTAATCACAAAAATAACCATCTCTTTCTTAATTTCTCTCTTTTACCCCTCATCGCTGCAAATTCTTCCCATGTATCCTGTACAAGCACTTTGCCATAGGTTCAATGAAGTGTTCCTATGGTATCCTCAAACTATTTGACCACTACACAACATTTATATATAATTAGGATAGTTTACATTCAATAATTGGAGCATCCCCATACACAAGGAGGACCATAGCCCCATGAACCTTGGTGGCAACACATAATTTGTAACATGAAAAATTATTTCACCAATAGTTTTTGATGACTCTCTTGGGAGAGATTTACCCTCGTGCACCCGTAAAGATATCTGAAAATACAAAAAAATCAAAAATTGAAAATACCAAAAAATACCATTTGAATGATCAAAAGCCTTTTATAATCTTATTGAGAAATATACACTTTTCAAGTTTCTTTCCTTCTTAAGTACTTTAGAAAACCTAGCTAAAAGAATATATACCGGATCGAATAGGCGAGAGGAATTATTGACCCTAGTTTTGAAGCTTTATAAAATTAGTAAGTAAAAGTCAAAGATAATCCATAATACATCTCTCAAGCTTCATCTCCATATGATTCATCAAGTGGTACCCCTGCAAATCCTATTCAAACTCCTACCGATACTATCCTTGAAAATCATCTTTATTTTCCCATCTTTCACCCACCGTTGAATTTTAAAATCCCATAAGAATAAGAATAAAGAGGAGAAAGATAAGAAGAAGAATAATGAGAAAGAGAAGAATAAATATAAGAGGAAATGGTAGCACAAGCACATGTGCCATGGGGATAGAAAATTGAATGGCTTTGACTCCTCCACTTCAAGAACTCCCAAAAGGGTCAAGAAAGAATTTTTGAAGTGATATGGAGATGGAAAAAAAACATCTCGATGATCATATCACAACCTTCATCACATCATGTGACATCCTTGGAGTACAAAATGAATATTTTGTAGTGTGGTTTTTCGTGGAAACATTGCAAGATGTTTGGTTGGTGTTCTACTCTGTAATGTGAAAATCAAACCCTAGCTTGATTCAGCATGCCCTAGGTGAAATCACGTGCCCTCACTCATCTCTATTTCCTTGCTTCGATTAAACCCTTCACCACTTTGGGATGCAAGCTATTTCTACACATAGATCCCTACATCACACCGGCTACACACCTCTCACACTTTAATTTGATCACTTAGTCATGTACGCACTTAGCTCATTTTCAAATACTCTTAATCGCAATGGTAAAAATGAACTTGTATCCCATCCTTATATAGATTTTCTAATTTTTGATGCATTCATTACTCCACCTACAAAATATCGTCTCATTAATTGACCAATTCCATCCTTTGCATGCGTTACATCTTCACGCCCCAGCTATAACCTTCTAGTGCACCTTCCTACCCCCGGTCATAGACTTCTCTTTAGCGTGCTTCCTTACGCCTGAGTACCTAGTCACTGCACCTTCTTTTGGTAGTTGTTATGGCCTCTGCTTACCTCACATTATACTGTCCCTTCATTCATCTCCATCTTTGGTCACTTTTTAGAAGCAATCCTTTGACTTGAAGAGCACCCATAGCAGCTTATTCCTTTCACCTTTCAATTCCCATGATTTTGAACTTGAATATTGACAATCCACCTGACACTAAAATTATGTGTAGTCCTCTACGTATAAACATGCTTCATATAGTAATTAGTTTCATGTGTGCAAGCACACTTATTACACAACACACTAGCTAAATTGACAAAACATAGCAACAAAGAAGGAAAAACATTAAGGAAATACATAATTGAAAACCTAATCTAAATGGCAATACTACCTTATTACAAACACTAAGAAGAATTATTTATAGTAGGGCTTTAGCCTACTCCTATTGAAGTAACCAGGAAGCTTTGTTCCATCGGGGATTCTAACTGGCAAGCACCTATTTCAAGGATGTAAGTGATAACATACGACCCCAACCAATGTACCTTAAGTTTACCTGGATGGCATAAGAACTTAGAGTCATAGAGAAACACCATTTGTCCAATCTCAAACTTCTTGTCCCTTATGTTTCTGTCATGCAATGCTTTCTTCCTGGCCTTTTCTTTCTTTTGACTCCAATGTGTTATGTCTCGTCACTCATCTATTTGAATAATCTTTTCAATTTTCTCTTCTAAAGATTTCTCATTAGCTAGACCTCTAGCGCACACAATACACAAAGAAGGTAACATAAATTCCATGAGAAGAATGAATTTGTGCCAAACACTAACTGAAATTGTGTTGCTTTGTTCAACCTTTTATATGTTGTTCTATATGCCCAAAGTATCTTTTGTAGATAATTTATCATCCCAATACTTTCTTCCAAAATTACATATTTTTGTCAATGTCCGGCCCAAAATTTTGTTGAAAGCTTCAACAATTCCATTTTTTTAAGGATGATAGGGTGTAGTCTTATGGTGTGCAATCATGAACTCATCAATAAAAATCTAATAGTCTCATTAAGAAAATTTGTGCCTTTATCACCGGTCAAACTCAAAGGACATTCATACCTTGTAATAATATGTTCCCACACAAACTAAATTTGTTATAGTTGCTTTGTATAGTCCTTTGTAGGTCTTTGCTTCTACCCATCTTTTCGGATAGTCTACGCAAGTTATGATGTAGCATAATCCGGTTCTACGTGCAACCTGGTGAAATAGGACCCACAAAATCTATAGCCCATTTCTCAAATGGTATGGTGCTAGAAATAGGTCTCAGAAGCATTTCATCTCATTGATGTGGTCTTCCAAGATGTTAACAATGATCACATGCCTTGCAAAATTCCTTACAATCTTTATATAGGGTCTCCCACCATAATCCAGTGAGTAGAATCTTGTGCACTATGGCATCATCGACATAGTGGCCACTTGTAATACCACCATGAGATTATTCCATAATATCCATGTGCTCATGTTCTAATACACAATGATGCAATAATTCATCTCGGTCCAATTTGTATAAGTCACCACTAATTAACATATAAGGTGCGGTGCATATAGTAAGTTGTTTCTTCTCTAAGGATTTCATTCTCTTTGGTGTCATTCACGTAAGCATAGAAAGATAACAATTTCCTCTAGTTTTGATGGTACGCGTTGTAGCCTATATAGCGTGCATCGGCATGGTATCCTTAACTACTTATGATTCTTCTCTTGACTATATTCTTGATAAATGGTTTGGTCCAGAATTACTTTTTCATAGTTTTACCATAATTGTGAAATCAAACTCTTGAAATAAGAGCACCCATCGACATATGTGCCCTTGTAAAATAGGTTTATTTAACAAATAATTCAATGCCATGTGATCTATATAAAATATGAATGGTGTAGCTAGTAGGTACTAGTGGAATTTATGCAACGCATAGATCATTGACAAAGCTTCGTGCTCTGTAGTTGTGTAATTCTATTTTTACAAGTCAACTTTCTACTAGCAAAATAGATAGGATGATCTACAATACCTTCTCTAGGTTGGGATAACATTGTGCCAATGGCCATGCCAGAGGTGTCAACATGTACATGAAATGGTTTGTCCCACGAAGGAAAACATAGAATAGGCATGGTAGTAAGTTTCTCCTTCAATGTCTCGAATGCACGTTGTTTGTTGTTCTCCCAGTAGAACTTACCTTTCCCTTTCAAAAGTAACCCTTCTAATGGTGTGAAAAATTCAGCATAGCCTTTGATAAAATTTTTGTAATATCCTATATGACCCAAAAATCATCACACCTCACTTTGACTGGTAGGCTCCCTTAGGCCTATAATGACTGCAACCTTTCTTTGGATCAGCCAACAAATCCTCCTTGCAAATTATGTGTCCTAAAAGTATACTAAATGGTGTAGAAAATATACACTTCTTGATGTTCAAAGAGGTACTCAACCTGTCTATACCGTTCAAACATCAAGCATAGATTGTCACAGTGATTCTTAACTAATCCATACACCATCCAATCATCTAAATATACCTGTAAAAAGTTGTGAATGAATTCCTTGAATGCTTGGACAACTATGCGCGAAAATACAAGCACATTTTTCAGACCAAAGGGCATTACAATATAGGTGAAGCTACCCCATTCAGTAGTAAATGTAGTCTTTTCTTGATCCTCCTGGGAAATCCTAACCTTATAGTACCCAGAGAACCTATCTGTAAATGAATATATTTTATGCATTGCAACTCCTAGTATTTCCTCAGGGAATGGATCAATTACACATGTATCATTCAGCTCCCTATAGTCCACACATATTCTAATCTGTCCATCCTTCTTGATACTGTTCACCATTAGATTAACCCATTCTGACTCATCAAGGGGCTTGATAATTCCAGGACTTCAACATATATTATCAATCTCTTCTTTGACCATTTCGTGAAAATTAGGTTTCATTTCTGTAAGGTCTCTTTCTAACTAGACGTGCACCCTCTTTAAGCTTTATTTTCATCTCCCCTAATGATTCATGCACGCCTTTAAGTTCATGGTACCCCCTAGGAAATAAGTCCTGGTAATCCCTTAGTAACTCTATGATTTTTTCCACTTCAAAGTCTGACCAATAGTCTCCAATTATGGCTTCCTTAGACTTAATATCTGTTCCAATATTCACCCACTTTGTCTTCATGGGTTCATTATAGGCATGCTGTTATTATCCACACTTGTCCAATACCGACGCCTTCCCGCTAAATGGTTTACATCCAAATTATCTACTTCCTTGTCATCCACTAAGTAGACCATTTTTCCTTTCTCCCTCTCAAGGAAAACACATTGAAGTAATGTTGCATCGACATCTGGTTCTTTATCAAGATGCACTCTGCGTCTTCTTTATCTAATAACTCATGAAGGAGTTATTCATCCTCGTACTATCCCCATAGTTAAGCAATGAATAAATTTTAATGCTTCTTCTACCGGAGGATTCGTAGATAAGAAGTCAAAAGTCCTGGGCCATTCCTATAATTAAATTCTACCAATTTCCAGTTTCTCTATGGATTTACGTATAGACATACCAAGCACGCACGTAGCCTTGTAAAGTGGAATAAACCGATGCACCCATAGAGAAGGTGGTAAAGCTTCCTATCCTTCTATCTAGAGTCTCTCAAACTTCGAATGTGGTCTTTGAATAGGTTGATTCTTGAGATAAGTATAGATTTGAGTGGGTGCATTACTCCTAAAGAAGAGAAATCCCAATTTCATTCCATCTTGAAATATTATCCCTGTGGACCACCCACCACATCTGTCTTTGTCCCACATAGTGTATATGCTAGCATATTTATTTTTTCTAGTGGGTCTATCCATTTTTCTTCCATGGTGCGTAGGAATACCATGGGATCCCCTTCTCTTGTGTAATAAGGCACCGAGTTGTTTCTTATCCTCGACATAATGCATTTTTGTGCTTCAAGGAAATATGATCTTTACTTTGCACACTACCAACTCATAAGTGATGTGAGCCCAATTATCACATGCAACACTCATAGTATTGCTAATGGACTATGTATCCTCCCACTGAATTAGTTCTTCTTTGGTTGGTTCAATTATCTCTAGATCTCGGATGACGAGTACATAAATCCTATTCAAGATCTTCTTCACTTAAGGGCTCAACATAGGGTGCAGAATTTCCATATGTTAAAGGGATAATAACTCTTTGCTCTTTATTTCAAAACGATATAGCCCTTGTTGAACCGAAGATCAACATTATTTGCATAGCACTAAGGATGCCCCTATAGAGTTGGAAAGCTATCGATTCTACCAGTGCTAAAACTTCAAAGTATCCAACAAACTTGACTCCTTGTATGGTAATGGATGCATCTTTCAAAACTCCTATGGGAGTGGCCTTAGTCCGATTAGCCATGAATAATACATTAGAGGATGGCTACAATGGGGGTCTTCCCATTTGTACCCATACATCCAAGGTAAGAACATTAACTTCCACACATGTATCAATCAGTATATTACTTAATAGCCACCCATCCACAACAACATTCAAAGTGATTTCCTTGTCATAATCTAGGCTATGAGGAGGGAGATTTACATGTAGGATTTGTCATCCATGCTCGGTAGTTTTATGTGGAGTGTTTCCTTTTAACCAATCACCTAACAAGGGAATGATGTTCTCCTTGCGCAACAATTTTTACACTTCTCTCAAGTCATCTATATCAGTTTGGACCATCTCTGATGCTTTCTCTACGTTCCTTTAAGTATTGTATCTCACCCTAAAGATTCCTTAGAACTTCCATGGTTTCCTGATAAACCTCCTTCAGATAGGTAGGATGTGGGTACCATGCATGAAGAACCTCATCCTTAGTGATGGTAGGCTTCTTCTACAATGCTTCCTTGGCACATGTCGCCTCAGTGCGGGTCACGATCTTTACTTGTACTACCTCAGATTCTGTTTCCATCTTGGGCATCCATTGATTGTCCACAACACACTGTATCCTAACCATCCCCGCGCCTTTGTTTATTTGTTTATGTTACTTACTCAGATGCTCATATAAGTCTAGGAACTCTTCATAGCTATGGTTCTCTCCTTAGAAAGAACATGTAATATTTTGAGGACATTCCCGCCTATAATGGTTAGGAGATCCGCATGTATAACATGTGCTACGAGGAAAATCACTTCTTCCACCACCACAGCCTTGTCCTTTGAATCCACCATGATATCCTCGACCTCGCCACATCTCGCCTTAAAAATTCCCCTCATTCCAATCATAGCATGCTTGATTGTGCTCCCGGTCCTAATGCTCATTCTTTCCCTTAGAGTTATCTGAAAATCCTGTCTATCGTACACTAATATCTATAACAACATGGATCTATCCAATCAACGGGTAGTCCTCTATGTAAGGAGTCGTGGACTGTAGATTTTGGTGGCTTGAAACATTCTTCCTTATCACGCGTTGTAATAAGGAGCAATAGCTAGCATCATGGTTTAAGTGGCATATTTCACAATCCATCAAAGAATGAGCGTATTGTTTTGTGAGGTAAACTATCCTATGTGTGACCTTCACTTCAAATTTATGCATCAAATCCATGTGCACGTCTTATGAGCTAAATTTGCGATAGTTTCTCCAATAGTTTCTCCATTTCTACTATTTGTGCTTCTAAAAAGGGCTCACCCCAGTATCTATGCTTCCAACTACCTCAACGCACAAGGCTACTTAAAGTGCTTCATGTGGATAAGTCTAGGTCTTATGTGATAATTCCCTCCTAAAAGGGGTAATCAAGCCCCCAACGAGCCATTGTGCATGTTGGCTTGCATGAATGTCATAAGAAAGATTTGATAACAATGTTTTAAAATGTGCATCATACTCCCTAACACTTTCAGTAGTGCCTTGATTAATATATTTGAGCACACTTATACTCTTTTGCTCAAACTCAAGGATATGAAACTCTTTAAGGAATGCATCCTTTAAAGCTATATAATATATGAAAGTCTGATCAGGGTCAAAATTTATGTACCAGTTGTGTGCACGCCCTTGTAACGTAGTAGCAAATTGGCTTTCCCTATGCTCAGAAGTTGTGATTCCTTTTGCATGCCACAATATTTCACACATGTGCACATGTTTAGCAACATCTTCTATGAACCTATAATATGGAAGATGAAGAGACATTTCCATGTAAGTATTTTGGGGTTGGTGTGGACCTTACCCACCTGATCCAAAACCTCTTGTATTTCCCATGCCTCTAGAACCACCAGATCTACTTGAACCAGAGCTACCTATGCCTCTTGATCCCGAACATGTAGCTGGAATAGGTCCTATAGACATACTCCCCTGTGCTCTGACAATAGTACTATATTGAACCCATATGGTCTGTGAAGTAGTTCCACTTCCAGAGGTGAATCTAACATTTTGTGCACTCATGTTCTGTGCGGACGATGTGCCTGAAAACACACCTCCAAATAACAATGAATTCATTTTCCCTGCCATTGATGCACTTACTCTCTTACTTCCCAAACTTTCTTGTTACTTGTCATACTAGATACTGGAAAACAAAGCACAAGGGCTAGGTTACTAGGTGGATTTAAAGGCGCACTTGTGGCCCAGGTAGTCTCTGCTAGTGCGCTTCTATGTGAGGTTGAGGGGAGATCCCTATCATGCTTTCCAAGATGGGGGATTCCACGATGCTTTGGCTCCACCTCTTCTACGTGAGCTTCAAATCCTTAACGAGCCATCTCTCTCCTCAATTCCATACTTTCTACAATGGTATGCTACTTCTCTATCTCCCTCTCGCGCATCTCATTATACTTAAACCGACTTTCCTCTCTCTGCATTTCTATTGCTAGGTTTGCCATCTTTCACTAATCCTTCTCTTTCCCCCACACATGGTGGGGTTTAGTTAGCCATCGGTTTTGCAGAGAGGAATGCCTTGTAGGTAAGCTTCCCTTGGATATCATAAAAATGGAATTCAGCTATACGGACACGAATAAGTGGAAATTGAGTATTCTAAGATATAATTGTTCAAGACACCATGAAACTACGTATCCACAACTCATTTCCAAATCAGATCAGCATCATAAAAGGCCTAGAATTCTTCCTACGTCTATACAATTGCATGATACCTCCAATTCCACTTAGATGCATAAACAATAAACCACTCGTACAATTCTACTAGAAAGATAGTGAAAAATCTCTCATATAAACTGTCATATAGATTTTGTTCCACCCACACATGTGCGTTAAACTTAGATCTAGTGCTAAATCACCATGTGTATTCTTCTTCTAGATCACGTATCCATTCTTCAACACTCTCTAAGGTCAACCGGTATGTATTCATTACGAACCATCCTGAAAACAAAAGAAAAAGAGGGTCCCAAAAATGGAACCAATGATGCAACCTAAAATTCAGTGATACAAACCCAATAAACCCTATACACGCTGGCACATCACTCAGATTTGATTGAACACCCACTCGAAGCACGTAAAGGTACCAAGTCCCTCTTTAGGGTTGTTGTTATAGGTTGTTAGCATGATGAAGACTTAACACATATAGTTCCATTACTAACACATCATTCTACAGAGCATACTAGATCTATACCTAAGGGAGAACAAAATTAAGTATCAACCATGATGAGATCAAAAACATACTAGATTCATATACACACATAACTAACACCTAGATTCAGACAATATCCTTCATTATATTAACTAACATAAGTATATAGGAGATTCATTACAATATCAGTAGTATGCACGTAATAGATTTAGCAACATAATCTCACTATATATCTTTGTATATGTCGATCTCTCTATTACATAGTTTACTACATACTTATAAGGGTGGGGAATTTCCCTTCACCGCTTATCTAGTTCCCAAAATAGGTCGCATGCTATTATTAGCCACACGCCGTTACAAAACTAGCCACACATGCAAGTGCACTAACAATAGACTACTGGTAGTTAACTGATGTAGTAGATCTATTTTTGGCTTGTGTCCATGCAAAGTTATTTATAGCTAATCCTCCAAAAATAGCCAATGCGTGGCGGAACGTTTCTTCCTTATTTGTGTACTCTGCGCACCATCTCTAAAAATAGACCTTCATGAGTGAAAACGGCTAAGTCCCGAAAGTTGAACTTCTACTTCGCGCGTGTGTTCTCCCTATCCATTCGTGCCTTTGAATATGACCTACTTTCCCATGTGGAATTCTTGTGGGATTTTTGTGAAGTGTTCTCTAATAAACAAGAACCATCCTTCTTTGGCACCATCACAATAGGAAAACCTCCCTGGTGAGGTTCTTGGACATATCACTCCTTGGTCTAGTAGTTCTGGAGTTGCTTCTTTACTTGATGTAGTCTTAAGTAAGGATTTCCTATACAACACGGTGTTTGGTAGAGGGGACTTTGGCAATAGATGAATCTCATGCTTTACTTCCCATTTTGGTTGTAACCCACTTTGGCAGAGTGAAATACTTCGTGAAAGGATTTGAATAATACTATCCAAATCATGCTTTCCTGGTTATAAATATATGATAATTCTACCCCATTATTTATATTTTAACAAAAGTAAACAAAACTAATTATGATTTTCCTAAATAAGTCATTTTACTTGGTTAGCACTCACCATAATAACCCATGTCTTACGCTAGTGTGCTCGTATGTTGTAGCTGATCCCATCCTTGACCTATATATATCAGTTTTCCCTTCACATAAATATAACATCCCTAATATATAAGTAAGGACTCCCGAATATAACATCAAAAGGAATAACGTAAACTTCTAAAACATCAATATACTGGAATTTATCTCAAACTTGACCTTACATCTTCTTGTTACCTGAATTTCAACACCCTTCTTCACCCAACCCAAAGGATAAGGGTGTGGATGCTTGTAAGTCACAAGACCAAGCTTCTTTACAACTACTTGAAATAAAGTTAAACCGAGAACATGTATCAACCAAAGCATTTACCCTAGTTCTCTTGATCTAGAATTTGATCTAGAATAGTCTACTCATCTCCTCTTCTTGGCTATCCATGTTGGTGGCCGTTCATCCAAGCCTTTTGTTTACATTAGAGTCATCTTCAATTTCCACCCCCCTTCTATTTTTACAGCTGTCATGGACTTCTTTAAGTCCTTGGTTCGGTTCGTTGGATGTATCTTTGGATGTAACTTCCAACATGTAGCATCGATATGACCATTGATATCACAATTCTTGCAAAATTTCTTGGGATCTTTACAAGTATTTAAAGTAGTGGAAACTTTTTTACCTTTCCCTTTCCACTTACCCTTGTTACTTGTTTTCCCATACTCTTTTTTCTGCTGATTTTTAATTGCTTTACCCTTGGCTCTACTTATCCTTGCTTCATTTCATCATCTATGTAGTATGCCTGTACACACACCTCATTGAGATATTTGGGCTTTGTGGAGATGACTTTTATTCGAAGGTGAGTGTGAATTCCTCCCAAGTACTTAGTCGAATATCCTCATCCTCTAAGTCCATGGTTTGTCTTTGAAACTTCGTAGTATAGTCCTACACACTTTGACCACTTGTCTAAAATACTACCATTTAATCATTTGGTCAGTCTTGTGGCCAATAGGATAGAGGTTATCTCTAAGTAGTTCTTTAAATTCTTGCCAAGACTTCACAATAGGATGCTTATTCTTTTCACAAGTGGTTAGATGGGTTTCCCACCAAAAGCAGAGCATGTCCCTCCATTTTGAGACATGCAAAGGTGATCCTATGTGCCTCAGTGACATTATGGACGCTAAAGTAGACTTCTAACTATTTTAACCATTTATCAAGAAACTCTGCATCTACTTGTCCTTCAAAGCTTTTAATCTCAATTTTTTTATCAACTTTAAAAGGAGTATGATCAGATTTTAACTTTTTTATTACGTTTGAAGTCTCTTCTTCATGATCTTCCCCATAATCTTCCTCATGGTGGCTCTTCCTATCAATGGATTTGTGGAAGAAAGACATTCAATGATACTCATTTATGGGTAAACACTTAGTCTGAATTAGTGATTTAATGAAATTAGGATGTTCCCCATATATAGATAGGTGATTTAGGATGTTTCCCTTCTCATTTAGTTTTTCTCTTGTGTTATGTGTTTCCCTTATTATCTTTTTTTTTTCCTTTTCCTATTGTGTTTCTTGTTTCTTGTTGTGTGAGTGTTTAATACAAGAAGTTTCATTATGTCTCTTTGTGGTGAATTTATAACCCAATGGATAAGGAATTGGTCCACGTAGTGTCTTAAGATTCTGGAGTTCTTGATTTTCCTATCCTCTTTGTACTCAATCTATAATAAGTCCCCAACATAGAGCCAACTATTTTCATGCAAATTTGTAGCATGAAAACTAAGCCAAATTTGAAAATTTTCTCTTGAGTCTTCCCGATTCCCCCTCCCCGGTCAATTTTTATTATGTGCCATTATCATATTGACCTTGAAGGTACTTTTAATATTATTAAAAATATTTCTCTATTATTTTATTATTTTAAATTAGGTAACAAGTTCATTCAAATCATATAATAAAGTGCTTCCAATGGCTAGTTCTCTTATAAGCTTCGAAAGGCTAATTTTGGCCTTCTCGAGTTAGTGTACATCCCCGAGAAAGGATCTAAAATCCCAAATTCATACTGAGGTGGTATTGAAGAGATATGAACATGTTGGAATTGATTTAGGAAATTTTAGGGAATTTTTGGAGGTTTAAGGATGGATTGTGCAATAATGGGTTTTTCAGGGGTGAGGAACATGTAGTCAAAATCAGCACCTGAACTTCTACAGAGGATTCCACATGTTTTGTAATGAATTGGAAATAAAAATAATATTAATTGGAAATATTTAATAATTATCTACATGATGGAATAATAAAATCTTTCACAACACTTTATGGCTTCTCGGGAAGCTCATTTAAGGTAGACACACCTTGTTGTCATGAAGAAAAAGGGGGCAATTTTTGAAGTTTTAGGAAGAATTGAAGGTTGATACCCATCAAATTTTCATTTAAATGGTATTAGGAGTCAAAATAATATAATTTTTTATGGGAAAATACCACCTAGAGATATGGGAATCACTTTGTCAAGTTGTCTCTCTTATAGGTGTGCTTCTTGTAGTTAGACATTTTTGGGGTGGGAAATGTGTCACCTCTAGTGAGGGAGAATTTTTTGTCTATCTTGTCTAAATTCCTAAGGGAACAAAAATATTCCCCTCATCAACTCTTCTTCATGGACCCCCATGTGATTAACCTTCATCCCTTTTCAGTGTTAAACATGCTAAAACCTACCTCCCATGATTATATCACAGTACGACACATGATAACATCTCCTTAGGGTGAATTTTTCTATCCCTCTTGTACCTATTCCTAATGGTACATAGG
Organism: Taxus wallichiana var. yunnanensis; assembly: GCA_018340775.1. NCBI lineage: Eukaryota > Viridiplantae > Streptophyta > Pinopsida > Cupressales > Taxaceae > Taxus > Taxus wallichiana. The sequence goes on from CM031238.1 coordinate 364,038,341, forward strand.
GGAGACAAATTCTCTCCTCTCCGGAGTTCCTCATGTGCTCGAAGTACAACTCCTAGGTGTTCTATGTTATTTTCCTCTATGTCCCTCCCATTCGACCACACCGCACCACTTATTACCATCTCCTTGAGGTAAATTTTTTGTACCTCATGTGCCCATTACCAAAGGGATAAAGGGCAAAAAATGTACCCAATGCTAAGCTATTCAAACCATAACTTTTTTCTAATCACTTGCAACTCTTCCATGATAAAATTTTACTATTGGGTGAGTGTCAACACTCAAAATTAAGAACTACTAAGTGTTTTTCTCATGAAGTTATACCAATATTCCATTTTTGATGATATTAAACCTGAAAACACATTATATAATAGTAACCATGTTTCCCAACAAGTTCTAGATCAACCTTGAATGTGATTTTTTTCATAACTCTCCTCCCAAGCTCATTGTTTCCACTTGGATAATTTTTATTTCTATCAAAAATTTAAGCCTCCATTAATGGCTTCCATAATGCAATAGTGAAATGATATTGAGGCCCCTCTTCCTGAATATCCAATAGGAATAATCACCTAAAAATTGAGAAAATGATCCCTAAAAAATAAAGTTTTTCGTGAGCTAGTTTTTGTGCCATGAAGTCCCTATTTTTTAGGGATATTGAGGACTATATTTTTCATTAGAATTATTACCTAAAATAATTTTTTAATTCCTTGAAAATCGGCTTCAAAAATCGAGTGAAGAATCTTCAAAAAATATAGATTTATTTGAACCACTTTTTGCATGATGAAGTTGTCAATTTTTCAAGATATGGAGGACTTATTTTTTCCTAGTATTCTTCCCACTCGATGAAAAAAATTTGGAGTGGGGAATCATGAAAGAAAACCCAAAATTTCAAGACCTTTTTCATTGTAATCCGATACTTACAATGCACTTACTAAAAATAGCATGTGTCCCTAACAAAGCATGACTAAAAATAATAAGTAGTCAAATAATGTGAGTTATTGACATCCAAAATACTCCAAACATGAAAGAAGCATCACGGAATGAAAAAAATGCAAAATTTCCAAAAATAGCAGTCTTGGCTAGGACTGGTAAAATAGAAAGTCTCATTTTTGATGCGAAAGTTGATTGGATCTCTTTTTACTCATATTTTTGTTCTTGGTCATCCTAAATTGATTGTGATGTTTCCTTGTAGCTTAAATATTATAATTCACCCTTCATGAGGATCCTGAAGCATCATTCTCGGTCAAAATTGTGCCCAATAGCAAGGTATAACATAACAAGGCACAAAATGTGAAAGTCAGGATATTATACAATTTGAAAGGATTTGGAAGGAGCAAGAACCCCATTTAAATCCAAGCTAATGAATCATTTTGTGTTGAATCCATCATTGTCTCGTGAAGGTGAGCTAGTTGAGGTGAGCCAAGGTGAGTTGGTTGAGGTTAGCCAAGTGAGCTAATTGAACCATTTAAAGCATATGAGCATTCAAGCCATTCTATGTGTAGGATTAATATCTCACCCTTTCCTATGCGAAGTATTCCAACATCATTAAATTTTATTTCATTCTAGAGATACTCTTGTGTTGAGAAATTTAGATAAGTGATCTTCACTTAGGGAACCTTGTATGTGAGAATGAGAAACCATCCAAGCTTCATTTGATGACATTGGCATAACAATGTTCTTAAACACTCAATGTCAATTTTGAAATCGTAAAGAGTAAGAGAGAGATCCCCACTCTCATTGTGAGATCAAGAAGGAACCATCATAAGAGATTCCCATGTTCATCTCAATATCACATTAGAATGTCTTTCAGTGTGTTTCTAAACACTCGGTTTGAGGTGTCTGTGCATCTAGCAAAGGGAGGAAATTGAGATCACCATGCCTCAAATCAAAAATCTCTTCATCAACAACACATCGGTCAATCCCTTTCCCCTCTCCTCTTATTTACCCATTTTTAATTCTTCATTATACATAAGTATGATAATTTATCTCATTCGCTTAAGTGACTCTCTAAAGTTGCATTATAAAAGTCCCTTTGATTTATAAAATGGGAACTTATTTTCTTCACTTCCTAGGAAGGTGTAAAGTCACAATTGGAATGAGAACTTGAAGAGTCATGTGCGGGATAGATGAAGAGGTAATCCGTAATGCTATAAATTAGAATGGTATATCTATTCCAAAAGATCATGAATTTTTTTCTTTCTTCAGCAATTCTAAATTATTGTAGATTGACTTTGTATCACAACTACACAAGAAATAAAAGCTGAATTTCTTCCATTTCCTTTCCTCATGATGTTTTTCTCTATTCTCTTTCTTTTTGTAGCTTTGAGAGCATAGTGATCTTGAATAACCAAGAAGGAACTTGGTGTCCTTGATTGTGAATCAAAATAATTGTGTGTCTATGGTTTTTAGTCTTGTTAATTACCTACATTGTTACTTTCTTCTAATTTAATGTGGACCTAATTTGGTTATTGTGTGAAAGCTCGGCTAGTGTCTACTCACAACATTAACCCTACCTTTCTTGACTTCTCTCATTTACCCATCATCTCTAAAAATTCCTCCCTTGTACCCCGTATAAGCACTTTTCCATATGTTTAGTGAAGTGTTCATGTGCGATCCCTGGCCTATTTGGTCACTTCACAACATTTGGATAGAATTAGGATAGTTTACATTCAATAATGGGAATATCCCCATACACAAGAAGGAAGGAAGTATCCCCGTGAGAGTTGGTGGATACACATAATTTGCAACATGACAAATTATTTCACCAACAAATGTGAAGCTAAGATACTCAACATGAATAAAATTAAGTATGTGGCGATTTCTTTGAGCACCTCTAATAAAAATTTCAAGGCAATACTACTTTTAAGGTTTAAGCCAATGATGAAAAAAATTATGTCAAATCCACTATATACATTGTATCGCACCCTATAAAGCTATAATTACAACCTTCTTGAAACAAATTCACAAATTTACCTAGTCAACCATAATAAGTACCCAAACAATAAATTGAGTGTAATCTTGTGTCTCTCCTACTGCTTGAGGTCGATGCAAGTGATCCTCATGCTAAATTTTTATGAAAATTCCCATTGTGACTACCATTGATGCATTAATCACCATACAATTCACACATTTTTGTAAGGATAAAACATTTCCATACCCATAATATTATTACGAAATATTTTTCATAGTGTGAACACTTAGGAGTGGTTTGGGTTATTTGGTAGTAATAGGTTTTTAATAATTATAAAATAATATATGAGTGTGCAAAATAGTTGTAATGCACAACTCATAGTTGAGAGATATTTGAGATATTGAGAAGACTTATAGATTAGCCTTGAATCCTTACTTATAGGAGTTCATTGAGTTATTTATATGTAATCTCTCCATTAGGAATTCGTCTCGAATGAATTACAATATCTCTGGTTTTATTATTTTATTATGCAATGTTTTGTTTTTTATTTGATTAAATCATAGATATTTACAAGATTTGGTATCAGAGTGGGTTAGACCACAATGATAACCTGTAGGAATTTGTGAGGCGTTTAGATCTAGATCAAATTTGTTTCATTGGAGTCAAGTCTGCGACCTGCGTGTTTCATTGGAGTCGAATCTGTGACCTGCGTGTTTCATTGGAGTCAAATATGTGATCTGTGTATTTGTCTACCAACAACGGCGAGGTTTCACTCAGGTGAATCCATACTTGGCTGCGACGTGACTTCTTTCAATATTGGATCCACAGTAACAGAGGTATTGTGTTTCTTTCCTTTTTTGGACACAAATGAAAAAAATAGAAGGAAAAAAAGTCTTTTTGCCAAATTTGGAAAGGGTCCAGGAAGATGTTAGAGTTATAACTTAAAATTTTCATAACTTTCAGCTGGTAACTTAGATTAATGTGTCATTTTTTAAAAAATGTGTATTTTTCAATCTCTACACATTGATCATGTGTTTTCTATTGCTTTGGAAAAAAATTATTTTTTCCTTTTTTGGCAAATATGTGGAAAATTTTACTTTCAGTGTTTAAATTTTATTGTAAGGGTGCATTTTAAACCGAGTTTAACACCTATTATGGAAATTACATTAGATAAATTCAATGGATTAAATTTTCACACATGGAAGGTGAAAATACAAATGCAATTAATGAACAAGAACCTTTGGAGAATTGTGAGTGGAAAAGAACCAGAACCAACAGATGCTGTAAAATTGCTTGAATGACAAACCGGGGATGACAAAGCATAATCCATTATTGGGATTGCTTTATCAGATACTGAGTTGCATTATATAGACTTAGAAAAAAGTCTAAAGATATATGGGATTTGCTAAGTAGGACATTTGGTGCAAATTCTGTGAATGCTAAATTCTCACTTAAGTTGCAATTATTCAAGTTGAAATTGAATGAGGGTGCAACTATGTCAAGTCATAATAATGATCTTAGATATCTTCTAAGACAATTGACAGAAGTAAGTGCTCAGGTAGATGAAGAAGATGCAAAAGCTATTTTATTAAATAGTTTACCTCTAAAATACAGTAATGTAGTTTTTACTCTCGGTCAAATGCCTTCTCATTCACTTGAAGGTATGATTTTTGCATTACTAGTTGAAGAAAAAATAACAAAAGAAGATATTGAGGAAGAAATTGCTCTTTATATTAAAAGGAAGCATACTAATTTTTTCAAAAACAAAGAGGAATTAGAATGCTTTTATTGTAAGAAAAAAGGACATAAATCTTCTTTTTGTATTACTCGTGCCAAGGACATCATAAAAGGAAAGCTAAAAATGGATGAAGCTAATACAACTGTTAAAGAAGAGTCAGAGAATGAAGAAGAAGATGAACCTGAATAGAATGAGGATGAAGATGACTACCTATACTAAGTAGTGCCTGATGGAGGATGGAGGCAAATTGGCATCTCTTGTTATTCACCAACAAAGAGATTGCTTCATTGTATTGGTGACCTTTTGTTTCAGTTGTGTGGTGTGTTTGCTTTCTGTTGTAATAATGAACAAAAGTAATATTCCTGTTCAAAGCTCCTACATGAGCATAATTTCTGTTTTGTAATCCCTCTAAGTTAGAAACAATGATGTGAGCAAAATAATGTACGTTCTTTATGTAGTGGTTGGTTCCACTAGAAAACCATTTTCGGAGTTGGAGGTTCTCTTTGAAAACCTCATATTGTTTGAGTTGTTGGTACTCATTGAAAACCTTCATTTCTTTGTAGATCATGAGCGGGTACAGGAGATAGCTTTCCCCATGTTCACACTAAGGGGGTGATTGTTACAGAAATATTGTTCATAGTGTGAACACTTAGGAGTGGTTTGGGTTATTTGGTAGTAATAGGTTTTTAATAATTATAAAATAATATATGAGTGTGCAAAATAGTTGTAATGCATAACTCATAGTTGAGAGATATTTGGGATATTAAGAGGACTTAGAGATTAGCCTTGACTCCTTACTTATACGAGTTCATTGAGCTATTTATATGTAATCTCTCCATTGGGAATTCATCCGAATGAATTACAATATCTCTGGTTTTATTATTTTATTGTGCGATGTTTTGTTTTTATTTAATTAAATCATAGATATTTACAAGAAATATAAGAAATATGAGCAATTGTAGTATGTGTATAAAGATTCAATCTAGAAAAACATATCTCTTATGTATATTGAACTCGATATGTACAATACTATCTACACCCATATGAATAGGGGTATGATGTCGATCATAGGAGGGATTTCATCCATGATTCCTTCTTTCCATATGGAAGGATTGTTATAAATTTTAGGAAGGATATCATTTATAAGAGGTCGAATTTGTGCTAATGGTTGTGCCTTAAAGAGGGCTACCTTTTGTGCCTTGACCTTCATGAGGTTACTTAAAAATGGGCTTATATTTGGAGATGCTTGATTAGTAAAGTATTTCATGATTGGTATGATGTATTGGAATAACACAAACCTTAATTTAAAGAGTGGTCATATTGTAAAAATAAATTAACACGAGGAAAGTAGTTAAATTAATTTGAACATGTTAAGTTAATAAAATGACCATTTCTCAAAATTAATGATGAATTTTGTGAAATAACAAGATAATCTTGAGCACCCTAATGTGATAGAAAAAACCATCAAATGGTTTTGAAAATAAGCGTATGTTTTGTTGGTCGTGTCCCCTTTATTAAAATAAACAAATTCTAATTATAAAATCTCTATGGAAGATGAAGAAAAATAAAAAGAGGTTTTTATTACTATTCATGAAAGGATAAAAAATCCAATATTTTTGAAAATATATGCATTATGCTTGACATATGATTCAAAAGGTATTATGACAAATAAAGGACCCTAAAAAGAGGCCTAAATAGGAGTACCAATCATGAAACCATAAGGTAAATGCTTCAAATAAGAATTTGGTTATGAAATATAAACAAAGTAAAATTTAAATATGAAAACCAAGCTCTAGAAAATTAAATTTGAAACCACGAGGCGAGGCACAAAGTAGTATAATGCATATAATTTAAAATAAGTAGGTTAACCCAAATATAACACCAAAAATAGGTTTAATATATGATCTAGATCAAGATTGTTGAAAAATCTATTTTACGAAAGTCGTAAAATCTATATAAGGAAAGTCGTAAAAATCTATTTTAGGAGGTTTTTGAGTTTTTTTTTTTTTAACATTTTTTGAGCATTCAAATCGTTTTGAGCTTAGACAAAAAAATACAACATATAATTTTTTATTATCATACTATTTTTAATTTCTTTTTCATCTTTCAAACACGCTCTCTAGTTCACAAACTAGGTTAACAAGCTAGGATATATGACCCTATCGAGGAGCACCAAAAATATATTGTAATAATAGGATATATTTTAGATTTTTTCACTTCTCACTTTGTTTAAATCCGCCCTAAGGTGGATATGAGTGGTATCAGGTAGGAAAACCTTTAAGCTTGTTGGAAAATGTGTCATAAGGTTGTCATTGATTTCAAGTTGTACATTGATGTCAAAGTGTCCCCAAGGTGTCCAGGTGGTTCCATGAGGTGTCAAGTCATGTCAAATCATGATGTCATGGTATGAAAACAAGATTCGTGTGCATGGTCAAGCAAGGGAGTTGTGTGGTGAGTCCTCCCAAGGTTTTATGTAAGACATAACAAGGTTAAACATGGTTAATCAGGTGTGTGTGAGTTTTTAACAAGTCTATAAGAAGTTTTCGTGGTAAACTCATGAAGTTTCAGGTAGCTCTAGGCCTAATCCTAGTCCCAGATCAAGTAGACATGCATGGAAACATGAGAAATTGATCAAGTCAAAGAAGGAAGATCATGGTTGGAGCAATATGATCTAAAATAACATGTGTGGAAGGACTATTAAGTCAATTTTCATGCTTAGAGGGCATGAAGGTATCCTTTTGGGGCACTTTAGTGAAGATCAAGCTAGTAGGCAAGTGTAAATGATGAACTAAGGCATGGTGATACAAAATAAGCATTGAATGAGCATAATATGATGATACACGAGGTGTAAATAGATTTATAGGTGACTAAAAAGGTGAATTAGGCACTCATACATGTCGAATGGAATTATTACTTAGAACTAGAAAACTAGTCTTTGAACAAATGATATGGGATGGAGTATTATGAATAAAACTATGACAACGTGGTCATTGGAATTCATGGAGAAGTTGCAAAGGTGTGGTAAATTTCAGGGCCTAAGGAGGTATTTTGTGCAAGTTATGGAATTTTTCAAAAGCGAGTTTTTGGAAAATGTAAATTAAGCACTCTAACTTCTTAGCTATCAAGAAAAATTGAAAAGCCTCCTTTAGATAAATCATAGAAGACTTTTTTCATGGAATTTGGATAAAAATATAATGTGAAAAGTATGAGATCAATTGGTTAAGTATTTAAAAAGTTCTAATCTTTTTTTTGACATAGTTTGAAACACTCCAAACCTTCATCCTAGAGTGATAGAGGTAACCTAAAGTTTTGGGCATCAAATCACCTAAGAAAGCTATAAAAACTTCTTATAAGTGTAGAGGAATCTCTCAAGCATAGTTTTGTGGTATTTTTGTTTCCCAAGCATGATGCTACAATACAATTTTTCAATTCTTTTTAAGAAATTTACCTAAATAGTAAACAATGGAAGAGTTGCGTAAAGACTAAATCTGATGTGGGAGAAATTTTTGGATGTAAGCTTGACATCCATGAATAAATCCAAGTGGGTTTAGTACAAAGGTTGTGTGAATTTTTCCAAGTTTTTATTCTTACTGCCAAAAGGCCTCTCAAGCTAGATCTACCACGAGGTGTGAAGGAGTTGATGCATAAGTCTACAAATGAGACAAGAAAGTGTGATAATCACCTGCTTTACATGTTTAATATGAGTTTATATATTCCATGGGTTTCTCTTTTGAAGATATTTGAAGTCTAAGTTTTTCTTGGTCTTCATTTGAACATTATGATTACAATGTGAGATGTCATGAAGGATCAAACCATGATGTTTCCTCAAAAACATCTAGAATCATTAAAAAAAACCAACTACAAAAAGAAACCTACTTGAGTCAAGAAGGTTTGACTTGCACAATGTTTTTATAGATAAATAGAAACCAAGGGACATATACAAAAATATTACAATGTGAGATCAAAACCAGACTATAAAAAATCTAACCCAAACAAAACAAACTCTATAATAATAAACAACAAAAACTAAAAAAAAGACAGAAACCCAAAACAAAGGACCCATAAAAATGGCAATAAGGCCACAATGACCCTCAGTACTTTTGGCCTGAGTCCTCGAACTCGGTCCAGCTACCCCACCCTTGCTGGCACAATCATCATCATCCTCAGAGATGCTAACCTCACATCCTTTTCTTCCCCTTCTCAGCTGCTACCATCTCCTAAAGGATATCCACCCTATTGCTAAGCATCTAAAGCTCTGCACCATAATGTTGAGCTCCTCTGATTAAAATCTTATTCTCAACTTTCAAGTGAGTAACCATATCTTCAAGGATTTCAATTTTACTGGAAAGGAAATTTATGAAAACATTTCCCTCACTCCAACCCTCCAAAGTACTCGTATCGGATTCTTCCCTGCAAGAAATTGAAGAGAAGACATCACATCCAAGTTCCTTCTTAGCCTTCTCTTTCAAAACATTGAGCTTGCATCTATCAACCAAAGTCAAATGTTCTTCCCAATCTTCACCATACCTAATTCCAACACTTTTGGTTTCAGGAATCAGGGTACCAACTTTGAACAATAGAAGAATTAACCTTGGTGCAATGGAACATCCACAATCTTCACTTGAAAATATTTCACCAAAGCTTGCAAGGAATTAAACAAATAGAAAGGAATGCTCACCTTCCTATTTCTATGGAAGTGATTTAAAAACATGAAATGTTGGGTATGGAGCTTCCTAAACTTCCCATCAAGAGTGAAATACTTCATAATAATAAAAAAAACCTCAGGCCAGTGCCACAAAAGAGAGTTTTGGGCTATACCATCATCCATATGAACAATCTTCTCATCAATATCAAGGAAATTGAAAACTTCCTCCTAAAACCACTTTTTGTCCTTAAAAACCTTACATCCATTACAATCCATATCAGTAACCTTACCAATCAATTCCTCCAAAACCAACAAGACTCACACCACACATAGTCACAACCCCTTTATCCCAGACCTGTGCAAACTCCTTCGAAACATTCTCATCATAACCTTGAAGCTTCTAAAAGAAATGAGTAACTCCCCATTTTTAAAAATATCCCAGATAGCCATATCCCTTTCCATAGCCGAATAGGACAAAGGCTCCACCCTCACTCTGTTACCACCCATGATGGAAGAACTATACAACACCTAAAAAAAACAGAACAAACAAAAAACTGCCCGCATAAAACCAAACTGGGAGTAAAATAATAGAACTTTGGGCCCACACATACGCTAATGAGAGAAAGGATTACACAAATCCAAATCCCATGCTTGACATAAATGTCACTCATGCATGAAGGAAAACCCTAGTTGATGGTGGAAGATCCACCTCATCTTGCCATATATGATTATGATGAGCCCGTACACCATAACTGGCCAATGTGTCCACACAAGCATTCACTTCGATACACATGTTCAATTTGAATCTCCTCAAAATTCAATAATAAAGTCCTAATATCATCCATAATAGCATTCAAATTAACATGATATTTGATTTACCCTTCATCACATTAATAATGTACATAGAGTCCCCTTCCACATAAAGTTTCCTAATTTGATAATGATTAGCCCACTTTAAACCATACAAAACTGCATAGGCCTCACATAATTATTGGTTTTATTGCCTATAGGCATAACATAGGCTATAAAGAAAGAACCATTGTCCCTTCTAATAATACCACCCACACCTAGCTAAACCCAAACTACTTTTGGCAGCACCATCAAAATTAAGTTTCATCCATCCAACCATAGGTTTTTCCCACTTCACATTATCCCTGATATTCTTCTTCCATAGCAAACTCTATTGAATGCTTTTACCAACTCCCAGAGCTTGAATGATTTCCTTTCACAATTAGGAACACTTTTTTCTTCCTTGAATCTAATAATGGAAAGATTACTAATCAAAGCTCCCATAATCATATTCCCCACTCTATCAAAGAAGTTTTTTTTTTCCCTAAAAATCCTATGATTTCTTTCAAGCCATATTCCCCATATGAAATGGGGTAACACCAACTTCTAGGATTTTGAAAACACCTAAAAAAAGGAACAATTCCATTGTTCATACCAGTCAACAAAAGTTTCGGATAAACCCATGAGACCTGAAATAATCTCATAATTTTGGAGAAAACTTTTTGAGAAAAGGGACATTGGAGGAACAAATGTTGAATTGTTTCATTATCATATTTACATAGAATGCACCTATTTGGAATCAACATACCTTTAGCCTACAAGTTATCAACTGTAAGGATTTTATTTTGAATGGCATGCCACAAAAATAAATTCACCTTGGGAATAAGAGTATTATCCCTAGAGAATTTCCACCATGGGTTTGGTTGAGGACCATTATGAGCAATACAATATCCAGTTCTCATAGAGTACTCACCATCCTTTGTCCCTACCCATATAAGAACATATGGTTTAGGTCTTGAAAAATATAAACACCACCAGATTAGTATTGAGATTTTGAAGAGCCTCCTTGATATTCTCATCTTCACCATCCCAATGAAGAGATCTCCAAGACCAACCCCAATATGTTCTAATCCAATAGTCTCTCAAAAGGCTTACCCATTGTAGAAATGAAATGATTAGCAACATTTCTCCACAATGGCTAGTTTAACAGAGGTCCTTCATCAATCCACCAATCCTGCCAAAATTTAATCCTGTTACCATCACCAATTTCCCATTTACTCCCTTTCATCAAAAAACCCCTACACTTTACCAAACCATTCCAAAAACAAGATCCTTCAGGATGATATCATTTGAAATAAAAGAGATCTCAAGCATACATGTATTTAGCTTTAAGAATCTTAGCCCACAATCCATCCTCTGCTGAAGTCTCCACCCAACCTTAGCCATAAAGAGCCATATTCATACTCTTTAATTCCTTCAAACCCAAGCCTCCCACATTCTTAGGCAGAGTGACCCTATCCTAGGCCACAAGGGGAATTTTATCCTTTGATTCAATACCCGACCAAAGAAATCTCCTCTGAATCTGGGTAATCACAATTCTTATCTTTGTAGGAATTTTAAAGATTGACATAAGATACACTGGAAGGCTCTGTAAAGAACTCTAAAGGAGTTGTAATTTTCCATCTTGTGATAACAAAGTACCTTTCCAGGTAGAAAGCTTCTTTTGAAACCTACTAACAAGGGCATTCCAATTATCTAGAACCATCCTTCCCTTAAACAAAGGCATTCCCAAATATGCACAAGGAAATGAAATGATTGGACACTCCAAAACAACCACAATTCTATTATGAACTTCCTCATTCACATTCAAGAAAATTATAGAATTTTTTCAAAAATTAATAAGTTGACTAGTAACTTCTTCAAAGTCTTGAAGAATATCCTTGAAGGCCCTTGCTTCTGAGGTAGTTTCCTTACCCAAAAGAAAAGTATCATCCACAAACTGTTGTAAAGCAATAGGTCCAAACCATTAGAAATAATTAAACCATTCAAGAATCCTCCTTTTCCTTGGTCAACACAAAGTCTTCTTAAAGTCTCTACCACAATAATATAAAGAAAAGGGGACAAAGGATCCCCTATCTCAAACCCTCCTAGATGAAAAGAACCCCTCAGACTTACCATTGATAAGAATAGAGTATTTAGGAGTGGTAATACATTCCATAATCAAATTTATAAAATGATCATGGAATCCCAACCTTTCCAGAATAATCCTAAGAAATCTCCATGACACTCTATCATATGCCTTATTCATATCAAGTTTTAGCAACATTTCCTCCTCTTTGAAACATCCACTGAATGAATAGTTTCATGAATAGTAATAACACTATCAAGGATATGTCTACCTTCAACAAAGGCTCCTGATTTGGAGAAATAAAACCATCCAACAGATATTTGATCTGAAAGAAATTATCTTTGTAATAATTTTGTAAACAATATTACATAGACTAATTGGTCTAAAGTCAAGTAACTTTACCAACACCTGGAATCTTAGGCACTAGGGCTATAAAAGTGTTATTAACCTCTTTCAACAACTTACCATTCATGAAAAATTCTTGGACCACTTCCTCCACATCATCATGAACAATGTCCCAAAATTCTTGAAAAAAAAAAAGTAGGGAAACCATCTAGCCCAGGAGACTTATCCCCTTCTAAATAAAAAACAACCTCTTTTATTTCCTGGGGAGGGAATTTTGACCAACTCAACATTATCCTAGAAGAGTGATAATAGGTGTGAAGAAATCAATGATTTTACTCTCCTTGACAAGGTCAGGCTGCTTACCAATCAATCAACAAATCACTAAAGAAACTTATAAATTCATTTGAAATCTCATCCTGATTCTTCAACCTCACTCCTCTCCTATCCTCAATTTCCATTATTGTATTACTTTGTTTATGAATAGAAGTAGTCAGATGATTTTTTTGTATTCCTATCACCCTCTTTTAACCATAAAGACCTTGAATTTTGTTTCCAATATGATTCCTCTTTTGCTTCAGATTATGATACTCCACCAAAAGAAATTTTTCTTTGTTCCTAATCTCCTGATCATACCTCCCACTTTCCAAGACTTCCTCAATCCTTTTAAGATCCTCAAAAACTTTTTTTTTTGGGAAAAAATGTTACCAAAAATTTCCTTGTTCCAGATTTTCATTCTTGCTTTGACATTTTCAACTTAGACACCAAGTTTGAACATAGCTTTACCTTTAACACTAATTTTCCAACAAGATTGAATCTCCTCTTTTAAGGAAGGATGAAACAACCACATTTTAAAGAATCTAAAAGGTCTACCTGTCATTCCTGTACTATTACTAGATTGAAAACAGATAGGACTATGGTCTGACCCAATTCTAGGTAAAGTTGTAAGGAAACCACCCAGAGCCGAGAACCAACTTGGGTTGATTAAAAATCTATCCAACTTAATTTGGATAAGATCATCTCCCATTCTCCTATTTGACCAAGTATATTTCCCACCTCTAACTCAATATCAACCAAATTACAATCAACAATAAAGTCAGAAAATCTCCCATACTATCACTAAACAATTTGAACCCCCTTTCTTATCATCTAGGCTCAAAGGAGTGTTAAAATCCCCTCCAATCATCCAATCCAGATCCCTATACTGAGAATGAAACTACACAATTTCTGCCCACAAATTTCTTCTCTCACTCAAAGAATTGGGAGCATAAATATTAGAGCATATCCAAGCAAAACCACTTACCTTGTCTCTGAACATAATAGCAAGATGATGGGATGAATTACAAATAACCAAACCCTCTTTGTCCTTTTGAAGCCAAAAAGTAGAAATTCCTCCAGAGGCACCCACAAAAGACACACATTGCATATCCGAACTAAACCACAACTTATTTTTAATATCATCCATTTTTTTTTTTTCATCTTGGTTTCTTGTATCAACAATATATCAAGATTATGAGTTTTTCTAAAATTTGACAATATACTCTTGTTTATTGGGGTTATTAAGACCCCTTATATTCCAAGAAATGAGCTTCATTTAATCTTATTTGGAGAGATGCTCTATTCAATAGAGTGTTGCTTACCTGAATCAATTTCTTTAGCCGTTGTTTTTTCCCTTTGTCCCTATTTGACATATTACCTCTTTTTGCCAAGGGCTTCCCATAATATGCTTTAAATTTGTCTTGTTTCTGAGCACTCCTTGTATTAATATTTTTTTCTTCCACATTCTTTTCCAGATTTAGAGAACAAGGCACAACCTCATAATCTAAAAGATCAACTTCTTCTTTTGTTGACATATCATCTCCTTTTACCTGATCCTTCTCTTGAGAAACCTCTATGGTTACCTCCTCTTTTTGAACTTCCTTGTTAATCTATCCCACCTCCTCAAAATCTCTCTAGCACATGAATCTGAACATGAATTTCAAGTTCAATCTGAACTGGATCTAGGGTAATTTTCTCAATGATAGGTGATGATCCTGGAAAAATCTATTGAATAACAGGATCTTCAATTTCCAACACTTTGAAATCAAATTTTACTGAAGAAATTCTACTTGGGGAACCCTATTTTTTCTCCAACTCCTTTTATTTTTTCTCCCAAATATTTAAACTTGTTGTTTACCTTTCTTAGCTTCCTTACATTGTCTCTAATCATGCCCCATCCTCCAACATTTTGATAAAAAGAGGTGAAACTTCATACTCAATTTTTTGATTCCAAACACCAAACTTTGAATTTAGTTCAATTTCTTTTAAAGCAAGTTCCCAACAGGAACATTGACACAAAACCGAGCATACATTAGCCTTGTTTGAGCCCTAGTAACCGGATCAAAAATCACCAATGAACCTATCGCATTAGCAATAGCCTTTAATATTTCCTCCTCCCAAAACTCCATAGGAAGGCCTAGTAATTTAACCCACACAAGAAACTCATAGGTTTTTCATTATAAGGATCAAAACCTGGGCTCCATTTCTGAACCAACAAACTAGATCTTCCAAAAACTAGGGTCCTCCAAGGAGAATATTTTTACAATCCTCAACATTGGAGAGATTTATTATAAAAAACCCATTCACATAAGAAGCAATTTCTAATGAGCCTTTTGGTCTCCACTTCCTTTGGGCCCATTCATGAAACCACTCAACATTAGGTCTGGATCCATAAAACTTACCAACCAAAGAGAACTCCATTCGATATTTAGCTTTTTTCAATCCATCATTCTGAAATAGCTAGGCTTAAGAGTCCATTCTTCTCAATAGTCTTAATATTGCATGTGTCCTGCAATAGTTCCCACCAATTTGGTTTTTGAAAATATCCTCGCTCCTGCTCCTCCTCTAGCTCCATTTGGTTTTTGGTTCTTTTTTCTATGGAGATTTTCAAGACCAAAGGTTGAGCCACAATGTCCTTACTAAACTTTGACCCAAAATCCTATCATTATGAACTAAGGAGAAAATATACCTTACCTTCAAGGTTTGTCTCTAAGCTATGAGAACATCAAAATAATGCACTTGTGAGCCTTAAAGCTGTGAAGTTGAGATTATATTATATTGTTTGTACTCGCCTATGATTCAATGCATTTGAAATGGAGATACACACCATGCACATGTTAAAATAAAGGAGTGAAGCTAAAATTCCAAAGGTTAATGCCTGAATGGAGAGTATGAAGGACATTAGGAGGATTGGGAACATGCATATTCTCTTGTAACTCCTTTGCATGGTTAGAGAAGGATCTAAAATAGACATAAGCTCATTGTGCATCATGATAAACTAAGTGGTAGTTACATTGTGATCTAACAAAAGTCAATTTTTGTCATATATGTCAGCTCAAAAAGTTTCTAAATAGTTGGAACACAATTTTGGTCTTGCACAAACATGCAAAAAGGTATATAAGGACATAAAATTAAAGGTTTAAATCATTTTTTCTAGATGTCAATTACGGGTGGTCATATAGTCTTGTTTGTACGTATGAATAGGAGAAGCTACATGAAGGGTACTTGAAGTTGAATTTGAAAATTATTTGTAAATGAAATGTCAAGAGTCAATCTTAGAAGTCTGCTTGTTTACTTAATCTCATTTTTAGCATGCGGTTGTGGTTGAAATGGAGTAGTCTTTGAGTGCGGGTTTTGAAAAAGTGAGAATTGTGTGAATGTATTGAAACCATGGTGAATTAAGAGAGGAGAGGAGAAGAAAAGTGAGATTAAATAGTGATCACATCATGTTGATGAAAACAAAAAAGTGGTGAAAGTGATAAAAAATTCTTGTAATAAAACTATGAGTTATAACTCAATAATTTAGGAGTGAGCTTCCTAGCAAGTAGGCACTTGCAGAACAACATTCAAGTGGGTGCTTAGCATAAAATTGAAGTGGGTGCTTCAAAACTGAAGTTAGAGCTTTAGGGTGAGTGGATGCTCACCACTTGGTGAGATCATTGTAATTCTTGATGTATAATTGTCCTTGATATTTCTTTGATTTCTCCTTTTTATGGGTTTTCTCCCTTATTGGGTTTTCCACCTTAAATCTTGTCTCCTCATGTGTACATGTGTTTTTGTTGCTCTTTCTCTTTCATGTTTGGATGCTCATGTTCTTTATGGTTAACATAGTTAAGCTTGGTTAATTGAATAATTATAAATTACATAAAATTTTTAACAACCATTGATTCACCCCCATAGTGCCTAGAATTTTTAACAATTGGTATCAGAGATCATTCTCTTTATACAAGTTTAACAACTTAAGATAAGGTCATTAAGGCACAAGAATTGGTGGTCAAGCTGATACAATGCTGAAGAAGACGTATGAGATTTCTCAAGCCTTGATTAAATAATTAAAGGCTGAAATTAAGCTCATGGAAGCAAATCATCTTGAAGAACTCAAAGAGGTGGAATTAATTAGTAAGTTGTCAAAAGATATAAGTGTCAAAGAAAATGATTATGTCAAACATGAAGAAGAATTGAATACTCTAAAGGATGAGCTAGAACAAGTTAAAGATAAATTGATGACATATCAAATAACCAAGGATAGTTCAAGCAATCAAAGAAACCCTAATGATAGATCAAGTATAGTTTTTAAAATGAAGCATCTTAGCGTGAATTGGAGCATGAATATAGTCATGATCTATGAAAAGCAACCATAAAATCTAAGGATATAGAATGTGGTGAACTAAATGCAAAATTGATGACACTAAGAGAGAAAATGGAACAAGAAAGAAAAAAGGAGTTGAAGGGAAAGTTAATTCATGTATCATTTCAAGAAGACAAGAAGACCATAAAGCATCCAAGTACAAGGATATTCCCTGGTAAGTTTCATGGAATTTTTTTTTCATGTCATGTCTTTAGACATAGAGCAAGGATTGCATAAGGAGAGCTAGGGATTGTATAAAGAGAGAATACAAAGAACACCCATGGAGATATTGCAGGATTGAATTTAAAAATAATATAATTTGTTTTAATTGCCATGAGAAGGGTCACATAGCTAAATTCTACCTTGAAGAGCCATGGATCATGATTGGGTGAAGGAAACATCTAAATTTGTATGTTTTAAGTTCGACAAAATAGGTCATTTTATAAGACACTGTAACAAGAGGAATCTCATCTACAAGAGGAAGGATGAAGTCAATATTACTCTTATGGAAACAACCAAGGTAAAATCAAAATTAGATAATGAAGAGCCAATCTTAACTGAGGTGACTAAATGCACAAAGGAGGTAGTTGGATTAGTCAAATACATGAAGACAAATCATCCATTAAGTCCTATGATAGGTATGTTTTCCCTAGTTGAGAACAAGTCCATGTATGAGGAGGAACATATGTGATTAATGAGAAAAACTCAGGAGATCGTCATTCCAAGACAACCATTCAAGGTAATTACAAAGAAAATATGAAAGAGGAAAGGAAGGTGGAGTAATTTGAGGACTTAATTATGTTCTAAGTGTTCTCATAAGTATGAAATTCCTTATCTAGGATTTAGAAGAAAGAAGTCATTTTGAAGGAAGCCCAATGATATTGTGAAATCAATTGGTCATCTTGTAAGTTGTCAAACCTCAAACAAGTCTTCTCCATGATGATGATGAGTAAACATTATATATATTTTTATTGCTATTAGTAGGCTCTGATTAGAACCTTCATCTTACAAAAAGGTGTGTCGATTCAAGTACTAGTACTTATTGAATCTTCTTGAATATTCTTCTTGACTTTTCACATAAAGAGTGTATGGTTAGTAGGTTTCATGGTCTGTATTAGTTTCCTACATATTGCTAATATTGAGTCAAATTTGAGTCATCCTTCCTAGCTTATATTCATATAAGATAGGTCTTCAAGAATGTATAACACTATTAGAAAGTGTCTACTATTTTGGTTTAACATTTTTACACAAGTTGATCCCATTTTATGCCATGTGAGTGATCATTATCTCGTAGAAGGTATGATTGATTCTAAAGAAAACATCCTTTCTTGAAAGTTAGGGTCATGTGTTCACAAAAGAGTCAAAGTAGTCTTCAAAATAAATGCACCATAAAATTTGTAAATGTTTGTGTTATTAATTCAATAAGTTATGATGTCAAATGTGCTCTCGCCAAATATAAATTTTTGATCTATCAATATATATATTTCATGTTGATGAGAGAAATGACCAAATTTAGAACTTTTGGTCTATAGAAGGTCTAATGAGATGTGGGAATCTCAAAAATACTCTTATCATGTCAAAGAAAACTTGAGAATAGGTCAAATAGAGTGCGATATCATTATTTCTTAGGGTTGAGTAAAGTGCATGTCATAAATTGTGAAGGAAAGATATGTATGTTGCAAGATTGGTAACTCTTCTCATTCGAAAAGGAAATGGTCAACGTTTCTCCAACAAATAGTCTAGGACTAAAAATACTAATTGAGTCATTACAAGATGGTGAAACACATCAATCACGGTGACTAATCAAATGTAAAGGTCCTTGAATGATAAATTCTTATCAGATTTGTAAGAACTATTGATTTAAGGAATATTTTGATGTAATCCCTAAAGGGGAAGTTAAACAAGTAGATTAAAATGGTTTGAAACCATCAGAAGTGATTAAAGTCAATCCTAAAAAAATAGGTCAAAAAGTTTCTTCACTAGCTAAATTGAAACCCTAACTCAGGGTTTGAAGGAATTTTTTTCTCTAAAACAAGTTTTTGTGGATAGAAAATGTTGAAATTTAGAACACATTGTTATAACATGATTATAAAGGAGTCTTAAAATTTTTAGGGTGATATGATAGTGTATATTCATCATTTTCTTTGACAGTCAAAGCGTATACAAAAAGACCTAATTGAGAAAGCAAATGCAAACCCGATCATTATAGGCATAAGAAGTTGGTGCACGGTTGATATGATAGAAAATTGGGGATAATGGGTATTCAAAAGCATCATATATCTTTAAGAGAATAAT